>ML681963.1:74138391-74380731 GCA_007922195.1 Podocnemis expansa | reverse complement strand
CCGGGCCTTCAGACTTTGCAGTTGCCCGCCCCGCCTGGGGGCCGGGCTCTGGGACTTTGTGTGAGCCTACAGAGACGTTCCGCCAGTTGGCGGGAGGGCGCAACCCCGGCTAACTCCCCTTCACCACCTGTAGGAGGCGCCCTCGCGACCGACCACCGGCGTGGAACCCCCTACAGTGGGCATAGGCAGGTGCAGGAGGGGAGGTCTCAGTAGAGTGATGTGTTGTGAGGCTGTCCCCTCAGTTGTCCTCTTCAATGCAGTGAGCGGCCAACACATCACAAATAATCTGGGTTTGGCGGTGGACCTTCTGTGCGTGGGGCAGGGCCTCCTCTGTCTGCTCAAAGTCCTGTGTGAGCTGCTGTGCCTCCTCTTCCCAGATTCAGGGCAGCCCTTTCCTCCCAAAGCTCACAAAGATTGTGAAGGGTGCAGGAAGTGCTGATAACCAGTGCTAGGTTTTGCTCGCTGAGCTGCAGGCGGGTTAGAAGATCCCTCCACCTGGCCTTCAGATGCCCAAAGGCCCACTCCACCACTGAGCAGCAGCAGTGAAACGGCAGATTAAAAAGGTCCTTTGTGGCATCCCTCTACCCCATGTAGAGCCGCATTAGCCATTGCGTCAAGGGGTAGGCTGAGTTCCCCAGAATTAGCAGGGGTACTTGCACAACCCCGAGGGTGGTATTATGCTCTGGGAACAGGGTGCCTGCCTGCATCCACCGGAAGAGGGATGAGTTTCAGAGAATGCAAGCATTGTGTGCCTTCCCTAGCCAGCCCTCGTAGATATCTTCGAAGAAGCCACTAACCAGGGCCTGGAGGACAACAGAATGGTAGCCCTTCCTGTTCAGGTAGCCCTGAGCATGGTGGTCTGGGGCCCTGATGATGATATGTGCGGAGTTCAGGATCCCCACACAGTTGGGGAACCCAAGTGTTTGGAGGCCGTCAAGTGTCTCTTCAAGGCTTCCTGGGGTGATGAGGTGGTGCATCAAGACCCGCGTAATTGCCCTGCGGATGTCAATGACAACTGCTCGCACCGTGGACGTCCTGACCCCGAACTGCTGTGCGACCAACTGATATGAATCTGGGGTTGCCAGCTTCCATAGTGCTATGGCCACATGCTTCTTCACAGGCAGAGCAGGTTACAGCTGGATGTTGATTCACTGCAGAACTGGGGTGACCTCATGGAGCAGCATGAGGAAGGTCCCCTTGCTCACCCTGAAGTTCTGCAGCCAGAGCCTGTCGTCCCATGTGGTGAGCAGAACTCTCTCCCACCAGTCAGTGCTGGCTTCATGTGCCCACACATTTAATATATGAGGCCTTAATTTTAGCTGGTGTTAGCAACATAACTACCACTCCTTTGATTATAGAGCCCGAACCCACAACTATGGTAACTTTACCTAACTCTCCTAACCTCAGTTTATTCAGAAATTTGGATTGGAGGAACATGCAGTCACCCTCCACAATGCCAGGTATCCTTTCACAATGCATCAACATTTTGGCATGCTCACTTCTAGTTATTTCCCATATGCATACCGCTGATCGCTTATACACATGAACTACTGCTCCCTCCTTGTCATCTGGAATTGATATATCAGGGCTGGCCTCTGAAACTGGGTAGGTGACTGACTTATTTCCACCTAATATCTCCGCCCAGTCCAAAGAACACTTTTTATTATATACAAAGGTGTGGATATCTACCCATCCCTCCTGGACGGCCGCTGGGACTGGAGTTATCTCACCCTTGTGGAATTCCTATTCCTTAGTGTAACCACCTAGAGACCAACACCGGTAGTACTGTCCTCGGTATATTACCAATGCATCACTATATTCTCTAAACCACATGATTAGAATTAACAACATATTCATACATAGCATCAATACAGTCAACATGATATTCATCTCACCATACATTATAAATGACGGCAATTGATGAGGCGTGAAATAGCCTAGAAGGGAAGAACAATCACTAAATACACAAACTCAGGATTTTAGGTCTTGTATGCCCTCCAAGATTTCAGCTGAGAGCTGTGAAACCACTTGGTGGTTCTCTTCCCTTTTCCATCCACCAACTCTACTTCATAAACAGTGGGGCCCACCTTGTTCACCACTCTTACTGGGCCAACCCATCTCTGACATAGGACGTGACCAGCATCTGAGAAGTAGCGATATAAAACCTGGTCTCCCACCTCCCATTCGACTACCTTCCATTTTTTGGATAGCCTCCTGTTCATGCCCTCTGTGCTCCTTTGTAACTGGGTGGCCACACGCACTTGTGTCTCCCAGATCTTATCAAGCAACTTCCTCATAAAATCATGGAGCTTGATCTGCGGCTGGAACCCATCCGGTGGCACTCCCCCTTCCAACCACCATAACTCTGGGATCCTTATTTTCCTCCCAGTGATTACCTTGTGGGGAGAGTAACCATGTGCTCCCACTGTTGATTTCAATGCCATAAGGACTAGAGGGAGTTTGATATCCCAGTCCTTCCCAGAGGCTTCAACTATTTTCCTGAGGGCCATCTTTAATGTCCTGTTGGTACGTTCCACAAGACCAAAGCTCCATGGGTGGCTGGCGATATGCCACCTCTGGCAAATACCGAGGGCCAAACACATCTGTTTAATCACCTCACCTAAGAAGTGAGGGCCTTGGTCAGAGTCCAAACACTCAGGAAAGCCAAACCGGGTGAATATCTCATTCAGTAGAATGCGAGCTGTCATTAAGGCAGTATTGTTAGAGGTGGAGAAAGCCTCCACCCACTTGTTGACTGAATCAACAAGCACCAGGGCATACCTCTTCCCTCACCCAATACGAAGAAGGGGTCATATATAGTCCACCTAGACTCTACGCCAGGGGCCCACGATTGGCTGATGTTTTAATGGCCCTTTATTTATACGGACATCTGGGTTATTTAGGGCACACTTGAGGCATTTGTCAATGCACCTCTCAACCTGTTCTTGTACCTCTGGCCACCAGGCCACTTCCAATACCCTTGCTAGAGTCTTTTGCTTCCCAAAATGACCTTGGGCATGCACCAACTGCACCAACTCATCTCTGAGGCACTCAGGAAGTATCAGCCTGGGCCCTTCATTCTCTGTGCCTATCTTTCTTGCCCAGACTAGGCCCTGCTCGTCCTTCAAGACACACCAGCCATAATACTCTGGAGTAGGTCCTTAATACTTCTATCCTGGCGCTGAAGCTCTCCTATATCCAACATATTCTTGGGATCTGGGAATTCCCATTTCACTGGAGCTACTGGTACTTCAACAGAGTCTGAGCCTCTCCATACATGCTCTGGACCTAACCTAGCAGTGTCCTTGGCCAAATGATCTGCTTTGGCATTCCAACTTGTCCAAAGTTCATTACCCTTAGTATGGGCCTTTACTTTGCCTAACAAAGTCCTGCCTGTACAGGTCTCTCCCAGCTGCCATGCATGCCACAAGTAGTGACCATGGGCCACCGGTTTTCCATCTCCCGCCTGCAGTCCTCGCTGCAGCCACACAGGCATCCAGGTCACTAACGCTCTGAGCACCCACTCAGAATCAGTCAAAATAAGGAGGTCCTCTCCTTCCTCAACCTCACACAAGACAGCCAGAATTGCTATAATTTCTGCTGCTTGAGCAGATGCAGGTAAAACTGTACCCTGCAGGATCCTTTCATCAGGGTACCTAACTGCAGCGTAGCCAGCCACTTGTGTTCCTTTGTGGCAATAGCTACTCCCGTCAACTGCCCACATCTTGCCATTTGGAAGGCCACATCCATCTTTCATGGTCCTTAGCTCAAACGGGCATGTCCTGAGCTCACTAGCGATGGTAGGCAATGGACATTCATTGTCTGCCCCTGAACATAACAGAGCATAAGTTGCTAACTCGCTCTGTTTTCCTGGATCTACCATTATCTCCCTGTTCACCAGCGTTAAAGCCCAATTGGCTATACGGGGATTAGATACCCGTCCCTGGTTGATTTTTCCCAGAGAGAACATATTTAGTGGGGGGGTGGAGGGGGCGCGGACTTTACTATCAAGGGAGACAGCCCAATAAGATATTCCCAGTGCTCGATAGCCCATACCAGTGCAAGTACCTCACGTTCACATATGCAAATTGTCTCTCTATCTCTGATAGTACTCGGGACCCATTAGCCACGGCCCTTTCTCCTGTCCCCGAGTCCTGCAAGAGCACTGCACTAATGCCCTCTGGCACTGTAGCTAGCCTCAATATAAAAGGAAGACCATCAACAGGGAATGCTAAAGCTGGGGCCTTCATGAGGGCGTCCTTCAGCTTCACTCTCTTCTTTGCCCCATTTCCATTCCGACCCTTTCTTCAGCAAATGGTACAGAGGCTTTGCAATCACTGCGTACCGTTCTATGAAATCTCGGCTGAAGCCGGTAAGTCCGAGGAAAGATCTCAAGGAGGTGACATCCTGTGGAGCTGGCAATTTACTAATAAGCTCCACTCTGCCTCGATCCGGCCTGCACCCTTCTACACCAATTTTTACTCCTAAGTAGGTTACTTCCCTCTGAACCAGCTGAGCCTTTCCTGGATTTACCAGGAATCCCGCTCTTTCTGTCCTCCCCAAAACCTCATCTAGGAGGGCGATGTTCTCCTCCCAGGACACTGATGGTAGGAGGATGTCGTCCACATATGAAAGGACCTGCTGGTCCTTTGGCATTCCCCACCACAACTTAGTGACCTCCTTGTGCCATATGCAGGGGGCATTGTGGAGCCCCTGGGGAAGCCGTGTGAACATCAGCTGGTTGTCCTGGAAGGTGAATGCTAATTTATACTGATCCCGGCTGTCTACCTGGATGGAGAAAAAAGCATTGGAAAGGTCTAGGATGGAGAACCACTGAGCCTCAGATTTTATTGCCACCATCACATCGTGGAAATTCGCGACTAGGGGGGCAAGCCTTGCCGTGATTCAATTCAACTCGTGACAATCAACTGTTAGATGCCAGGTTACACCATCAGCTTTTCTTACAGCCCAGATGGGAGAGTTGCAGGGGCTTTAACACTCTATAATGACACCTTGCTCCTTGAGCACCTCGATCCCCTCCTGCAATGCCACCTCTGCCTGGCTGGGATACCTATGCTGCCTCAGAGGGCGCGGATCAGGGCCCATGATCCTAACTGTCCCCTCAGTCCGGCCACATTGCAGCTTGTGCTTGGCCAGAGCACCACTGTGCCTAGAAAGCACCTCCTCAATTTCTGTATCCTATCTAGGTCTTACAGTCTCCTGAGGTGCCTTCATAGCTCCAATCCTACGTGTACCAGGGATCATTACAACCTCCTGCTTTCCTGCCAAACCACAGAGAACTCGATTGGGCAGATCAGTTACAGCCCCAATCTTCCTTAAAACGTCACTGCCTAAAATCCCATGTCCATCCAACTTCTTAATGCCAAAACTGGCTCTACAAGATACTGGCCCTATCTGGCAAGCCAACTTGGAGGTAAACGGAGTCACATCGCTTCCCCCATTAAACCCGTCCAAGCGCACCCAGGATGTGACTGGCAGCATCTCAAATAAATCAACATCCAAACTCAAACAGATAAGGGAAATAGCCACTCCTGTATCCAATAACCTCATTTGCCTAAGTCTTCCGAACTCCCCAGAGATGACAGTTTCCACGACTGGACGGCCCCATTTATCAAGCTTCACAGGAGCAATCTCCTTGAGGGGCACCTGGGAAGCTCGGCATCTTCATGCCTGGTCCTCCCTGGGAGAGACTCCTGCTGGAGCCTCTCCCCTCTCATGGGCAGCTAACTGCGCCATGAGATCCACGGTCGAAAGACCATCTATGGCTTCAGGCCGTTCGACTCTAACGAGCTTTTTCCAAATAATTCTCCTAAGCAGCCTATTATCCATTCTCTCCAGGGCCTCTCCCTTGGCTCACCCTTTTACATCTTCCTCTCTCCGCTGGGGCCTGAGTTTCCCCTCCTTGGACCCACAGGACTCCACAACCGTTCTGACAGGCTTAGTCTCTCTGCCTCTCAAACCTTTCTCAAAAAGGGGCTTCCGCTCCTTCTTATCCCTTTCTCTCTTAGCCGGGAAGGCCTCCCTTTGCAGGTTATAAGCCTCCCATATGCGTAACTTGATTTCCTGCAAGTTCACAGAGTTTGGGTCCACACTACCCAGAGCTAGACACAGTGTGGGAGTGAGTCCCTTCAGGAATTCACTGCAGAACTCGGGGGAATCTGACTGTTTAAACCCTGCAAGCAAGTACAAGAGGCGCTTCCTGCTTAGGAACTGTTCAGGCCTCTCCCTGGGCCTTTGCTTCTCTGTATAGAACCTCCCTATCAGGGTCTCACCAGGCCAAAACAGATCAAAGAACCCCTTGTAAAGCTCAAACACATCAGCCATATTCACCATCTGAATGGTGCTGGGCAAAGCGCTGAAATCTTCAGGTGCCATGCACTCCCTAGCCGCCATTACTATATCTTCTAGGGTCACATCCTTTATTTCTGTCACCCGGGCTAACCACTCTGCTACCAGGTTTCTATTTAACGGCCCAAGCAGCTTGCTCACAGCCCGAGCCTGCTCTGGGGTATAAGTCCTAGTTTCGTGTCTCATTTCAAGAGACAAGTTACCTCCACGTTCAATAGAGGTGGTTATTACAGGCTGGACAGGAATTGGAGGCTCTTCATTGTGGGGGGGAAGTCGCCTACTTCGTCTGCCCTTGCTAGGCCCCCTATCAGACCCTTCTGAACTGGCCAAGCCAGTACTGAAGGAAATATAACTCAGGAGAGATGAAGAATCAGAGCTATCCCAGTCATGCCTATGCCGCTGGCTCCTAGTACTGCCCTTTAATTCTTGGAGCTCCCTTAGCAGGGAATCAATTTTCTTATGGCAGGAATTTTCTTATGGCTCACCTCCTTTCGGGGTTGCTCTTTCACCTCCCTGATCATTCGTGCTACTGCAGCGCTTGCCTCTTCCAGTTCCCTGGAGGTCTTTTTAAGTTCCTTATCTCTGAGCTCTACGTCCACCTGCATCTCAGCAACCCGATTTCCTAGCTTATTGATCTGTGCGGTCTTGTTAGTGAGCTCCACCTCTAACCTACGCTCTTTTCGAGCCCACTCCTGTTCTCTTTCCTCGCTATCCTTCTTTACTGCAGCTAGTTCCTTTTCTCAGGTTTTTAGCTCACCCCTTAACAGGGTTACTCGGGCTTCCATTTCCTGCACCACCCTTGACAGTTCTTGAGCCACGTTATGTAATCCATACCACAAAGCCCTCTTTTTCTCTTTCTTTGTGGGGCACTGCTTTGCCCCAATGAATTCCTCCCATCGGGAACACAAAATGTCATAAGCAGCACTTCCCACAAATAAGTCTGGGCTCCAGGGATTCTTGCCCTTGCCAAATTGTTCCAGAGAGACTAGCAATGTCTCCCTTTTCTCAGTTTTCTCCCAGCCTTCCACACCAAAATGCCAGAGGCTGCTCATTTTTTAAGCTTAGAGGTCACTTTTCCCTGCTGCTGTGTGCCTGTGGAACAAGGGTCCTGGCAGAGTCGCCAAAACTGTTCTGGGAAATTCTTAGATATGGATCGGGACCCTTCCACCTGAGGCGTCTATCAACCCCTGGCACCTAGTCACAGCAGCAGTAAAAGGCCAGGCAAATCGAATTAACAAGAACTTTATTTAGAATACCCCACAAACCCCTGTATAGTGAACCCGACATCAATAATACCCACAAGAGCTCACAGAATAAACCCCAAATATAACAAGTTTAAATGATTAAACAGTAAAACAACCCCCAGAACCTCTCAGATCCTGTTCTTCAGTGGGATTGAACCCAACACCCCACTGCCTAACTGAGGAGGCTCCTCACTCTAAGTCAGGTTACCACCAGAATATAACCCTGACACCCTCACGGTCTTTCTTCACCGATCCCCTCAGCACTGAACCCCAACTCCCGTGGTGACCGAAGTGGTCCTTCATCATCCTCTAGTTCCGCCTCCAAACTCAGACCATCTGCTTCAGGCTTCTGGCAGCCCAGGGGTCCTTTAATCAAAAGTCCTTTCACCCCTAATCAAAGTCTATGAACAGGGCCGCTTCAAATCAAGGCCTCTGTATCTTCGGGGACTTGGCTCCAGCTGATCCGTCAATGTCCTCTTCAGAGCCCTCCTTGAGGCACCCAGGCTCCCTGAGCTTCTGGTCATAAAGATCAGACGCTCAGTCCCAACAATGTCCCTGGACCCTAGGCTCCTGATCTCTGGCTCTCCCTCGAGCGTCCACAGAACACTCACACAGGACCGCTCTCTGGCTAACTCATTCCGGAGACCCCACAACAACAACCACGCTCTCCTCACAGGTCTCCCCTTAAATACCTGGCTCGTTGGCCAATCACCCAGCGTCCTTTTTCGTGGCGAAACCGTGCTCCATCAGGTACTATGGAGAAAGTTCCAGCAGGTTTGCACCCAGCCCAAAGGTCTGTGCCCGGCCCTCTCCTATTGCACACAGCCCTGGTTGCTGAGCAGAGTTCAGCCTGCTAGCTGCCTGCCAGTGTCCCTGTCAATCTCGCCAAGGTTTGTGTCAGCAGTTGCCAGGCAGACCTGCTCACCAGTCCGCAGCAATACGACAGTGCTACCAAACAGTATGGAATAGTACAAAATAACAGAATAACACTCTCACTTCTGGGGAGAAGGAAACCCAAATAAACGTGAACCATTATAATATACCAAGTTTTCCTTACACAGGGTCTGTGTGCTGGGGACGTGTGCCCCACAGTCCAAAGAGCTTTCCTAGACCCTGCCAGGTGTCATTCAGGTGCGTCAGGAAGTGCTGCAGAGCGGTCTGTCCCATGAGCTGCTCTCCCTCCATCTTGCCAGCCACGAGGGAGAGGCCAGAACTCTTTCTCTTTTATAGTGCTGGCCAGAGGAGGGGAGACTGGCAGATGTGCTGGGATGCCATACTTCCCACAATGCACCCCTCCTCGCTAACCCGTGTTCCCTTTATTTTTGGCACAGTAAGCCCAATGTGGACTCACTATTTCGATTGCCTGAGGTCCTCCTTATTTTGAAACAAGTGTCCCATGAGGACGCTCTATTTCAAAATAGTCTATTTCGAAATAGCCGTCATTACACTATTTCAATAGAACTTTGTTTTGAAAAAAAGAAAGCAGTGTAGACATAGCCAATAACTCAGAGGGTTGGCTAACTGAGATAGGCTCTTACCAGGCTTGTTTCTGTAACTGTGGTTTGGTTTACAAACATGGGTCCATGGCTTATTCAATGTATTTGGAGCAGTCTATATTATGTATAAGGTTCCTTCATCTGCCACCTGAGAGACTTGCCCGGTAAATGAGTAAGTCTAGGGCCATCCCTAGGGAGGGTGTGAGGCCTGGGGCCAATAGGCATGTGTGGGGCCTTGCCCCACCTTGCGCTGGGGGGGCAGGCCACTCCCTCACTGCTTCCCCTCCCCTGACCCTGGAGGTGGAATGGGCCAGTCTGGGGGATGGGTTCTGCTCTACTGCGCCATCTCTGGGCCAGGGGCGTCGCTGGGGCGGGGAAAGACCCGGGGCACGGGCCCAGCCCCGCCCCCGGAGGGCAGGCCCCGCCCCCAGCCAAAAGGCCACACACCCCCGGCCCGGGATAGGGCCAGGGGGAGGCCACGGCGCCGCCGCCACCAGCTGGGCCGCGCTGCTGTGCGGCGCGGCTCAGCCTAGCCTGTCCCGGCCCGGTGTGGCCGGGCCTGCGGCCGCGGCCCTGGATCCCCGGCCTGGGACGGGGCTGCCGTGGCCGCAGCCAAGCCCCGGATCCCCAGCGGGGGACGGGGCCGCTGCAGCTGCGGGATGCTGGCCGGGTCCCGGATCCCCAGCAGGGAACGGGGCCGCCGCGGGCAGCCAGCCGGGCCCCGGATCCCTGGCCTGGCCACTGGTGGCTACGGTGACCCCGTCCCCGGCTGGGGATCCGGGACCCGGCCAGCAGCCCGCGGCTGCAGCGGCCCCGTCCCCCGCTGGGGATCCAGGGCTGCGGCCGCGGGCCCGGCCTCCAGCGGCTGCTTATGGCCGCACTAGGCCAGGCTAGGCTGAGCCACGCCACACGGCAGAGCAGGCTAGCTGGCGGCAGCGGCGTGGCCACCCCCTGGCCCTATCCCAGGCCAGGGGGCAGGGCCTGCCGGGTGGCCAGATAGGCCCCGGATCCCTGGCTGGAGATGCGGCCACCGTGGCCGCGGACCACCAGGGATTGGGCCCCGATTGGGCCGGAGACCCGGGGCACCAGCATTGGGACCCGGGGCACGTGCCCCAGGTGCCCAGCGCTAGCGACGCCACTGCTCTGGGCCAACCCTCCCCACCCCAAGGGCAGAACAGCTGGCCCAGGGGAGGGGCAAGAGAGAAAAGCCCAGCCTCTGGGCTGGCCTGCTCTGCCCCTGGGCTGGCTGTTCCCTGCCCTGGGAGTGGGGAAGAGCCAACCAGGAGCAGAGGCCAGCTCTGTGCTCTGCTCCCCCCACCCTTCCCCACTGACTTTGGCTTTGTGCCAAAAGCGGGGGGGGCAGGGACATGGTCATGGAGGGAGCAGCAGTTCAGGCCCCACGCTGCCTTGCTCATGTCAGGACAATGCGGGGCCCATGGAACTGCAGGGCCCAGGGCAATCACCCCTTTTACACCCCCCTTAAGGAGAGCCCTGAGTAAGCCTAAAACATTGATGTTAGCTTAGACACTAAGCAGGGAATATATGCTCAGGAATATATGTTAATAAGTTGGGGGAAAGGCATCAGGAAACTGAATCCATTAACAAATTGCAGTATCTCTCAGTTTCAATAGTGAACCTGCTGAAAACCAAAGAGCCTACAGAAAAGGACATCCAACTCCAGACAAAGAAGAAATACAAACAGGGTGGTTAGAAGACAAAAGCCAGGTTCCAGTATGAGCAAAATTATGGTTTCAAATTAGAGCTCAACTGAGACTACAGGCTGCAATCATAATTCCAGGGCAAAGAGCTTCAGTCCCCACTTCACTACATAACTATGTTGTGAAAAAAAAATCTGCTATGAAGGAAGGGAGATCTGTTATAGCTAGAATAATGGAAATATCACTGAGAGGAGATGACAGCGAATCAGAGAAAAGAGACACCTGATTATAACAGGTCAGCCAAGGACTTAGCCAGACCTGGACATAGGCATTCCTGTGAGGATTCAACCACTAGAAAGACAGGAGAAGATGCAGACTTAAAGAGTCATGAGGGTTGCTGTGGCACTCAGGCCATATGAGGTCACTATGCAAGAGGGACAAGTCACCTGAAGAAACATGAACTACGAGCTAACAGACAAATCCCAGAGAGAGAGACTACAGAGATCATAACAGAATGGAGAGATGGAGAACCATCCAGAAGCAAACCACACAGAAAGGAAAGAAATACCATGAAGAGAGTTTGCTAGGCACAGCACCCATGTAACAGGAAAACAAAGAAAACTTGGTGTCATCAACAGATGAATGACCTATCTTAAAGACTATGTACGCAACTGAATCTGTGAATTAGACAAGATTCACCTTGGCTACATGCTAGCAACCTCTGGCCAGAGGAAGACAGTGTGAGTGTCTGGGCATCGGTTATTTGCTTTAATGTTTATATTAAAATGTTTGTAAAATAGGGAAGGTGTATCATTATCAGTAGAACTGGATCCAGAACTAATATTTCCTGGTGATACTGTATATAAACAAACAAACCAAAGATCAAGCAACAGGGAGTTACGCTAGAAGCTTCTTGGTCACATGGACAGAGCAGCTGACAGGGTTTGATGAAGTTTCACTTGTTCAGCTAAAACTGTTCAGCGTCACACTTTGTGAATGAAATCTAAGATGACACTGGATGGAACTGCTGAAGTTTATAATAATCAAGGGAAGTTTTTCCTCTGTTTTATATTATGTCAAGGGCACCTAGAGCAAATAGAGAGGTGCCCTTTTCACTTTGCATAAATCTAAATAAAGAAGGAATCTGCAACATAAATAGGATAAGGTATTCAATATTTTCTGTAAATTAAAATTGCACATATCTATTGCAGTTTTTTTTTTCTAGACAGTTCGATCAATATGAGAATTTGAAGCTCAGGCTTAGCATATAAATTAAAGCTGCCTGGGGTGAACTTTAACTTGCTGAATTCTGTTTTCAGATTTGCTTATTTCTTTCCATGGAATAATGCAAACTAGTTTGCTTGAGTCTATTTTGCCCTATTTTAGATGTCATATATGACTTGAAAGAACAAAAGTGCAGAGCACCTCCTGGGAGCTCCTGAATGCCCATCCACAACACTGATTTCAGAGGTGTTCATACATCACAGGACTGGCCTTTAAAGAATTCACAAGTCCCCTCACCCTCCTGACAAAATTCAGTTTTGTAGATAGAACAGTGGCGACTGTATATTATATATATATTAAAGATACATGTCATGTCATTAAAGCAATAGGTGGAGATAGGACTGTAGTGCAAAGAGAAGAAGACAACTTACTGTTTTAATCCTAATTTTTTATCTAGGTGCCCATGGTTATTATAACAATCTCATTGGACAGATTACACTCCCTTAAGTTAACACTCATGGGTGCTGTGTCATGCTCATCTGTACATAATGTACTGCACAATTCCATTGTAATTCAGCATCAATAAATATAATTTATAACTATTGTGATTTTAAGAACTATTTTTATTGTGTTAATACAACTCTGAACTTGAAGTTAACCAGATGAAGTGAAAGTCTCATACATTAAGTTTTTCTGTAAAGATAAATACAATGGAACGTTATTTCAGCTCTAAAACTACTGCAATGCTATTTTACTTCTTTGCTTTGCCTGGTGGTTCATCTGTCTCCCAGGGTTTATCTACTCATTTGGAATAAGACTCTGAGAATGAAATTAAGGGTCACATATGTGGTCTGAGGAGTCAGGGATAAGGAATTAATTTCTTAGTTCTCTTTCTCTGGGCTACAAATTGTTTTGCAAGTTACTATTGAGGAACGACCCAGAATTCAGAGGAAAAGCAAAGCTGCTACAGCTGCACTCCATTAGCAGTAAAAAAAAAAGTTAGATTTTGTGTAAGCACAAAAAAATCTATACTTTGTACAATATGCTTGAAACCAGTTGCAGGTTCTTCAGTGCTTGGCAATGACAGAGAGCAGTTTTATAATATATAAAGCTCAGAAAGACTGTTCTGTTACTTCCATATACTGTATATTCTGGGGTTTCACATCATTTCTCTCACTTAAATTGTGGGTAAGCTGCAAATTAATATAGCAAAAGTAGAATTTTGGGGCTAATTTTTTTCCTCTTTTACATCCCACAATTCATTTTCAGTTTTCTATCTTGTGCCAGTGGTGCTCAGATCTTTGACCTCCCATGTATTAAAAACTAGAACTGGAATCTAAACTGAACAAACCATGGCCAGTAGTCAGCGTGGACGACACCCACAGTCTTCTGCATCAAAAGTACATGTCTCTGTGGCTGTGTCCACATGATACTTTTCTTTCGAAACAACAGCTGTTGTTTCAAAAGAAAAGGTGCCAGGTCCACATGATGTTTCGTTATTTTGAAACAACGGGACTCGGTCATTTCGAAATAACGAGTGTTCTTTCAAAAGAGTTAAACCTAGTCCACTTCCAACACATTGTTCGGACACATTGTTTTGAAATGGCCATTTTGAAACAATGGATCGAAATGGCTGTTTCAATCAATGGGTCCAAAAACCGTTGTTTCGAAACAATGCTATTTCAGAAGCAGCTTGGAGGTGACCTTCTTCTTCCCAGGGTGCCCTGGGCTAGGAAGTGCCCTCTAGGCTCATGCCTTGTGCTGCCAGGCTGTCTAGGTGGGCCATGGCCGAGGCCGAGTGGCTCAGTCGCAGGGTGACATAGGGCATCTGTCTGGTCCCAGGCAGAGACCCTTGTCCTCCTGCGCATCTGGTTGATGGAGGACATCCTCCAGCACTTCAGGGCCAGGCATCGCAACGTCGATGTCTACGCCGACATTGCCCAGGTGCTAGCAGAAGAGGGCTTCGAGTGTACTACGGAGCAGGTGCACTCCAAAGTCAAGGGACTCTGGCAGGACTATGCCCGGGCATGTGATGCCCGGCAGCTCCATGGGGCTGGCCATTCTAAAAGGAGCTCGCCCAGTTCCTCAGCCAGGATCCCGGTGGCCCACTACACTGAGAGCAAGTGAGGGACTCGGCTGAGGCCTGGGGAAGTCAAACGGAGTCGGAGGGGGCCCCATCTGAACAAGAGGAGCCCATTGATGTGGGTGGTGAGACCAGCTGGCCAAGCACAGCTCCACCCAGAATCCCGGAGCTGATCAGTGAAGGGGAGCCCCAGACCAGCAGGCCCAAGGAGCACCCAGGGGAGCAGGAGGCAGCCACCTCAGAGGGGATATTGCACCGGACATCAGGCATCCCACTTGGTAAGTGTCCCCCCACAAGGCAGGGGGGCCCAGGAGTGCAGGACATGGGTCCTGAGGGGGCCACAGCCCTGGGACAGTGGGGCTCATGCCGGGGGTGGGGGCACAGGCTCTCATGTGCATGCATGCTGCAGGGAGGCATGTAGAAACAGGCTCCCACGCCTAAGCAGGATGGGGGTCCTCAACACAGGGGTGGCAATAGGCAGACTTGGCAGCATGCAGAACAGAGAGTCTTCAGCCAGCACAGCTGTCACATGGGCCCAGGAGACTTCCCAAGAACAGCTCACTACCTACCATAGGCCACAAGGCCCCGTGCCCCCTGATTGCAGTGTACAGAGCCCACACAGACTTGGAATCCTGCAAGCTGTCAGGGCAGGGGTGTTTGCAGCTCACAGGCTGCACATACCAAGGCTAGTAGGCTGACACCTAACCGTTCCCTCTTTTGCCCCTGCAGCTCATCTGCCCACCCGCTGGCCTTCACCCGGGAGCCCGCCACTGGCCATCAGGCGGAGGAGGAGAGCCCAGCCTACCTGATGATATCCTGACTGCCATGCTGGAACTTGGGCAGCAGGCCGAGAAGTCCTCCAGGGCATGGCGTGCTGAACAAACCGGGCACCAGGATGCTGCAATCCGGCACCTCAAATGTTCTGTTGACGCCAACGACCATGTTGTGACGGCCCTGGAGCGTCAGGCCGCAGCTATGGAGTGCCAGGTGACAGCGCTCAAGTGCCAAACAACAGCCCTTAGCACCAGGCAACCACCCTTGAGGGCGTGCAGGGAACACTGCAGCAGATTGATGGAAACCTTGCCCCCCCAGCCTGAGACTGCCCCTGCTGCGCCCAGGGACCCAGCTGCCCCTTGCCACTGGCACCCCTGGACCCGGGGTGGCCTCAGTGAAGGCCGTGGGGCTGCAGGCCATGCCCCAGGTGCGGCTCCCCCGTAAAATGCCCCCCAGTTGTTCCCAAACCCCTACCCCACATCCCCTGTCCCAGTTTAGTGCCCCCAGTTGTGCCCCAACTTGACCCTTCCTGCCTGTCCAGCTCCGCCTTCCCCAACCCCTCGTATAGTGAAATAAATCCAGTTTACCCACGTTATAAGTTGTTGTTGCATGTTTTATTGGGTTGGATTCAGGGTGTGGGTGGGTTGGGTGGCGGCTGGCTGGGACAGAAAGTGGGAGCGGGTGGTGTGGTGGGTCTGACATGGTGATGTGGGTGGCATCAACTATCCCCCCACACATTGGAAAGTCCAGGGCAGTGAGGCAGGCGATGCTGTCCTGCAGCACTCCCAGGGTGACGAGGCATGGCCGCAGGACCGGCTGATGGTGTTGGCGACCTGCAGCAGCAGTTCCCTGACGGTGGACCTTGCGACACTGATGAGATGTGCACTGGACCTGAGAGACTCGGGAGTGGCCATCTTCCAGAGAGCGATGGCCACACTCTTGTCCACAGGGATGCCTGCCCTCATCACCATATACCTTCAGGGTAGGAGTGGGGTGGGCTTGGTGACGAGGGGTGACGGTCCCCGTGCTAACCTGGAGGTTTCTCCTCCAGTGCTTACTGCTTCAGGTTCCCTGGAAAACCCTTTCCCACCAGTCTGTGCTGGTGCCCAGTGGCGAGATGGGGGACGAGGAGCTCTTGGGGCAGCGGAGGGATCCTCAGTAAGCAGGGGCACAACCTAGTGAGGCGTGGCGCTTTATTTCTACACAGCTGTGGGCCCAAAGGCAAGTACCCAAGGGCCCCAAGAAGAGTGTATGATATTTGTCTAGTGACATAAGTACATCATATCACAATGCATAAGCTCTTGCTATATAGGGAATTACATTCTGGGCCTGGCCTCTTTGCACTAGAAGTCCCCCAATTGCAGCCCCTTCCTTTGACCCACCTCACTTATAGTCATCTGTGCCAGGGGCCTTTGGCCTAGTCGGACTGGCCTGAACAGCTTGTCCTTTACCCGGGTAAACTGAGCTTAGCATTCTGCCAGTAAAATCCAAACACTTCTATCTCCAAATTCCAATAAGTGGTCTGTCCCTGAACCATGGAGACAAGCACAGCAAGGCTCCTCCAGCATATCTTATCTGTTAGAAGCTGCTACTGGCCCTCTTCCAGGCCTGCTTGTAGGGCAGAGCAAGTGCACACTTATTCTCCCCCCTTTATAGGCATAGTGAGCTATCTGTGTCTCAACACTGTTAGGCCTCAGCCACGGAGTTCTTCCACAGTGCTGTGAGGGCCACTGAGATAATGGTTCAGGCTCATCGGGCTGAGGGAAACTGTGTTCCACAGCAGGGCGGCACCCTGCAGGCTAGCAGCGGGTCTACCAGGTGGTAGCCAGGGGGCATCCCTAGCCATCTCTCTCACAAGCGCTTGGGGGTGATGATGGACAGGGAGGGGCTGTTCATTCATGAGTTTAAGTGATTGGCTGGCAACCTGGCTGGCAACATGGCCACCAACATGGCCCGGTGAGCCAGCCATGTTGCCACACCTCCCATGCTGCCCCTCACCTGGAATCGAAATAGCATGTCCACACACAGGGCATGCTATTTTGATTTAAGGGCTCCCCTTAATTCGAATTAAGAAACTATTTCGAATTAACTTATTTCGAAATAACAGTTACCATGTGGACACAGCCTGCCACTTGACCTAGAGAAGAATTCCTTTGGTGTCAGAAAGTAGCAGGTTATGTAGTCACTGGGACTCATCAGTAGAAAGAGGCAGGATCACTGAACAGTGTATTTCATAAACACCCCATACAAGTCTAGCTGTAAAGTTTAGGACTTGTGCCCTACAGTACAACAGAGTACATCATTGGAACATGGGGGAGGGGGAATCAAATAATTGTCTGAGGTGTTCTGCTGAAGCCCTAATACCTGGGGCGAGTGAGGGAGGATGACACCCGAACTAAATGGAAGGAGGTAGATGCAACAGAACTGAAAATCGACAGGGGAAAGTAGAGCAATTGGCCCCGTATTTTAGGTGCTTGTACACGAATGCAAGGATCCTGGAAAACAAGCAGGAAGAATTGGCAGTACTGGCACAGACAAGGAACTATGATATAATTGGAATAACAGAGACATGGTGGGGTAGCTTTCATGACTGGAGCTCTGCCATGGAGGGGTATGCAATGTTCAGGAAGGACAGGCAGAGAAGAAGAGGGTGAGGAGTAGTGCTATATGTAATAGAGCTCTATGACTGCTCAGAGCTCCATTGTAGAAGTGGAAACGAGCCAGTTGAAAGTCTGTGGGTTGAGTTTAGAGGGGAGAGCAACAAGGAGCATGTCGTGGTGGGTGTCTGCTATAGACCGCCAGACCAGAAGGAGGAGGTAGATGAGGCATTCTAGGGACACCTGGCAGAAGTTTCTAGATCACAGGCCCTGGTTCTCATGGGGACTTCAATTACCCTGACATCTGCTGGGAGGCCAACACAGCAGTGCACAGGCAATCCAGGAAGTTTTTGTAGAGTGTTGAAGACAACTTCCTGGTACAAATGCTGAAGGAATCAACTAGGGGTCTTGCACCTCTCAACCTCCTGCTCACAAACAGAGAAGAATTGGTTGGGGAAGTAAAGGTGAATGGCAACCTGGGTAGCAGTGACCATGAGATAGTAGAGGTCAGAATCCTGGTCAAAGGAAGAAAGGAAAGAAGCAAAATACAAACCCTGGACTTCAGAAAAGCAGAGTTTGGCTCCCTCAGGGAACTGATGGGCAGGATCTCTTGGGAGGCTGATCTGAAGGGGAAAAGCATCCAAGAGAGCTGGCTGTATTTTAAAGAAACCCTGGTAAGAGCACAGGAAGATACCATTCCGATGAGCAGAAAGAACAGCAAATGTGGAAGGTGCCCAGTGTGGCTTAAGAGAGAATTCTGCACTGAGCGGAAGCATAAAAAGGAAGCTTACAGAAAGTGGAAGCGTGGACAGATGACTAAGGAGGCATACAAAGATATTGCTTGAGGCTGCAGGGATAAAATCAGAAAGGTCAAAGGACAATTGGAGTTGTGGCTAGCAAGGAATGTGAAGGATAACAGGAAGGAGTTCTACAAGTATACCAATACCAAGAAGACAATCAGTGATGGTGTAGGTCCCTTGCAGAATGGGGCAGGTGTCCTCGTGAAGGAGGATAAGGAAACAGCTGAAGTGCTCAATCCTTTTTTTTACTTTAGTTTTCACAGGCAGGGCCAGCTCCCGACCCACTTCACTGGATATGGCAGATTGGAGAGAAGAAAAGAAGCCCTTGGTTATGGAAGGTCAGGTTAGGGACTGCTTAAAGAAGCTGGATGTGCACAAGTCCATGGGGCCAGACAAACTGCATCCAAGGGTGCTGAGGAAGTTGGCTGATGAGATGGCAGTACCACTGGCCATTATCTTTGAAAACTCGTGGTGAATGGGGGAGGTGCCGGAGGACTGGAAAAAAAGCAAATATAGTGCCTATCTTCAAGAAAAGCAAAAAGGAGGATCTGGGGAATTACAGACCTGTCAGCCTCACCTCAATCCCTGGAAAAATCATGGAGCAGGGTCTCAAAGAATCCATCCTGAAACACTTGGAGGAAAACAGAGTGATCAGGAACAGTCAGCATGGATTCACCAAGGGTAAATTGTGCGTGACCAACCTCATTGCCTTCTATGATGAGAAGACTGGATTTGTAGATATGGGAAAAGCCATTGATGTGATATTCCTCAACTTTAGGAAGGCTTTTGATGCAGTTTCCCAAAGCATTCTCATCAACAAGTTAAGGAAGTAGGGTTTGGATGTGAGGACTGTAAGGTGGATAGAGAACTGGCTAGATCAATGGTTTCAGCGAGTAGGAATCAATGGCTCCATGTCTAATTGACAACCAGTAATGAGTGGTGTGGCCCAGGGGTTGGTCCTGGGGCTGGTTCTGTTCAACATTTTCATTAATGTTCTGGATGATGGAATAGATTGCACACTCAGTAAGTTTGCAGATGACATCAAGCTAGGGGGAACGGTAGACATGCTGGAGGGCAGGGACAGGATTCAGGGAGACCTAGACAAATTGGAGCAGTTGGCCAATAAAAATTTCATGAGGTTCAACAAGGACAAGTGCAAAGTTCTGCACTTGGGACAGTAAAATCCTATGCCCTGCTAGAGGCTGGGGAGTGATCAACTAAGTAGCAGCAGTGTAGAAAAGGACCTGAGGGTCATGGTGGATGGGAAGCTGGATATGAATCAGCAGTGTGGTCTTGCTGCCAAAAAGGTCAATGGCATACCGGGCTGCATCAGAAGAAGTGTTGCCAGCAGATCAAGGCAAGTGATCATTCCCCGCTATTCGGCATTGGTGAGGCCACATCTGGAATACTTTGTTCATTGGGCTCCCCACTACAAAAAGGATGTGGACAAATCAGAAAGAGTCCAGTGGAGGGCAACAAAAATGATCAAGGGGCTGGAGCACAAGACCTATGAAGAAAGACTGAAGGAACTAGGCTTATTTAGCCTGAAGAAGAGAAGACTGAGAGGGATTTGATAGCAGCCTTCACCTACTTGAAGGGATGCTCCAAGGAGGACAGAGCTCAGCTGTTCTCGCTAGTAACAGAGGACAGAACAAAGAGCAATGGTTTCAGATTGCAGCTGGGGAGGTCGAGGTTGGATATTAGGAAAAACTCTCTTACTAGGCGAGTGGTGAAGCATTGGAATGGGCTACCCAGGGAGGTGGTGGAATCTCCATCTTTGGAGATATTTAAGGACCGGCTGGACAAAACCCTGGCTGGGATAATTTAATGGGAGTGGTCCTGCTTTTTTTGGCAAGGGGTTGGACTAGATGACCTCATGAGGTCTCTTCTAACCCTATGGTTCTATGATTCTATCTCTCCAATGAACTGTTATATAAGAGAGACAGAAGTAAGGTAATTGCAACAAAGGGTTTATTATTTGAAGAATTTAATACGCAGGGCTTATATTTCCATTAGCACTTTTTTGTCAGATGCTACTGGCAGATACAAACAGCACAAGTCAGTTCAGGATCAATGATCTTTGGATCAGTCCAGCCTTTCTCAGAAGCTGATAAACTGAAATGAACCACCCATTTAAAGAATTTTGTCCTATGTGTTGTTTTTGCATGTCTCTAATAAGAGTTAATAGCACCTCAAGATATAACACTTGATTTCTTTCTTCCAATACCCAACTCTTCTCAAGATCTAGACTTAAATATTGAAAAGACTGGGATAAATAAGAGGGCTGTTCCTTTCACTTTCCTGGCGATTCGGGTCATTATTACAGAGGGACAAAAGAAAGTCTAATATTCCATCAGAGGTGGTAGAATGCAGATTTGTAGAACTATCATTCCAAATGACTCCAAGGCTGATATATGATATCAACCCCAAGGGATTTTGTAGTGCAATGGTGGCAACCTACACACCAAAACTGATATCATTGTATCATTCATCATATCATCAAATCATATCATTCATCATAACATTCTGTCTGTCCCAGGACTCACACTCTAGACAGGTATACTCTAGTACTTCGTCATCTTCTAAGTTGGATCTAACACTGAACCCCTGTTCAGAGTCCTACACAAATATAATTAAATAAAGCTGACAATGATCTATAACACACGCCTAGGACCAATCTACATGAATATGATGAGAGAGAATTAATTATAAGTCTCTCCCTGGCCTACACTATTTCAACAGGCTAATTTTTCTAGCAATGAAGTATGAGGAAAATGGATTGGAAAGAGAAATGGATTATTAAAGTGGCCTAGATAGAAAAAGGTTTAAATATGTCCTAATAATTCCTTAATCCTGATGGCCTAACTCCACAGACCGTTCTATCACTCTTCCTGAATTAATCAAAAGCATAGAGACTTGACCATATTCATCCTCCTGTCCCTTCTTATTAAAACAAACAAGGAGTCCTGTGGCACTTAAAGACTAGCAACTTTATTTGTTTCATGAGATTTCATGGGAGAAAATCCCACTTTGTCAGATGAAGTGGGATTTTCTCTCACAAAAGCTCATGCAATAAATAAATTCATTAGTCTTTAAGTGCCACAGAACTGCTTGTTTGTTTTACAGAACTAGACTAACACAGCTGCCCTTTTGGAACTTCTTATTAAAGTTACCCTTATCCAAATATTGAGCAGGAATAATGACATGAGCTATGTCTAAGATGACAAGTCACAAAGTGGTAATAGGCAATAACAAACAGATGCAGCAATCATAGATCATAGGTAATCTACAGCTTGAAATCTGGCTGCATGAACAAATTAACAAAAATCAAAGTCTTTTCATGAACCATGAGTGAAGAGAGAGAGGAAAAGGAAAATTTGTCAATTGAATGGTTCGCTCTGAATAGTTCACTCAGTTCTACTTATATCACACTTTCTTATCCCAGTAGTCTTTTGCATCCTTCTATATTTGTAGTACAATGGAACTCCAAAGATGAACAGTGGTTTATTATGTAGTATTTTTCTGTCACTTTCTGTATTAATAAATGACAGAGAAATCCTGTCTTTAGTCTTCCTGTCCCTTCTGCCCCTTTCTTTGTTCTCCAAATGCTTTTTATAAGACAGAAGAACATTAGCACACTTCCTTTCCATTTCTCTGCCTGCTTCTTTCTCCCTTCACTGTTTCCAAGTTTAACTGGAGAGTTTTTAAGTGCCCTCACAGAGGGCCCTCAACCAGCAGTTCTCTAGAACTCTATTTGAATTATTCATCAGGTGCAATCTTACAGAGTGACTAATATGCTAATTGTATAGAAGAGTCATTTTATAAGGTTGGGTCTAGTGCTCAATGCTAAACATCATTATAAAATATTCATATGGTATTTGGGGATTTCCAGAAACCTGCTAATATGATAGACATCAGCAAGGGTGGATATTCTTATAATCACAATTCTATATCAGTGAATACGTATGTCACAAATTCAGCACTCAAACCCATTTGGTAAGTAGGTAAAATACATTGGTACATTATTGTAACAAAGTCAGAAGAATAGTCTCAATTTTAACATTGTAAAGATGGACAAAAAATGGCTTATCAGAAATGTGTCTTTTGTGTTTATCAACGTCTCCCTTCCAATCTATACCTTATAGATTATGTGAAAATGCCTTTTGGGGGGGGTTGTTATTTTTAATTATGGATTTGCTGTATGGATTATGAAATTCATAAAGGTGGCCATAAGTCATTTTTCAGTACACATAACTAATAATGTGAAGACGTGCAGTTAGTAGTTTTTACCAGAAGGTGGAGCCTAACTGAAATAAACACATAAGTCACTGGTATTCATTATTAGGAAGGGGTTTTCTCTCCTGGTAATGTTAGCATGAAGAGGGGAATTGAAAGTGCAAAATGTGTTACCTTCATAGCAGATCAGCAGGAAAGTAGAGTAACTGTGTGTCCAGAGGTAAGATCAATAGCTAGGAAGTAAGTCGGTGATAATGACTCCTGGAAACCAAACTGAACTGAAAATACTAAAGAGCCGTAGCAATGAAAGTAAAAGACCAAGGAGCTTCCTCAGTGACAATAAAATGTACTTACTATTTCTGGGAGACTGAAATACATTTGGAACTCTCTTGCAAAGCCAAGTTGAAGCAAGATGAGATACGCGAGATCCAAAAAAGCCCCAGTTCAGCTCTGAGACCCAGAAGAGAGAAACAGGAACTTACAAACGCAAAAAGTAAAGGAGCCAAACTCCCACAGTACTAAGTATCTCAGTTAATACACCTGGATATCAGAAGAAGTTAGAAGTATCACAGGGTAAAAAGTCAAATTAAATAATGTTTAAGAGAAGAAGAAAACAAAAGGTATTTATGTCACTGTATGCATGGTGTGGATTCTCACCACAGCAGTCAAATTGTGTATGTGGATGAGTACCGCACTGGAGACATACCATGCCCTGAGCAGACAGGATCTTCACTACCAGAAACCATTACAGAAGCAGAAAGCAAGCACTAATGCTACCAGTGAGAAGAGAAAGTCACGCCAGTGCCATGTCTGCCTGATTTGAACCATCCATTTGCTAGAAGGGTTAAATCTGACATTGAAGTCAAAGAGTTCTCTGTACCCTGAGATCTTTACAACAGCATGGTAAACTGCTAACAGCAAACATCTTATGAAGGAAGTTTAGACTTATTCCTTCTTTGGCCTGGTCTGCAAATAAGTCGGATCTATACAAACGTACTTTATATATTGCTCACAAGCTGTTCACTATGAATATTGTTTTGAGGGTTGAAATAATATCAGTTTGAAACCTGCACTGTTTTGACATATGGTACACTTTGTTCTCTGAATGCATGTCGTTATTATAATCAGATTTCTAAGGTGGATACCCTCAACTGTTTCAAGCATCTAATCAAGTGGGATTTTCTCCTACCGAAGCTCATGTTTCAAATAAATTTGCTAGTCTTCAAAAGTTCCACTCCTTGTTTGTATTACGCTCACCTATGAATCTGAAATCCACTGTCCGTGATTTCACTTCAGTACTTACTTAAAATGTCTATGTCAGTAAACCTACCCTGTAGAATATTCACAGAGAACCAACCCAAACCGTACATGATGATATTCAGTTAAAAATTCAAGTTAATTTTCCAGCTTTGTTTTTTATAGTGACTTGTCTTTATTCAGCCTTTGTTCTGGCAAATTCCTAAAAGGCCTTTTTTACACAACTGACTTCAGTGGAGTTACTCCTGATTCACATCAGTGTGCATGAGAGTAGAATCAGTCTCAGGGAAATGAAAAGTTTCTGGATTTAGTTAGAATGGTCTGGCTGATGGAGTTATCAAATGATGAATAGAAAAATAAAACAAACTAACAGTATTCATGGCACACATAAGCCCAAGTTGCACTTGGAGAAACAGAGACTTGAACCATGGGGAGATTTGGGTCCTCCAGTCATTCTCAGTGCACATACTGCAACACTCCTGTAGGGGGGTGTACACATTCATTGTGCTGTTGACAGCTCACTGGTTGATGTGGAGTGAAAAATGAACAGATAGCCCCAGTTCCTCCATTCCATATAGACATAAGGAGATATGAGACATAAAGAGATGAAAGATTCTATGTACCATGCCTATGCCTGCCATGATTTTTCCAGGTACAATGTAGCCATTAGGAGGGTTATATTTTAAGAAAGAGTAAGTGATGAGTTTGTGTACATGGAGTAATTTGGAGCATAATGTAAATGTGGACTGGGTTCCTTCATAACTGGGTAATGTGTGGGAATATTGTGTAGTCCAAGAGTCAAGAGGCAGGCAGAAGTTGCCTTTTATCAGATAGTGTTGTTGATTGAGGAATGCAACATTTTTGCCAATAATAAGGCTCTTCATTGGCCTAATATATTTTACATTGGCTCTTTATCCCAAGGTGCAGTGCTGACTCTAATATATATTTTAGTAGTGGAAAAGGCAGAAATGTACAGGTTTTATATTGGAAGAGTAATATTGTACAGATGATCAGAGATATGTGACAAGTCCTGCTGTACTAGAGAAGTAGAGGATAATTATCTTCGTGAATGGGAAATGTTATGGTGTATGGTTAACAGCACAGCCTGAGAGAAGGGGAAAAAAAATCACTTTGGAAGCAGGTAGTTATGTAACAAATCCTTAGAGGGATCTATTCCCTGTTACAAATCTACAGTGTTTGCCTAATACTCCAGTCACCTAGACTTGAGGAGCTTTGACTTGGGCAGATTTGTTGTGTAAATTTAGTTAACAGTTAGTATGAAAAGTTATGTGGCTTTATCATGAAGGAGAAGTTTTTTGTTTTTTTTTATAATTTGCTCCCAACATATTTGTATCTAATCTAAGAATACTTTTGGTTTTTTATCTTCTTTTCCTAGACACATATACACACACACACACACACACACACACACACACACACACACACATGCAGTGGGATGAAATGTCATGCTATTTGGCATACCTCTTCACGTCTGAAAAATCTGAGCAGGCGCTGCTTGCTGTTAGGAAAGTGCTTAACAGAAAATTATTTATATTTAATGCTTTTACATTTAAAATGTAGGCGGCCAGTGATTTGCAGTCAATATACAAGCAAATTGGCATTTTACCACAAATGGATCACAGAAAAATATGGGAAATATTTCTTTGACTATTTTTCCATTTCCAGTCAGTGTTATTTAAACAGAGATAAAAACATAGCATACCAATATAGAGGGAGTCATTGGCTGGGAACATTACTGGCTTATCCGCTCTGACTTTCTGATAAGGATTTAAAAAAAAAAATCATACATTCAGAAACCAATTTATTCCCAAAATACAGGGTTCTCATAAGAGCCACACCCTTAGCTGACTGGGTGCAGCTTGGTTTTGGGTGCAATAAGATCATTCCAGTCTGGAGGATTTCTAGTGCCACAGAGCCAGATTCTGTGTTGTTATGTCTCCTTGCAGTCAGGAGATAGGGGGTGCAGTTGGATTTATCTGATACCAAGGACCTCTGGCTTCCCTAGTAGCCTATTGTGCCAATGGGAGCTGGAATGAAATGGCCCCAGCTGTTGTGGGTTAAAGGTGCTGTTGCACTCCAACTAAAAAGCTACAGTAGCAGTTCCTTGCCCTTAGCTGATCGCCTATGCCAAATGTTTGTTTGGCTGACTTGGCTCAAATGATTTTAAAAGCCTTGAGTTTCAAATTAAGACTCAGGTTTCATTTTTACTGATTCCTGCACAGGCAAACCTCAGAGTAAAGTTCTTTGTGTTATATACACTCATGTGGGGATCCACAAGGATTTTCAAAGGGAGAGGAGATCTACTCTTGGAGGATGTTATGGAGATTTTCTCTCCTTGAATTCTCACCATAGTGTTCAGTGGGCCAGTCTGATTATGTTTCTTTGATGGGGTGTACCAACCTTTCACTGACCCAGCAAGAGTTAATCACACACTTTGGGCCCAAGGGGTCATGCCCCTTGCTCTTGCTGAACATGCTCTGGTCAGACACAGTATATGAAAGTAGGTGGCACAGCCACTGTGGGCTGATTGAGAAGGAGAGTGGACACTCACTGAAGGCTTCTGTCATGGAGCTGCTATACCTCCAGCTTGCAGAGACTGACCACACTGAATACACAGTAGGATGCTAGAAGACAAGGGATATTTTCACACCTACCATTACGTATCACTGCGCTAAGAAATAGGACAGCCCTGTAGACTCTGACTGCTGGACCTCATTGTTCTGTGGACAAGGGCAGCACCATAAACTCTGGTCATGAGGCCTCACAAGCCCAAAGGTGAGAAATCACTGTCACCAGAAGTAGGCAATCCTTCATTTCATTCTCCTAACAATCTGACAGTTTGGGACATTTGGTAGAGAACGTGGGCACCGGCCAGAACCTGCTAAGAGGTCCAAAAAGGGGATGGTAGACAATGAAGTCCTACAGTTGGTATGGAGACAGGGAAGCTCTTGAAATGGGAGAGTCATCAAGAGACAGCTTCATAACAACAACAAAAAGCCCAGCTACTACAGAATTTAGTCACGCAGTGACAACTAAAAATGATGTAACAACAGGAACAGCAACTATACTTGGTTCAGGAACTAGCTGCAAAACACCAGGTATAGCAGGGGTACCTGGTTCAGGAGATGAATACCCCAAGGCCATGTTACCACATACAACCACAACTTCCATCAGAGTCACCGAACTGCTCAAATATTCAGCAGGTCTGGGATACCATGAGATCATAATGCACAGAGGAACTAGTGTTTAATCAAAGCTGATGGCAGAACTGTGCAACTGCTAAATATCAAGCCCTCAAAATTTCAGTATGCCACCCACAAATTGATGGTCATGTAGAAAGGTTTCATGGGATATTGAAAGCAATGCTCAGGAATTTTATCAATGATGACTCACAGCACTGAAACAAGCTACTACCTTCTCTTGTTTGATATGTGGGAGATTCTCCAGGCCTCTAGAGGGTTCTCCCTTTTTGAACTTCTTTATAGGAAGCTCAGAGGAGTCCTAGACCTGCTACTAGAGACCTGGGGAGAGCAGGAGCCTTGGGCAACATATTTGTTCCCTATGTTTTACAACTTTTCAGACATCTAGAGAGGCTCTTCAGGTTTGCTCAGCAGAATTTAATTCAGGTATAACAAACTCCAGTATAACTAGGGGACCCCATTATGAACATTTAAGCCCAGGGTCAGGGCTTATTTTTATTTTCATCATCCAAGTTCGAGCTACTCATCAAGTGGTAGGGGCCAGTTGAGGTTATTCAAAGGGTAAGGACCAGTTGACAATGAAATTCATTTGTGTGGGCAACAGTGAGACATTCAGGTATGCCATGCCAACCTTGTGAAGATTTGGAAGATTCAAGAAGGCTTGCTAATTGTCCCTTATCCTCACTAGCCACTGAGTCATCCAAAATAATGCCTGTGTTGAATGGACAAGAGCTCATCCCAGAACAACAATTACAACTGCAACAATTGGTTGAGTCCCTTCCCTACCATTTTATTACTCTACCCAGATGGGCAGACAAATGTGAACTGTCACCACAATTCTAATTAGCAAATTAAGGAAGTATGGGTTGGATAGGTGGACTATAAGGTGGATAGAAAACTGGCTAGATCAACGGTTTCAGCATGTAGGAATCAATGGTTCCATGTCTAGCTGGCAACCAGTAACGAGTGGTGTGCCGCAGGGGTTGGTCCTGGGGCCGGTTCTGTTCAACATTTTCATCAATGATCTGGATGATGGAATAGACTCCACTCTCAGTAAGTTCATGGATGACACCAAGCTGGGGGGAACAGTAGACACATTGGAGGGCAAGGACAGGATTCAGAGAGACCTAGATAAATTGGAACAGTGGGCCAATAGAAATCTTATGAGGTTCAATAAGGACAAGTGTAAAATCCTGCACTTGGGATGGAAAAACCCCATGCACTGCTACAGGCTGGGGAACATTCAGCTAAGTAGCAGCAGTGTAGAAAAGGACCTGGGGGTTATGGTGGATGGGAAGCTAGATATGAGTCAGCAGTGTGCTCTTGCTGCCAAAAAGGCCAATGGCATACTGGGCTGCATCAAAAGAAGTATTACCAGCAGATCAAGGGATGTGATCATTCCCCTCTATTCTGCACTGGTGAGGCCACATCTAGAATACTGTGTTCAGTTTTGGGCTCCCCACTACAAAAAGGCCAGAGATATGCTAGAGAGAATTCAGAGGAGGGCAACCAAAATGATTAAAGGGCTGGAGCACAAGCCCTATGAGGCAAGACTGAAAACATTAGGCTTATTTAGTCTGCAGAAGAAAAGATCTGAGGGGGATTTGATAGCAACCTTCAACTACTTGAAGGGATGTTCCAGGGAAGATGGAGCTTGACTGTTCTCAGTAGTAACAGAGGACAGAATGAGGAGCAACGGTCTCAAGTTGCGGTTAGGGAGGTCGAGGCTGGATATTAGAAAAAAAATTTTTACTAGGCGAGTGGTGAAGCATTGGAATGAGCTGCCGAGGGAGGTGGTGGAGTCTCCATCTCTGGAGGTGTTTAAGGCCCGGCTGGACAAAACCATGACTGGGATGGCTTAGTGTGAGTGGTCCTGCTTCTGGCAGGGGGTTGGACTAGATGATCTATGAGGTCCCTTCCAACCCTCTGATTCTATGATAACCATCAACCCAGAACAGAAGATCAGAGACCACTACCAGTTATTGCCAAAGATGGTGTATGACGCACTTTAGAAGGAACTCAATTCAGTGCTGACTTTTGGTTTGTGAAGGATTCCAGAACCATGTGGTGGAGCTCCATTGTCCTACTCCCCAAACCAACAAGATGATAAGATTCTGTACTGATTTCTGGAAGGTCAATGTCATTTTGTGCTTCAGTGCCTAGCCGGTGCCTAGAGTGGACAACCTGCTTAAACAACTAGAGAAAGTGAAACATATCTACACTAGACCTAATGAAAAGTTATAGATAGATATCCCTGAGCCTGAAATCTTGAGAGGAGACTGCATTCTTTACACTATTTGGACTTTACTGGGATGCCAACCATGCTGTTTGGCCTTCAGTCACATCTCAATAGTTGATAGACCAATTGTTGTGGCTGTACCACCATTACGCAGCACCTACAATGATGGCATTATGGTTTACACTACAGCCCTACCTTGGACAAACACTTATCACAATTTATTACCACATTGCAAGCTCTTGGGGAAGGCAGGCTAACCATGAACCTGGCTGAGTGCTACTTTGAACAAACCAAAATGATGTATATGAGATACACAGTGGGAAAGAGTAAGTTGTGCCCATTAATAAACCAAGTACAAGCTGGTCAAGAAGCTGGTAAAGCAGTTCTTGGGGCTACCTGGGTACTACTGATGCTTCATGATTGATTTCACCACACTAGCTGCCCCCTTTTCAGACCTCAAAAAGAATATCTGACTGTGAACAGTACAGTGGTCAGAGGACTGCTAGAGGGCCTTTCAGGCCCTGAAAGAAAAGTTAAGCCCAGAACCCATCTTATTTCATCCAGACTTTTCAAGACCAGTCATCCTTCAATGGATGCCTGTGGAGATCAGACTCTGAGCAATATTGTCACAGGAACATTACATATTTTACCAAAGCTAGAAGTTGTTCCCTTTGGGGAACCAAATATGTCATGATAGAGAAGGCAGCCCTGGCAGTGAAGTGTGTAATCAAGGTGTCAAGGCTTTTTCCCCACTCTGGCACTCTGAGTGCAGAAGGTGGGGGCCCGCAACAGGCCAGAAAAGCCACTGGCCTTAAAGCCTGCTCTTAAAAGTCTCCAAGGCCTCCAATTCCTGGCCTTGGAGTGGTATCGCTGCCACCACCCAAATGCAAAAAAAACTCTTGAGACCCAGGAAGGCGCACTTGGGAATTCCTCCCTGTGAGGTACTTGCAATCCTCTTTATTCCTCTCTCAGGAAAGTGACTGAACTCCAGCTGCAATATGAGCTGGAACTGGAACAGGGTTCCCTCTAGTAGCTGCCTGTGCAGTCTAAGGCACGTGCACACAAACCTCTTGCCTCTCAGGACACAGAACCAGAACTTGCTTAAAAGGTAAACTCTTTAATCAACAGATAATACACACAGAGAGTTGCTTCTCTGGGAATTAACTTAGGTAGTTACAGGGTAGTGGGGGGGGGTTACATGTGCTTAGCACAGAGAAATCCAAAAAACAAGCCAAAAACAAAGAAAATACCCTGACCGCGTCTAAATAAACATTCCCTGTTCTACTCACGCCTGGTCAGTACCAAACTTAACTTATCTCTGGTAAGGATGTTGTTGGATTCTTCCTCAGGCCCCTCTGGCCTCCTCCTGATCCTTCCAGGAGCTCTGCTGCATCCAAACAGGCCCAGGCCAGGCTGCTGTTACCATTCAAAAAGCTGTGCTTCGTTCCTATTGGCTGTCCTGGGACTCACTGACCAGAGTGTTAACCCCTTCCTCCCCAAGGGTTATTACACAAGGCATTGAAGTACTGTCTGCTAGGCAACCCCTTTCAGCTCATCGCTAACCATGCACTGCTTCACTGAATCAACATGGTGAAAGGACACCATGGATTATGTGGTGGTACCTCTCCCTCCAGCTCTACAAGTTCTAGGTACTGCATTGTCCAGGTAGAATCTACACTAACAAAAATTTCTTCTCTTGACTAGGAGGGGAAATAAAAGGGTGGAAAATCCTTACCAAGCCATATCTTGATGCAGAAGAAGTGTGATGGGGTGTACCAACCCTGCACTGGCCCAGCAGGTGTCTACTGGGTATTTTGGGCCCCAAATGCCATACACCCAGTTTTTTAGTGTCCTACTAACCTTTGAGGCTAAAACAAGGGGCAATGGGCTGAAAGTGCAACAAGGGTGGTTGGGAAAAACTTCCTAACTGTCAGAGTAGAGAAGCAATAGAATACATTTCTTCGTGAGGCTGTGGATCTCCATCATTAAAAATGTTTAAAAGGAGGTTGAACAAACAGCTGTCAAGTTTGATCTACATAATGTTTGGTTCTGCTTTGAGTGCAGGGGATTGGACTAGAAGATCTCTTGAGGTCTCTTCCAGTCTTTTATGTTTTGAGTACACTTCTTTTTAGGTTTCTGTTCAAATTTACCAGTTCTAACACACACACACACACACACACACACACACACACACACACACAATTTGCACTGCAACTGTTGCTTTAAAGTTGAGAATTTATTTTGCAGATTTATACATTCTTTATTTGTTTTCTTTTGGAAATATTTCTGTTTACTCCTAAAAATTGTGTTTAAATAATAATGAGAATCAACTCCTTTGGATCAAATGAAAAAATAAAAATTACAATGGTACCAGAATAGATGGAGACAGATTATTCCAAAATGGAGACACTTAGGAAATGAAGAAAGAAAAAAGTAGGAAAGAAAGTGCTGTTCTAGTACCATATACATGTGAAGAATGAAGTCACCTGTTATGGTCAAAGTCAGAACATCTTCACCTATACAAAAGAGAGAGTCGACAGCAAATTAAATAAATGTGAAAAGGTAGTTTAAAAACAGATGGCATATATCCTAAACATGAAAAAATGAGTTCAGGTGAATATTTAACTTTGAAATCTTTTCACATTTTTCTATTAAGAATGGATAGTTTAAAGTGTACTACAGAGAAGCCCTCTCCAATTTGGAAAAAAAAAAACCAGAGCCAAAGAGCACTTAACTCTTTATAAGATAGACAACATCTTTTTCCTTAAATATAGTTAAAGTTGTTCCTTGAGAAGTTTTTATCAGTTCAGTAACAAGAAATTCAGACGCAGGTTTCATGTTAGAAAACAGAACCCTGATCTGAAAATATAGGACCTGATGGTTTCTTACTTATACTAGGATAAATCCTAGAAACCACCACAGCAGATCAGACCAATGGTATATCTGGTCTACTATTCTTGACTAGTATCAGTTACTTCAGATGTAAGATGCAGAAGACAGTTGCAGAATAGTCTATTGCTATTCCTGTGCTCTGAAGGAGAACAGAAATGACTCCACTGGAGTCAATGGTATAATGCCAATGTTAAGCTGATGTAAACAAGAGGAGAGTCAGACCCATATTGTCTTAAGTTGTCTGCAGCCTCATTAACCTTTTCATATATACTGCACTATAACCTAGAGGTCCCAATCAGGATCAGGTTCTCATCGTGCACAGTGTTACGAATACTTCTTTCTCTGGAGTCCAGAGGTGGTAAAATGCTATAACAGAGATCAGAAACAGACTCCTTATTTGCAGTGGCAGATCAGGGGTCACGGGGCCCCCCCTTATGGGAGGACCTCCCATCCCGCCAGAGGGCCAGCGCTGAGGAGGCGGCTGGGGCCAGAGAAGGCCGGTCAGCCCCACGGGGAGGTGGGGCTGACTGCTGAATGTGGTGTGGCTTGGGCCGCACTGGAGCCTGTACTGCATGTGCAGCAGTCAGTGTTGCCCCCCCACACTCCTGCCAGTCTGACCAGCCAGGCTGTGGCCAACCTGCCCTGCCCAGCCCTGCTTCTTAGTGCTGGGCTGCTGGCAGGAAGGCGGGGGCATATTGTAGTGGGCCCCCAGGCCTAGGCCCCATTGGCCCATGCAGTAACCCGCTTCTGCTTATTTAGCACAAAGAAAATCACAGGTCCTGCTGATGTCAATCAGAGCCTTCAGGTATTCTGCATGGCAGGATTGTTGTCAACTGCATGAATGAAATTTAAATGTCTTTTTGTTTTGAGAGATATCCTTCATTTTACCTCCCAAGTTACTGAACATTTCACAGAAAATTGGGTGTCCACATGTTTTTATTGGTGAAATTTAGTAGAGCCTGTAATAAAGAATCATGAAACTGATGTTAAAAAAAAATGAGTTAAACTAAAGAAAAGAATTCCATCCCATTTTAAGTTTTCTAGCTGAATAATTTTCTTGTGTTTCTCAGTCTGGGACTTGGTCACACATTGCAGCCCACATTTGGGCCAGATGGGCTGAGGGGTATGGCAGTGTATATCTAAAATTGTTATGTTATGCACATTGTGATTGTTATGCACATTGTGACTTCAGTTCAGTGAAGCATAAGTACATTCTGACTTATATATGATTGTTCACTGTTCTACTCTTTCTTAGTTATCTTTTTCCCTCCCAGTTTAGGTAAAACCTTAAAATATAGTATATAATCTTAATGCACTATAGCCCAATAGAAAAAGAAAAAAACCTGGTATGTTACATAATTTCTAGTTATTAAATACCATCATCCCTTGTGACACAGGATGAGCTACACTGGCTCTTTAGGTTTTCCTGAAGACCTAGAATTCCTGATCAGGATCCCACTGTGTTACGAAAGACTGACCTTTTCACCTTTTGCCAATCCATACAGTGCAAAGGATACATTCCCTTTGTTGAGTTGCATCACATAATCACCTTTTTCACTGCACACTGCTATCATTAATGTTTACTTCCTTATTGAATTATATTTGTTTTCAGTGTTTGCCAGTGTACAAAGCTGGCATATGTCTGACTACATTATAAATTTTACAAAGCTGTTAGCATTCTCCAACGAATCAAAATGTACTCTTGACTGATCTTTTATCACCAAAGGCCCCAGTCATCCATTGAAGACTGAAACTGGCAGACTATTTAGTGTGCCCTAAGTATAACTTTGAGTCAGCAGGAGCTAGAGCTTTCTGTAATTATGCTCCCTGATTGTTGAATCTGCTCCCTATTGAGACTGGAAGAGCAGCATCTGTTGTGACATTTAGACTAAAATTAAAGAGGTGTGCAAGTTTGCTGATGCATTTAACTATGGGGAATTGTTTTCATGTTTTATTTCAAAAATAGAAAAATGAAGTTGCAAAAGAGAATATTGTGGAGTTAGAGTTTCTTTTATTAAACCGTTAAATTCATTTCCAAGGGTGTGCTGGGGGAGGAGGGGAAGCAACCTGTCTCCTGTATGTAGTAGAATTAAAAAAAAAAAAAAACCAAAACCCAAAGACCATGGGATGAATGGCTTCTATTGTACCACTGTTAGCTAATGAATCTCCCTTTTCTAATTTGTATCAGCTGTGTATGCAATTAGAGGCTCTTTTTCCCCTAAAAAGTTCAAAATATGAAATTGTATTCAGTTAGATCTTTAAAAACTAAAACCAATTCTCATTGAAATTTATCGTATTTAATTAGACAAGGAGTTTTTTTCCAGGGTTACTCAGGTCATTTGGCTTATATCAGTTCATAATATTGTGACCTTTCTGCTGCATTCCCATTTTTGACCAAGCAGTCTTATAGTAAGTGCACATGCTGTCAGCAAGTAATTTGTTCAGATAGTGTTTAGTTTATATTAGGTCACAAAGGTCTCCCAGAAAAAATTTATGCTTCATTAGGACAGTATCTAGTTGAGGCTATCTTTTTTCTTATTTTTCCCTTAGGGGAATGTCCATTCAAAATTAAACAGATTTAAAATGTCTTCAGAGTTCTAACATCCACCTATCTGTAGTACAAACCCCTAACTTTACATTCCTCCTGCGTAACATTTGCTTCATTCAGGCTGATATCTAGTACTACTTGATAGTGTACTACTTTGCTATACAATGTCTTCCTAGCAAACATGTCAACTGCATCTGACCTTGCATAAAAAATGCTTCTTCAACCTTGAATATTCCTTTTTTTACAAGAATTCAGGTGTCAAGAGATAGAAAGGGGGTGTCTAATTTTGAAATGTGACATGTTTTACTCACAGGAACCAAACAGCAGAGATGCTGCCTCCCAGCAAGGAGGATTCCTCAGCTGATGTAAAGATGGCTTCTATCAATCCCCTGAATAACCTTGCCAGGGGTACTCCCAGGCAGATTAGTAGAATCAGAGCACTCCTTTACTTCAGTTGCCCCACTGGGCATTTGCCAGCAGGGTGTAAAGAATGTGGAATGTAAAGAGGTCCAGAGTTACTTTAAACTGGGTGCTGAATCCTAACTGTTGCTAGTGAGGCCTGAGGCCCATTTGTGTCTTCTGGTTGGGCAGGGGCCGCAGCTGCCATGCACAGCCAGCAGGTGCAGCCCCTACTCGGCTGGAAGACACAGTCTTCCAGACAGCAGGAAGCTTCCCGCAGGCTGAGGGTTTTTAAAACTACTAGCCTGAGCATGCTCTGAGCATGCTCAGGGCAGGAGGAGCAGCCCATGGTGTGGCCATTTTGGCAGCCAGGTAATGGGGTCTGGGGGGTTGGGGCCACCTCCATCCTGTCTGGATGCTCTAGTCCCAGATTCCACAGCACAGCAAGGTAAGTGATGTGGGAGGAGCCTTGGGAGTTGGGCAGAGGTGGGGAGAACTGGCGGTGGGGCTTGGCCCAGCTCAAGGCTTGGAGGACAGCTCGGGGCTTGGCGTGGTTCATGGCTTCTTGGCCCAGCTCGGGGCCTGGCCTGTGACTTGGCCCAGCCCAGAATTCAGCTGGTGGTGCAGCCCAGCCCTTGGCTTCGTGGCCCAGCCCAGGGCTCAGCCAGTGGTGTGGCCCAGCCCATGGCTTTTTGGCCTGGCCCAGTGCTCAGTTGGTGGCACAGGCTGGCATGGGTCTTGGTGCTTGGCCAGTGGTGCAGCCCATGGTTGGATCAGGTACAGGGACAGCCTGGGCCTGGGGATGCTAGGGGGTGGGTATGGAGGGGGAGCATGGGGGGAAGGAACACAGCTAGGGGGTGCTGCGTGCCCTGAATCATTTTTTGGGGCAGCAATGCCACTGGAGGGAGGGGGTTGGTTGGGGACAGTTAGGCAGCCGGCAGGGAAAGGGAGTGGGGGAAGAAGGGGTCAAGCCAACTCAGGGGGTCCGGGAGAGCTGATGGGTGGATTAAGGTGGAAGGAAATGGTCACAATGGGGATTTGAGGAGGTGTGGAGGAGGTTAGGAGGCTGAAAGGTGGTGTAGTGAAGATCACAAGGTGGGGGAGTTAGTAGGGATGCAATGGGGACTTGGGGGCAGGGAACTTAGGGAATGGGGATGGGGGCTGAGGAAGATATGGGGAAAGAGGGGTCTAATGTGGGCATTAGTGGACAAGGTTGGGATGATGTTGTAGATTTGAGGCTGTGAGGAAAGAGCTGGAGAGACTCAAAAATTCCTGCCTGGGCTGGAGCCCACACAGGCATAAAAGGTGCCTGGACAATATGGGAAGGGAGCCCAGAGATTAGGAGGGTTCCAGGGCCCGTCAAATTATACTTTAAGCACTGATAGTGTGAACATGCAAAAGAAAAAGAAATGTAATTACTGTGATGGCCATATGTCCATGTAACTTAGGTCAACATAATATTGTAGTGCAGACTTACATTTTGGTTATGACACCTTACATGATTATGGTCCTATGTGCCTAATGGAAGGCAGAATGACTTTTTTTGACAATTGCCGCATCATAGGTAGTGCAGTAATTTTTTTCTCCAGTCTGTGGCTCATTGAATTCCAAATAAAAACCAAAGTACATTAAAACTGCTTCTTTTATTCCCTTCAAAAATAGAGATTCTCTTTTTAAAAATACTCCTTTGCAGTCTATTTAAATTGCATATTTTACCTGTGCATCTTGCTAGATTTTCAAGCATTCATTGTATATTGTAAATGGGCTCTCAAGGGGAGGAGAAAGAGGATAAGAAACAACAAAACAAATAGACATTACAGTATTATTATTTAAAGGATAAACCCTTCATGGTCCACATCATGGGGTTTCTGCTGTATGGTGATGTTGTTTTTCTCCCCCTACTGCAAAAAAGTATTTACATGTCCAACAAAAATAAGTTCCACCATTGCATGAGGAATGATTCTAAACTGTACACTGGCGGCTGTTGAATACCAGAACACCCCATAAAACACGTTTGTTTGGAGAAGATTTTTTAGTGTGGAAGAAATTATTGATTTGATTTAAAGAAGTTTGATTTAAAGAAGTTGCTTAGATGAACTACTTCAAAGGGACTCAAGTTTAGTGATTTAGCTGATACAGAAAAGGTGTTCTTCAAGTCAGTTGTGTGGATGGTAATGGAGGAGTTGTACTGTTTCAAATGTCTTTAGCTTAGTAATACAATAAATCTTTGTTTCACATTTGCTCTGCCCAGCAATATTCATCATTGCTTATGATTTAGGGGTCAGTCTCAAATACCTTCTTGATTAATGATCAGTAAGATGACAAAAAAAGCTTATAATCTCTCCGCTTCTCAGAAACACACATGGAATCAAATTCTCTGTTGATGAATGTGAGTTAAATGCTTTTGAAGTCAATATTGCTACACCTCTTTACAGAAGCAGAGAATTTGACCATCTGTGGATGAACAAAAGTAAGGTTCAACCTAGAAATTGGACTTTCACCATCCTATATTGTGATGATGTATAATTTGACCTAACAACTTAGAGGACTGATGGAGGAAAAAAAAAAAGAAGAAGAAGAAAGAAAACCCAAGAGTTGAGCAACAGCAGCTACTGGGTCTCACTAAATTTCTGTGATATATAATGGATGAGTTCTCAGGGGCTCAAACATACACTTTTCTTCTGGTTTCAGTCCACTTGGTTTTGCAACCCATAGCCATTTGTCTATGAGTTGTTGGTTCAAATAAATCAGAAATTCAAAAGAGGAAAAAGCCCTTATTTTAAACAGTAGAATGTAGTCGTGTTGCAGACACACCAAATGAAATAAATTCCAACATGAAAATATAAAATGGTGACATTGACTTAAAAATGTGCCTAGATTCATTGCAAAGGTTCATATACTTTAAAGAATCTTTTGATTAATAAAATCTGAATTTCAAGTTTGCTGTGCAACCAGGGAAGCAATGCATAAATTTAAATTTATTATGATTTTTTTAAACACAGCTCTAGTCCACGACAAGTGTCACTAAAAATAAAAAGTTTTAAATAAATGAAAATAATAAATCTCCATTTCCCCTGTATTGTTGAGCTCTAAAAATAATGAGTTGCAGGTGGCATGGCTAATTTGTCTGACATGAATAGGCCCAAATTAAGACAAGACCAGCCTGAACAATTGTGAATTGTATTCAACTGTTGTAAATATGTTTATAGTAAATACAGAAGGAAAAAACTAACTACTGTTGATATGTTTATAGTAAATGAAGTATGCAGGAACACATTGAACTGATAAACTTGTCTTGTGCAAGCTGGAAAGTGAGTGGTCCTTACATGCAAGATTTATAGATATTAGTAGCTAGGGAAGATGTGTACAAACAGTGGTGTGACATGAATTAGAACTGTGATATCATCCAGTATCTAAACCACCTGTGTTAACAAAGCACTGTTACATGTCTAATAAAGTAGCCCAAGTGGCAGGCTGGAGTCAAGTGGTGTTTGTGAATACCAGAGGACTGGATGAAGTTTTATTCCAAAATAGAATAAGATATTCTGTATAACATGAGAAAGAAAGTCCCAGAGAGGATCCCAACACATTGGCTAGAACTGAGTGAATGCTAGTGGAAAGAGGCATTTATGAATGTTTGTTCAAATAAAAATGGATAATTCACTTGAATGACATTCACAATCAGTTTTAGGGACATAGGATTAGAAGTCATTGAATCCAGTTCCCTGTTATAGGCTACCAGGTTTAATAGTCCCGTTCATAAATATATCAAATTCCATTTGCAAAGTAAAGTCAAGATGATACCAACATTGAAGAATCTTGAGGCATCTTGCAATAATTCCACAGGAGACCACACAAATCTAAGGTGAGATTCAACTATGACTACGAAAAGTTACAAATGATAACTATTGAGTCAATTTCCAGCCACAGGTAGGTCTCTCAACCTATTCATTAATTTAGAATTATTAGTCTTTAAAAAAGTATAAGACACAGGTAAATCCTAGGCTAAATGGTTGTGCCCGCCCTCAAAAGTAAATATAGCTGTTGAAGAATGATAACATAGTGATCTTAGACCAGAGAATGCATTATAATCAAAAGGATCAAGGACAGCAGTGGAGAGGGTATGTACAGAATGACAGGAAATCCTAGAGTGTATTTTAGCAAAGCGAGGACAGAGTATAGCCATATGCAGAATTTTCATTACTGTTAACCACTGAAGAGAAGACATATCTCACTTGATATCCCTTCTGTTCTGACATGGAACAGTTCCACTTGGACATGAATACACATGATTCCTCTGATTAATGTCAATTGCATGGTTCCACAGTGTCTTTGAGTATAATCTGCATGTAGTAAACTATTCCTGGACACAAGTTAATTGTTAAAGACTAAGAGCTTTGAACAGTGTTTTCTTTACTTATATTCTTATTCAAACTGGTCAGTGCTTGTTGTTCTCTAATATACATAATTTTGGTTGACTCACAAGACGTCTGCAACTGAACTAAAGATGGTATTTATGACAACCATGGATAGCAGCTTTAGACAAAATGTGAAGGATAAGACCACCAGGAAACATTCCAGCTCCAGACATTGGCACTTTCTTGACTATGTTATCGTCGGAGCTCAAGATTGGAAGTATGTGGAGTAACTATTAGTTTGGGGTGCTCTAAAACTTAGTGGCTATGTCTACACTACAAAAGTTAGTTCAAATTAACAAAGTTGAACCAATAAATTTGACCTTAATTTGAACTAAACCCAACCTTAGTAATTCAGATTAACGAAGTACACTAATTCAACTTAAATGTTAAGTCAAATTAGTGCACTTTGCTGATTCAAACTAACTGACCTAATTGCAACTTGCTTAGTTCTGGTCTACACTGACGTTAGTTCAAACTAAGAATTGAACTTAGCACTTAGTTCGAACTAAATGCAGGTGTTACTAATTCGAACTAAGCTTTCATTAGTTTGAATTAAGGGACTAAGTTTGAATTAAGGGACTAAGTTAGTTTAACTTAAGGCTTCTTAATTCAAACTAACTTGCCAGCGTAGATGCACCCAGTGTGTTTGCATGTGCTTGAGACTAATAAGACAGAAACATTTTATAAAGGCATTCTTGTGAGAGTGTTGGAGACAGATAAAATGAAGGACTTCAGTTAAAGCACGTGACTTTGTATGTTTTATGCCAACCACATAGCAGACAGAGCTGCTGTGTCTTCATTGGTTTATTTTTGGATACTGCCTACAGTAACCCCAACTGACGTGTCTGGGCCTAGGTCCTGTTCAACCTTGGTGCTCCTAAAATCAGTTGGATGTACAGAGCTCCTTCCTAGAGGCTGGGTACGGATCTGGGGCAGGGGTCCAACCACTCTTCCTTGCCTACATTTGGTCTGTTTCCTTGTAATATATCAAATTAACTAAATTGTCATTGACATTTGCTGCTCACTTTTTTAGTTTTCAACACATTTATTAAGTATTCCAGATGTAGGCAGGCCCTTGTCTTCCCTGCATGCTAACTTCAGTGCTGTAACAATGTATTGTGTTTTAAATTTTGTTGTGCCTATCATGTTTAGTACATTTTAATTCATTCTAAACATATGCCATATTTAGGAAATATTTAATAGGAAAATATAACTAGTATCTACATCCAAAATATGAAATCCCACCAAACTTACCTGCACTAGGAATCTCACATCATACACTGCAATCTTCAGTTCCACATTACCAAAAAGAGACCGAGAGAGAAAACTGAATAATCTATCGAGAAGAAAGTAACTGCATTTTCAAATTAATCATGATGCAAAGCACAAACCTGAAGGTTCCTGTTTTATTCAGTCATCTAGAAACTGGTCAAAAGATAACTAAAGAGATGCATGGGAACTCTTGGATTTCTAAGTACAAACAGTTCATTTTCACTGACTGTGCCTTGTTCATATGTCTTTTCCACCTCTTATTCCCCCCACTAAATTAAGGGGTAGATAAATTTTATTGCACCTCAGGCTGTGTTCTCATTAAATCTTATAAATTAAGCAGCTAGTTACCATTTAGAAGGCAAATTTCCAAGAAAAAACTGAGGAGCTATAGGAAGTGATGTTGGCAATTCATCTGGTAGGATTTCTTCTTCCTAGTTGTGAGCCAATGTTCCTGTGTAGTGAGGTAATATTATGCTCTTGGTGTTGAAATCTTTGGAATGAGTAGTACAATTGGCATTCAAATAATTAAGATCCCAAAGGCCCATGGAAATTTCCACCACAGTATGAATATTTGATCTGGTGCCCTGGTATAATTCCAGTCTGGATAACACTTACTGGGAGTGGGGTAGGGGGTTGGAAACTTCTGTGAGTTACTAGTGAATACAGTATTTTTCACCTTCTCTTCTAAGCTGCAGCTCCATCTGGGAAACACATTCACATGGAATGGCCCTGTTGATATAAATATGATCAGTGGTGTACAGATTGTGTATAAAATTAGGATCTTGTTGGGTTTATTAAATGTTTCCAGCATTTCAGTGGAGTTTAAAATGATTTCTGTGAATACAATATCTAATGTGCTTTGGGCTGAAAGAAGCTATATGAATGTTACTTTCATTATAATGGTTTTTGGTTTAAAAACCTATCATCTTGCCCTATAAATCCCTTCAACGGATCAGAGAAATGGATTTTTTCTAAATGAGAAACAAATGAAGCACTCATGCACTAGTAAGTTTTTTCTCCTTGAACTCCAACTATAGCAGAGTACCTTAGTCAAAAGGAAAAGGGACAGAAGGTAAAGAGATGCATTATCAATCACTTTTTATCTTAGCTTTCATTATACCGTTTCCATTGTAGGGCTAATATATTTCAGAATATACACACACAGTGCATTGGCTTCCAGCTATATTCTTTTTTTTAAAACCTCCATGTTGGATTTGGAGTTTTACAGATATCCCTCTTGGTTAATATCTTACTGTAGCAAACCTAGCCCCATAGGGGTGTTCAGCCTAACCTTTCAGAACTTTCTTCAGATCCTGCGCCTCACTGTCAAATATTCTGGCATCATCTATTGGTTTTTCATTCCCTTTCATGTCTCTCCTTTTTAATTTTTTTCTCCTTATATGTTTTCCTTTTCTCTTCTCCCGCTGTTCTTATTATCTCTAGTCCCACAGGTTCCCAGCTGTAGTTTTCTTTGTTTCCTTGTTTGACTGAGGCCCTGTAACTCTAGGCTTCTTTTTCAGAATTTGCTTTCCTGCTAATCAATCCCTTTCTTGTTTAAAACTAAGGTGTTCTCTGGATTGTTCTGCAGGCTCTTTTTCTTCCCTGTCACCAGACAGCTGAGTTTTATTCCCTTTTCCCTGTTTATCTGTGGTCCTGTGGCCTATCATTCCAGTGATGATCTCATAGATGCAGAAAGACAAGAGGAACAAGGCTTTTTAAATATACACTAGCTGAAGAAAGATTTAATAAACTAATAAGTTTATCTTTGGTTAATTGTTTATGTAATTCTGCATCAGGCTAATATCTTCAGGAACTGGGCTGATGTGTGAAGCTTGTTCCATTTACCTGTCATATTTTTAAAAATGCAAATTTTCAATCGTCCTAAAACATTGTATGTTGGATTGGCACTCACATACTTCTGCTGCTGTAGTTCAGCTGAAAACAGTTATTTTATTTTTGGTATATTCATTACTAAATGTTATTTAGAAAAGGCATCCAGTGTTTTAGGGACATGTACACATTCTAAAAATGAAACAACAATTAGGATAAATGACCAATAATTGTATTTCAAAGGTTTCCCCAGGTTCCTTTAAACCAGAATTACCCAACCCCTATCAACCAATTATTTCTCTTCTCCCCACATGTGAAGTAAAGTAGAATAAATGGGCCCTGCAGTCTGATTTAAACATTGACAACTTGTTGACAAGGGAAGCAAAAATTCCATATTGAGAATACTGTAACTCCCATCTTTTTAATAACTAAACCTTGGGGAGAGTTCTCTTAGAAAAAAATCCTATAGACTTTAACAAAAAACTGTATCCCTCTCATAGAATTATTTAGGATCAGAGCCATAGCATGCTATTTCAGCACCCAAGGCACATTCTGATTGGAATGCACCCCTTGCAATTAGCAGCACTTGGGGCCGGTGCCATGAAATGCACCTTTTAATAGAGTGGCTCTGTTTGGCCCCATTGGCCCCGCAGTAGTTATGGCCCTGTTTAGGATAGCTAAATAATAGAAAGGATTCCTTTTATCTTAATGTTATAGCTTTATATAATTTTTATAGAATCCTACTAAACTTCATTCAAACCTATTGGTCTAATTTCTTTTAATTCTGTAGTTCTTTTCCAGAGTGTTCAGTTCTAGCATTTCACAACTGGCTGGGAAAAGAGGCAATATCTAAGGTAACTGGACCTAATCCTGTGACAGGCCACTCCCCAGATCTGGTCTAGTGTGCTGCTGTGACATCCCAGTTCCCATTCCTGAACCCCAGTTCACCCTGCCTTGCCAAGTGACCACTCACTCCTGAGTCAGTCCACTCCAGCCTCTTGCATGTAATCGGTTCCTGGCAGGGGGTGCATGCCCTCTGGCCACTCAGGGGATAGTCCCCCAGCACTCATCCCTGGCCCCAGTTACTACACCAGGGGCCACTGTCTACAGAGATTGGCAACCACTCCCAACCACCACACAGTCAAGTCCGTCCATTTAACAAAGAAATGGATTGTGCCCAGCCTTCCTAACTCACACTCTCTAAAGACCACACAGCTTTAAGATAAAACAACCACTAGTTTATTGATCAGATTAGAATTCTAAGTGAGAATATGGCCAATCACAACAGAATCACAATATAAATGAGTCAGGAGAGACCACACGGAAACAAAAGGTAAAACGTGCATGCTAACCTAACATTTGTACTTAAACTAACCTCATAGTTCAAACAGGTTTATGCAGTGTTCAGCTGTTAGATGTTTGCACATGCAGTCTCTGCCTGAGGCCAGGATCTCAAAAGGCAAGGATCAGGCTGGCAGTGGCCAGATACCTGGATTGAGTTCCAAAGGGGTAGCCATATTAGTATAGTTCATCAAAACAAATTTAATTAAGTTGTTAGTCTTTAAATGTGCCACAGGAGTCCTTGCTTCTTTTGCTGGACTGAGTTAGTAAAGCTGCACAATAATCATAGATATCATCATTGCTGTAAAATTCTGAGTTGATCCCAAGGGACCATGAAAACACATTAATAGTGAAGTTGTATAGATTCAAACACTATTTACAGTGAAAAGCAAAATTCAATCATCCAGAGATCATACAGTGCATTTTAAAGTGTGTATACCGATCTCTTCTGAACTGTGTTTGTTTTCACAAATCAAGTGGATTACCTGGTCTGCTTTTAGCAAGGGAGATCTCCTGAATAACTGGTCATGAGAGTTGCCTTTGTCTTTATATTTTGTGTTTATTAATGTACCAGAACTTCACTAAGTATGAATTATTCTGAAGACTTTTCATTCCTGATCTTGGTGGTTTCCTAGGAAACAAGCAAGACATGCTGTTTGAGTGGAAAGGCAAAGTCATACTCAATGCTTATGTCTATAGGTTTATAATTTAGAGATGCTTCAATTCAGAGCCTCATTCAAAGTGATCCCTGTTGCTTTATTTATTTATGTCTATTACAGCAACTTTCCTCCAGCACAATTAAGGATGATGCTAGCATCAGGTATTCATTTTATTTTATATCACAGGCATTAGCCACCCTTTCTTGCCTTTTTATTGTGACGTAAATGTGTATAGCCAATTGTACAGTTATTTTACTTCCATGGTGCACAAGAGACTTTCCCTGCCCCAGGCCTTAAGTACAAAAAGTTTTAGCAGTGTTCTAGCCAATTTCACAACTGCCTTCTTAAAATATGTGGGGCAGGAGGTGGGGAAGGTGCCAGATGTTTTCTTCTTTGTGTTGTATAAATGAAAACCTGTAGACAATTATTTTAAATCATCAGAAAGGGGGGTGAGGGGATGTGTGGAGGGAGGAAGACTCAAATTCTCCACCATTTCACTGTGTGTGTATATAAGGACAAGATTTTAGGACTGACCCCATGAGATTTATATCCCATTAGGATTTAGCTCCACAAGTTGAAGAGTTGGCAGTAAATTCAGTGCTGGTGGATCCATGATATGTGGGTCAACAGGGCACACACATCTGCATAGCAGGGAACTAACTATAGGAAGTATATGAAAATCTAGGGTTATGGCAAAAACTGCAGAGCTTCCATACAGTGGCCAGGGAGAAAGATATTTTCCCTAACAACCATCCCTAGAATTTTCCTGTGCCAAGCCTTGTTGCTTAGACTTGTGTGGGAAAAGGAATTTCCCTCCAAAATAGCTTTCAGATGCAGAAGTCTAACGGCTAGAATAGGAGACATTTATTTTCTCTTCTGTCTCTGCATCTGATTTCTCTGATCTTGGACAAGTCTCTTATCTCTTGGGCCACAAATAAAATGGGCTTAATTTCTGTTTCTGAATTTCTTTTTTTATCATCATAATTAATATTTGGAAAATACTGGAACTAGAAGTAGAGTGCCACATGCCACTATTATAAAGACAAAAAGATGGAGATGATAAAATTCTGCTTTATCAGTATAAAAAGAATGATATGCCTTCCTTAGGATAAACTATGTTTGCATAAATGAGTTTACCACAGAAGCACTGAAAACTATAGTGGTATCTGAAGGGTGGAGAGAGAACTCAGGGCATGGGGGCATTCCTCTGTACCTGTGGTGAAAAGAGGAGTTGAAGCATGCCAGGTGAAGAGGTCAGGTGAAGAGGTGAAGAGATGATTAGACCAGGCAACTTATGCCAGGTGAATAGGAGAAGAGATCCCAAATTTCACATCAATATGCTAATACTCTCATAAGTAAATGAAGAAGAGACTTTTAGCTTTAAATATATACTTAAAATGCAGCAGTAAATACATTTTATATTTTAGGAAATCTTAATTCATACATTTTGTTTTGTTACTGTCTTGTTCTCCAGCCACTACTAAAAAGATGCCATTGCTCTCTCCTCATTCCTTAGAAAACACAGAGAAAATACCTATAGATTGCTCTTTGTGTCCCTTCCCTCACCACTTTGCCCTGTGGCTGGCCAGAATCCTAACACAGTGTCACCCTTGAGTTCACATGTAAGATCCAATTAGAACCTGGCCCTTAGTCTTTTGTTCACACACAAATTACCTGGTTTGCAAAGAATACAGGTGCTAGTGTGAGGAACAATTATTCCCCAAACATTAGCATGAATAAACACATGATTTTTGAGCTACAGAACAAAATGGGACATTAAAACAAAACCACTGTTTGGAAAAAATTCAACTAATATTCACAAACAATGGAATTCATTCCATCCACTTATTAACCCTCTCACTGTTAATTTCAAACAAGGAGTCCTGTGGCACTTAAGAATATATAGAGGAAGATGAGGTCAAATTTGAATCTTAACAACTGCTTTGATTTGCTGTTAGAGTGTGACCTGATTCCATGATTTATACTTCCCTACATTTATTTACTCCCATTCTATAAATTCCCCTATCTTCAAAGCATCTGACAAAGTGGGATTTTCTCCCACAAAAGCTCATGCAATAAATAAATTTGTTAGTCTTTAAGTGCCACAGGACTTCTTTTTGTTTTACTGAACTAAACTAACAAACGAGTTTCAGTCCTACTTATTTTCCATATACATTTTTAACTAAAATCTGTTCTGGATCCAAGACCAATTTAACCCCCAGTGCCTAAGTTCATGCTTTAGCCAGTATCAACATATGGAATGATACTAATTTTGTTTTACTGAGAAAAAAAGTAGGTTTCTAGCTGGCAGAAAACTGAGCTGTAGTTATTTAACAAACCCTGTTTCCAGAACTTCATTGGCATCATTGCTGCTATAACTGATTATGCTTTTACAAAGCAAGACAGTAAATACTCTGTCAAGAGAGACCGTGTTCCATGAGAACAGAGGGGAGGAGGAGGGGAAAAATCAATTTCTGAAAAATGGAAAAGGACAAAAGTGGTAGGGAATAAAATGCTATATTCTAGCTTTGCTGAGAGATTACATGTGATGGAGAATAAAAAGCAAACATGTGAAAAGGCTTTCAGTGCTTTCAAGCTAGTTCAAGTTACTAGAATTTGGTTTAAATGCACTTTCATAATAACTGAAGCATTTGTTTTTGCTGTATTTTACACCTTCATAGCACTTAAAAACATTATGTAATCATATATTTCATTTTTATGTGCTGTGAAGGTGAACATGATAATTGTGTGTGAGTATACGTGATATAAATCATTCAGACTTAACAGCATTCACTAAACCATATGAGCAGTGACTGATCCATATACTTTGGATTGAAGATGCTATAGTTCTGATAATACAGAGTCATATACCAGTATTATTTTGACCAACTGATAACAATTTCCCAGCTACCAAACACTAGTGCTACAGAGTGTGAACATTTCAATTATCAGCTCCTAAGATTGAAGATTGCCATGTTCACTCAGGATCTGCACAAGCTGGAGGCCCTCTTCTAGAACAAAGGGGAAGGTCAGTCATCTCTACATCAGTGTTCCCTCTCCTCTTGAATGGGCAGGGGCCAGGCCAGTGATAGAACTGGAGCTAGTGCACCTTGTACCCGAGATGTCAATTCTAAATCCTCCCAAAATGTTCTGCCCCTTAAGACTGCACTAACTGTGACTGCGATTCCTGCTCCCTAATTAAGAAACTTGTCTTTGAAGGTGGAGCTAGGTAAAACAAAAAAACCTGGCAACATGCTACCAACAATGTGAAGGAGGAATAGAAGGCACAAGGCTGATGGAGAAGCCTCTACACAGATATCCTTTTTGCTTTTGGTAGATCCCATTGGAGTGCCATAGCTCCATGAGGACTATCCATTCCCTACCTAATGAAATTATTAGGGAAAAAAAGGTTGCCACTCAAGGAGTGTTCACCCCCCATACACCTTGGGATTTTCCATGGCAGAGGACAAAAACACTCCTATCAAGGCAAGTTGAGTCCTCAACTTTCATTCAAGCTTTCACAATTCAGATAATCTAAGTTCCTTTCTTATTCCTTTGTCATAGAATCATAAAATCTGGAAGGGAACATGAGAGGTCATTGAGTCCAGTCCCCTGCACTCATGGCAGGACCAAGTACCCTCTTAGAACATCCTTGACAGGTGCCTGTCTAACCTGCTCTTAAAAACTTCCATTGATGGAGATTCCACAACCTGCCTAGGAAACTTATTTCAGTTGTTAATCACCCTGACAGTTAGCAATTTTTTTCCTAATGTCCAACCTAAACTCTCTTGCCATAATTTAAGCCCATTGCTTCTTATCCTATCATCAGCAGTTAAGGAGAAAAATTTTTCTCCCTCTTCCTCCTGACAACCTTTTACATACTTAAGAACTGTTATCATGTCCCTGCTCAGTCTCCTCTTTCCAAGACAAAATAAACTCAGCTCTTTAAATTTTCCCTTATATGTCAAGTGTTCCAGACCTCTAACCATTTATGTTGCTCTTCTCTGGACTTTCTCCAATTTGTCCACATACTTGCTGAAATGAGGCACCCAGAACTGGGCCCAGTACTCCAGTTGAGGTCTACTCAGGAATGAGAAGAATGGAGGAATTACTTCTCATGTCTTCCTTTCAATACTCCTGTAAATACATCCAAGAATGGTGGGGGGGGGGTTTGGTTTGGTTTTTTTGTTTGTTTGTTTGTTTTGTTTTTGTTGGGTTTTTTTGCAACAGTGTTACACTTGACTTATTTAGCTTGTGGTCCACTATGACACCCAGATCACTTTCCACAGTGGAGTACTTTGCATATGTCTTTTTTGAATTTCATTCTGTTTACCTCAGACGATTTCACCACTTTGTCCAAATCATTTTGAATTGTGATCCTATCCTCCAACGCACTTACAACCCCTCCCAGCTTGGTATCATCTGCAAACTTTATAAGTGTACTGTCTATGCCATCATCTAAATCATTGACAAAAATATTGAACAGAAGTGGAGCAAGAACTGATACCTGGAGTACCTCACTTGTTATGCCCTTCTAGCATGACTGAGAACTGTTGATAACTACACTCTGGGAGCAGTTATCCAACCAGTTTTTCACCCATCTTATAGTTGCTCAATCCACATTGTACTTCCCTAGTTTGTTAATAAGAAGGTGATGCAGGACCTTATCAAAAGTCTTTCTAAAGTTTAGACACACCACACCTACCACTTCCCCTCTATCTACAAGGCTTGTTACCCCATCATAGAAAGCTGTCAGGTTGGTTTGACAAGATTTGTTCTTGACAAATCCATGCTGACTATCACTTAGTACCTTATTCTCTTCTAGATGTTTGCTAATGGATTCCTTAATAATTTGCTCCCTTATTTTTCCTGGTACAAAGCTTAAGCTGACTGGTCTATAATTCCCTTTGTCATCCTTATTTTCTTTTTTGTAAATGGGCACTATATTTGCTCTTTTCTGGTCCTCTGGGACCTCTCCACTCTTTCATGATTTTTCAAAAATAACAGCCAATGGCTCAGCTATATCCTGAGTCAGCTCCGTCAGTATTCTAGGATGCATATCATCAGGCCCTGGTGACTTGAAGACATCTAAATTGTCTAGGTAATTTTTAACTTGTTCTTTCCCTATTTTAGCTTCTGATCCTATCCCATTTTTATTTCCTTCCCCTACATCAGGCATCTAATCACCACCAACCTTTTCAGTGAAGGCAGAAACAAAGAAATCATTTAGTTCTTCTGCCATTTCCACATTTTCTGTTATTGTTTTTTCCTCTTTGTTGAGTAATGGTCCTACACTTTCCTTAGTTTTCTGCTTGTTTCTAACGTATTTAAAAAATGTGTTTTTTTGTTACCCTTTATGTCTCCAACTAGTTTGATCTCACTTTGTGCCTTCGCCTTTCTGATTTTTCTCCCACACAATTGTGTTATTTGTTCATAGTCATCCTTAGTGATTTGTCCTAGTTCCCACTGTTTGTGGGACTCTTCTTTATTTTCAGATTTTTGAAAATGTCCTGGCTAAGCCTTGTCATACTTCCTATCCTTCTTGTGCATTTGGAATACTTTTTTCTTCTCTTTAATTCCTTGGATGAAACATAAGTAAAATAAACCCATCTAACATTCAGAATTACATCTCATACAATATCAAATTAATGAATGATCCCTTTTTTAAAAATAATACATTTCCTCTGAGCTAGTTATTATTTTGTTATATAAATTATTAAGCTTGGTATGTCATATAGATTAGACACTCCAGCAACAAAAGAGAAAAAGCATCCTATAGGACATGTATTGGCACCCTCTGTCAACCCTAGTGCTGGTCCCTTCTCCCTTAACCGCAGCCAGTGGTGGTGGCCTCCGCTACTAAAAAAAAAAAAAAAAAAAAAAGCCGTGTCTGCCTGCAAATTCAGTGGGAGCCATGGCTAGAATGCTAGGATGGGGGAGAGGGGTCTTCCCAGTTCCCAGTCATACCACTGAGAGGAGATGCTTACAGAAAAAGCTGCCTGGAGCAGCTTCTCTTGGTGGTATGCCTGGGAATGCATATCCCCAAGCATGTCATGGGAAGAAGCTGCCTGTAATAGCAACTTTTGGCACTGGCAGACCATGGCAAGGAGCTGCTTTAATTGGCTTCTTTCCGTGATATGCCTGGGGCATGGAGGAGACCCACTGCACCGCAGCCGCTCCTCAAAGAAGCTTTCTAGAGTGGCCAGGGGTAGACTTAGGCATTCTGGGGCCCTGCCAGTCTCTCTGAGGCCCCTGCAGGCTCACTGCCTCCCCTGCCAGGGCCTACCACCCCACCACAGTCCTTGCCGGGCCCTCTGCCAACTCCCCCACACCATCCCCAGCCCACCAGCCCTACTGATGGCCTTGCTGGGGCCCTACCAGGAGATTTAACACAGCTGTAGAGCAGCAGCCCTTCCCCTCAGGGGGGCCTGGGAAAATGCTCAGCCTCCCCTGCCCCACCAAGACCACCTATGGGAGTAGCTTTAGGTGGCAGGAGCATCAGTTTTAGTGGCACTGCAGAGGGTGCTGCATGCCACTCCGAAGTGCCACTTTCAGTACACATGCTGGGGGCTGCCTCCCTGCTGTAGAATTTAAAAAATATGACAATCAAGCATCACGTTTGTTTTTCTTCAAGTATATATTCTAAAGCAAGCTGTTGCTTACACTCAGACTATAGTGTTTTTACCTGATAGACTGTGCACTTTGAAATGAATTAAGTCTCTTTTCCTTTCTTCTTCTCTACACACGAAAGAACACTGTGCTGTGTGCAAGTTAAAGAAACTGACTTAGCCTCAAGTGGTTATTCCCAGTTTACAGAAGGGGAGAAAAAAAATAGATAATCATTAGCAAGCTGGTTAAAAGGAGAATATGATAGAAAGATAGTTCTAAACCTCAATGTCTGTTAAAAGGTTAGCTTGGCTTTTGTATCATTTGTTGCTTTTTTTTAAGTGAAGAATATATTTAACCTAAATACCATGGGGTGCATTCGGACACACAAGCAAAATAGAAAACAATGTTTTTCTTAAGCTATACGTAAAGGAAGACTGTGATTGAGCTGGTAGATCTCCATATTAGTGAGTCTTGAAATTTCTTTTTTTGTCCAAGTCTCTCATCCTGACAAACCTCCTTGGAGGAGAAGTAAAGGGGAAGATGCATTAAGAAAAGGACATTCAATATTCATTTTCACTTTGGTTTTATCTTACCATAACATTGTGATGCACACAAAGTACAATGAAAGTTTGAAAATAATGGCCTGTAGCTTCAGTAAACTCATGACAAAGCAGTATAGACATTACAAGACCTGATTGAGAATTACATTCACCATCTGTTTTAAAATCAGATTTTCTATACTCTATCAGTTCCCATATCCTTCATCACTCCCACACCTTTTATCCTACACTTTTTCTGGGCACTTTCCTCAGTTATGGTAGCCCCCTACCATGCTCACTCATTAAGAACATAGCACATTAATATCTTTCCAAATCAAACTTATGCATCTTCTTCTTGGACATCTGGGTTAGGAAATCTCTTTTCTACATTTCTCCAGTTCTGTGCAAAAAAGTGAAAATGGACAAAGGACACTGTTTATATAGTCTCTTATGTATTACAAAAAACAGTCATCTTCTCATTCTGTTGCAGATCAGAGTCCATTTTGCAACAGAGAAAAAACTGGTCCTCTCAAATAGATCACTGCTAATCCCAGAGCCATAATTCCTTCCTCATTTCAAGTACAGTGTATTTCATCCCTCCCTCTTCATCCTCTTTAATCACATTGTTGCTAGAAACACAACTGATATAACTTCTGTTATTAAAATTATTCCACGTGGAATGTTATGAGTTTCGGTTCTTATTCAGCTGAGAAGAAAAGTCCTTCAGGAACCAACATGTCCAGATGTAGATGCTTATTTTGAAATAAATTAATTAGAAATAAGCTAATTTGAAATAAAATCATTATTTCAAATTAACTTAAATCAAAATTTAAAAAAAAAAGCCTCAAATCGAAATAGCAACTCCAGACATAGGACTGGCTATTTTGAATCAGGAGAGGGGCACCATGGGAGGTGTGGCAACATAGACCCCTCACTGGGCCATGCCCCCACCCAAATATACAAAAAGGAAGGCACCCTGGGAAGAAGAAGGGCAAAAGTGTTAATTCGAAATAAGGGTTATTTCGAATAACACGTCCAAACGGTGTTATTTTGAAATAACCATTTCGCTTTAAAAGACAATTTGAATTAAAGTAGGTTTAAGCTATTTTGAAATAATGTCTCTTGTTTTGAAATGATGGAGCTCATCATTTCGAAACAAGAAAACATCGTGTGGACCTAATCTTTTTTAAATGGAAGTAACTAGTGTTATTTTGATTTAAAAGATACATGTGGATATACCTTTCGTGCCTGTCTTAACAGAGTAGAGATTGTGTGTCCCATTTATTGGTCATATGACAACAGAAGCAAAACTAGTAGACCGATGACAAGCAACCGCATCTTTCTTGCGCATTCTTTCCACTACTGTGCTTGTTTCAAATTTTCTGTTTGCATTTCTTTTGCCCCAGAGGGTTTGTAGAAAAAGTTCATCATGCCCAGATGCCCCTTGCTTTAACTCCCCAGATCAGAGTTCTTTTCTTTGCTTGCTTAGGCAGTTATTCACCACTGCAGTTTCAAGCTTGCATAGAAATTAATTGGCTTGTAAGCATATCAGTATAATTCTGATGTCAACATATTCTTGTTATGAAGCTGAAGTTTGTAAGTCTCTGTGACGTTCCCCTTCCGTAATCTGATCTGGTATGCCAGTGTGCCTGCCTGATTGCCCACTCCTGGACCCTGATTTACCTTCCTTTGTTATGTGGCTGCCACTTCTGGGTCAGCAAACACCAGCCTTCTGCATATAATTGGTTTCAGGAAATGGAAGTGTGCTCTTTAGCCATTCAGGGGACATTCCCCCAGTGAATATAGAATCATAAGGTTGGAAGGGACCTCATGAGGTCATCTAGCCCAAACCCCTGCGAAAAAGAAGGACCATTCCCACTAAATCATCCCAGCCATGGTTTTGTCTAACCAGGCCTTAAATGTTTCCAAAGATGGAGAAACCCAGGTAACCCATTCCAATGTTCCCTCTAAGACCCACCGGCAGCTGAGCAACTCTTGTTGCTCGCTGTGCGGGGTCCCCCACCCCCTGCACGGGCCCGATCCTGCCGCCCCGCCGCCCCCCGCGGGCCTGATCCTGGCGGCCTGCCCCCCCCGCTTACCTTGCATGGCCCTGCCACAGCTCCTGGGCCAGAGAAGCACTAACGGAGCATGCTCAGATATTCTGGACATGCTCCGTTAGAGCTTCTGTGGGTGGGAGTTTTAATTGCTCCCTGCCCCACAGGAGCTGTGAGCAGGGCCTCAGCAGCCTTCCCTATGCGGGGGGGGGGGCTTGGCGGGCCGCGCAGCTTAAAAGGGAACAGTGTTCACAACCCTCCTAGTGAAAAAGTTTTTTCCTAATCTCTAACCTTGACCACCTCAACTGCAGCTTGAAACCACTGCTCCTTGTTCTGTCCTCTGTCACCACTGAGAATAGCCTAGCTCCCTCATCTTTGGAGTACCCTTTCAAATAGTTGAAGGTAATTATCAGATCCCTCTTCAGTATTCTCTTCTGCAGACTAAATAAGCCTAGTTCCCTCAGTCTCTCCTCATAAGTCATATGTCCCAATCCCCTAATCATTTTTGTTGCCTCCACTGGACTCTAATTTGTCCACATCCTTCCTGTAAGTGTGGAGCCCAAAACCAGAAACAGTATTCCAGATGTGGCCTCACAAGAGTGAAATAGAGGGGAATAATCACATCCCTTGATCTGCTGATGACACTCCTACTGATACAGCCCAATATGTCATTGGCCTTTTTGACAACAAGAGCACATTGTTGACTCAAATCTAGCTTCCCATCCACCATAACCCCCAGGTCTTTTTCTACAGTGCCAATACTTAACAGATTAGTCCCCAGCCTATATTAGTACATGGGATTTTTCCATCCTAAATTCAGGACTTTGCACTTGTCCTTGTTGGAACTCAAGAGATTTCATTTGGTCCAAAGCTCTAATTTTTCTAGGTCTCCCTGAATCCTGTCCCTGCCCCCCAGTGTGTTTACCATTCCCCCCAGCTTGCTGTCATCTGTGAATTTACTGAGAGTGCAATCTATCCAAATCATTAACAAAGATGTTGAACAAAACCAACCCCAGGACCGACCCCTGAGGCACTCCACTTGTTACTGGTTGCCAACTAGACACTAAGCCGTTGATCCTTACCTGCCAAGCCCACTGATCTAGCCAGCTTTTTATCCACTTTACAGTCCATTCATCCAAACCATACTTCCTTAATTTGCTGATGAGAATGCTATGGGAAACTGTATCAAAGCTTTGCTAAAGTTAAGGTATATCACATCAACAGTTATTCCCACATCCACACATCCAACCATCTCATCCTAGAAGGCAATCAGATTGGTCAGGAATGATTTGCCTTTGGTGAATCCATGTTGACTGTTCCTGATCACTCTATTTTCCTCCAAGTATTTTAGAATGGATTCTTTGAGGATCTGTTCCATGATTTTTCCAGGGATTGAGGTAAGGCTGATTTGTCTGTAGTTCCCCAGGTCCTCCTCTTTTCCCTTTCTTAAAGATAGGTACTAAATTTGTTTTTTTTTTCTTCCCAATCATCCAGGACTTCCCCACTTTGCCATGAGTTTTCAAAGATATTGGCAAGCAGCACATCAGCCAACTCCCTCAGTACTCTTGGATGCAGTTCATTCAGCCCCTTTGACTTGTACACATCGAACTTCTCTAAGTAGTCCTTAACTGGACCTTCCATCACCAAGGGCTGCTCCCCTTCTCTCCATTCTGTGTTACCTAGTGTAGTAGCCTGGGAGCTGACCCTGCCTGTGACAACTGAGGTTAAAAAAGCATTGAGTATTTCTGCCTTTTCCACATCATCTGCCACAAGAATACCTGCCCCATTCAGTAAGGGACCTACACCATCCCTGATCCTCTTCTTGGTACAGATATACCTGAAGAACCCCTTCCTGTTATCCTTCACATCCTTTGCTAGCTGCAATTCCAATTCCGCTTTGGCCTTTCTGATTTCATCCCTGCAGGTCTGAGCAATATCTTTATATGTCTTCCTAGTTATCTGTCTAAGCTTCCACTTCTTGTAAGCTTCCTTCTGTGTTTCAGCTAACCATAGAGTTAACTGCTAAGCTATGCTGGGCACCTTCCATATTTGCTGTTCTTTCTGAACATTGGAATGGTATCTGTCTGTGCCCTCAGTAGTTTCTTTAAAATACAGCCAGCTCTCTTGGATGCCTTTCCACTTCAGATTAGCCTCTCAAATGATCCTGCCCATCAGTTCCCTGAAGTATCCAAAATCTGCTTTTCTGAAGTCCAGGATCTGTGGTCTGCTTCTTTCCTTTCTTCCATTGATCAGGATCCTGAGGCTCTATCATCTCAGCACTAGTCTCCAGATACTACAATGGGAACATCCAGCCTGCAGGGATCAGGACAATTCCCAGATCACAATAAGCTCATATACGCCGGTCTGTCAGTTTAACAAAAAACTGAAATGCAAACAGCTTTTGCCCCCAGTTAGGCCCACACCACTTCATATTCTCTAAAATCCATAAAATTTTAGATGAAACAAACACCCGTTTATTGATTAAAACTTGATTTTAACTGAGTATGAAGCAAATCAGTTCACAATCAATTAATCAATCCATCACGAGTTAACCACTACCAAACAAAAGGAAATACACCTTCTGACCTAAAGTTTACTGCTGTAGTCCATTGCAATCTTATTCATGTGGCTGGCTGATGATGGTTTGACAGCCAGTCCCTGCCCTTCTCCGGGCAGGACGCAATTCTTGTTTTTAGGTGGACATGTTTCAAGATGGAATTTCTCTGGAAAAAACCCCCAACAGTTCAAAGTCTGTCCATTTCTCTCTTCAATCACCCTCCTCCCTGGGGTCAGGAGACCATTTCCTCCTCAGATAGGCAGCTTAATTTGCATTGTGTTTGTCATGCACCTCTTCAGCCTACATTCTGAGGGATGACTCTGTTTCTCTGCCTCCTCCCCTCTCCCCCAGTATGTGAAATACATGAGGATGTGTTTTACCAATAGTGGGGATCAGCAATGTAGGCTAAGTGAGCCATCTGTGGTTCAGTGAGCATCCTCTTCTTGATCCCCTTGATCTTCTCCAGGGAGCCAACTGTTCTCTGGGGACTCCTGGGTGGCCCCAGCATCAGGGCCAAATAAGGGGGCTCCCAGCTGGTGCAGGCCCCCACTGTCAGGACAGCAGGTCACCCCCACCCTCCTACCAGAACCATATGATCCAGAAGCAGCCCAGCATCCATGCCACAACCCCTAGCACTGGCAGGGCATGTACCACTGGTGCATGCTCCCTCCGTACCTCCATCCTTCCACTGGCAGGGTGGGGCAACGCTGCCCTGCCTACCCCCAGCCGGCCATCCCTCCCAAGAGCAGCCGGTGGACAGCTGCTGCTTGCGGGAGCAGGGCCTTGGAATGACCCCTCCGCAGAGTTCAGGCTGCTTCGATCCGGCCACTCCAGGCCTGAACGGAGGCTGCCTCGCCCCCAGGTCCTGGATTGGGCTTGTTCAGCCCTGGGGTGGCTGGGCTGAAGAGTCCTGAACTCCGCAGAGCACGCCATTCCAGGGCTCCACCTCCATAAGCTTCAGCTCTCTGCCAGCTGCTCTTGGGAGGGATGGCCAGCTGCAGGTAGGTGGGGCAGCACTGCTCCACCCTGCCAGGGGAGGGAGGGATGGAGGGAGCGTGTACTGCCTGCACACCCCCTGCCAGTGCTAGGGCGCCACAGCGCAGCCACTGGGCCAGCTCGGACTCATGCAGTTGTGGTGGGAGGGTGAGGGGAGATGGCTTTTCTGCTCTGTTGGGTTGCCGACCCCTGACCTATACCTATACATGATGCTGCAGGAAACATACTACCATAACAATAATACAGAGCATATTATGACCTTTCAAAAATGGCCTTGCATGGCACATTTTGTATTAAACCATACAATTACATTGCAAAGGTGAACAGGAAAGTTACATAGATCATACTGCAAGGGTTTGGGGCGTGCACCCCATGACAATTTTGAATGAGGATTTGTCCTACCTCAGAAATGCATCATTCCATTAATTTGTCCCTAGAAGCTAATACCCCAGTGCCAAACTACCTCCTCATTTCAAAAGGAAGTATATGGAGATTACTTTGAGGAAGAAGATGACCCTGGTTCACATCTTGAAAAGGAGAAGCAGGCCTGACACTCACCTACAGGAAGATAGAAGCCCATTCCCCCAAAAGAAACCAAGGAGGGGATATTTCTCAGATGAGCAAGGGGCAAAGAATATAGGTCTTAGTGGAGACTTTATCTCTTCTAAGGGATTACTGAGGTACAAATTCCTAGATTCTGAGGAAGGAAAGATGTGGCGGGTAAACCTGATAGATCTCCTCTAATACAACTGAATTGCCTGTGAAAATAGGTATATAAGCACCATAAGGAACTAATAAGAGGCATGATTGCCACACAACTGCCTTGAAAATGAATAACTGTAACACTTTCCTTCAAAATATGGACAAAACTGGTAAAAACTAGCATCTCCTGTCTTGAGCAAATCAACAGATCTCAGATTTCATTAGTTAGAAAATAGAAAGCCCTAGACAATTGAAGAGGAGTTGAAATATCAATGGTCTACATTATTATCTGCCTTGCACCATTTGATTGCAACAAAATTTTCTGTACATGCAGCAACATGCAGCTGGCTAAGTCAACCTTCAGTATATTAAGGATGTGATGCGTTTTTTTGAGTGTTAAACAAAACAGTATCAAAGGACACATTGCAGGCAGAATTTCATATTGCAAAAGGTTTAAAAATAGTAAGTGTCACACCCTAGAACAGTCAATTGTAACAGCGCCTCACTCACTGAATCCATGAGTTGCCCAGCTCCTTAATTTTGGGTAGTGACTGATCACTGTTCCTAGTTCTGGGTCACTCAAGTGTGCTCCCCAGATACTGACCCCAAGGCTAGTACCCCTCTTGGCATTGTACTCTCAGAGGGTATGTTTACACTTTGCTGTTATTTTGAAATGAGGCTTATTTCGAAAGAACTTTTTTCCTGTCCATGCATGAATTTTGTTATTTTGAATTTTCTTTATTTTGAAATAACAGAGCTCTATTTTGAAATAATAAAACCTGCTTTTATTTTGAATAGTGCTTAAATCAAAATTATTATTTTGAAATAAGCCATTCTAAGCTGCAGAACAGGCTTATTTCAAAATATCGGCCCTATTCTTTTTCCTGCCTTCCCCTCTTTCAAATTAGAGAGTCTAGTGACAACTCCCTACTTCCAAATAATAACTCCTACCTTAGTTGGAATTTGAGAGTCTTCCCTGTAATCCTAATTCAAAATAATAAATTTGAAACAGTGCTAATTTGAAAGAATTATTTTGAATTAAAATCACAGCAGCTATTTCAAAATAACTATTTCAAATTAATTTTGTATGTGTAGACATAACCAGATAGACCCCAGAGTCCAGTTGCAGAAATTAATCCTCAGCTGAGCCCACCTGGTTTCCCCATTTACCTTCATTTTACCCCTTCATTTCGTTCTGAAGTTTGGGTTCAAGCTAAGTGTAGATTTCCTTGTCTTCTTAGCAGCAAAAAGGATTTGCTGTGGGCAGTCATTGATTTAGCACACAGAAGACCCCCAGCTCAGAAAGACATATGTGCTGATTTTCACTGTTTATCTGGCAGGCACCAAAATCCATTTTACTTAAGAAGTCTGAGCTTATGTTGCAGTTTTTAAAAAAAAGCAAACACCAAAAGCTCTTTATTTTTTAACCATGATGTAGAAGTGATCATATTTCACTTATATAATAGCAAGAGAAAATGTAACAAAAGCATAATCTAAAAGGTGCTTTCCCCTTAACAGTTGCAGCACTTAAAATAGACATAAAAACAGCATTTCCACCACATGATTATCAACATTCCCTTTAATCCAAGAATCCCTGAAATAACTTTGCTTTTGCTCACATTGTAAAATTTATAAGTCTCATTTTTCTTTCTTTTCCACACAGTGATCATGTCAATTTCACAAGTTACAATACCTGGTGAAAGTATTGAGTGACCATAAAATCCTACTTATGTTCTTATTCTTTCTTTATAGAAAAAAAATCACCTTCCATTTTATTGTGAGTTACTTGTGCTCTGTAAAGTGACGGGAATTTGGCTCAGGCCCCAATCCTTCAGAGTGGTGAGTTTATCTACTACAAGGTAGGTACTGAGTTGGGATTGTGCACTCAGCTACTTAAAGACAGGTTTGTAAATAGGATATGTAAGAGCCTATTTGAGAAAGAAGAGAGATTATATTAGAAAAGGAAATTATCCTGACAATATCATTCTTTCTATTTATATATACAGCTTTCATCTACATTATCAAAACATTGTACAAACAATTATTTAGCAGCACACTGGCTCTCTGAGAGAAGAATCACCATTGTAAAACTCTTTTATAGATGAGGAAATTCTAAAGCACAAAGAGATCAAACGTTGACTTTGGGTGGTCATGCCCAAATGGGCAGCTGAACCAAATACACACAAATCCTGGTTACAAAAATACAAACATAAACACATCCTGGTTCCAAAAAAATTCCTCCCTCAATCATATCATAAACATATAACACAGAGACCAAACTCTAACAAGGACAGAAATAATCATTGCTCCATGTTCTTGGACAATTTCCTCTTTATTCTCCTTCAGATTATTCTTTTAAAACATCTCTTTTTCTCTAGCCTTTTTGCTTCTAGGCATCTAGGATATGTACTTGCTGCCATTAAATTTCAATGTAAAGTTTAAGGTGTTGATGTTGACTTAAAAAGGCCAAAGTGGTGCAGTACCCCATAACTGCAATGAGTAAGCACTCCCATTTCATTAACAGTGGAGCTGCTGGTAGACTGGTTTTTAAGATATTTTGTCTTTGGAATTCACTGCCACCTTGGTCCAACATAGCCTGAATTTTCTGACAGTCAGGGCATTGTGTGTAGTTTTTCTATCTGTTTAAGCATTGGCAAGGTTTGAGTTCAGCTACATGGGTAGAATTGTTTTTAGTAGAGAGAGATGGCATTTGGGATGGAGCAAGAATCATGCTTACTTGTATGTTTGTAAAGGACCTAGAACAGTGAGCTCTAGTGAAAATATAATAATAGAGAATATTGATTTACAGTTCTGTTGGCAACTTCTTTCATGCCTCATCCTCTAAAAGTTAGCATTTTATCCACCAGAGTTAGACTGTAAACTTATACAATAAGGGACCTACATGTTCAGTGTTTGCAAAATTGCCATAGGCAGGCAATACAGTGCTGTATTAGGAACAAATTATGGACAAAAATCCTAAGGTTCTTACTCAGTTATTATTCAGGCAAACTTCCAATTTGGCCCAATAATGTTGAAAGAGATAACTGAAAATTATACAGCTAGTCAGTGGTGTAGGAGAAAGTAAAAGATTAATACAGAAATGATAAGTAGAAATGTGCAAGTGCAGGCCCAAGGCCTAACAAAGTAATCCAAAACACAGGGCCTGAATGGAATGTACAATGAGCCTGAAGTGAAGCTACTAACAAGAGATAGGTTGTGAAAATTCAGCTTCACTGAAATTGGCAAGAAATAAGTGAAATTGCAACAATAAGTATGATAAATGGAAAAGTACCAGAAAGGTGGAAGGTGCTGGGTCAGTCTGACGCCAAAGAAATAAGGAGTATGTTTGCATAAGTGACCCGTGCAAAGGTATGGTTTCGTTCAAACCTGACACCTTAACAGATGGAGATGCCCAGTGATGTGTGAACCTATCAAATTGATGGGTAGCATTAAGAAAGGAATATGTGAACCAATCAAGGTAAAATTGGATGCTGAAGGGGGCTGAGTCAGTAAGTCTGAGTAGGGTATAAGAATAGGAGCCCCAGAGCCCAAACTTTGTGCAGCCAAAGGGGGTGATGGCAACTCCATGTTTGTTTTACTGAACTAGACTAATGCTGCTGCCCCTTTGGTACTGGAGGAGTAGCTCATTTTCTCCAACAGCTCCCCTCCCCGGTCAACAAAAGAATCACAGAACTGTACAACGGAAAGGGACCTCAAGAAGTCTTCTCATCCAGTCCTCTGTACTACAGGGAAGACTAAGTACTATCTAGACCATCCCTGATGGATGTCTGTCCATCCCACTCTTAAAAATCCTCAATGACAAATGACAGAGATTCCATATCGTCCTTGGGCAATTTATTCTAATGATTAACTAACCCAACACTTAGAAAGTTTTCCTGAAGTCCAGCATAACCTCGCCTCACTGCAATGTAAGTGCATTGCTTTTTGTCCTATGCTGAGAAGTTAAGAAGATCAGTTTTTATCCCTCCTCCTTGTAACTACCTTTTATGTACTTGAAAACTGTTATGTCTCTTCTATGTCTTCTCTTCTGCAGATTAAACAAGCCTGATTTACTCATTCTTTCTCATAGGTCACGTTTTCTAGACTTTAATCATTTTTGTTGTTCTTTTGTGGCCTTTGGTCAGTTTGTCCATATCTTTCCTGAAATGGTACCCAAAATGGATGGAGTACTCTGGTTGAGCCCTAATCAGTGTCGACTACAGCAGAAGAATTACTTCTCATGTCTTGCTTACAGCATTTCTGTTAATGTATCCCAGAATGATGATTGTTTTCTAAACAATGTTGCACTGTTGTCTCATATTTGGCTTGTGATCCACTATGACACTCAGATCCCTTTTTACAGTACTCCTTCTTAGGCAGTCATTTCCCATTTTGCATGCATGCAACTTGTCCTTCCTAAGCAGAGTAATTTGCATTTGTCCTAATTTAATTTACTCTTGTTTAATTCAGACCATTTGTCCAGATCATTTTGATCCTAGCCTCCAAAGCACTTGTTTAATATCATCCACAAACCTTACGTGTACTCTTTTTGCCATTATGTATATCATTAATGAAGATATTGAACAGAATCGGACCATGAACTGATCCCTGATGGACCCCACTCAATATGCCCTTCCAGCTTGACTATAATCTACTGATAACTACTCTCTGGGAATGGTTTTCCTACTACTTATGCACCCTGCTTATACTAGATCCATCTATGTTATATTTCACTAGTTTGCTTATGAGAAGGGTCATGTGACAGCATAGCAAAAGCCTTACATAAGTCAAGATATAAGATATTTACTGCTTCCCCCTTATCCACAAAGCTTGTCACCCCACCAAATAAAGCCATTTGGTTGGTTTGACATGATTTGTTGTGGTCAAATCCATGCTGCCTGCTACTTATCACCTTATTATCTTCTAGCTATTTGTGAATTGATTGTTTATTTATTCACTCTATTATGTTTATGGGTTCTGAATTTAAGCTGAATGGTCTGTAATTTCTCAAGTTGTCCTTGTTCCCCTTTTTACGGACTGGCACCATAACTGCTCTCTTCCAGTCCTCCAGAATCATAACTTTCTTAAGATGATTGCAAATGGCTCTGATATCTCCTCAGTTAGCTCAGGTAAGACATCTTTGCCTGTTCAGTTAAGCCTCAGGCAGATGGCAAACAAAGAGGCGACCTATGGGAAAGAAGAAACAACTAGTTCCTACCTAGATGCTCCATAGAAGATAGGTTATAGATCTCCAGGAAAGGTTCTGTTTATATAGGTGGTGTCAGGGAAAACTGCTTATACAGACCAATAAGTGGAAATTATACACATAGTACTATCTAATGCATAAAAACTACATTGAAAAAGTTTGAGATTATTTTCCCCTCTAATCCCCCTTCTTTTATAGTCTAGTTTTAGTCTGTTGTAATAGTAACTCTTACATTTAAAAATATTCATGCAGAAAAGTGATTTTTATTTTGTTGGAACCTCTGTCACTGCACACTATCAGGAATTATCTAGGCAAATGTTTAAAAATATATTTATTTTTTAGATTGATACAGGGGAAAATGTTATCATTATATAAATACAATTAAAAGTTCCTTGAAAGATGTCCTGCACCCACAGTTCCCCTGACTAATTGCATGAACACTATTTCAAGACTTTACCATAAATCTCTAACTGATAACTCTTTGCACCAGTTTGTATTCCTGCCAGTGCCAGGTAAAAGTGATGAATGTACTATACTTAACAAGTAGCATCTCCTATCACCACCAGAATACACAGGCAGTAATTTCACTTTCCTGGCTCATATTGCGGCTTTTAAGTGTAAAAGAATGATATTTAACACATAAAAATTTGAAAAAAAATCTTTTTTATTTTACTTTTACTTTCCATAAATATGAATGTTGATTATCTCACTCAGCCAATATATCTTATTTCTAAATTGCAAAGTTATTTCAATTGCTAGTATTTTATGAGCAGGGACTGCTAAGGCCATTTGGTATCAGTTTTGTAGGAGGGGCAGTTGCCCAATAGGAACAAAACTGAGGCCATAAAATTCATTGTGTTAGTTATTCAAAGCACTTAAGGATGCCACATTGCAACTTAAAGCTAAACCCCCAACTATATCTTTGGGAACAAACTTCACTGAGACATCAGGCTCAATCATGCCTCCAGAAACAAAAAACCTAGAGCACTGAATCACTGTGCTTCCTATTAGTTAGGATTTGTAGGACAGCAGTTGACAAAAGTCATGAAAAACATATAAACACAAACAAACAAAAACAACTCATAGTACCCCAGATTCAGGCAAGCTTCTTGTGCTCTCCAGTTTTGTTACTAACTCAAAACCCAAATGAGATTTCCTCAGAGGTTTCAAGAAACTCTAGGCCAAATTACAAGAGAAGCTGGTACAAGTTTCAAGTGAATCGGAATATTCATATTTAAGGTAGGGTACCAGGATGTACAAATGTGATCTTAGGGCCTCATGCAAAATCTGTATAAGTCAGTGGGACTCTATTAAAATCAACTGGCTTTGGATCCAAGACCCAAAATGCAACATTTTACTGAATGCTACTATTAGATTCTGAATGCTCACACAGAATCAGATTCTTGTTGAAATGGTTTTAGCTATTTAAAGCTTTAGTAGCACTCATTCATTTTCAGACAAGAATCTTGCAGGTTAACTGCATAAAACTTAGATTCATATCTAAAGAAGTTGGTAAGTTTCATTACAAAAAGTTACCGCTTTGTTGGAGCTACTATTATTGAGATGAGAGATAAAACTAATGTCATATTAAGTGGCACAGTGCCAGTGTTCATGGTTGAATGAGAAATAATTCAAAGCATCTATAATGTTAGTGGCTTTGTGTGACTGCAAAAGCCACTCGATCCATAGATATGTAATTTATACAGCACTTTCTTAAGTGCCTTGACTTGCACTGAATAGTATAAATGCCCTTACACGCCAATATAATAGAAGTCTTCAAGAAGGGTATTTATTTTTGAATTATCAGCATCTTTAAATGTTCCCTGAATGCCAGCCCCCATGATAGACTAAATAATGGAAAGTCATAATTCATTAGCTACCTTTCTCTCTCCAAAATACAGTACTTTGTTACTTAAACTATGCAGCTTCAATGCATTTCTGCTGCTTTATGTGCCTACTTTACAGGCTGAGCATGCTTTCTCAGAGCACTGATGGGTTCTGGATGGTTTGTGCTGTTTCAATTACTTTTTTTCCCCCTTCATCTAGAGAATCAACCAGGGAAGATCTTATTGATCAATACAAGGTCAGTCATCAGCTAAAGCATCATCACCCACAATTTGATATTGTATAAGGTGCCTGACATTGACTTGGCTGGAGGATTTTGCTAGCTCTGTCCTATCATCCCTCCTCCCTTACAGTCTACCCACTAAAAGTAAGAATGAAGGAAAGATGAAGAAGGTGGAAGAGCTCATGGTCTATATACAATTTCCTTCAAAAGCATTCACTAGAGGAATGAATATAGGGACAAGATTAATGTTGGTATGTTGCTGATTTATAGCAAACTCTCAACAGCTAGAGAGGATTCATGCCAGAGCTAATGGAGATGCTGTCTGACACAAAGAATTCCTATGTTAGTTTAGTTTTAGGACTAATATGTGCAACGAATTAATATGAATGAGGTTCTGAAACATTTGATCACTCATTCCTCCTCTCTTTTATTTTCTCTTTTGCCACCTGCAACTCTGTGCTCTCCAGAGAAACATTAAAATGACATTGTTTCCAGTGTATCCTTCAGAAGACTATTTTTCCCTCTACCTCTGTGGGCTGAAATTTGCCTAGGTTCTAGTTTGTAGCACCTCTTCTTCTACCTCCAGTATTTCACCAGCAAGCATATTTGTCAATTAGTACCTGGCCATTCTTACGGGATGAGAAGTAGATTTGGAAATTAAGCTTTATCCATTCCTGTCTCGTACATTTCCCCTTGCATATTCTCAATACTTTCTCAAAATCAGTCTCTTCAAAGATGAGAGTGGACCAATTGACTTCAGTGAAGCTGCACCAGTTTACACCAGCAGAGAATCCATCTTTTCTCTTATGCTTATCTCTGTTTATATAGCTCTGCCCTGATTTCATATCCTTATTTATTCCATCACTGGATGTTCCTTGAGCAAAGGCTGTTAGTGGCGTATTGTGCCAGAGGTGTTTTTAGTAAGAATAAGTGTCCAGTGGAAGGAAAGATCAGTAGGCTAAGACAGCAAATGAATATTAGTACATGAATTTCCAGTTAAGTGTCCCAAAACTCCTCAAATCCACATCTAGAATTAATTCTGTTATGGTCACAGCAGAGCACAGCAAGGTGCACATACTGCAGTGTACATGCACAGTGATGGTGGAAACAGCTGAGAATTATATGTTGTGAACACTGAAACAACATTTGGTCTGAGCACATGTCTGGATCTTAATCTGATCACCAGTAAACCTGTTGTGCCTTAATCTCTCCAGCTAAAAATAATTTACTTAAGTGCAGCTGCTGCCCACAGGTTACACCTCCCTGAAGCAAATAAAACCTGACATGGTACCAAGATATTTCAGTCATCAGCATAGGTTTGTTTTCCTCTTTTCTCACATTGCTTTTTTTTTTTGATTTTGTATAGCTGAACAATTTAGCTATTCTCTAGTTCATTCCAGTTATTTTTTTCTGTATTTGTAGAATTGGTCCTTTGTTTAATTGAGTTCATACTACTTTAGTTTACATATTATACATGGGTTGTCACAGGAATTATTCTCTGTAGCAGCAGTAACAGTGACATCTCACTTTGGGAAAGCTTTGCTTCCCCCCCCCCCCCGCCCCCAATGTAACAAAGTTACATTAGGTAATATTCAGGTCCAAGCATAAGGCTAATGCATTAGTGCGTTAGCTGCCCATTAACAGTATGGAACAAGTGAAAAAATTGCTTTTTGATCATATCTAATGCTGCTGTTTAACTCTTAAATGAGACAACTTTCTCATTTTGGCAGGGGAGGATGTTGGGGCCTAATGTTAGTATCTACTCATTCAGTTGTTGATTTATTTTTTATGCTGTGATGCACACCTTGTTGATAAGCAGGATAAAATACCATTAAATGTGGCCTTTGAGAAAATGAAATTTCTTCCCACCTATCTTTGCAAACTGCAATTAACTGGATCAAAAAATAATCACAAGTTTTCAGATGAACAACTGAACAATGCTCTCTAGCAAGCATACTTTTAAATAAAATGCCTGTAAAATTGAGTTCTCACTTAAGAACTAAACTTTAATGCACTGCTGTGCTTATTCAGTACACAGAATACTTTAGAAAGGTGTGGACATTCATGTGAATATCCAACCAGTTCCCTTACTATCCAGTTGTGTTTAAAGTTTTTCTGAAATAGTTTAAGCAAGCCACAGGGAAGTACAGAACCACAAATAACTGAGTCTTAATGAGTGAGCTAACTAGGCTTTTTGTAACACAGCTGAAACATATCTTCCCCCCAGTCAGGGTTTCAAAGAGTGCAGCAGACTTGCTTACACCTAACTCCTAAATTAACTGTGGAGGCAGCTGTGTACAGTCAAAATCAGAGCACATCAAATGAGCCCTTTTTCCACTAACACATTCCTGGCTCTGTGGAAAAAACCTGACTACTACCAGGATAAACAAGCATCTCAAACCACCTTTCTCTTATATTGTGCTGGGTGGAACTGGCCAATTTACTACAGCTGAACTCAACTACATTTCCTTTGCAGGCAGCCTTAGTGTCTTTACAGACATGCAGCTGTACTCTGTCCACCTCCAGAGAGAGAGAGAGAGAGAGAGATTTTTAACTCTTTCTTTTTCAAGTACTGAACAGAGTCTACGTCTTCTCTCACAGGACTGTTTACATAATATAAAAGTAGTACCAAATATTTTTAATTGAAAATTTACCTCAAAGACATTCAAATTGGTTCCACTGAGAAATTATCCAAAGACAGCAGACAACAAATTAGGAAGCTTCTGAAGAAGCTCTGCTTAGAAAGCTGATCCTCTATAAAGGAAACAATGTTCTGATCTTGCAGGCATTATGCATGTGTTTAACTTTGCACATATGAGCAGGTCTATCAAGACCAGATTAATACAGGGGCTATAGGGGCTGTGGTCCCTGGTCCTGGCCTAAAGAAGGGCCCTGTGGCCCCCCAAAAATCTGGCCTGGCTGACCTGAGTGTCACACTGCTGCTCGGTTTCAGCCTGCCTGCCTAACTCCCAGGCTGGCTGGTTTGTTTAGCAGCCAGCCTGGAGACAGGGCAGGAGTACTGCAGATTCTGGCCCCCCTGCAGCAGTGTGGCCCCTCCTTCCCACTCCCCCCACAGCACCACACCCCCCCATACCCCCCCCAACTCCCTCTGCCAGAGTGGCCAGGGCCCTGGAGCCTGCCCTTGCCCCCCAGCATGGTGAGGCAGGCAATGTGGGGCCCATGAAGGTGGACAGCCCCAGGCCTTGATCTGGATCCAGCTCCGTTGAGGTCAATGGGGTTATTAACATGAATAAAGTTAAGCATGTATGGAACTTGCAGGAATGGAATATAAACGAAGTATAGAATACAAAAAAATTATTCCAGGGATATTCCTACAACCACTGCTATGGAATCAAGAAAGATCCAGGAGACTGCCTCTGGTAGAATTCAGATCCACAAGAGTCTTCCTAGTGCAATGTCTGGTGATGTAAAATCTAGCCGGAATTTGTAAGTTCTTTGAATATGTTCCTTTGAAATCTTAATGGCACACTGTGCTGGTCCAAGAGACACATGAAGAATAGGATTTTCCCAAAATACCATGCTTGTCAGAATGTAACTAAGTGGTTAAGAGCAAGAGTTTACCTTTTATGAAGGCTTTTGTAGAGCCCACTTGTGTTTGGATTTCAATATCAAAGAGAAGTTCCAGAGGGAAAGCATGAAAGTTAGAGACAAAGTTTTAAAATGGCATCCTTGTGTTAAGTTTACAAAATGAGAATATTATTCCAAGGGAACACAATATATGTTTGAACTGAAGAATAATAAACTTATCTTCAAATCACTTCCTTTAAAATAATGAAACACCTCATCATTTTATTAACTTGGGGAATCCCAAATCTGTGTAACTATCTCTGATGAATATTCAGATTTTGTATGATGATAATTAACACTGCAAGTAAATACTTTAGTTACTATATATAAATGAATTATATATAAATTAATTCCTTGCACCAAATGGATTTCAAACTCTATTAATAAGACTGTCAAATGAACTTCAGTTAAAGAGGCAGCCACAATTAAATAACATTAAACAATTATAAATTATTGGAAAACATGCAAAAGTCCGATTGGAGCAAAACTTACATATTAAATTAGTTGTTATGATGTCTTTAATGTCATCTATGTCTCACTTTTAAGAATTATTCTTCTAAATACCTGAATTTTTACCATATAGCCAAACTGAAGGGCTTTTTATTATTCATGACTACAGGATTTCTGTTACAAAGACTTAATATTAGGTCTACCAAAATCTGATTACAACGGCTTAAAAACCTGATGGATAAAATATCTAAACTCACACATCAGTGTTTGTCTATACAACATAATCTTTTACTCTATAGGAAACAAAGAAGCAACTGAAACACAAGGATCACGTTCAGGACAAGAATATTACAGAGAAGTCTTTTAAAACTGATCTTTAATGTTTTTTGGAAACAGCGGAGTCATGAGCTAATGGATTAATTAATTAATTAATGAGTAAAGAGTCAGGATCCTTTTGAGACTCTAATGCAGTTTAATCACTCCCACCAGCCAAGCAAAGATGACCCTGACCAGAGAAAAGAACCCAGGTAACCCAGAGGCCGGCCCAAGACAGGGCTCCACTCTCCCTCCCCACTTCTGGGCTGGCTCTCCCTGCCCCCAGGATGCAACAGCTGGCCCAGGGGCAGGGTGGGAGATGGGAGCTGCCCCACCTCTGGGCTGACTGTTTCACTTTGGAGGCCGGGAGGGCCAACCCAGAAGCCGGGTTCCACATTCCTGCCCCTCCCCACTGCCTTTGGTTTCCTGCTGAAGGCAGTGGCTCAGGCCCTGCACTGCTCTGCTGGGGCCAGGGAAGTGCAGAACCCATGGAACTGTGAGAGCTGGGGTGGTCACCCCACTTGTCCCCCCAGAGATGGCCCTGCACACAGGTATCAACTTTTCATTGTGTTATTTGTACAAGAAGAAGCTGTCTAACAAACATCGATAGGAGTTAACATCTGCTTTCATTCCCCTGTTGGATCAAATGGGTAGAAAGAGGGCATGCAGAGCTCTTTCTTTATATATTATAACATGAAAACTATCATGATCTTAGGAGAGAAGGCAATGTGTCACACTTATTGTGAATATTAAAAAAGAATTTTAGTAGAAACAAAAAGTTCAAGTACATATTCTTAAAAATCCTTTCTAAACTTAAATTATTGCCCCCTCCCAACAGGAACCTGCAGATGGATTATAGCTCCCAGCCTCAGTTTCTCATTCTAGTGTACTGGCCAGGCAATCTAGACAGGAAGATGCTCCTGGAGGATGATTGCAGATCCAAAAAAACCAAAGCTATGCAGTTTCACCCATCTTTTTATAGCTTTTAGTCCTTAGATCTTGTCACACTGCTTCAGTTGCTGGCATGACTTTCATCTTGTTCTTAATTGGACTGCAACTGGACTTTCATTCTTTTTTTTCTTGAGTTTACTCTTCTCGCTTTTCCAGGGGTTTGTCTCCATTCTTCTTTATTATTCAGCCATTGAAGGCGATACCAGCAGTTTGCACTTGGGCAGGCTGGCATCTGGATTAATCCCATCAAACACACTCACCTTCACATTCACACACCTTGTTCACACATCCAGATGAATTGCACACACTTAAATCTAAATGCAATTTTGTTAAACATCACTGAGCAAACAAAGTACAAGATTCAAAATGGAGTTACAATGTTAAAAGGGAGCTTCATCAAACAGTTACAAAGTACAATGTACAAAATGAGGTTTCCATTAGAATATAAAGTTAACAGATGAGTTCTAGGAGTTCTTAGTTACGATGTTGTTATAATAATTATTCTGGTTACAATATAGAAGTTTAACAAAGGTCGTTCTTGGTAAATAGTAAGGGGGGATCAGATTATGCACAGATCAGTTTATACCCGAGTATATACAGTATCCAGTGATTTTTCAGTCAGTGAAATGAGTCTCTTTTATCAATGATGCAATACAAGTTCATTAATAACATTCTCCAATCCAATTCGTTATAATGATGAGACATCAAATCCCAAGTTCACATTACTAATACTAATAAATAATGATGATGATCTATAAGACATTCCTCAATTCTACATATGTGGATAGGGACGTCCCTTATATCCAGAGGTTAAAGTATAATTTGGGGGGGCCCAGATCCCTCCTAAACTGGCAGGCCCCCCCATGCCAGGGTGGGCACTCCACACGCTGAGGCAGGTGCCCCTCATGCCAGGGCAGGCCCCCCTCATGCCCCAGGTACTCAGGGATTAAAGTATAATTTGGGAGGCCCTGGAACCCTCCTAAATTTACAGACCCACCCCAACGTTGGTCCTGGCCCACCCTCATGCAGGTCCCCCACCAAGGCTACTGCCCCCCCCAGCCTAGGTAGGCATTTGCAACCACTTCTGAGTGTGACATGCATCAGTTATCACTCTGCTACACACCCTAGCAACACACCCTGCCCACACACAGCCACCTCACCCCCTGCTATGCACCCCTTGCCCACACACAACCAGCCCATCCCCCAGCTACACCCCACAACCAGCCCACCCCCAGCTACATCCCTCCAACCAAACAGCCACACACAACCCCAGCTACATACTCTCTGCTACACATCCACTCCCACCCACCTCTGCTACACACACACACACACACACACACACACACACACCCTGCCCCACACAACCCCCAGCAGCCACCCCCCCAAAGCCCTTACCTTGGCTTTTTGCAGGCTGCGTAACCGGCTGGAAGCTGCTTCTGGCTACAAGCTGTTCTGCCATGCAGGGGGGAGATTCACAAACTCCCAGCCTGCTGCAGATCTCTGCTGGCTGGGCTTAAGGAGGGACAAGGTTTAAGGTGGAGCTACCGGAACTCTGTGTTCCAGCTGCTCATGCTATTTGGGGTGGAGGGGGGGTGGAGCTCTGCATTCTGGTGCATTCCTCTATTTTAGGGGGGCCCAGGACACTGCCTGCCTAAAAATAGGGGACCCTGAACTGCATTCTGGTATGTTCCCCCTTACTTTAACACTTGCTTATATCTTCCTTAGAGATCTCAATGAAATTTGCATGTAGATACTCGGAAATCTTCTCCTGAAGGTTTCTAGGGAAAGACTCCTTATTTCATTCTCTGCACTGGGACACTTTCCCATGACATGCTGTAACGGGTTCAGTTGGTACCTGTATTCTTTTTGCCTTTGAGACCCTCAAGAGTGAGGTATCAGTGAATCCACACACAGTTGTGAAAACAGTGCCAATATTCAATACCATTCTCCTACATTTGCATCCATGTAATAGGGCACAAAATTTGATAGCTTCATGCAACAGAGCAATCTTCTCCCATTGCCAGTAGTGAGTTGTGCTCATCCTGCCTGAGGCTGGCAAGCAATGCTGTGCAAAGGCATTCTAAAGCTGAAGCATCTAGAAGTATTTCTAACTAAAAGTGCTTATGAGAATAAGGGAAAGGAGCTTTTAAACATATATTTCCTAATCCATTGGGACTGTAAAACCAGTAGTACATCTGTCTGTTTTTATCAGCAGCTCCTGGAGTGATGGCCTTGATAACACTCTCTCCATGCTGATTGAATGCTTAATCATGAGGAGGAGAAAAAAAGGACTAGGAAGACATGGTCATCAAAATCCTGCACACCAGTGTTCCATCAGACTATGTACAAAAGTCTTATTGGGTCAATATGGACCACACTATTGAGAAGGAAAGAGAAAACAGGCCCAAATGTCCTAGAAGAATAACTAGAGGAAAATGCACCATAATGAAATGTTAAACTGCATTATCATGTTTAGCCACCAGGTGGCACTGGGTGTAGCACAGAATCATAGAAATGTAGGGCTAGAATGGACTTCCAGAAGTCTTTCCAGCCTCCCCATCCCCCACCCTCAGCACTGTGGCAAAGCCCATTAAATCAAGGCTATTCCTGAAAGGGGTTTGTCCAAACTGCTCTTTAGAACCTCCAGTGCTAAGGACTGCACATCCTTCCACAGAAACCTATTTCAGAGCTTAACTATCCTGGCAACTAGAAAGCCTTTGCTAATATGTATCCTAAAGTCCCCTTGCTACAGATGAAGCCCATCTTCTCTTGTCCAGCTGTCAGTGGACATGGAGAACACAGTCTTCATCACAGTCCTCTTTATCACAGCCCTTAATGTAATTCCCTGGATCATCTTTCTTTTCTTTTCTTTTCTTTTCTTTTCTTTTCTTTTCTTTTCAGGTCAGCACTATATTTGGCCTTCTGTAGTTTTCTGAGACATCACCCATTCTCCAGGATGTTTCAAAGATAACTGCTGATTGGTCAGACATTATTTCAGCTAGTACCTTAAACACCCTAGAACTAATTTCATCAGACCCTAGTACATCTAATAATTTTTTATGCTGTTATTTTCCTATTTTGGCTTGAATTCTTTCTCCTGTTTTGTTAATATAATTTGTGTTATGTATCTGGTCACCATTCACCTTTTTGGTGAAGACTGAAGCAAAATAGACATCAAATGTCTCAGTTTTCTTGACATCTTCAGTTATTAGCTCTCCTTCCCACTAATTTGAAGGCCTACATTCCCCCCCCCTTTTTTTTTGTTCCTAATGTGTTAAAGAACCTCTGCTTATTTTTATGTCCCTTGCTAGGAGCTTCAGTTTGTGTCTTAGCCTTTCTGACTTTTGTTCCTACATGCTTGTGCAATTCTTCTGTATTGCTCCTTCCCATCAGGACAGTTTTCTGTTTTGCCCATAATAATGTCTCCTTGATAAACTGTCAGCTGCCCAGAACTGCTTTTCCCCTAAGATTTCCTTTCTCATGGGATTTTACTTTTGAGTTCTCTGAGTTTGTTAAGGTCTACCTTTTGAAATCCATTGTCATTCCGCTGCCATCACTCCTTTAGTTAGAAACGTGAACTCTATCTTTCATGTTCACTGCCACCCAAATTGTCTTCCATCTTTACATTTGTTATACACTTCCTCTGTGTTGAATGGAATCAAATCTAAAATTGATACCCATCTAGTTACTCTCTCCACTTTGGATATGTCTACACTGAAAAGTTTTTCAAAATGAGGAGGCTTATTTCAAAAAAAAACCCAACAAAATAACCTTTTTACCTGTCTGTGCAGGCATTTCGTTATTTTGAAATAAGCACTTCATTATTTTGAAAAAAAACCAAAATGCTATTTTGAAATAAATAAACCTGCTCTTATTTTGAAAGAGCAATTCTTTTAAAATAGTTATTCTGAAAAAGCCATTCCAAGCTGCAGAACTGGTTTTTCAAAATAATTGCCCTATACTTTTCCATGTTTTCCCCTATTTTGAAATAGAAAGTCCAGTGAAGACTCTATTTTGAAGTAATAATTCCTACCTTATTTCAAAATAGAAAGTCTTCACTAGACTCCTATTTCAAAATAATAAATTTGAAATAATTCTATTTTGAAATAAATTTGAAACTATTTGGAATAACTATTTTGCAATATCTTTGGTAGTGTAGACATAGCCTTTCTGTGCATGCGCACGTACTCACCCACACACACTCCGCTTACTGACTCAGTAGTCTAGAGTAGACCCCAAGCATAATATCATCCCTATTTTAACACTTCTCATCTTTAACCAGAAAGTTTTATCTTTAATGAGAGACAAATGGTCTGCCACTCACATCCTTCCGGACCTCAGAACAAGTATATATACTCGATGGATCTTTCAACACCTCCTTTACACTTTGCCTGTACTTCCTGAGCAAGTCATAGCATCTATACCAATATTCCAGACATAAGACTGAGTCTGTCAAGTCTCCATGATGCCACTAGACATAATTTTTCTTATGCACTAACTTCCAGTTCTTTTTGTTTATTCCCTCTATTCCTTGCATATATGTACAGACAGCTAAGATATTGAGCAGATTTCCCCTTCTGATGTTCCTTTTGTTTCCCTCTGATTTTCTTACGTGTGCAGAGAACAGCCATAGTTAGCTATGCAATAAACAATCTCATGGAAGACACATTTGATGTCTCTCTCTCTATGGCTATGTCTATAATGTCAAAGTTATTTCAAGACAGTTATTTCAAAATAACTATTTCAATTTTAATTTGAAATGATTATTTCAAATTAAAATTATTTCAAATTTATTTTTTTTTAAACAGGAGTCTAGTAAAGACTCTATTTTGAAACAAGGTAGGAGATATTATTTCAAAATAGAGAGTCTTCATCAGACTCTCTATTTCAAAATAGGGGAAGGCAGGGAAAGGTATAGGCCCATTATTCCAAAAAAAAGCCAGTTCCGTGGGTTGGAATGGCTTATTTCAAAATAATGATTTTAAAATAATTACTATTTCAAAATAAATGCCAGTTTTATTATTTCAGAATAGTGCTTTGTTATTTTGAAATAAAACACTCATTTTGAAATAATAAAATACATGCACTGACAGGAAAAAAGTTATTTCAAAATAAGCCTCCTTATTTCAAAATAACTTTTAAGTGTAGACATACTCTGTAAAAAAATCTCTGTAACCCATCCATATCTGGTACAAGAATATCAGCTGCTAGTAGTAGACCTGAACCTACTCTATACAAGAGGTACATTACAGGCATCAAGACATAACTGGTCATCTCTGGCAGGAAAAAAAAACCAATGTCACAGTTCCTGTGTTCACTTTTATAGACAAAAATACTAGACTCTCCATTCTTTTAACTTCCTGAGGAACTCCGTGTTTCAGCTTCCTTTCACTACACAGCATATCACATGGCATCAGGAAACATCCTTTACCCCTGTCACTGCATGCTAAGGGATAGCAGGGAAAACCACACTTTCACATTCAGTGACCTGTGAGAACAACAGCAGGTATATGTGAAGCCACATTTGGGAACTGAAATGGACAGAAATGTTTACTGCCTTTCCAATTTTAAAGTTCTACTCTGTTAATTGATGTTACATGTTTATGTTACATTACCTGTGGTTTTTGGTGTATTGTAGTGTTTGGAGGCTTTTGGCACTATTTTTCCCACTCAATGAAGCTCTATTTTTGAAAATAAAATGACCTTTATTAATTCACAATATATGTTGCAGAATACCTAGTGGTACACAAAGCAAGTGGTGCTTGTAAACATACAGCTAGCACCACATAATTCATAGCTTCAAGAAAACTCCCTGTCATTGTACTAATACAGCAAGCACTACAGAGTTCTTAGGAGCTCCCAAAGCTCTGGGCCTAGAAGACTCATCAGCATAGATCCATGGTTCCCAACTTTTTTCTTTATGTGGACCACTACATCACCATCAAAAGCTTTCATGGACCACCACCCTGCACTCCCTGGCCCCAAGCCCCTTACTTCCCCCCCAAGGCCCTGCACTCCCTGGTCCCCAGCCCCTCCCTGTGGCCCTGTCCCCCTGTAGCCCTGCACTTCCAGGCCCCGAGCCCTTTACTGCCCCACCCCCACCATGACCCTGTACTCCATGACCCCGAGCCCTTTACCACACCCCTGTCTCCCCATGGCCCTGAACTCCTCAGCTGCGAGCCCCTTACTGTGCTCCCCAGCCCCTTCAGTGTCTGACCCCCATGGCCCTGCACTCCCTGGCCTCCAGGCCTTACCATGCCAGCTAGCTGCTTTTCCTACCCTCCACACCACATGCAGAGCAGCTCTGCACTCCCCGGCCTCCAGCATCTTCTGTCCACCATGGCTCTGCATCCCTGGGACATGAAGCTCTTAAACTCCACCCCCTCGGCCCTCTGCTCTCCTCAGCCATGAGAATGGTACCTACCCCCTATCCCCCACGGCACTTCTTCCCAGCCTGTTCCCCTACGGACTACCTGTGGTGCACTTGTGGACCACCAATGGCCCGTGGACCACAGGTTGAGAATTGCTGGCATAGATCATTTTTGTGGATGCTCTTTCAAAGCCTCCCCCAGATGAGTAGCTCCAAGGCTGGCTGTTGTAATGGCCCATGTGTCTTGCTGTTCAAAGTCAGCAGACAGCTGCTCCCTCCACCCTGGCAGCAGCTTTTCCTCCTTTTCGTGACAGATATTATGCAGGACACAACAGGCAGCTACAACTATGGGGATATTTTTTCTCACTGAGATCCAACCCAGAGAATTAATATCTACAGCATCTTCTCAGTCTACCAAAAGGACACTAAGATGTCATCTGCACCTGCAGCCTCTTGAATGTTACTCTGCTACTGTTGAGGTTCCCACTGTATAGTTTCATGAGCCATGGGAGCAAGGGGTGGGGTAGGTCAGGTTCCCTAAGATTACTACTGAATTTTCAATATTGCCAATGGTACTTAGCCAGTCATAAAAAAATATCCCTGACTGCAGCATTCTGAACTGTACTGTGGTCTTAAAGATGTAAGTGTTTTGCACCTTTCCTGACCAACCCACAAATACTGGAGAAAAATCCTCATTGATTCACCAAGGCTTGCACAACCATAGAAAAGTACTTCTGTCCATTGAGGTACTCAGTAGCAAGGTAGACTGGAGCCAAAATAGGGATATGTGTGCCATCCATTGCCCCACCCCTGTTTGGGAAATCCATGCCTGCAAATCCAGCCACAATGTTCTCCACAGTGCAAAAAGCCATAGTCCAGCAGAGGAGATAGACAAATAATGGTCTTAAAGACTTGCATGACAGTGGTTCCCACCATGGACATTCCAGCTCCAAAATGACTTCCAAGCAATTGGAAGTATTCCAGCTTTTCAGAATTCCAAAGTGACCTTACTATTCACTTCTCCACTGCCACAGCAGCACTCATTTTAGCATTTACACCTCGGAGAATAAGAACAAGCTCAGCACACAGATCCAGGAATGAGGCTTTTCAATTAATAAACGTTTGCAGCCAGTGTTCATTGTCTAAATGTCCCATTAGGATCCCACTGCAGTCGTCCGTTCTCATTTCTTAGGCTCAGAAGCAGCACTCCCCTCTTGCCACCAACAACCATGAACTAATTATTTCTAAGACCAACACCAATCTGTCTGCCATGAAATCATCATGTCTCTTGTTGTGGTACTTCCTGAAGCTCTGATAATACTGGAGAATTGTGTTCTGAATTTACAACATCCATGAGAATCAGGGCTGTATTAAGGGGCTGTGGGGCCCCAGGCTGCCCCCTTTTGTGGTCTCCCTCCAGCCTGGTGCTCCTGCCCCATACCATTGTGGCCTGGGAGCAGGGCAGGCCATGGCCCTGGGACCAGAGGCTGTGGCAGGCTGCAGTGCTCCCACTCTGCCCCTGGGGGCTGGCTGGTCTGTCCCAGAGGGCAGGGCCAGTTGGTGCATGTCTACTGTGCTCTGTTGTGGGGTAGCCTCTAGAGTGGCCCTCCAGACCTCAGAGCACTGTCGGGCCACCATATCAATGCCCTGCACATCTGGCTGGTGTGAGTGGCTCCCTGCGGTCCCAGAGCAGTGGCCTGATAGTGCGTTGAGCCCTGGAGTGCTGCTACCAGAGGCTACCCTATGCATTGGCCAATGTTGCCCACCCCCACCCCCAAGTTCTGGAGTGCAGAGGACATGAATTGGCCTGCCCTGCTTGCTGGGGCAGACCAGCCAGCCCAGGGAAAGGGTGGGAGTGCCATCACCTGCCACAGGCTCTGGTCCCATGGCCCCACCCCAAACCCGCCAGGCACTGTGCCTAAAGAGTCGGATCAGTAGAGTCTGTAGGGGTTGCAGCCCAGGGCTCCCCTTCTGCCTGGTGCCCAGGGCTGTAGCCACTAAAGACCCTGCATTCGTCTGGCCCTGATGAGAATAGTATAGAGCTCACTGGGCTGCATGATTCTGGCAAACACAACAATAGTCTGGAGTTTTTTTTAAAGGCGTAAAAATTACAGAATATAGATGGCAGTATGAGAAGGAGAAAGATTCTTGGTTGGAACTTGATGCCTAGCTCCCAGAGATATCTGTATGAGTCATTTCTATCTCACAATACCTTGTGAACATTTCCCAAAAGACACTGCACCACACTATAGTGCATGGCACACTGGGATACCTACGAATGGTTCACTGAAGTTTTTATTGACATAAGCAATCCTGGTAAGTACTCACAGCACTGACACGATCAGCCAAGTATGCATGCTCCTGACAATATGCTATTTTTGGTGGCTGTACATTGCTGAAACTTGCATTGCCCAGAGTTTGTACTGTAGATATGGCTTAATCCCTGAAAGAGAAACCAGAATTGCTCTCTGTTTCTCGTATACAAATGCATATTTATTCAGTGTGGGTTACATGTCTCCCACTGTGCTTTTTCCACATGGACTATGAATCTACTACATCCTTAGGTAGACAGGCTCTAGCAGCATATGATTTTTAGCTCTGGAGGTCCCTGGTGTATGGGACAACAGAACACCCATCTCCCATGCTGTGGTATTACATACAAGAGTCAGAGAGAAAAGTTTTGAGGATGAGCTCAGGACCAATATAAAATCTGCAGGACCATGAGTGCTTTTTTGTGGAAAAAAATATTCTATATTATAATTGACATATAAGGAGTGAAAGACTTCTGTGAGAATAAAAGGTTACAAAACACAACCATCAATTATTAATTAACCATAACAAGCTTTCACACACATTAGATGGATTCCATGTTGCTTCAATTAATCAAATTCAAGACTCAGTATGAATTTTACAAATGTTATCAACTAAACTAATAATTAAAATAATTAGGAAAATGGTTATGATTTTGATAATGAAATTACATGTGTGAATTTTAATAGAGGAAAATAGATCCTCAATAGGAATAGATCAGCATGGCTACACTGATGTCGGTTATAACAAGGAGTAATAAGTCTAATGAATTTAATTCATAATAAGCAAAGTCTAATCACTGTGAGCCAGATTCTGTTTCCTTTATACTCATAATTGTGATCTTTTATGCAGTCTTCAGTCACATAGATTTCAGTGAAACTATTTGTCTGAGGAAGTGCTCAGCAGTGTGAGGAAGTTTGCTACAATTGGTCTTTATATGGTAATTTCATTTACTTCTGTTGTAGTATTTTGGAAAAATGATTTTAGTATCAAAGGTGTTTAAAGGGTTAAAAAAGCATATCTTAAATTCAGCTAGAAGTTAATTAGATGCTCTACAGATTATGGTTAGTCAAACAACTGTATGAAATCCAAGCAACTATTCTTGAATACTGTTTTGCAACAATCAACCAGTTTTCCTTCCGCCAGAGACTCAACAACTGTAATAGGAGTGTTGGAGCAGTGATAGGTCAAAGCTTAATTCATTAATATTTGTGCTGCCTTCAGATACTATAGTGATGAGGCCATAAAATGCCAGTAAAGATTCTAATTAAATAAATGACTAAGGGATTCTGTATACAATGGTTGCATTCACAGCAGACTAAGAATTTTGAAAATCCCATGACACCTACAGCTTCTAGAAAATGACTAATCTGTACTCCCACCCATCAAAAATATTGCTTTGTGTGGGTTTAATGCAAAAGAGGGACCACTTAATTTTCTATCCCAGTGATGCTGCAAATTTGCCTTGACCATAATCATTGCTGCATATTAACCACTGTGAATAAGGTGACATCACTTACAGGTTCTCTCTTCTTGTTTTGCCCTCTCCCTTTTTTTTTGCAAACATATTTTTCACAAAAATCAAATGTACAATCACAGGATTCATGAATCCTCCTATATTCCTTGCAAAGTGATTCTAGGAAACAATATAGTAGTCAAAATAGGAATTGAGCCAGTGGTCCAGAAAAAAAATCTGTAGATATGGCCCTGGGCTGAGACACAGTAGAGTGGGAGGGCCAACAGGAAATGAAACAATGGCAAAGATAATGCTCCATGATAAGGTAGCCACGAGCCCTTGAGGAAACAAGGGTTTACGTGCAGCCACACTCTTGGGATCAAAGGGAATAATAAAAGCTTGAATTTCAAAGGGGCAGCCATGTTAGTCTAATCTAGCAAAAGAAGCAAGGAGTCCTGTATAAACATTAAAGCAGGCACATACCCCGGCAACAAACCATGTTTCCAACTTTCCCTACATATCTGCACAAAAGGCACCATCATAGGACCAAATCAGGCCAGGAATTCCATCAAGGGCTCATTCACCTGCTTATCCACTAATACGATTTATGCCATCATGTGCCAGAAATGCCCCTACATCTTAGACATTGGGCAAACAGAACAGTCTCTATGTAAAAGAATAAATGGGCACAAAACTGACATCAGAAATCACAACATTCAAAAGACAGTTGCTGAGCACCTCCATCTTTCTAAGCACTCTGTGAATGATTTTTCACAGCTGTGCTCAAGCAAGTCAATGGGACATCAAGACTTCAAAGAGAAACAGCTGAGCTTAAACTCATATGCAAATTTAATTGTGTGAAAGTAGGTTAAACCATGCTTATGGATTCTTTTCCCATTACAACAGGTCATTTGACTTCACCTTCCTCTATGTGCTGTTCCCCAGTATTTGAATCTTAATAACTGCTTTGATTTGCTGTTACAGTATGACATGATCCCATGTCTTACATTCCCCTGCATTTATTTTCCTTCTATTCTGTAAGTCTCCCCCATCTTCGAAGCACCTGATGAAGTCGGATTTTTCTCCCAGGAAAGCTCATGTGATAAAAAAATTTGTTACTCTGTAAGTGCCACAGGATTCTTTGCTTCTTTTGAAAGCTTAAAGAAGCTGGGCAAAAGAAAAAAAAGTGTGAAGTGGATCATCAGAATATTGAGGCGAAAACCCAGGCTGACAGCAATACATAGATGTACAAAGAAAGCACGGTGGAAGAACAGTTGGCTTCTCCCAGCCAGCACTGGGTTCGCTGGGTTGAGGGGAAAAATTCAGGTATAGATAAGGGGAAATGCGTGTAGGACTTTTTGGTGTCTTAACCCTTAGTTGTATACCTTCGGGGTAAAAAATAAATCCTGCTTCATTTTGAAGAATCTGCTTCTGAGTCACTTTCATTGGTGAAGTTCCAAAGGAGCAGCCGTGTTAGTCTAGTAAAGCCAAAAAAAGCAAGTAGTCCTGTGGAACTCCCTTGTATTTATTCTCATCCCATTCTGTAAATTCCCCCTCTTCAAAGCATCTGACAATGTGGGATTTACTCCCATGAAAGCTCATGCAATAATAAATCTGTTAGTCTTTAAGTGCCACAGGGCTCCTTGCTTTTTTTAATCAGCCACTGTCATTGGCTCCCAACAGAAAAGGCTTAAAAGTGCCATACTCAGCTGGGCCTGTTGTATTAATGCATTTGCAAAAAAGGGGGGCTGCAGCCCAGAGATCTGGACTAAGAGTGGCTTGGCCATGGGATTCTGCCCAGACTGATTTGCAGAAAGACAGACCTGACACCTGAGAGGTGCAACTGAGTGACAAAAAGGAACCCTAGCGTTCCCAGTAACCATGACAGCTGATTTAAAGTCTGATCCAAACCCCCTGAAGGCAGTGGAAAGTCTCCTGTTGAATCAGGCCTTTAATCTCAAACCAGGGTCAGATTAAGAAATGCTGGGGTCCTAAAATATATCAAATTTCAGATTCCCCACACTATAAAAAATAAAGAGAAAAAAGTATATTACATTATAACAGAACGGTTAATAAAAAATAAATGATAAACTGTTGTATTTGCTTATATACATATGCAAAGATGCAATGAAGAACAACTAAAAGCCTTATTTGCATTATCAATTTCAATTATGACAAATCTTCTTTGTTATTTCTGACACATTTAGAGACCCCTCATAATGTGAGGCCCTAAGCTGTGGCTTACTTGCCTTGTACCTAAATCTAGTACTGTCTCAAGCACTCCACAGAGAAATATGAGTGCCCATGCAAATGTCCAGACCACAATTAAGGCACATGCATTGCAATATTTGTCCCTTAATGTTGATATAAATTGTCATTCTGTCTTTATCTGTCAATCTTGGTATAGTGTTGATGACAGGATTGATGGACTAACACTTGGGGAAAGCCATGATGGCTATTTTAGGGAATTTCTAAGAGTAAAGAATCGAGAATCTACGTTTTCTGGGTGATCTTTGTGAGTACCCAAGAGTTTGGTAATGATCCTGCTCTGCTGTGGTCAATTTTGTGAACAGGAGATTCATCCTTATCTCCTTAGTGCATGTCTACGCTGCAGTTAAGGACCTGCAGCTGGCCTGTGCCAGCTGACTGGAGTTCATGGGGTTCAGGCTAAGGAGGTGTTTACTTGCAATGTAGACTATAGGAAAAGGCTGGGCTGTAGGTTCCTGTGAGGTGGACGAATCCCAGAGCTAAGGCTGAAACCCAAGAATGAATACACCACAATAAAACACTCTCTTAGCTCAAGCCCCATGGGTGCGTGTACTCTGGCAAGTTAGTTTGAATTAAGGAGCCTTAATCTGAACTAATTTAGTCCCTGTCCATCATAGACTTTCACTAGTTTGAAATAAGGAATTCCTTAATTCAAACTAATGAAAGCTTAGTTCGAATTAGTAACACCTGCATTTAGTTTGACCTAAGTGCTTAGTTCGATTCTGAGTTTAACTAAGGCCCTTGTAGACTAGGCTTAAGCCTTCAAACTAAATAAATTTGAATTAGGGCAGTTAGTTTGAATAAAGAAAATGCACTAATTGACTTAAGCTTTAAGTTGAATTAGCGCATTTTGTTCATTCGAATTAATAAGGTCATGTTTAGTTTGAATTAAGATCAAACTAATTAGCTCAACTTTGTTAATTTGAACTAACTTTTGTAGTGTAGACATAGCCAATTGCCTGTCCTGAATTGGCTATCCATGGCTATTAAAAGGGCCTTTCGTTAATCTGAGGCAGTGTAACTAAACAGTTAATTGAACTAAAACTTAATTAAAATAAAAGAAGCCGGTGAGTTAAAAGTCAAACATCCTGAGAGAGAAACCATGTCAGGAAATGGAATCTGAGAGGAGGCAAGCTAAGCACCTGCAAGATGCAGCTTTGAGTCGCTTACTGCGGAAGCGTGGTTTGTGATCAAGGAACATCTGTCTCGGGCCTTGCCTTTTCCATTCGGACTCTTGTCTCACACTTTAACTTCACACTTTAACTTGACCGTGACCACTTGTTTCACACTGTAATTTTACCTTGGCCTTATAAAAGGGACCCCAGCTTTTGCAGCCGGTGTGGCACGCACCCTTCAAGGACCTGTCTTATGGGAATCCTTGGAGAGCTTCAAAACCTGGCTGTGGGTCGTCTTTGAAGCTAACACCCCCCCCCCGAAAACCCGACCGGTGGTTGGGTGGTCTTCGGGGTGCTCTGAAAACCTGACCGTGGGTGGTCTTCGGAGCTGACTTATCGAACTCACTGGGAACCTGACCAAGAGGCCCAGCTTTTGGGGGACAGGACAGGCTCTCTCGCCGAGTGGGTAAGAGTATAGTAACATAAAACCTAAGAATATGGTCTAAGTATAGTCTAAGTAACACAGCCTCATAGGGATCTTAGCCTGGACATCACAGTCAAATAGGGAATTAAATCTGGCTAGCATCAGCTTAATGCAGCTTCACTTGCTAATTTTTTTTGTTTTATTCTGGTTTTATAATAGCTGTTCTTTGGGTAATCAGTCAACGGGCTGCAAACCCTGTCTCTTCCTCACAAGTTTCTTTTTCATATCTGTAATCCCTTTTGCTTATAATAAACTAAAAGATAATTCAATTGGGACACCGTCTCACTATATCTGTTATTTGTCTGGCTCCCCCCACGTGTTTGTGTTTTTTGGTTTTAATTATTAGTGCCTCCCGGGACGTCCTCTATCCACCCATTCTAGAGGCCCTTAACTCCACAGTGCCCCCATTTAAACTATCTCCATTGAAGATTCCAAAAAACCCAGACCATACAATACTCAATATTTGTCCACCCCCCTGATGATAAGGGCGACCATACCCTCTCTCTCTCCTTGGACTTGGGTCCCAGGGGTTCTTCCTTCCCAGGTCCCAGTCCTTAACTCCCCGGGGGGGGGGGGGGGGGCAAATCGGCAGGGTCTCCACCTGTGGGCATGCACCAATGAGCCCAGGTCAGATGGAATAGTCCAGAAACGTGTCTAATTGCAATTCACACATATCCTTAGTGACCACATGCAAAAGCTGTTGGAGGAGAGATTCTAAATAAAAAAAAGACCTATTTCCACACCCACTGCTTTTGTTATTGCCTATGTTATTTATTTTCAACTAACCTGAAGATGTCTAAATGAATGAAAAGCTTTTGATTTTACTGTCTTGCTTGTCAAGCTAGCTCTGTGTACACAAAAGGTGTTTTCATAGAACAAAGGGATGAAGGTCTAAATTTAGCTATATCCTACCACCAACAAAATCATCACTCATTTGTAACTATTGTGCCACCTTTGAAACCATTTATTTTTAGCCATGTAATATTTTAATTGATGTAAAATTATTTCAACATAAAAACACTAAAATTTGACAGCTTAAAGATTTCTGGTTTTGCAGATTAAGTAACCACAACTGCATCATAATTCACATCACCTGGGGAGGTTAATAGCGTTTGATAAAAGTAAATAATTTCAGGGTAGTGCTGTGCAATTTATGCTTATCAAACACAGACACACATTACATGCAGGGAACATCAGTCAGACACATTTCTTACTGTGGGTCCTATTATGAGAAGAAGCATTAGTGCTCAATTAGATCAAAATTAGTCCTATGGTCAATTTTCCCAGCACGCTCCAGAACCTCCAGATTATACATATTCTGATTACACTGAAAGTCTAGTAGCAAACTAACCATACAGAGCTCACAAGTGATCAGGCAAAACCAACTTTTCAGTGTATTTGCAAGAAATTGAATCCCAGCTAACAGGAAAAAAATAAGATTAATTTTTCTGGGGAAAAAAAAAGCTAGACACATGGCATTTACATACCATACCTATAACATGGAGTTATAGCAGCCAGATTGGGCTCACAGTTAAATGTGTTATGTAAATAAATGACAGACCTGTCTTTTAAGCAGCTCTAGGGACTTAGCTTTGTTCTTCTGAGGTTTGAGGTGCTATGAAAGAGTTGCACATGAGACGTTCTCACACCCCATGGAAAAGTGAAGTATATATACATCATTCTTGCACAACCCCTAAAGTCTGGCTCTGGAGTAGCAATGCAGCTTCAGTGCAAGCGATTGTTCATACACAGGATTATTATAGCTGCTGTCTGGGGTGGTGGCAGAGACTGATATGGTTTAAATGATGACCCAGAAGGTACTGTAGGGTAGATGAAACCTTTACAGTGGTATAATATCCTAAATCATTGCTTTTGAAGGTTAGAATTTGCTTGGTTCTAATGTCCTTGACAAGGTCAGTGAGCAAAGATGACTTTGTGTTTAGATACCTACAGATCCTCCTGTGGAAACTAAATTGTTTTCACATAATATGTAAGTTTTGATATTTTGAGAAAAGCTGATAATTTTGATGGTACAGTCTTTCAGAGAGAACAGTATTGGGGTTCCCTGGTGGTTTTCCATCATTATAAATTCACTCATGATTGAAAGCAAGTAATTTATAATGGATGATGCCTTCAAGGTAGACTGAGATTGCTACCTGCTGTTACAGCTGGTAAAAGAAAAAAAAAGTAACTATGTTAGATGGTAATTTAACCCATTAATTTTACACACATACTTTAGAGATTTAATTCCTGAACTGAAACTTGTAGTAAAAATGAACTGTTTCTGAAATTCACACTTTTATATTTCTGTAACTCATTAATCTCTAATTCCAAAGGCCATGCCCATACTTAGAAGGTTAATTCAAATTAACTTACTTTGAAGTAATTAATTCAAACTAATAATAATTAGTTTGAATTAAGTTAATTTGAATTTACATGACCCCGCTAGAAACCAATTTGAACTAGCATGTCCATGGACAGGACTTACTCGTTTGAATTAAGAGAGGGGCACCATGGGAGGTGTGGCAAGATGGCCCCCAAGAAATGCCATGCCCCCACCCAATACATAGAAAGAAAAAGGCACCCTGGGAGGAAGAAGGTCAAAAAGCATTAATTTGAATTAATGGTTAGTTCGAATTAACACAGCCACACAGGGTTAATTCAGACTAATAAATTTGACTTAACTCTTCACAGTTAAATGACTTTTTATAACTTCAGAGTAAGCTTTCATTAATTGGAACTAAGGAATTCCTTATTTTGAACTAAAGAAAGCCACTGTAGCCATGCATTAATTTAATTCAAATTAATCCTCAATAATTTAAATTAAATTGTAAGTGTAGACACACCCAAAAATATCATATGCATCTCAGGCAACCATTATATAACTCTGAAACATCACTTTTGCCTAAATAATATGGATTATACACTTTCACTTCAGATCCAAGCCCCTCTTCTCCTCAGCACCTAATAACTGAGTTGTGTACTAGAGATCTGTAGAGGAGGAAGAGAGAAAAGAATCATTCCTCCTAGGCTCTAGAGCAAAGCTGCTCCTTGAAGTTGGCCTTAACACCTGCTCTGCAGGAAAGAAAGATGGCAAGACCTCTACAGTGGTGGAACCATCAACCACAACTTCTTCTCAAGGTGACAGCAAAAGAACCTTCATACAAGAGAATGACACCCTTGTAGTAACCAAACCCTAATCTCCCCACACCAGGTCTAGATTAAGGGACCTTGGGGCCTGGGCTGCCCCTCCACTGGGCCCCTTCCTGCCTGTGACCCCAGCTCCCCACCTCCATGGGGGACTCACCTCTGGCAACACTGGGGAGGTCAGAGGTAGCACTCCCACCCCAGTCTGGCTGGTCTGACCCTAGGAGTGGGGTGGACTGGTCCTATTTACTCTGCTCTGTGCCAGGGCAGGTGCCAGCTGGCATGGGGTGTGGCCTCCAGCTGTGGAAGGTCAAGCCAGAGCCAAGCATGCACCAGCTAGTCCCATCCCTGGAGCAGAGGGAACAGGTGGCACTCTGCCCCACCCTCAGGGGTGGGCCAACTGGTGCAATGGTTGAGAATGAGCTTGGAGCTTGACCTCTGACCCAGGGCCCTGTCCCCCTAGTGCCTGCAGGGCAGGGGCCATAACAGCAACACCCCACCCCTGTGAGGTGAGTGGGGTGGTAGGAGCGGTCACTGGATTATAGGGACTGGAGGTCTATAGGGGCTGGAGCCTGGAGCCCTCGTTCAAGCCAGGGCCCATGGCTTCAGCCCCTATAGCCCTGCATTAATCCATCCCTGCTCCTCCAACCCTTTGTTTGGAGGACTTCTGGTGGTTATTCAGTCAAAGGGTCCTCTGGACATTCAGAGAAAGGGGCAGAATTAATTCCGAAGTGCCTGTGCAAACTAAATGAAATACAGTGTAGCACTGCCAACCACAAACATTCAAAATCCATGCATCAGGACCAACCAAAATCATGACTAACTTAAAATTGTGAGACTTTAAAAAGTAATAAATTTCAGCCCTTTTTATTTGCCTCCTGATTTTCAAAATGACAAGGTCATGTTTTCAAGTTTTTCTCTACAACTATAAGGGCTAGATACTTTCATTTTTAAAAAATGAAATTTCAGATTCTCATGTAATCTGATGACTCCTGGAGCTGGGGTTTTGAGGAAAATATTGACTACCATAGGCTTATAATAAAATCATGGAAGTTGGCAACACTGGCACTGAGGTAATTTTCTCTTGATTTTTGAAGGACAATAAAATTTAATTCCAGCCCCATTTTAGCATCCAAATTTTCTCCTTACCCTTTGCCAGGCTGAGTGAACCTGTGGACTGTATATTAAGCATTTTCTAAGCTCTTAAGTGAAAGGTCTAAAAGTATGGAATTTTTCTTCATGTTTCAAGGAGCAACCTTAATAATTATTGCTCATAAGAAAAATTGAAAACAGTGTCCCTCTTGTACAAAAGAAGCAGGTGAAGGATGTACGCTTGGAGAGTTTGCAATGCTACTGAAAGATCACCCCAAATGAAGATGCCACTTGTGATATTCTACCAGCCATTTTTGCTGCAGCTGGCATTATTTCTCCAGCAGTATTTCCTTGTTCACTGTCACATCTGATCTTCAGATACCAATAAGACACTAGAACAGTAACAGCCTATCCTAATACTCAGACTACATTTGCCAGAAAAGCAATAAACTACAGCTCACCCACTGCTTTAGAATCTGCTGTCTCCTGCTACTATGGGGATGATTAACTCCCTGACAGCAAGATCTATTAGGCTGTGGAAAAGTCTCCCAAGGGAAGTGGTTGAAGCCCCATTGTTTGGAGAAAAAACTCTGGAAAATATACCGCGGGTAATAATTGTAATAGGTCTTTTCTGTCTAACTCTTGCACTGTGAGCCAGATTTTCCACTGGTATATGAATCAAACTGTACCATAGAATCTCTAAGGATAGAAATTCCGTACTTGAGCAATAAGAGTATAGCAGCAGGAATATACTACTGACCACCTGACCAAGATGTTGACAGTGGTTGTGAAATTACAGAGAAATTACAGCAGCTGCAAAGACAGAGACCACAATAATAACTGAGGATTTCAACTGTCTTCATACTGAACAGGTACATGCTACATCAGGCTGGGACACAAGAGATAGCATTTCTAGGCACTGTAAATGATTGCTTCTTAAACTACCTAGTCCTGGAACCGACAAGGGCAGAGGCAATTCTTGATTTAGTCCAAAGTAGTGCACAATAATTTGTGCAAGAGATGGCTAAAACTGAATCCTTCAGTAATAAAAAACATACTGTAATTAAATTTAATATCATGGTAAGGTGAACAAAATGGAAGATGAAATTCAGTGTTGATTCAGCTCACATGGAAAATCAGGTTATTTAATTAAGTGTCTAAAGATAAATTTAGGAGATCAATCAATTTGTTAGTTTTCAACAATAAAAAAAAAAATGCCAGTGCAAAGGTTCCAGGCACCCTAACAGTTAACGTTACAACATGATATTCCCAAACTGTGTTAACAAGCCAACATCCAAAAAAGCCTCAACCTACCCATCCAAACTCAGCCAGCTCACTACCAAAAAGCTTCCTTTCCATCTATCCTTCATTTTAGGCTGTTTTCTTTGAACCACCTCACCCTACAGCCAGTTGCTACCTTTGGGGGGTCTCTGTGCGTATTAGAAGTCATGCAGCATGCTGATGCTTGCACTAATACTGCATGCTGGCCTTATCTAAATTGGGGATTGTTCTGATTTACCATATCAAGGGACAGACAGCAGTGTATCTGTCTTGGTACAAACCATGGTGTAGCTATGCAAAGCTACAGTTTAGATTACTATTGCCTTCCCCAGCTTAATATCCAGATGAAATGCTCCAGTGCATTTTACAGCTTACATAGTTTTCCCTGTACACTCAAGAGTTTATCATCAGCTGACCAGCAGCAACAGGAATCAGAGCAAATCTCCAGTTCAGAAAAGGCTTGGGGTGAAACCAGCAAAACAGAAAATTTCTCACTGATTCTCACATAGTGCATGCTGGAATCGACAGAGTATGTCTCCTGCTTAATGTGAATGCAGAATGCATTGTTTAGAAAATAAGATCTTAACCTTATTATAAAATGGCAGTGTAATTATAAGGAAATTGACTGCACATTGAATGGCTACATAAAAAGCAAAATATTGAGAAAGCATCCCTAGGCCAGGGAAAATAGCAGTATAATTAAACCACCATAAATAGTAGCAGGAACCTGAATTTTTGTATGGCTTCTTTTTACTCCTCTGCTTCCAACTTTCAGCAAAGATTTATAAATGTGAAGTTTAAAAGCATCTCCCCAGCACTTGCTGGTTGTAATTGTATTTGCCATCACAGACGATATCTCTGCATCAGTGCAAAATATGGGAGACTGCTAGCTTTTTGTATCTTCTTTCCTTTGATCACTGCTTCTCTAAATAATATAGGAGATTGCCAACATTCGGCTTTGCTGTCAATTTATCACAAAGTAAGCACCATTGCTTGCTGTTGGTTTGAGCTGATGCATTTCTATCAAGGCCTATTTTTGTACCAAAACTACTGCTAAAATGCTGTTACTAGATTGTATTCAGTGTACTGGATTTCTCATCAGCTAAAAGAGTTCACAAAATATTCTCACTGAGCTGTTAACATTTAAAAATTTCCCAAACTGATTGAGTTTCAACTGATTTATTGATTTTTGAATTGCAGAAACATTTTTCAATTCGTTTTTCAATTTCTTCCTTTGGTTTGGTGGTTTTTGTTTTTTTTTTAAGTTTTAGTTTTAGTTTCTATTGTTTTACCTTTAAGGCTTCTTTTAAAAGACTGTTCTCACACAGCACAGCTTTCAGAGGGAGATATCTATTTTACACATCATAGCCCAATACGTGATATGGAAGTCTAACTCCAGCAGCATTTTAACAGACTGTCTTAGCTGATTGGGTACATTATTTAGTTTAAACTCTCTCTAACAAATTATCAAATGCCATGCTGAAACTTTAAAAGCAGGGCAATTAACATGAAATTCCAAATAAATCAATCCTGTATAAGAGCTGTGGTACCTTTTCTCTTTCAAAGCTCCCATATTCTGATTATCAGTATAAGTTAATTTCTCAAAGCATTAAAGAAGCTTTAAAAGATTTTGCAGTGTATTTTATCATTACCTTCTAGACCTTTTCCACTGTGACAGTTATAGTATATCTTAGTAACATGTATGTCCAGAAATCTTTTAATTCTGCACCTACTTATAGATCCTCAAATATATTTAGGCATCTATTTCCCATTGATTTTAACTGGGAGTTACTGTATGTATATCCCTATGTACTTTTGAGAGTCCTAGCCTTTAGAGTTTTAAAAAATATAGTAAACTTGATCCACACATGTGACCTCAGAAAAATCAGAGTTTACTTTAGGCTGAACACTGGTTTAGCTCTATCCCTCATCATGGTACATTGCTACTTCCTGAGAAACACAAATTAAATGTATATTTTCTGTATCTATTCTAGCTAACTGAATCTTGACTTTAGTACAGTTTTACAGAATATGGAAGTACTAACCACTATTTCTTTTTTCTTTTCTTTTCTTTTCTTTTCTTTTCTCCTTGGTAAAATGCTAAAACACAGTGTAGTAATTAGGAAGGTAATCACTTAATTATCTTCAACCTTAATCTTAGTCTATTAAGATAGTTTTGGATTTAGGTAGTCAGCAAATGCATTATTTAAGCAGTCTAATGATGTGTTCTTTGCTGAGGGTCAAAGCTTACTGATGCACAACTTTTTATTCATTACTGAGTTTATCTCTGTTAACTTGGTAAATCAGAAACCTTTTCCTTAACAGAGAAGGCAGGCAATTATATTTTTCAATTTTAGGTGTACAGTACAGCGGTAAGACTAATGGTTTATTGGGGAGGAAGGTTAGAGAGGAAAGGTCTTTAAATAGCAATTAGAACTGAAAATGCATGGTCTAATATTGATTTGTGGAACTAAGGACTCTTATCAGAAGCCAGTTTTTGCTTTTGATCAGCCCAAGACATCTTTGAAATAGATGCTTCATGGATAAGATATCTTTAAATGAGAGATGCAAAAGGCTCATGAGAGGTCCTCATCATTCAAATTGACCAGAGTTCTCAGCTTTGCTGGGCAAACCCTCACTGCATTGCAGAAGTTAGGGCTTTCCTCAGTTGTAGTGCACAAATGCTATTTCAGTGAAGCAATCATCTCCCTTCCACATTCTTATGTTCCATAAATGATTTCTGTTGGCTGAGTACTACAGCTGTGTCAGTTCAAGCGGCTCTCCCAAATGACTCTCCCAAACCCTGCCTAAGTGCCCTTGAGTTTAGATCTTCCTTTTCTGATTCTCCTGTAAATTAATCTGCAATAAATCCAGAACAACTCCATTGAATGGAAGAAAATGGAATTACAGCAATATGAAACTGATGTAAGTAGCATCAGAATCAGTAATTTGTTTCATCAGTGGTGAAATTCAGTTTAGGAACAAAAGATATCTCACTCCCTGAGCAACACTAATCTCATCAGATCCAGTGGGATCTCTAGGATGATGGCAGAATCTATATATAAGGATACTGGCAAATGAAAAGACTAGAAAACAAACCTTAGCAATCAAGAAAGTTATATAGATTTTGGACCATTCCTGGAGGATTTTAATTTGACAGCTTTGGACAATAAAATCCTACTTCCTACTTTAAAGGAAACCCATATCCATACTGTTTATATCAGCAAACTGAAACAACAAAGTATGAAGCATCTGTGAGCACAAGGAAGACTGCCAACTTATTTATAATTTTTCAGTATCTCCATCAAAGTCTGATACAGCTGCTGCAGCAGAAGTCAATTCTGCTATGAAGGCAGGAGTAACACTCCTACTGAATTTACTTCAGGCAGGCAACTGCCCCACAATGTCAGTTAATGCAACAGTGTGCTAACATATTTCACCGTCACTGTTTAGTGATGATAACAGTAAACAAGATGAAGAATTAAAAAGGGTTCAAAGACAGTAGGCTAGAGGAGAAAGAATCATCTGGAAAAGCATTTCATATGAAACTTGGTTCAGAATTAATTAGGGCAACAGTGCAGACTTTACAGTTGGCTTTTACTTAGTGAACTCGGTCATTATCATAATAGTGAGTAGAATAAATACAAAGGGAGATTTCAGAGATTTTTCTAAAGAAGTTCCAAAGCGGTAGCTGTGTTAGTCTAGTTCAGCAAAATAAGCAAGGAGTCTTGTAGCACTTAAAGACTAACAAATTTATTTATTGCATGAGCTTTCATGAGATAAAATCCTGCTTCATCAGAGGCTTTGAAGATAAGGGAACTTAATGGGAGGAAAATAAATGCAGGGAAGTGTAAGTCATGGGATCAGGTCATAATATTAGCAAATCAAAGCAGCTGTTGAGATTCAAACACTGGGAAACAGCACATAGAGGAAGGTGAGGGCAAATATCCCATTCTAATGGGACAAGAATCCATAGTCACGATTTCATCCTGCTTTCACACAACTGAATCTGAATATCAGTTCCAATTCTGCTGTTTCTCTTTGAAGTCTTGATGTCCTACTGATGTCATCAATATAGCATAAGTAGCATAAGTGGAGGAGAGGTGCTCTGAGATGAGACTTGAGGAAACATTGTTCTAAGTCCTTCATAAAAATGTTGTCATATTGTGGGGTCATGCAGGTACCCATATCAGTGCTGCTAACTTGAAGGTACTGTTGATTGTTTGTTAACAACTGTGCTCAAGTAAGTCAGTAGGGCATCAAGATTTCAAAGAGAAACAGCAGAATTGGAACTAAAATGAAGATTCAGTTGTATGTAAGAAGGATTAAATTGTGACTATGGATTCTCCTCCCATTACAACAGGTGATTTGACCTCATGTCCCTCTATGTGCTGTTTCCCAGTGTTTGAATCTTAACAACTGCTTTGATTTGCTGTTTCAGTATGATCTGATCCCATGACTTACACTTCCCTGCATTTATTTTCCTCCATTCAGTAAGTTCCCCCATCTTAAAGGATCCAACGAAGTGGGATTTTCTCCCATGCAAACTCATGTGATACATCAATTTGTTAGTTTTTAAGTGCCACAGGACTCCCTGGTTGTTTTTCTAAACAAGATCACTCTGGGCTCTGAGCAAACAGAGACCTATCTCATAGAAAGGGATGCAAATAGTGGACATGAAGTATCCATTATTTCTAGTGCAATGCTACCCTCTCAACTCCAAGGAAACTGCAGAAGAAAGGGTGCAGTTGTCCTTCATGATGGGGACACAGGAAAGATTTAAAGAGTGCATGCTGAAGTGCACACACCTACGTGCCATGCAGATATAGCTAAGGAGGACCAATCAATATCCCACTGCACACTGAAGTTTTGGAGTGCAAGATGGGGCAGGATGAGGACTTCATTATATTTTGGGTGGTGGAAGATCAGTGATGGTATGAGGGTAATGAGGGTAACTGCGGGAGTGCAGCTGATATTTATAGAAGCGTCAGGGGATAATGGCATTACTGAGGCTTCAGGAGTGGGTTCTATGAGCTGAAGTATAGTATTCCAAAGTTTTGACCCCATTCCCATATTCTCTGCATATATCTCCAGAACTTGGATTGCTTGGGCCCTTTCAGTGAGTTTTAAATGCTCCCTTCTAGCCTTAAAATCTATGGGTATGTCCACAGACACTGTTTAAATCAAAATAATGCTGGTTATTTCAATTTAAAAAAAATGGTAGGTCCACCTGATGTTCCCTTATTTCAAAATGAGGAGCTACCTCATTTCAATATAAGGAAAGTCATATTGATATAATAAAACCTAGTATTATATCAATATGATGGTTAAATTGAAATTGTTATTTCAAAATGACACGGTGCAGACATGTTATTTCAATTTAACTGTTAAATTGATTTAACACTTTTTGCCCTTCTCCTTCCCAGGTGCTTTCCTTTTTCTGTATATTGGGTGGGGGCATGGCTCTTCTAGGGAGCTATGTTGCCACGCCTCGCATGGTGCCTCTCTCCTAAATCAAAATAGCAAGGCCTGTCCATGGACATGCAATTTTGATTTGAGTTTCTAGTGGGGACCTGTTAAATCGATTTAATTTAAATCGATTTAATGATTTTATATTGATTTTGTTAAATTGCTATAAGTTAAATCAATTTAACTGTGTAAGTGTGAACATAGCCTATGAGTTTATGAACAAAACCAAAAAAATCTGAAATGATTCTTTAAAAATGAGTAAGTGCCACTGCATGTCTCTTCTCATAAGTTGTCAATTCACTCAGTCCCAGTGAAAAAGGTACTTACTTTTCCAGTTCTCACAGCTAGACTGAACACAAGATTACAATTTTAGATGTATTCCAATGATAATTCATTTATTTGACACACTCAGATCCTATCTGAAAGCACACTGGAATAAATCAAAGAACTGGATAATAGCAAGTCTACTTATTTTCCTAGGCAAAGAATAAATACTATGTTGACTGGAGAAACACAAATGAAAAATGCGTATATCATTGCTGTGCATCAAACATCAAAATGTCCTCCTTTGAGAAAATGGATTTTACAATGTGGACTATTGCCATTGGATTCTCCTTAGGTTAAGGTACATCCTCACAGCAAAACTAGATTTAGAGAAATACACTGGTGTGACTTACATTGCGCATCTGGTGTTATGATGCATTATATTCTAAATATTGCCACCTAAAGAAACCCCCACCATTTAGTGGGTAGGGAAGGAGAAGTTAGGCTAGTATTTCTAATTAATATATTGTAAGGGTTGAGAAAATAGAATCATTGGAAGAAAAAAAAACAAAAGTGAATTGTATTTGCTTATGTTGCTAGCTTTTATTTGATTTTCCTCATAGATGTCCCATAGATCAATATAACAGAATGGCAGAGTGTTATTGCTGTGGGGTTTAAAGGTGATACAAATAAGAGTGTTAAAAAAAAGGTTGAAGAATTCCATGCAGCATGCCCAGAATCACCATGGTAATAAGACATGCAGCACATTTGTAGCTAAAATCATGAAGTATTTTTCTTTTTGCAGGACTGAAGCTCCTCTGCAGATCATTAACTACCAATCTTTATGATGTCCTGGCAAGCACTAGCTGGTCACTTCCATCACTGAAACCTCATAGAGGCACCATGCAAATAATGGGCCTGATCTTGCTCTCTTCCAAGTCAATGCAAAGAGATCCTGATTTTATGGCCAGTGAGGGACCTCATCACTACCTGTCCTTAGCATGAAGAATACTTACTTGCCTGTGCCTACCAGGTGTCAGCTCCCTAACTCCACCAGCCATGGGCAATATAGGCACTCATAAACAGGCCCTGTTGTCAATTAGTTAAAGAGCCAAAATTAGTGTGCTGGATTTTAAGCCTAAAATGTGGACAAAATAATGAGGAGGTGGACTGTTTCACCCTTCACACCCTTTTTTGGGTCCTCAAAAGAAAGAGATTCATGGAGAATGCTCAAAAGAAAAGAACAGAATAAAAGAACTGATGAAGGCTAGAGGAGCCATCATGGCTGCCAGCCTCTGCTGCTGTCTCCTGAGACCTTAGTCCTTTATCATCCTGACCCTGAGCAGTGTCCTAGGCAGACTAATTCAAAAAGAGATACCCAGATGACATATCCACCTCCACCAGCTCCAGCTGAAAACCAAACACTCCTGGGGTGACAGTTATTACAATCTTAGATAATACCTTAGAGACTGTCAACCAACAGGGGATTTTCCTTCTAAAAACTTTCTAGAGCTAAACAAAAAGAGGTTACAAGAGTGAAGAGGTGTTAAAAAGGAAATCTTATTTAATACTTTATATTTCAAATGCTTTGTCTGTTTTTTTTCTTCTTTTCTGTATCTTTAATAAAACTCTAAATGGATTTTTAATGGAGCATTTTCCACAGAGCTAAGCAGGCTGAGGTCTCTGTATACGAAGCCTTAGAACTTATTTAACTATGTGTAATGTTGGATAGTGACTGGGTTATAATTACACATTTAAAAGCCCATGTATTCCATCTAAATCAATACAACTGGACTACACCTGTGTACCCTTTCCTTTCCAGTCTAAAGCTGTCCAGAATGTTGCAGAACCGTCTCCCACCCATTAAAACAGGTAGGTGGCTGTCACAGGATGCACATCTATGCACCCTGCATTATGATCTATGATTTTTTTCTGAAAAACAAGTAAGGAGTCCTGTGGCATTTAAAGACTAACAAATTTATTTATTACATGAGCTTTCATGGGAGAAAATCCCACTTCGTCAGATGCTCCCTGGAATTGTATGTTTTTAGGCTAATTGTACTATGCAATGTTTCTTTATAGGTGCTTATAACCTATTCTACATAAGTAGTATGACACTATTTCCTACAACTTCATGCATGTGCTTAGCATGGCTCAGGGGAGTGGGATACAGGCCCAGTTCTCTACCAGCAGCAAGCACCTGGCGGAGACAAAGGTATGCTAATTTAGCTCACAGACTTGGATGAGACAAAGATATCATCTCTGCCCAGAAAGGGAAGGGTCAGAGGAGAGTTCTGGGAACAAAGAAAGCCCCTTGGAAAAATTGGAGGCTTTTAGCAGGGACTCTTCATCTGGAACAACTTTGAGCAAGATCTGGGCCCTGCCTGGTTACAGGCAGAGACTGGCTGTACAAACATCTGACAATGGAACACCTTGAGCAAGAACTTGGACTATGAGGTTACTTTAAGTAGAGATATTAGGGTATTATGCATGTTTTACCTTTTCTTGTGGTCACTCCTGACTCATTTATATTGTGATTGTGACATGATTGGCCATATTCTCACTTAGAATTAAAGTCTGATCAATAAACTTGCAGCTGTTCTACCTAAAGCTGTGTGATCTTCAGAGGGTGTGAGCAAAGAACATTAGGCACAATCCATTTCTTTGTTAAATGGACAGACTTGGGTGTATTGTGCTTGGGAGTGGGTCCCAATCTCTGTAGACAGTGGCTCCTGGTGTGCTAACTGGAGCCAGGGGTGCTTGCTGGGTGACTGTGCTCGAGGAGCCAGAGGGCATACACCCATTGCTTGGGCCCAGTTGCATGCCAGAGGCCAGAGTGGACACTTGGCAAAGCAGGGTGAAATGGGGTTCAGAATTGGGAGGTCATAGCAGTACACCGGACTGGATCTGGGGAGCAGCCTGTCGCAGTGGCATGCTATTCATTACCTGTCTTAACCACTCAATATCTTCTGGGATCACGCCTCTTTAGTGTACATATTGAAGACAAATACTCTCATTAGGTACAGCTACATTGCTCTGCATTTTCAAAAGAACTTTTCTTTGGAATAAGTATTTCGAAATAATTATCTCAAAAAAACTTTTTTTTCAAAAGTGCTATTTTGGGACAACAGTCCAGGGACAGCTTGTTGTCCCGAAATACCACAACTTTTTTTATTTAAAAAAAGAAAGTCTAGACCAGACTTTCTTTTTTGAAAAAAAGGAAGTCGATGGATGAGATAGGGAGGATTTGGGGGGGGGGGAGCCTTTGCTGTGTCCTGCAATGGCTTTTTTCGAAAAAGCTATCTTGAAAAAGGCTTTTTATTTTGAAAAAGGTGGCAGATTTAGCTTTTTTGAAAAAGCACTCCAGTATCTAGAAATACCATAGCACTTTTTTATGAATGCTAAACCTGGTTTAACATCCCAAAAAAGCCTTTTTTGAGATAGCTTTTTCAAAAAAAGCCATCATGGCATACAGCAAAGCCTTTTTTTTTTAAATGCTCCCTATCTCATCCATTCATTTTCTTTTTTTTTTAAGAAAAGAAAGTCCAGTGTAGACTTTGTTTTTCAAAACAAAAAACCAAAAAACAAACAAACAAAAAAAGGCTGTGGTATCTTAGGATAAGGAGCTGTCCCTGGACTGTTGTCCTGAAATAGCATTTTTGGAAAAAAAAAATTTTCAAGATAATTGTTTTGAAATACTTATTCCAAAAAAAAAAAAGTTTTTTTCAAAACTGCTCAGCAATGTAGACATAGCCATGGACAATTTTAGCATATCTTTCCACATGGCTTGGATTTACAAAATAAGTTTTGTGTGACACTGCATAGCATTTTGAATTTTTCACAGCTCTCTTTGGCAGACAGGTAGCTGAATTGTTTCACTGAAATATAATGTCAGCAATATAAGTAGCCCAACAGGAAAAGATCACTGTCACATTATTATGATCTTAAGTAAATCATGTCATTAAAGAGTTATAATGTAGGTATTGTGAGGAGGGAATGTTCCTGTATTCTTTTTCATCCTGGCCTGGATACATGTCGCCTTATTGTTTTAATTTTGTATGAGTTATAATAAGGTGCTCAGAGGTCTGCAAGCATGGACACACAGAGAAATTAAAATTATTATTAAGTTGGACATGGATATATTTCACTATATTAATATTTATTTCCCCTCTCTGAATTGCAATGAAGCCATTTCTTTCAACTGAGAAAATAGTTAAGTTTTTAAGGAACTTGCGCATATCACTGAAGCCACATTGCAATAACTCTAATAAACTGCACCTGTGGACTCCTCTTGGGTTTATTTATATACTGTATCACAGGTCATTAACAGAAAATAACCCACTGAGCTACAACATTTTTGTTTACAGTGAGATTCTGGTGGCAACAGCAGGAACATAAAACATAAAATCAATGGGGAGCACAAAACTAATAAAAAAAACCCAAGGGTCTATAAACCAGAAAAAAACAAAGCCAACTATGCATGCAAAAATAAAATAAAATAAAATTCCATAAAAAAAATCAAAATCTACAATACTTCTATACAGACTGGGAAGTCCAAATACCCAGTGAGCTTGACTATTTATAGGTGTCAAATTGAAAGTTAAGAAGTCTGTGAGCTATTCAGAAAGAAAACTTGATCAGCACACTATATCCTCAAGAAAAAGCTGATTATAAACTTTTCCCCCTACAGTTCAGAAAAACCTTACACAGAAAGCAACCTCTCGTGTTAAAAGAAAAAAAACCAAGTTCTAAAACTGACAAGTTTCTGAAACTGTAAGGCATTTAATAGATTATTATCCATAAAATTGTATTTAGGAGAATATCTGGTATCTTTAGTGCTGTCCTGCTGTAGATACTGAAAAGAAACCATAAATGTGTTGCACAGGATTGGAAGTGTTACTTTATGATACCAGGAAAAGGGTATATTGTAAAAAGATCATCTCCAAAAACATAGAGTATCTGATGTCTTTTGATCACTCAAAAACTTCAGTGCTTCTTCAAATTTCTCTGAGTTCTTTGTTGCTTTACAGTTCTCACCATTAAAATTCTTGTTAGGACACACAAAGCAGAAATATACTTTCATTCAGAATCCCCTTTAGTTTAGATTATAAGACAGACCAAGAAAGCATAAAGCTAAAGCCCCCATAAGAACTTACGGTTTGTGCGTGTTTGCTCTTATGTTCTTCACTGAACATGAGAAGAAAGATGGCTGCAGAACTCTGCACAGAAACGTATGCTTAGACATATAAGGGTACAATCTAGGAAAAAAATAAATAATCAAAGACATGGCACTTGCACAGGTATGGTACATTCAGCACACAACTCTTATCTCACACCAGTGTGAGGCGTGGCCTGAGGTGTATTTCTGGCCTAGGCAATGTAGCCACAGCAAACTAGTGGTGTTTCAAAGTGGAGCTATCATTACTCATCATGGCCACAACATCCTACCCCCAATCCATGGATGGAGTGTGACTCACCAGGGAAAAGAATGCCTAGGGGGACAGAGAACCATGAGATGGAGAATTCCCATTCTCTTCTACCAGGCAACTGAGTTAGGAGGGGAAATTAAGAGAAACAAATATGCACTTTGAGGATCTGATCCTGATTTCTTTCCCCAGCAGCAAGTCCACATGGATTTCAACAACAAACTCATCAGTACTAATTTCCTGCCCCTCAATATTACCATATCTTCCAAGTAGCAGTCATGCTGCTATTTTGTACCTTTCCGAACTTGATGTCATTTGGTTTAGCTGGTGTGAAGCCTTGCAGGTTCTCTTTCCTCCTGTATCATCATGAGCCAGAGTTCATCTCAAAACATGAGAAAGATTTACAATGTAAATAGTCTCCCTCTCAGTTCTAATGCTCACCCCAGGCTCTGACGAAAATGTAATAAGTGATCTCTTCCAGAACAGGTGCTATTCCCTAAATTAACCACTCCCCTTTTGCATAGATTTCCAGTGTTGCAGTATCAAGGTAAGATTAAGCCACATCAACAGCCACAATCTCCTCAACAGTAATGCACATGGTTGGGTAACAGCAGTGAGCTTCCTGCACCAATGTATTCTTCTCTTCTCTGCAATGTTAGCCAGGAGCATACTACATATCAGTTCTTTTTTCTGCTTTATTGTTAACAACAAGCTATCTTATGCTCTTGTCAGGAAAGCTGAAATATAGGATCATTTGCATTTTATGCAGATAACAGTGAACATTATTGCCAGAAAGAGTTTCAGTTTATACGTAAACTCCACTCCCTGCCTCCCCTGCCCCCAGTAACAATACACTAGGATTTCTGATTTATGCACTTTCTTCTGAGTTTAAAGTCATTTTGTGTATAGCTGGAGTGGAAGTGATGTACAACATGGAAGTCATGCTGCGGCTGAATGAAGCTCATACGTTATGAGATTTTCGAAGAAGAAAATCAGGTTTCCTGTATGTATGCATAGAAAATCTTTCTACACTTTGAACTAAAACAAAACAAAACAAAAATAGTGGCCAACAAACCTCTGGGCAAATTCCTGTGCATCTGTATGTAACTAATTCATTCAGAGCTGATTCAGATTCACATTCTAAGTATTATGCATTAAGATTAATAGTTCTATTTGGTTCACTGCCAGTGTAGCAAATGTCTCAATGTCTTCAATAACCCTAGAAAAGGAATCAATCTGATTCAAAATCATCATGCTTTTTACATTATAAATCAATTCTGATTTGCAGGGTAAATGCTTATATACATATTTTAACTTGGATTTTACATATTTTAGTTCATATCTTCTAGTGATCATCAGTATGAATTTAAATTTATAAATGCAATAGATGCTCTTAAACCTTAAGGAAAAGCAGATGTATTTTATTTGTTTTTTCTTCAGCATTACCAGGCAAATGTCGCTTTCTCAGGCAAATCAGAATTGGACATCTAATCTACAGTATAATGGTATTTTAATTTAGAATAGACTTTTTTGCTTAACTCATATGTATTTTATGCAGTTAAAAGGAAAACCAGTTATAGAAGAGGACAATAGTCCCTGGGGACACAACATCTCATTTTTAATTCAGTTGGCAAGAATACTAATTACATTATCACATATTCAGCAGCATTCAGCAAAGTTATTTATTCATTCATCCTTAAGATTCAGGATGCCTACCAGGTCAGTTCTAATAACCACTACCTTGAAAATCTCATCCGATGGTATACAAAGATAATTAGATACAGAGCTGTGTCAAAAATCTCACACACAAAAGCTAAAACCTCAGAGATTTCCTTCTTTGCTGGCTTCATGACTGAATGGAAAAATACGTGTTGCCATAAGCAAAAACAGTTTCCATGAGAATAATAAAGAAAGAAATACTTTTTAGCCTATACATGTTAAAGTCTGAGATCATAAAGGAAGTGAGGGAATTGCAAGTCACCATGTCAAGAAAGGAGACTGCATCCCACAATCTCCTTCTGCGACATGTACGTGCTCAATTTTACTTATTCCACCTCAGCTGACTCTGAGGCAGAACAAACAAATAACAGAGTAATCCTATTTAAAATCCTTACAGGATTTTATTTCTCAGGATGTTTGACTGTAGATTAGACCTATGAGATACTGGAAAAAAACAAAGAAAGAAAATAGGTAAAAATTAAGGTCTGGATTGGCATTTTACAGACTGAAATGAGGAGGAGCTTAGTCAGCAGCCAGTCACTGTACTGCTTCCTCCCTCCCTGGGCTAAAGGGGCACTTAGAGATGGGGGGGGGGCTGCTTGCCCTCATCCCCCCGTTGTCACAGCTGTGGCAAACGCCTGTCTATTCTGTGCCCACCAGCTACGGATGGGTGGTAGCAACTGGTGATGACTGCTGTTCTTCCCATGCAGGATCTAGTGGTACAGGCCACTTAAGCAGGTGGCTTTTCCTGTTCTGTTCTCCCCTCAAAGGGCACATTGAAGTGGGCTCACAGCAAAACCCTAAGACTATATCTATACTGGCAATCTAGGTCAAATTAAAGAGGCTTAATTCAAACTAAATTTGTCCTTGTTTACACTAGACTTTCATAAAGTCAAATTAAGAAATTCTTTAATTCAATTTAACAAAAGCTTAATTTGAATTAATAAGAACTGCCTGTTAGTTCAAACTAAGCCTTACTTTGACACTTTAGTTCAAACTAAGTATGGTGTAGACCTGGATTAACCCTTAATTTGACTTTATTAAGGTTGAATTAAGGGCTGTTAGGTCGAATTAACAGAGTGGACTAAGACTACTTAACTTTAAATTGACTTAATCCACTTTTTTAATTCGACTTAATAAGGTCAAGTTTAGTTCAAATTAAAGTCAAATTTATGAGTTTGACTTAACAAATTCGACCTAACTTTTTCTAGTGTAGACTTAGCCTTTGGTAGCAAGTGGGGAAGATAAACCAACAGAAAGTAATCCAGGAGAAGAGATTTAAAAAGATATCTACCAAGAAGAAAAACAATCTTAATTGTCCTATAGATCATCAATCTAACTGACCCTCTTTAAAGAAACCCTGAATAAAATGGCTGTGACTTGGTCTGGAGATGTCCTGGTACTACCCACGTGTCCTGGTACCATATGGACTGGTACCATTGCTTAACAAGGGGGTTCAGTCTGTCACACTTTAAGACCCTACATCCAGCTAATTGTTTGGGTTGTAATCTTCCATGCTGGGCATCTATCTGAGCCTGAACTTCTCTGAAAAAAAATTCAGCCAAAAACAGTTCAGCTATTTCTGAGAATGAGGTTGCAGAAACTCTTAGTTTCTTTGAAATATTCTGGCACTTACTCTTTGGAGACATTTCTACATTTTGTCAAGAGCATGATGTTTAGTTAGGGATCTGTCTTTGTCCACCCAAATTTGGGCAGGTTATAAGACTTTGAAAAAAATCACAGTTTACACATGCTCAGTGGAGATGTTTTAGATTTTAGCAGCAAAAATCCATGAGAAATAGTATGAGATCATGTAATTAGAGACCACATCATAATGATTATATACCCAGAAGTGAAGTATGGTTTACACAGACAATCCTAATTTTGGCCTTTTGAGTAATTCGACTCTACACTCAATGTTCTTTTAATGCAATTTTGTTCTTGATATTATTAGAAGAAATTGTCATCTAGTAACATTATTTCTTCTTCCCAAATTTAAACTTGCTCTTCTACTTCCAATTTTAACCTGGCTTTAAGTCATACACAGATCCAGGGGACAGATTCTTAGCTGGTGTAGTAGACCCATTGACTTCAAGGGCCCACCCCAGGACTAGTAAGATGAACATTCTCATATTTGGATCTTATTTCTCCTGTTTCTTTACCAGGATCCTTTAGTCTCCACCAGGTTTGCAGCTCCCTCAGGACCCTGTAACCATCTCCTGCTCAGCCCATTCTATGATCTTCTGTCAGTTCATTCTTCTTCCCACCCACTTCTGTAATATGTTACCAGAGCGAAGAGACAAACACTAATGAGCAAGAAGTTCGGTTAACAGGTAAACATTCCCCTAACTGACACTATGCTATAGTGGGGAATGTTCGTGAATGGAATTAAAACTTATTCCATCCAAGGAATTCACTGTAAGCTTAGCCATTGATTTATGAGCTTTTTGATCTGGTAGTCTGACTTCCTATGTAACACAGGAGATATAACTTCACCCAGTAATTTCTTCATCAAGCCTATAACTTCTGTTTTGACTAGAGAGTATCTTTTAGAAAGACATCCAGCCTTGATTTAAACACTGCAAATAATGGAGAATCCCCTATAACCCTAGGTAAGTTGCTCTAATGATTAATCACCCTGACTGTTCATTATTTCTAATCTGAATTTATCTAGCTTCAGCTTCTAGTCAGTGGATATTATCATGTCATTTTACGCTACAGCTGTCTACTGCCAGCAATCACTTCCCCGTATAGGTACTTATAGGCCATGGTCAAATCACATAATAACCTTCTCTTCAGTAAACTAATAGACTGATCTCTTAAAGTCTGTTACTACAAAGCATGTTTTCCAGATCTTGAATCATTCTTGTAACTCTTTTCAGATTCTTCCCCATTATTCAATATCCTTTTTGAAGCATGGATATGAGAACTGGATAATATTCAAGTGATTGTCTCATTCACTATACAGAAGTAATCTGCCTTATTACTCCTTCAGTATTCCCGTACTTATGCATCCCAGGATCACATTAGCCCTCTCACTTGCAGCATCACAGTGGGAATCTGAGTTCTCTTAATGATGACCCTGAAATCCCTTTCAGAATGACTGGAAGATACTGTCTCCCGTCTTGTAAGTTTGATCTTCATATTTTGTTTCTAGAAATATGACTTTGTATCTCACTGTATAAAGATGCATGGTGTTCAAATGAGCTGACCTTGCCAAGAGATCCAGATTTAAGCATCTGATGAAGTGGGATTCTATTTACAAAAGCTCATGAGATAAATAAATTTGTTAGTCTTTAACAGTTCCAGAGGACTCCTTGTTTAGATTGGGCTGTATAATTGACCTGTCACCATCATTCTTTAAAATTCCATCTATTTTTGTGTTATCCAGCAATGGTTTCAGATTTTCTTCCAGACCACTGGTAAGAATATTAACTAGCATTGGGCCAAGAACATTACGCTATAGGAACTCACTAGAAACATCCTTTTTGGATGACAATTACTTTTTTAAGAGATATCAGTTAATCCACTCTTTTTTATTTAATATTAGCTTCATTGACTTTGTGTAATGCTAATATTTTTTTATCAGAATGTCATGCAGGACTGAGTCAAATCACTTTTACAGCAAAATGTATTAGGTCAGCATGGTTAGCTTTATCAAATAAACCTGTAATCTCATAAAAAATAAAATATATTACATTTGTTTGCCCAGGTCTAATTCCCATAACGCCATGTTGAGTGGCATTAACTGTGCTACCAGACACTCTTTACTGACTGCATCCCATATTGCCATTTTCATAATTTTGCCCAGGATCTAAGTCCAGCTAATTGGACTTGTGACGAGATCTGTTTGGATGGCTTCCAGAGAGTACTAGAAGGCCAATATATCAGCCCCAGTCTCAGCAAATCACTTTTCCCCTTGTAACTGAGCAGTGCCACTCCAGGCTGATTAGCATACCTGGAACTAATTAAGGCCATGCCCTGCACTTATTAAAAAGCCTTCCCTCCAGACAGATGCAGCTGTAGTATGAGAGTGAGGAGAGCTACTGGAGAGTGAGAGGCGAGGCAAGGTGCAGTTGGAAGTCAGCAGATCTGAAGAAGGAGCAGAACGCTGGTGAAGAAGAGCCGCACAGGTACAAAGACTGGGGGAAGGAAAAATCCCTGTCTGAGGGGACAAAAGACCTTTCCCAGGCCTGGATGCCAGAGGGAAACAAGTCCACTGCTAAGGGAAGTGTGGGACCCACCAGGTAGAGGGGGAACTTTGTCACAGGCCTGTATCATCATATTTACTCTTTTGTAGATGTTGAGAGAATGAAGCTGGCTGGAGTCAGTAGAAATAAGTGCTATATGGCAAACCAGTATTTGAGCTCAAATGAAACAACACCTAATCTAAAGCTTCACCTCAAATATTGTGAGCTTCATTTGCAGTTACTTTTTAGGTTGTCATTATACATGTTCACAGATCTGGGCAATTTCTGGTTTGCTATACAAAAGGTAATGGAAATTATGCAGTGGATGCAATTTTTGAAGCATTTCTGACCTGACTCCAAATATTATTGTTATTTATTGTTATTTCTATAGTATAGCAGTTTGGTGTATTGGTGGGCGAGTACTGATAGGCTATGTCCACATGCACATGCTTATTTCAATTTAAGTTAAATCAAAATAAGTTAATTCAAAATAAAATCCTTAATTTGAATTAACTTAAATAAAAATAAGCAAAAACCTCAAATTGAAATAGCAAGTCCAGACACAGGACTTGCTATTTCGAATCAGGAGAGGGACACCATGGGAGGTGTGGCAACATGGCCCCCTCCCTGGGCCATGCCCCAACCCAATATATAGAAGGCACCCTGGGAAAGAGAAGGGCAAAAGTGTTGATTCAAATAAGGGTTATTTTGAAATAACACGTCCAAACAGCGTTATTTTGAACTAACCATTTGGAAATAACAGATGATTCAAATTAAAGTGGGTTTAAGCTATTTTGAAATAATGTCTCTTGTTTCAAAATGATGGAGCTCATCATTTCAAAACAAGAAAATGTTGTGTGAACCTAATCTTTCTTAAATTGAAATAACCAGTGTTATTTCGATTTAAAAGATACATGTGGACATACCCATAGACAAAACAGGTAGCCAGCATGTTGAAAGTAACTTAAGGGTTCCAGTAACATCCTGCATCACTGCTTCAGTTGGGCATCAACATGACACTGCAAAGCTCACCAAATCCAGGAAAACAGATATTTCTTATCCACCAAGACCTCAAAATGCCCCTTCCCCATCACCTTAACTCATACAAGCCTCCCTAGGAATATTCACTTAGCTTCATAAAATCAGGCTATCATCAGAAGGAGGCTTGGAAAGCAGGTTGAACTAAATGGCTATGTCTACATCAGGAGCAGTTAGTTTGACCTTGTCAGTTCAAACTAATATGTTCGAGGTCAGTTCAAACTATCCTTGAATTTATTAGTTCGAATTAACTACATGGACTAGTTTGAACTAATGTTAATTCTGGTCTCCAGCGGACTTAGTTCGAACTAATGCTTGAACTAAGAGCTTAGTTTAAACTAACTGGTGGTAGTTAATAGTTCAAACTAAGGACTTCCTGAGTTCGAATTAAGGAAAGCCTGATGTAGACAGCTAAACTATTAGTTCAAATTAAGCCTCCTTAATTTGAACTAACTTGCCAGTATAGACATAGCCAACATGAAACAAACAAACATCTTGGGCCAAACCCCATGCAGCAGATTTGTGGGTTCAGTCTTCTATGGACATCTTTATTAGCTCTGAACTGAATCCAAACCACCTATGTGGACATTTAATTAGAAATGTAAAATGAAGGACTCCCCAGCATGGGAGTGTGGCTCCCTATGACAGACAATCAAATATATCACTCCCATTGCCTGATTTACAAAAATGATGGAGGAATCACTGCAATAAATTCTGTAGTCATCTGGCTTAATCAACTTTAGGTGTAGTTTTAATTGCTGCTCTGTACTAACCAGGTGAAAAAAGAATTACTGCAGGACTGGAAATACCACTGAAACCTGAAAGTGGTGATGTTCAGCATCTGAACCTGAAGACTCATTCAATCCACTTGTTTTCTGCAGTATTTCTACAATAAGCCAAACCAAAACCTTGTTATGAATACCAATAGACTGCACTGACTGAGTCCAAATTTTTTACCCTAGCCTCTCCCTGCATTCTGAATATGATGACAACACAGTGATCTTTTTAAATATTGCCCTACTGTCTCAACAGCTGTATTTTCAATCTCTCAGATTCAGTTTGGCCTAAATTGTCTAAAAACAATTATAAGATCTTTTATCTAAGCAATTTTTAAGACCATGAATTAAATCTTATCATTACTGGACTTCATCACAGTACAGCCTAAGCAAAAGCTGCTAAATAGAAAAGAATTCATTTTCTAAACTGGGGGTTCTGTCTCTTCATAACTGATGACTGATTAAATTAAATGAACCAGAGCTTAATTCAAGTACTGTGTTTTGGCCTTGTTGTACAGAACTGATAAGAATATGCTTTAGCAGAATAGAGCAAATAGTTCACTGGTTTTCAGTGGAACTGTTTGTGAAGTTAGCTACTGTTCAATGTAAGTAAGTGTGACAGAATCCAACCCACAGGAATTTATTTGATTTTTTCCCACAATTTATAATTAATTTTTTTTGCAATTACTCAAAATGATTTTGGCAACTTGTTTTTGGTCTGAATATTGTTCATGAGCATTATACTGTAAGTATTCAGTGTTTCTAATTTCAGGTGTGTAGGTTAATTTTCACTGCACCCCCCCCCCCCAAGGAGTTTGGTGGCACTTTTAAGGACTAAAAATTGTATTTATTGCAGGAGCTTTCCTGGGAGAGAATGCCACTTCATCAGATGTTTGAAGATCTCATGTCTGACAAAGTGGGATTCTCTTCCAGGAAAGCTCCTGCAATAAATAAATTTGCTAGTCTTTAAAAGTGCCACCAGACTCCTTGTTTGTTTTGGTGGACTAGACTAACATGGCTACCCCTTTGGAACTGTGCACATAGTTCACATGACAGGTTTCTGCTTCCTGACTGGCTTCAATAACTCTTAAAATCAAGTTTCTTGTGTTCCATTTGCAAAATTAAAATTCACCTTCTTCAACTATTTCTCATTATTTTCTTACTTACTGTTTCCATGAATATTCCTGACAGTACATTAATTGTATCGAATGCTTATGGAAAACAAACCCAGGAAATGATTGGAACATGGTCTACCAGGTACTTAAAGTAAATCTTGTGTTTGCTTGTAACTGAGCCTGTTTCTCCAGTATATGATCAAAGTTTACAGTGGGGATAAGAACTTTCACTGGCTTCCAGCTGTTCATGCCTGCAGTGAAGTGAACAAAGTTTTTGGTTGTCATTCTAGACAGTGGGTTTGTTTGTCAAACCCAGCAGCTTAAACTTGCCTGAAGAATCAATTGTTAGCCAGTGAAGGTTGCAGAACAGCAATTTAATGTGTTTTCTGAAGAAAGTAATGTTAAATAAGTGGGCAGATTAATTCTGCATTTGCTACAATTTCCCAGTGCTTTTAAGCATAGGCCCATGCAGAGCTCACTACAGTAATCTAAACTCAAAGTGACAAAAACATGAAGAACAAAAGTTGTCTTGGCAACAGCTTCAGCTTGGATATTCAGCAGTATCTGGGAGTCCAACAAGACCACAGAGATTACAAAATCTCCAAGCAAGAGGCTGGCACCCCTCTCAGCTCTAAAGCCTCCAACAGTTTTCCTGGTTGCTTCCTCCATCCCATAAGTATTATTTTTGTTTTATCTGGGTTGAAGCTCAGCCAAACTAGCTCTCATCCATGCCCCAGTTTATGACAGGCAGCTAATAAATTACTCCACTGTGACTGAGATTGAAACATAGAGCATGATGGCACTAGCTTACTGAAAACCACACCGTGAACACTTCTTCACTAACACTCCTAACAGCACCAGAAGCATGGTAAGCAGTAGCATGACACGATGTAAGCAACCCTGTTGAGCCCTGCTTTGCAGGAACCCCTGCTTCAATGAACAATCATTCAGTGCAAATTGCTACACTTTTCCTGAAATGAAAAAGGTAAGCCAATTTGAAATGATTCTGCCTCTCTGACTATATGTTCCCAGCATACCAACCATAACACATGGTCAAGTATATTGAGCTGTAAGACAATCAGAATGGGCACTTTATCATACTTCTGTGCCAGGAGGAGAATCTTGACCAACAGCCTTGGTGCACTAACTATATTATTCTCAGCACTAAAGCAAAACTCAACAGTAGTAAAAGAGAGTTGAGGCAGTGTAATTCCTCCATTCAAGGAAATGTTACAGTTTTGACCTGCCCTCCCTTTCCCATTGCATCCTGCCATGTACTGAACGCATAGGGCTCATTTGTCAATAATGTCTCCCATATATCACCTTGGAGATGGGACATTATCTGGTAGATGGATGCAAGCCTATGACTAACTGCAGTTTTTTCAGAGGCATCAGATAGGCTCGCAAGTTTCATACAAAACAACAATAAATCAAACAAGAAACCCCGTGGCACTTAAAGACTAACACATTTATTTATTGCATGAGCTTTCATGGGAGAAAATCCCACTTCATCAGACGCTTTGAAGATGGGGGCATCCAGATATCACAGTCACAATACATTCTCCAAGCGAGATGAGTATTAAGATATCCCATTCATCGAGTTGCTTATGCAAAATTGAATCCCCTAAGTATGTGGCAGTTCGTAGAGCAGTTATGTTGTTATCCTACTTCCACTCTTTACAAAACCGAGTCACCATTGCCCAGTGATACAACTTCACTCAAGGGTGGGCCAAGGCTTTTTGGTGCCCTAGCTGAACTATGACATTGTACCCTCATCCCCCTACATTTCAAGAAAGAAAAAAATGAGACCATCAAAAATGAACATATTAATATATATTTTTAAATAGAAAAAGAAATTCAATTCTGTCTAATTTGGTGCTCCTTAAAGCTTGGTGCCCTAGGCAACCGCCTCGTTCGTGTGTCTGGTTGGGCTGGGCTTGACTTCACTGCTCTATAGCACAAAGTATTGTTGTACCATGTAATATATCATCTCAAGGGCAGTATTTAACTGTTTTGACTTACCATAGGTTAGGTCTTCCAATTATCTAATCTTCCTCTAGGCCTCCTAACATTAATGCTGTCCAGTTTAGTTTTTGATCTTCCAGTTTCCTCGTAATCGCCCAGTTTTGTTTGCTAAAATGTCCCTGAGTAATGATGCTTCCAACGGGAAAACTGCAGACAAATAAGAGTCTTTCCTCAGACTACAGTAAATGCATTTACAAGTTAAGGAAAATCATAAGATGGAAGAAACTTAGTGCCCATACCCTCAACCATATTCTGTACACTGTGCAATTCCGTGGCAGTGCAAAGTAAGCAGAAAGCCAATTTAATTAACTGGTAGATTTCTCAATGATACAGGAATTGCTGAATGGCATAGGACTGTCATACCAACCTTTATACCACCACCACCCCAGAATAAAGAGGCACCATTAAAGATCAGAGACTGCAGTGGGCGCACTCCTGCATTCCAGCAATCCCTAGCTACCAGAATGACCTCATAAAATGTATTGAATTCAAAACAAGTTGGAGCATCCTTCAGGCTGTAAGTAATTTGTCAGAAGCAGGTTAATGGCGGATGGCATAAGATCTACAGAGCCACCTAGGCATCCTTCTACTGAGTATGTGGGACACAGAAATCTGGAACAATTCCTGGATCCATTTTGGGAAAATTATCCATCTGTCCTCATCCTGTGTTGGTAGAAACTTTCTCAGATTACTCTCTTCATTATGTATCTCAGAATATAAATATGTATGACTTATTAGAACAGTTAAAAACTCCTAACTTATTCCAGTTTAAATAAATGACAAAACTCCCATTATCCTCTGATGTGCAGTGTCAGGTTCGAAATACCAACCTACACTACAGAAGGCCATGGGAGTTTTGTAACTAGCTTTAACTGGAAACTGGTTTAAATCCTGTTGTAGCATTCAACCTACATATTTCAGAATTGCATAAATGTCATTGAGACTTTCACCTAATCTCTCATGTTTTCATTCTGGAAAATTCTAGAGAGGCTCTGAGATTCTGAAAGTTGAAGAAACCATCTGGACCTTCCTCCAAAAGGCAAACCAAACACAAACTTTCTAAAATTTCAAACAAGTGCATCTAACTTTTAGTTATTTTCATTTTCACAAAATTTCTTCACGTGCTGATATCAGATAGGTGCTGAGAACACATAAATGCTTCAAAAAAAGACTGTCACTGTCATTCAGAACCAACCCAAACCAGGAACTATGATGTAACAATCTACCTAGAATTTGGAAGAAATCACAGAGGTTACAGGAGGGAACAGTTTAGAGGTGGTACTAGGAACTTAGCATGGCTACACATGGTTAACAGCATATGCACCATCTCTGTAAATAGTTCTCTTAATAAAGAGCTAGTTCTGTTTTAAACTGACATGGAATCTTTTCATGTTATTTACTACCCAGCACATGGTACATGAAATATACAGGAAATCACAAGAAGGAACTTGATTATACAAGATTTCTAGACAAATTTCTAAACCAAAATGGTTCACCTCAGATGTTTCTGGTCTGAATGCTTTTACAAGCAAACCTGAACCTCAGAACCCTTGGAGTATGTCAGATAATTTAAACAAGAACACTTTTGAAGTAAGAGAAAATATTAACAAAAGCATCCACTAACTGTTACTTTTGGTTTTCTGACTGGTTGCACTGAGTTTACCCCTTAACAGGGATACAGTGTGCTCTGCTATTTAAGACAAAACAGGTAGCCAAACAGTTTATTAAATAGTGCTGAAGTTGATAATTGCGAATAGATCTTAAGAGGAGTTGTACATTTAGTAAAGGTGGATTTGAACCAAAACTCTCTCTTTCTGGCTTGGAGGAGGAGAAGCCTTAAGCAGCATAACTGAGCTCATATTTTTGAGTATTTAAAAGTCTTGAGCTTTTTTTTGGCATTCTGGTTGTCATCTCTTGTACCCTCTTTTGTGCTTTCTTCATTTTGACAATATATTCTTTGATTAAAGAAAAAGCAACCAAGACTGCAGTAGTCTTAAATTGTATATGTCTTATCTTTTGGTATCACATTCGAATAATGTCCTCTAAATTATATTTACTCTTTTTATAGTGGCAGAGCTCAAATATTTCATATACCACAAGATCTCAGCAGCTTACCTTGAGATTTTGTGATAGACTGTGGCATTTGAAGCCCACATTTCCATGGGAAATAATGGTGCTGATCATGGTAAACTGTTTGATTAGTGTATCATTATCATTATCTCAAGATAATAACACTATTAATATTTGTCACTATTGTATATTTCACATTATTTGGCTTGAGGTTTAGTTTGGTGTTATTGTTTTGTTTGGGTGGGCTTTTATTTTTTAACTGTTGTTCAGCACAGTGCTGAATGCTTCAGAGTTTTATCACACACATACACACGCACACACACGCACACACACACACAACCCCAGATCTTAAAACATCCAGGTTGTCATGACCCCATGGTCATATTTGTTTTTTGTCATTTTTTTTAACTTCCTTACCCTAGACAAACCTGTACATTAAACTGCATAATTTATTTATATCAAGCCATGTCTCTGGTTCATTCAAATAAAATCTATGATCTTTGATAGTTATCTGTTGGCTCTAAGTATACTTAACGAGTAATATATATATTTTACCCTGGTCCCCCCATTATGGTTCCTTTCTGCTGCTCTGCTGGGGAAAAACACCACAAGGCAGGCCACCTGAGAATTCCTATGGCACGAGGGGTGTACTGTAAGCATAGCCAGTGGAAAGGAATGCATTCAGCATGTTTTTATGTACCCATGGTTCCCATCTTGCACTACAGCCTTGTTGGGGTTGTTACTAGCTGGTGTAATTTAGATAGATGTAGGCAGCCACACTAGAGTGTACTTGACCCTAGCAGAAGGGAAGCAGCACATAGGAGGCATGAAATTATCCTGCCTCAAGTCTTGCACTGATAACAGCTACTCTTGAAACTAGAATTTGGAACAGTACCTATTAAAATAGCTTTTATTTTGCATTGTCTTTTTTTAAAGCATTCAGTATAATACAATGGGCCAGCTCCTCAGCCTCTGTATATTGCTGTAGCTCCAAAGAGGTTATTCTGATTTACACCAATAGAAGATCAGGCCTATGTGTAGTTTACATTTATGAATTTTTTTTTTAGCATTGATCAATGACATTTTCATCACAACATAAATAAGTGTAACTAAAACAAAGTATACTACCACAGGGGGTGTTTAGACTGTGGAGTGAAAAAAAAAATGGTGTTAAAGGGAACAAGAAGGAAAAAATTCAACTGAAGAACACAGGCCAAGAGTTAATGAGAATCAGATTGTAGAGTCTGTTTTCAATCAAATAATAGACAAAATTGGCAAGCTACTCTGGTAAATGGTGATGTAATTGCTATGAGTAAAAATATCACCCCGCCTCACCTTCTAAATAATAAATTAAACAGTTTTCCTGTTGCTAACTGATATGAAGCCCTAACCCCCTTCTTTTTGATCATTCCACTTCCTAAAATGTGATCATGAGCTGCAACCATTTGGGGGTTGAGAACTGGCATCTGATTACTGGTGTATGGCAGTCCGACACAGAAATTTGGGACAGGAGGTGAGGAAAAATCCAACTAAACTAAATAGGAAATATAGGGAGAAATCTCTAGAAGATAGTCTCCCAGAAAAGAAGATGGAAAGTCTTAGAGAGTTTTCCTTTTGTACATAGAGCTGGAAAACAGGAGCATGTAAGGGGAACCTTGAAAAGTCACTGTAATCCTTGTCTTCCCCACCCCCTCTACACTACAAAATTAGTCCAGACTAAGCAAGCTTAGTCCGGACTAATTGGAACCCTGTCTACACTAGCCTTTGGCTAGTTTGAACTAAAAGAAAATTTAGTTTGAACTAATCAAAGGTTAGTTCCAACTAGTTAGTTCGGACAGTTGGTTTGAACTAACTGCTTAATTCAAACTTATTTCAGAGTTAATTTGAACTAGCCTGATGCACAGGTTTGCATTTCAAACTAACTACTCTTTTTTCAGTTCAAACTAAAAAGTTAGTTTGAACTAAAAAAAGCATGGTTAGTTCGAACTAAAAATTAGTTCAAACTAAAAAAAACGTGCTTAGTTCAAACTAAGTTTGAACTACTTAGTTCAGACTAAGTAAATCCAAACTAAGATTTTAGATGTAGACATAGCTATTATTTCTATCCTAAAGTAAAGTGTAAGAGCTTCATAGCAAGGACCAAGCCTTCCTACATTATTGAACCCTATGGGGTCCTGAACCTGGACACTATTGCAATACAAATTATTAATTGCACTAATAAAGTCAATGACTCCCATCAAGGAAACCCTGTTCCACTGGCTTATTTCTTGTGAGAATGCCTGTGCAGTGATGTAAAGGGCCTGGGACAGAGATTTCCTAGGGAAAAGTTCAATTTCGCTAGTCTGTAGGCTTCATCTGAGTCTTGCCATCTTTTGAAAATGTTACAAGACTCACGTTTTTATGAAGGTATTTCCCTAATCAATAATCTATTTTTAATTATTGTTCATGAGGCAAGGTATAACTGGAACCTGGATTCACAGTAGAACGCTCATTGCTGTCATGTTGGAAAGTTCACACAAGGATCCAGAGAAGTAACTGAGCAATTCATCACTTTGTTAATCTTTATTACTTATTCTGTACCCTACCATTGTACTTAGTATCTCTCAGTGAGAAAACATGTTCACCTTTAGACCACTGGTATTTCTGCCCTTTGTTTCTTTTCCTCCTCATGATCCTTCTTTCCCTGTTTCCCTGGCCCTTCACAAGCTGTGTCAGTCTTGTCTGCTTCACCCTCCGCATTTCCTTCCCAGTAACCCCCCCCCGTGGGCTTCTCTCCCACCCCCAAAATCCATCTGCTAAAATAATCAGTAAGCAAACAGTGGATATCAACAAAGATGCTCAACATTCAGTTTTCATGCTTCAGTAAGATTCAGAGGGAGATCGGGAGTTCACATCTCAAGGTCACTGTCTGAGGCTGCCTACAGACTCAAGCAAACTTCACTATAGTAGTTTACTTTTGGTTTGTACTGGAAGGTTTTATTTGCAGCCATAATTATTCTTCTTAAACAAAAAGGACAATATGAATATATCCAAAGAGCCACATAAATACATCAAGCTAGCTGGAACTAGCCTCTAAGCTATATGTATGGCATCTTTGTCCTAATATATTTCAGAGCTTCCCCAATTCTTAAAGTCAGAACCTTGTATTAAGTAGTTCTGCAGAAAGAGTGAAGTGGGAAGACTTTCCCATTAGGAGCCTTCCTTACTCTAGAAAAAGTATTCTACTTGACACTACAACTGAAGCCTGCTTTAGAAACATGAGCAATAATAAAAATAATAATAATAATAAAAGAAAGTCATTAGAAACTTTTATTGCTATCTTAACATTTTGTTCTTTGGAGATGAGCAAGGAAATATGAATATAGATTTAGTGATGGAAATGATACTTATTTAGAAGCAACTCATTCTGGTTGAACAATACCGTGAACGTGTCATGTGGACAGGCTGTGGGACTGGAATGTTCAATTGTTTTTTTTTTTTTTGTTAAATCCTCTATGATGAATTCTTCTATAATGAGTTCTGATTTTCAATAGTTCAATTTAACTGCATGTAATTTTAGCTCAGGAGGACTGCATTTGTGTATTCTAGTTTTGTAAATCTCAAAGCATGTATTCCTCTTTTTTCAAAGTAAAGCAGGGAAAAATCCAATGGGAACAGGGTAATACTTTTTGGCTTGTTTGCTTACTTTGTGTTTAACCAGTTGCCATTAGACACAGGCACAAAGAAATATAGCATCATTATGGCAGTCCAATGCTTTTCCATTTAGGCCTTTGTGAAGTAGTTCTATACACAAGAGTTGCTCCATACGTGCTTTTTGGAGGATGGGAGGACAGGGAGATATGAAGTAAATTAAACACTTTAAATTACCCATTCGTCATTTTCTAAAACAAATTATACTGGTAAAACAGAAGAGAAGAGAGTAAAATAATTAAAATCCATTGAACATAATATTGAAATGTATATAATATTATGAAATGCAAATAATTTTAAATGAACAGAAAAGCTACTTATCAGAGAGAAAAACTAACACCCTGGAATAAAAAAGTATGTATATTTCAATAGCTTTATGACTTGAATATCTTCATGTACCTTGCAGGAATGTTAAGGAACCAACTATAAACCATAAATAAGATACTAAATGAACTTGGGGACACTCTGCTAATACTCCATTACTGTACTGCAGCATGGTAATAATTTCTTTTTCTTTCCAGTATGTTTCCATATACAATCTAAAATTTAAAAAGCCACAGTGTGCATGAAATGTATTCAAGATATATGAAAGTAGTTGTACAGCATTATACAGCAGAGGGGAAATTAATTCCCCTCTCCCTCTACAAAGTAGGTGTGTCTCTAAATAATCATTTAGTCCTGCTGTGACATCTAGTCAAAGAAATTTTCAAATTGAGTTAAAAATTTGTATACTGTATAGTCTAGGGTAAATGCTGTATTAAGGCCTTATATCTTAACTTCAGATCTTTTTTAGAATTTCTTCTGTTTGATGTCTTGGTTTTACTTATCCTTAGATAATGGTATATGTAAAAATCCTTCCTCATAACTTCCACTTAGATCTTGTGAAGAGCTACAACTTTATAACACCTGCCTCCAAATCATACATAGGCATGTTTTCATCAGTGGTATGAGTAATGATATTTTAAACATTGATTTTACTGTCTCTAACATAATGAGGTTTACCATCTGGCATCAAGAAGAGACTGCATTACAAAAATGCTAGGTTAATGTCAAATGCTACATTAATGTCTTAGAATAGTATGCCTTGTTTAAAAAAAAATCTCCAAACTGAAAACTAATATTTGTGTAATCTCCCTTGAAAACTATTTTTAGGAATCAGTATGTGGGGAAGTCAGAGCTAAAATAGTATCTGTTTCTGATGCAAACAATGAAGATGCTAAGAATTTGTCTAAGTATGTCTTCCCTAATGGCGGCAAAATCACTACCATCAGCCCAGCATTCTGGGAGCGCTGAGCAGCGAGTCTGAACTCACTGCGGTGCTTCCAGAACTCAGTGCCAGAAGTCCTGGGGACCAGGAGGTGTAAGGGAAAGCGACCGCAAGGGATTTGCAGTCAGCTTTTCCCAGTGTGTCCCAGCAGCTTAGGCAGTCGCGGTCATTTACACAAGGCATTTTACGTGCCTTGCGTAAATGACCATGGACTGCCACAAAAAGGCAGCCCCAGTATAGAGTAGGGCTTTGTCTGATTGAATACCTTTTGAGAAGGATTTCTCTAATTTTCATTTTATGCTACACATGAGACAGAAGGTGACAAGAAGAAGCTATGTATATGGTTACGGATGTTGTTATTTCAGTTATTCATTCTTTGTAGTTCACCAAACATAAATGTAGTTTATCATGGCTAAAAAAAATCAATATCAAAGTGGTGCTGTTTCTTTGTTCCTTTTCAGGAGGTCTTGTGTCTTTCATAGGAAACCACTAAGCTGGGTGACTACCTGATTTGATGAGTATTAGTTAGAAATAAAGGTGCTGACTCAGCATTCCTCTGCTATGGCATATCTATCCTACCCCCTACTTTCTTTATCTTTTCCTCTTTTGTCTGTAGGTTTTGGACTGAGTAAATCATGACTCATGACTCTAATTGTAAACTTTATAATGTCAATCTGTGTTTTACCTCCTCTACTGCTCACCAGCTGCTTCCCACTTATTTTAATGCTGTTTCTTACTTTGCTCACTGTTTGAAGCTCACATTATATTTGGACAAATGATGTAGGTTTGTTGTTTCCAAGTAAAGAAGCAGCTGTCTCCTCAAGGATTTTTTATTTATTTATTCTTTTCCCCTGTAAGTTTCATCTTTATTTCCTCTACATTACATGCGGAAGCTGGGGGGGGGGCACTGCAAAGCAGGTGCAAATGCCTACACTTCTAGGACCATGCCAAAACTCCCATATTTTCTAGCTTTGCTTTTGGTCTCTGCTCAGCTGACAGGCGCTGTACTTTAAAACATTTTACACTCCCCTTCTCAATGAATCCTGTAACCAAGCTTAGAAATCCACTGTAATTTTATAATATTTAATGGTGAGCATAGAGGTGATGGTATTCTCCATGTTAACTTGCGCCCTTATGTCTCCCACTTCACTATAATGTTGATAAATCTGTTACCTTCTCAGCTTAGATCAACTGGCTACTGGATTTCCAGTGTGATCTCAGTCAGATTTCCATTTGCCACAGTCAGATAGACCATGAATAAAAAAAATCCTAGTGCCTCTTGTACAGCTTAGAGGCAAGGAATTCACTATATTTACATATAGTTTACCCAACTTTTTTTTCTATTTAGATTTGGCTAATGTGTCTGTGCTGATAATAATAATAAAGAATTTCATGTCTGTTCAAGAAATTCACCTTTTTCTTTGCCTAATCTCAAGATGAGAGATGAAAGGCCTTTCTTTGAAACTACAAGAAAGAGAACATCATATTCAATATGCAGGGATTAGAGAAATAAGCTACTACCATTTTGGAAAAAAAATGTAATTTGACTGCTCTAGTTTGTAGGTGTCTCCACACAATTATTTAAAGAATCAGTGAGTTTATAAAATAGAAATATCTTTTCACAATATTTTAATTCAGCAAAATCATTATTTTCATAGAAGAACTTCATTTTGTTTAAAAATAAAGATTTTAATACAAACCTATGCTTTGAAACTGAGTTGTTGTATAGCTGGATTGAACAAAAATGTAACAAATCTATGCAATTTTGCTTTGCCTTTGAAAAAAATCACCCTCATTGGAGGCAGAAGCTATTAGGTCTTTAAGCTCATACAAGACTCATCATTTTTCACCGAAAGCCAGCCTACGTGCAGCACAATGTGAAAGACTAGTGCCATGAACTATCATTGTGCACTGCCAGTTGTGCCACTGAGTCCATTCGTATTATTATGTATCTTCAAAAACATGATAACTTTGAAAATGCTTTGGTCTCATAACAATGGAACAAAGATTCATAATTCCTCTTTTGAAAAACATGCACAGTTTCTATAAAGATTTCTTTCAGGTGTTGTCTGTTCTGAAAGATGATAGGTTTTTTGTTTTGTTTTTAATGATGTGCATGATACACTTCTTTCTATCAATTTTTCATGTTACCTTTCAAGATTAAACAGCCTCTTTTAAAATCAACAAATACCTCCAAAAACAGTTCAGAAAGCTAGTATTTCTGTGAGAACTCCAGTGAATATTGCATATATTATATGTAATTGCTGATGCCACCTAACAGTAATAGTGTAGCAACAGTAAATGAGTAAACATGGCTGACTTTCTTGTAGTCTCCTTATTCATCAAATATGTATTAGAACAACATTATATAGATAAAGAAGTGTGGCACAGACGGGGAAACTTGCTCTAAATCTATAGCAGTGAACATGGTGTAATGGCAGTTAACATTGGTTCTGCAATGTATTTTTTTCTTTATCATGATCAGTAGTAGACCAATTTAATTCCATTAGAGTACAAACCGTATGTAAATGGATAGCAGCAAAGCAACTCTGTATATCACACATGAGGTGAAGACAGTTTAGGCTTTTCCTTTCCAGTCATAGTGCCAAAACTTGACCTCTAAGGCATATATGATCAGCTTCCAGGAAATGCTCTGGATATCCAATGTGTAGATTCAAGGTCATGATTTGGATATTGTGATTCATCTACTGGCCCACAGAGAGGCAATCTGCTTCCTCAAGAAGCAATTTTCAGTGCTGTCTTCAGACGTGTTATAATCTATAAAACAGACACACAAACATTTATGGGCATCCCTTTGGTATCACTTCAAATTTTGTGATTAGTGCAGGCACTCTGAAAATTTATTGCTTAAAAAACCCCTCAAGCTCCCACAGTCTCTTCTGTAAGTAACACTGTGAAATGACATAGCTTTTTAAATGTTTCATTAAAGACATGAAAATATAGAAAAGTATAGCTGTACAAAACATGCATCAATGGCCAAAGTAAAAAGACAGTAAAATTCATAAGGTTCATTTTCTGTCATTCAATGCGAACTGTAGCTGATATTTTGTCACAATGTTAACATCAGCAATAAAATTATATAACTGCTGATGTCATGTCCTTTGAGATATACTAAGAGGCATCTAAAATTTTATAGCTTAGTTTTGCTTATTTAAAAAGTGAACATACCATATTCTTAATTTTAGACTGGGAAGACTGGTAAATATAAAGAAAGAAAACAATCTTCATTCAATTGAGTTTAGGATCTACCAAGATGAGATTTGGGGGTTGTTTTGTTTCTTTTGGGGGGGCAGGGGTTCTTTTCTTTAAACAAACAAATGCAGAAAATAAATTTCATGAATGCCTTGTAAACAATGTATTGTTTGGCAGAATATATCAATTTGCTTGGTAAGTAAAACAGATACAAAGAACTAGTCAAACACACACACATTAAGAAGGGCCACACAGAGACTGCCTGCTCAGTGAACACTCTGAATTTTACATACACCTAGGCAGAGACCAATACTATAAATAACAAACAGTGGAAAATAGCTGAAACATACCCTGCAACATCAGGCTTGATTAATGAAGTTCCTTACATACTTCTACACCTTCAAAACAACTGACTTGATCCAAGCATGTAGGCTGGCTCTGATTCCTCTGAGGTCAATAGTGGATTAGGTTGTCAGGGAAGGTAACACCTCTCATGATATAGGGAATGTGAGGCATGAGACAACTCGATTGGAATTATTAAATATCCATTCATCTTGTTATGGGTCTATGCTCAAAGTCCAGTTTACAAATGTCTGGCTGAATAGTTGTTCACTTTGATCTTTTTCTACTCTTTAGCCATACCAATTTCCAGATCCAATTATGGGGGAAAAAAGTAGCATTGTAGGGTGTAGCAGTTTGGCTGGAGTGGTGACTACTTATACCAGGACTGAATTTAGTTCCATGACTGTTTCTATTAGAAAAAGCTGCTTGAATTTTAAGTATTTTAATTACTGTAATTTATAATATTTAGATTGGGAAAAAATAAAGTGGGTCAAATTCTTTCCATATGTTGGAACTTCCATAGAATTTGAAGGAGTGAAACAAGGTGGGGATAGGTCCAGTTTCTCTGAACTCTGCTCTGCAGATATCCAAAGCTAGGGAAGTCCTTAAAGTTGATTTTTTTTCCCATGGGCTTCTTGCTGAGGATTAAGAAACTAGAAATATTTTTTTATTGATTCTTTAAGTCAGGAAACAGATTTAAAAAATCCTTCAATATCATGACAATTTCTTCAGCAAGATTGCAAATCATGCTGATACATCGTTACTTTGCCTTAAATATATAGTAAGGGAGAATTAAAAATAGACATTTTAGAGAGCACCTGTGTTTAAAATACCCATTTTTAAGTAAATTCTATTTTGCATTTTTGGCTATGATATTCAAAGAGCCTTAAGCACTTTGGTACCCAGCTCTGACTGAACTGGATGCTTCACTCTCTTAAGTCCCTTTCAAAATTTCAGTTTATGTAGCATTTTGTACCCACAAATTTCAAAATACTCTACAAGTGTTAGTTAATTACATTAGTGATACAGACAAATATTGTGGAACTCATTTTACATGTGGGTAAATTTAAGTTTCATGAGATTAAACAGAAAGTATTTAAAATATTTTGGAATTAAATTGCTATTGGGCCAAGCGTAAGAGCTGATGTCAGATTTTGATAAAGTATCTTTAGAGGTGGAACCTTGGTTGACTTTCTGCCACCCTTCATTCTCTCCTGTCAGTCAAGATGTGGTTTAGTTCTCTGTGAAAGGTAGAAGAGTTCATAACTGCTTGCCTTGGATTGTATATCCTCCCCCCACCCCACACCCCAATAGGACTCACTAGCCTAGACTCATCAGAAGCAGCATACTGGAGTATTCCCCTCTCCCCTCTGACACACCCCTGTACCAGAAGGGCCAGGAGCAGCTGGTATTGAACTGACTATACTGATTTTGTACTCCTTTATGCACAGGGAATTTTCCACTAGCTCTTTCAATCTTTTTGTATCACCAGAATGAAAAAAGGAAATAGAGATCAGTATCTAAGCTTATAAACGCAGGTTGACTGCATGTGCAATACATATATGTCTCTAGTTATAACATCAATATTCACAAGTTTTGGTAGAAAGAGTAGCTGTTTGCAAAATTACCTAAAGGGAACATGATATATAAACAAAGTGTGTGTGTGCGTGTGTGTGCGCGCGCGCGCGCATACAAATTGGACATATATAAAATTCAGCAAACAACCACTGAGTCTACTAAAATGTATATATATAGCTATACCTCTGTGTGGTTTTTTATTCTTATCATTAAGAGAATAAAATTATCTGTCTGTAGCCATCTCTCTGCTTCCCACTCTCCGCTGTCAGCTTACGCACAACATGAGAACTACTATAATAATTTTAACAACACACAGCCTTTTCCCTGGACCATTAGTTGACTTCATTTGCTCCCATTCTGTCTTTAGGCTGTATTTAGGAAGCTGATCATATAGTTGCTGATCTTCATAATAATTAGAGGCAACAAAATTATTATATTTTGTGATTCTGTTCTGTGTGACTTAGAGATAGACTAGTGATACATTTTTCCTATAATATGTCTGCAGCAGATACTGTGTATTATCCTATGGTGACTATGATGTAACCAAAGTTCCAAAGGGATAGTCATGTTAGTCTAGTTTAGCAAAGCACATGAGGAGTCTGATGGTGCTTTTAGGCTATGTCTACACTAGCCAATTAGTCCAGATTAATTTAGTCCCAGTCTACACTAAGCTTTGTCCAAAGCTTAGTCCAAACTAATAAATTTGACTGGTTAGTCTGGACTAAGCACTTAGTTCAAAATTTAAGTTTGAACTAGTGTTATGTAGACCAAATTAATGGCTTAGTTTGAACTAAAAATGTTTGAACTAAGCCATTAGTTCAAACTAGCCTCACTGACTAGTTCCAATAAAAAAGGTAGTTTGAACTAGGATGCACAGCTAGTTCAAACTAAAAAGCCGCGGTTAGTTTGAACTGACCTTGGGTTAGTTCAAACTAACTGGGAACTGTTTAGTTCAGACTAAGGAAGTCTGAATTAAGCTTTGCAATGTAGACAGCTTTAAAGACTAACACATGTATTTATCATGTAGGATTTTCTCGCATGAAAGCTCATGATAAAAATAAATGTGTTAGTTTTTAAAAGTGCCACCAGACTCATTGTTTGTGATGTAGAATTTAAGCCAAATACAATGCACACCATTATATAGTATAATGTGGCCTTTTAACCAGCCTTGTTTAATACTGAGGTTCATCTGCTGGATGAAGATAGCATTTGGATACTCAGATATTAATTAATAATTATTATTATTATATGTAGTTTTAGAAGGCCATCCCTCCATATTTAAAATGAGGACAATGACAAGTTGCTTAATTTTATATAAATTAAGTGCACCCTTCACTTCAGGAAAATTGAAAAAAAAAGTGCCATAGTATTAGATACTGGACAAGATACATAATTTTCCAACTTGTTATGTTGGAAGTTATACCATTTGTAATGATATACCTATCTGCTTTGAATTAGGTTTTGGTTTAAGAGCAATCAGCAGGTTAACAAAAGGGTGGAGAACATATGTCTCCATTCATTTTCTATGAACAAGAGAAATTCAACCTTTCGTTGAATTTGTTCTTTTTTCCCTGTCCCATCAAGGCATTCATTTCCCTAAGATGGTTGCTGCTATTCTCTACAGTTTTTGAAGGACAGTTATTCTGAATGATTAGGCAAATTAAGTTTCCATAGGCCAGTGCAGAAGTTAATTCTTGTTTTCTAAGATCAGTTTTTTCTCCAGGCCAGAGAAGCCGCAATAGATACTCTTACTGAGAGCAAAGAAGCTTGGGCCAATCAGCCGGTTTAGTGTTCAGGACTTGAAAACTTGCATAATCAATGCACAACTATAATCACTTGGCTCTTTCCACTCATGTCAATTTGTTTTAGGTTTTCATTTGTTATTCTGTCCACTTGTGAACTGACAAGCTGATTTAATTAGAACACAAGTGTATGTTGAAGCTGGGTTTTAGATAAGCGGACACCATAATTTAGCAAATACCATCATTTTGGCTGGAAGGCTTCTCCCATGACCATAAAGCCAACTCACTGACAACAGTCTCTTGCACCTACTACCAGAGGAGACTGATAAATAACAGGCATGGGTACAAACAAAAACCACAGATATGAACCCCTTTAAATATAGGAATATGAGGATGGAAATGAAAGGGCAGATCAGAGTCTGGGTTGAGAGCTATGACTCAGCTTTGGGAATCAAAATCAAGATCAAAATACTGTAGACTGCATTCCCTTCTACTAAAGAGGCCTTTTTTCCAGTTTTCTATTGAGCTGTCTCAACAGGAAAGTGAGGGTATAACAGGGAGGGGGGTCGGGGGGGGGAGGAGGGACAAAGACTAGAGTTTTAAACTATCTAACCCTTTTCTTCAGGAATCCCGTGCTTTTTGTAGATGCCTATGAGACTTTTTTTTTTTTTTTTTTTTTAAGAAACGGCAGGGCATGAGATGAGTTTCCAGACTCCAGCAGAGCTGCTTTTGAGGAGCACAATTCCAATCAGGAACCTTTCAGTATTAACTGGCTAGAAGGATCATTCAAGACCTCTGCACAGTTTGCATCTGTGAGTGACCAGCTGAGAGATTAATAAAGTAATCTGAAATAGAAAATTAAAAACCATGGGGATAACATTGTTTAGGTCTCATAGGTAACTTTTCTACATAAAGGAAGACCTTGACATGATCTTCTTGAAGATGCTTATTTCTAGGCAACAGCTCAAGTTTTCCTTAGATGACAAACTCTGTCCATCTATCTTCTATTTCTCTCTCTTTGTAAAACTGAGACAAGTAGGGCTATTGCTCTTGAGAAGGACAAAAGCACTGCTGACTCTGTGTTCCAGATTACTGCTTTGGTTTAAATGATGAGAAATTATGAGTATCATCAAAAAAACCATTTGTTCTGATTTCCATAGATGGAAAACTTGATGTCCACTCTCCAATACTGGCACAGCTTCCTTCTCTTCCCCCCTCCAAATATTGCTAGGTAGCAATGGTGGGCACAGGCTTGTCATGCACATGTTGTTTGTACAGCTGTTTGCTACAACAATGCTTCCTGTGCATCCTGAAAATGTCACAATATCTTTCAAACCAAGGTATGTTCTTGATTTGTGCAATTCTTATTCAGTAACTAAGAGTTGTGAAGATCCTTTAGTTATTGTTTGAGCAGCTTTTTTTATATACCAGGTGTGGCCAAACTGTGGCTCAGGAGCCGCATATGGCTCTTGAATGAAATAGTGTGGCTTGAGGAATAATGTTAGCAAATCAATTTACTAGGTAAAAGTATATGGCTATATGCCTCAGTGTGGCTCTTGAAGGTTTAATTATCAACTTGTATGGCTCTTGAGTTCCATAAGTTTGGCCACCCCTGGTATATACAATATAAAGTCCTAAATATATACTCAGTATAATTTATTATTTCTACTGTTTTTCATACAGAAGAAAATCAGAGTCCACATTAAACAGCCATAAATTCCCTCTCCTATACTGGGGAGCAAGAGCAAGAGAAATCCCCATTCTCCTCTTGCATAGCTGACTGCATTGCCAGAACCTGCTCAGTGAGGCAGGAGAGCTGTTGAAGGTGTGCTGATGTTTCCACTCCTCCACAGGAGAGTGTGGAGTGGGCAGGCAGGGGTGGTGAAGAGCAGAACACTTTATTTCCCATGTGGAGTAAGGTGGGAACAGGGGCAAATTATGACCTTCAGACACATCACTTGGTCCTTGTCTTGCTTCTGGAACAGCACAGCTGATCTGTGTCCCTTTCTTGGGTTCACCTGCAAAGTACCATCTAACCCAAAATAATAGAGACTGTAATGCCATTTCAGAGATTTTTCTCCTAAAAATAGATAATTTTGTAAGCAATGGTATGTTAAATCATCTTAGAGAGAGGTTATATTGGATTGTGAGGACTTTGGAGCATGGACTATCCTTTACTGTTCACTTGTAAGATGGCAACCTGACCGAGTTGAGGCTTCTAGACACCACAGCTATCCAAAAAACATGGTGTATTTTGTTCTTTACATGGACACATTGGGGCTCAAATAACTAGGTTTACCAACTGCACACAACATGCAATGTGTAGCTATATATGTACACATGGATGCTGTGGCAGGGTTCTGATGACTTTAGAAACAGATGACAGTGGAGGTTATTAGCTGGCTCACATACTAGTTAAAGGGATAACACCTAATTTTGAATCTCTACAATAATGAATAATTTTAGTAATATTACATCAAACATATCAATGTAAACGGTTTTGTTTCAGATTAAAAATACCACATTTATCAAGACATTCTAAAATGTGACACTACAGAATTATAGCACTGAACACCTACCATAAGAAGCACAAATAAAGCAATGTGTCTTTTTTAATATACATTTCATATCATAATAGTTACAGAAGGGCCCAAATAAAAACTTTCAATGTGAAAAACCCCCAAACTTTGAAATGCTTGGAATTAGGACCCAATTTTGTGATTTGGGTCTAACTCTCATATTAAATAATCACTTTTTTTTAAAAAATCACATAATTTCAGAGAAAATTTGCAGACCTAGCTGCTTCAAAATAAAAGCAGTGGGTAGCTCATGGTGTTTCTAGAACTCTGTTTTCAGCAAAATCTGCTATCATGTACACCTTTAAAATGATCACATTCATGTGAAATGTGTGTAGAAGAAATTATTGTAATTGGCAACTTGGAGATGCAGGGAAACAAAAGATTCTAATTGTAGCAATAATGGTATATAAGGATATGCAGGCTGTTACCTGAATACTTCGCAACTTCACTGTGTATACAGGGCAGCATACCTTGCTACCTTTGGGACAGATGGAATTTCAGCTTGAATGGGTCCTTTGAGATACACAGGTAGGTAAATCCTAGACCATTTATTTTGGGTCTCAAAACCTTTTCTTATCATCAAAATGAAATGCTGTAGCACAATCTCCTTGAGAACATGACATGACAGAAAGGATAATTTGTCTAGTCCCAAAGGTGACTTTTCAAACACTATTAAAAAAATCTGCTGAAGGAATAATGAGGCAGAGAAGGCAAATGAAGCTCAGCCCACACACTAGAACATGTTTGATTTGGAAAGTGAAATCTCACCTTTCCTATGAGGAGTTCTGCCCTCAGGAAAATCATGTGGTGAACTTCAGAACCTTTTACTTCCCCTTCTAGAATTTAAAGAGGATTCAGTTTCTTCACAATATAACAATACTTTTCTTTGGAAATGAGGAATCATAGCTGTTACATATCATTTATATTCTGGTAGCATACAAAAGCTCCAATAAGGACCAGGGCCAGGGCCGGATTTTGGTGTTCATAGGCCCTACACCCTTTCACTCCAAAATGTGCAAAAAGAGGGGTAAACGCCAATTGAATTGCGTCGATTTACATGATGCACTTTATTCTAATGTTAACTATGTGATTTTCCTTATTTTTTCTGCTTTTTAGATTTTTTTTCCTCCTTTGTAGGCCCTAAAAATTTCATAGGCCCTAAGCACTGTGCCTACAGTGCCTAATGGGAAATCCAGCACTGACCAGAGCCCATTGAGCTGGATGCTGTACAAACACAGAGAAACACACTGGATTCTCCTCAAAGAGCTTAATAGCAAACTTGATCATCCTGTAAAGCTAAATAATAGCTTCAAATTACTAGTTTAACTAAAAATGGGCCACATGCTAGTTTGGGTGGTTTCTTTTCTGTGCAGGGTCTAAATCTCAAGCAAATCTATGAACATTCATAAGAAGAAAGAACATTCAGATGGCTACTGGCGCTAACACTTGTATGGCTGCACGGCTCCCTCAACTAGTCAATCCTCATTGCAAGGTATGCTAAAAAAAATTCCATGCTGTATTGGCCTCACCAGGAGTGACTGCTAGGTGAGCCAGAAGTAGTTTCAAGCAGTTTTACTCTCAGAAGTCTGCCCAAGCCCCAGACATTCCACAAAAAAGTAAATGCTTTGTAGTTTCTCATGCCTGGGTCCACTTCAAAAGGAACAGAAGCAAGGCTAAAGAGAATGGATTTGGCAATGTTCAGGTGGCTATCAGGGGAGAGTTGGGAGACGCAGCTGAGCCACTAGATTCTCACCTTCTTGCAGGTCTAGGACACTATGGTGGAGCCCAGTCTGTGTTTAGTGGGTGCCAAAATTTTAAAAAAAAGAACAAAACCAAAATCCCTCCTGAGGGCTTTCCGTTTACTTATTTATTCCCCCCCCAACCAAACTCATGAAAACCAGCAGTCTTTGGACATGCTGCTTTCAAATGGTTGAACTGTTTGCAAACTCAAAATAAGCAATATAACAAAACAAAACGAAATGAACCCACAATCTCTCTGAGTTGGGATAGAGCTCTACATTACTTGACTCTGCTTCTCTGAGTGGCACCTAGGGGAATGCTGTTCTGCCCACTATTTTTGCAGGCTCAGTGTTATGGACCCCCTAAAATAGAAAATGGAGCCAGAATGCTGCATTTAAAAATACCACTTAAAAATAGTAGGCCCTGGAATATAGCGTTCTGGCTCCATTTTCTATTTTTAGGGGCCAGAACGCTGAGCTCCTAAAAATAGCAGGCCCCGGAACAGCATTCTGCTGTGTTGGGCAGGGCAGGGAGTTCTAAAAACTCCACACCCCAGCCTGGTCTCACTGAGCATACTCAGTGAGACCAGGCTCTAGGCCAAAGCCTGGTCTCAGTGAGCATGCTCAGAGCCTTTGAACATGCTCAGTGAAACCAATCTCCAGGCCAAAGCCTTAGCCTGGGCCAGGGCCCCTCCCCATGGCAGCCAAGTAAGGAGAGAAGGTGTGAGAGGGGCAGGAACTGGAGTGGGGGAGCTGGCATGGTAGGGGGTAGGAGCTGGGGTAAGGGCAGGAACTGGCATGGAGGGGTGCAGGAGTTGGGGTGCAGGAGGGGTGCCTGAATGTGAGGGAGGGGACCCACCTGTTCAGGAGGGCAGCCCACCTGTGCAGGAAGGGTGGCCACCCAATTAGAAGGGTTCTAGGGTCCACCAAATTATACTTTAACCTCTGCCTGAAAGGCAAGGCTGTGACAGGAGTTCTGGATTCCCTGCAGGAAAAAAATGAACAATGCAAACAGCTCCTCATAGCCACTTTAGTACACAACTTGCCAACATCTGCATCACTTGATGGAAGTTAGCTTGTAAAGTGCTTTGAGATCCTAATGAAATTTACTAAAAATGTAGCAGTAGTCATAGTGCTTCAACTATGGCTGCAGCGTGATAGGATCTAAAAGTGTTCTGGAAAGACAACATTATACAAGGCAAAGAGAAGCCTTCTTCTAAAAATTAATTATGAAAAAATTGTTCTGTTTTTCTTGCTCTTTGATTGCCAGTGCAGCAAGGCTAACTTATTCTGGCATTATTGATCACTGTTACTATTGACCTTCATCTAATGACTAGAAACAGGGAATCAAAGAATGACTTGGTTTATCTTCTGACCTCTACAAGCAGCAGCCATGCCTCCTTCTCTCTCTCAGCTTTTCCATAGAATGTTTGGGCCACTGTTTTTGTTGGAGTTGTGTTTTGTTTTTTGTTGGTTTTTTGTTTGTTTGTTTTGTTTTCTTCGTGACCAGTCTTAAGGCCAGATGCGGGAATGATAGAGAAGCTAAACATTTATCTTTTTGTAGATCAGGATTGCAGAAAAGCAGAGTGGCTTTTGTTATTTCACAAAATTAACAAAAGGAGCTGTTGAAAATAACACACAGTCCAACATTAAATGGGATTTTGGCTATACAATGCAGGCATGTGAGTGTACTAGAGTTGAGTGGAGTCCAAATCTTCAAAGAGACTCAAACTGTGACTGTTTTCTCCTCCCTAGGGGAGAAAGAGGAAGGGGAGTACCTGGACATGGAGGTCTTAGATGCCACCTAGTCGACGGCAGATCACTGATTAGCACTTTTGCTTCCCGTTTGCTGTCGTCAGCAGTGGTCAGAGCAGAAAACTGAGCAATAGTCAGCTTATTATTCAAATAGCACACCTATGCCCTTAAAATAATTGCCTCAGAAACAATGGCTGATATTTACATTTTTTGGCAAATTTATAATTTGGTTGCCTAATCCCCAGTTATTAGCATATCAGAGTCACTGCTGAGAGCCAGATTTTGAAACTGGAGATAATAGTGCTAGATAATAGTACGATGAAGAACATCTGCATTAAGCATTTGAACCTATTAAGGTTAAAACATCTCATGATTCAGGTCATAAATGAATTACCATTAGAATCCCAATGTACAGCAGTTTTTCCCCTATGTACAGTACATTATTTTCCAAGGACCTGGTCCAGCTCTCACTGAAATCTATTCCATTCAGTTCAGTGGGATTTGGATCTGGTGCTAGGTGTATTAGATTAGTGATGGTACTGCGGTGGTAGAAGGTGCCTCTCTTGGACACTTCAAGTATAGATCACTGCGAGAGACTAGATATCTGATCAGGTGGACCAGAGGTGAGTTTTTCTAATGAATCCAGTTGAAGCATTCACATTATCCTGCTGTTTGGGGCATGGGCCATGTGTTTTTGGGTGTTCATAGTGTGCTTAGTTCAGTAAAGCCATTGGACTCTTTGGGTACTAGCACAACACAGTCATGATTTCTGGGCCCCATCTCTGTGAGATGATGAATGATTTATGAACATCCTCACATCCTTCAGAGTCAAAGAGAAATGAGGGTACTCTTTACCTTCCAGGTGGTACTCAGTACTTAACAGCATCAGCCCCCAGGATTCTGTATGACCTGATGGCATACAGCATATCTCTTGCTGAAATACCTGGGGTAAATTCTACAGAAGAGAATAGGAAAAGACAGACAACGCCATCACAGTATGAGATATATTCCAGGAGATTGCTGTATACTCCCTACCTACTAAGCTTTCTAGAAAGGCTTATAATTCAGTTCTTATAATTTAACAGAAAGTCCAGCCTTTTAAAGTATAGGAGGGGATAAGGAAAATTGACAAAAAGGTCAGCCAGTCATAAAGTTAAAATGTTACTATAAAGAACACAGGGGCAGAAAGGTTGAAATTTAGAAGCCATCATCCCCATTACAGAGGTGAGGAAGAAATGTGTTATACCAGTGATTCCCAACCTGTGGTCCGTGGACCCCTGGTGGGCTGCAGAGTGGCTCCAGGGGGGTCTGTGGACAGGCTGGGAGCTGGGGCTGGATGCTGCTGGGGCCACTAGTTGCTAGGGAGACCCAGACTTCTGGTTCCTCCAGTCAGGGAGTTTTTAAAACTCCTGCCCTGACTGAGCATGGGGAACATGCTCAGGAAGAGCCGCCTGGGGAGTGACCAGGTGCAGCAGCACTGCCCGTGGCCGGGGAAGGGTCCTGGGGGGGTTGGGGATGGGGAACCAGTGGGGGACGGTCAAAGAAGAGGCTGGCAGGAGGGGGCAGGGGGCCATGGCCACAGTGGCTCCCGGGCCGGTGTAGGGGGTCATGGCCGCGGCAGCTCCCAGCTCCCCAGGCTGGGGGAGGGGGCCATGGCTGTTGCAGCTCCAGCTTCCCAGAAGGAGAGCGGTGTGGGCCCAATTCTGCCCTGTGCAGTGTCACCAAGCACTCTCCAGGGGGCCTCAATTTTTTTTTTTAACTACAAAGAGGTCCCCAATCTTAAAAAGGTTGGGAACCCCTGTGTTACATCACACAGACAGAAAGAAATATTTCTCAGATTAGTGGTACATCATAATGCTAAATAAAAGAAGCTCAACTAGGCATTTACCTGATTTTTTTTTAAAGGGAAGTATTTTCAGTAGTTTCTAAAAGCTTTTGTTTCCTAAACCATGTCTCCTCTGTTTACCTATGTGGGTTTAAAAGTATTCATTGCAGAATTTGCAAGCATTATTTTTCATTTTTCTAAAATGAAGACAGCTATATGAGAAACCTGATCTTCCAACTGTTAAAGAGCAAAGAACTCTCCATCTGCTTAGATGGCTCTGTGGAGCTGGTGCAATCTCCATTTAGTTTGTCCTCCCAAAGTCAGGAGCGTGATTATTCCATAATTCTCTCACCTGATTAATTCTTAAGTATGAACATAATTACACTCTCCAGAAGGTAAATCACTCTTATAAATCAGTTGCTGCTGACAGTTCACTCTTCTGCACTCTAGTACACTGCAGCAAAGTCAGTCTGGGATTATAGAAAAGGGAGATGCTTATTAAAGCATACAGCACTCACAGAAGGACTATTCATTAATGAATTATAGGATAATGTGATACTTCAAGCAAAACAAAAGAACAAAGGCAGAGAGAGGAACTTATAAATCCTTCACTTACAAAGGAGTTTTTTCTGATGAATACACTTAATAAAGATGGTAAAGGACTTGCAGATGTGTCTCAGTAAATCCACAGTGAACTCTGTGCCCTACTAGCAAGCTGTGAAGAACAAACCACTCAACACTTCTGAAGAGTAATCTGTTGTAATCTTGCTAAATTCAGTTCTTCAAGTGATCTGGTTGGTGTCTGTTAGAGTGGCTTTGAAAAAAGTCTATAAAATGTTCTAATCTAACAAATTTCCTCCTACACTACACATGCCCCCTTCACCTCTCCCACACACAGAGGTGTTAGTAAATGTAAAGATCTCTGAACATGCAATCTTATGGACCTTCTGAAATAAAGCATTATACAAACTCAAGATCTGGTTGGGAATTCCATCGTAATGAAGGAAATCAGGGAAGAATTTAGCACTGAACTGTGATGAAACAGAACGTTTTAAGTATAAGGCATCAGAAAAGATGAGAGAAGCTGTCATTGCCTCATGTCACATTCTAGGGTCAAGAGTTAGGATGTTTTGTCCCTTAATTCACCCTTTTCATTGTAGCAACTGCCATGGTAGAACAGATTAACTGTCCATCTATCCAATGTCCTCTCTGTCGCAGAAGCATATACCAGATACTTCAGAGGAAGGTAAACAAACACCCCAGTGTAGCTGCCTAATTGAGAAACACTCTTTGGGGAGCAGAAAAGGATTTCTTCTTGAATATAGCTGGAGATTAAAGTGTGCCCTGAAGCATAAGGACTGATAGCCTTTGTAACTGAGATCCTAAAATATAGACTAACTCCAGAGGTTGTTCCCTTTCACATTCAGTAAGCGTACTGTTGCAGGGTACGTCCCTCTAGTGTTCCCAGGTGGTGAAATACAAAGAGGGCACAATTAGCAGGTAGGGTACCTATGTAACACTGTTTAATCTACTGCACCAGGGTAATACAGCCTAGCAGCCAGAGTCAGTACAAGGCCCTTAGGCACAGGGCAGTTTGGCCTAGCAGCCAGAGTCAGAATAGTCTATGACTGGGATTAGTGCCCAGGTAGGGGGGGCTCAGGCCCACCTGCTCCACTGAGCCACAGCACAGGGCCCTATGGATGCCAGGGGTATGGCCACAAGTCAGTGGGGATCCATACCAAAACACACTGACTGGGTTTTCACTACACCCTAACCTCACCCTCCAGGCCCCCTGGGCTACATCCTACCTGAGCTGAGCAAAGTCCTCCTTGAGCACTGGATCATGACTTTCTGTGACCTGGAAGAACAGTCATCAGCTTCCTTACAGGTCCTGTGTTTCAGCCACAAGGTGCTCCGTGTAGGGTAACCGTTCTGTAGAATCCCCTCTGGCCACTGAGTCTCCCTCAGGTTGGGGCTGATGCAGCTCTGGTGCAGGAGCTCCCAACAGACATCCTTCCTCTCTGCTCACCAGCCCAGACTGAACTGAGTTGCTTCCTTTTTATACTGGGTCAGCAGTCTGAGCACGCCCAGCAGAGTCTAGGGAGTGGGGCTTCCACCACCCATAGTGTGTACTGGGCTTTTAAAGTGCAGGGTGGGGCTACTCCATTACAAGTACATTTTTTTTTCAAAATGTTCTTCCTTTTTCTTTAAATACCTTTAGTTCAGAGTTGAGTTTCAATCTCAGAAACCAAAGGATTTACATTATCAGGCCTGCTGGAAAATCCTAGGCATGAAACTGTGGTGATTCAAGAATAAGGTACTCTGTTTAACTCTCTGAAACCATGACATTTCATTCCATGTATCTAAGTCTCCAGATCTGAGTGTATGATTGGCAGATGTACTGGCCACTCTCAGCAGCAATGGCTCCTTGAAACCATTATCTTACACTTGTACCATTACATATTGAACAGCCTCTTGCCTTTACCCTTACCCTAAAAGTTAATTTAGGATGGTGAGAAGCTGAAGGTAGCACAACATCTGAGGAAGCCAACTTGCCGTAAGACATTTAAATTTCTGAGGCATCTAATGGAGGCAGGAGGACAATACATCAATGCTATAGTCTTTCTCAGATGAGCTGAGATCCTAAATGTTTGCAGGTTTGAATGGCAAGGACCAACCCATAGAGAAACACTCCTTGACAGCATGATTGTATGGACACTGCATTAACTGAGACTCATAGAAATTCCTGGTCCTTCACTGGATTTTTTCCACAGGAGACAGGAACCGATTCAAGTGTGCAGTCATTCCTAATTATGCTTAAATATTTGTTTCCATAGGGTTCTCCATCAGTGAGTTCTAAAGCCTGGTTATTTTGCAAAATGGATTCAGTTTCAGATATTTAAAATATTCTCTATTTTACTTTCTATCAGTACCCATATATTATTTTTATCATAGAGATGGCAGAAAAGAACCTCTGATAAGCCTCTCTGTACCATTCGTTACTCATATATACTTACCTTTTATCATATCTCCATTTTCACTTATCCTCAGGAAACTAAATAATAAGCTTTCACATCCCTCCTGATATGGAAGAACATGGCTACTGCCAAAGACTCTAGTTATTTTTGTTACCTTTCCCCAGGCTCCCTGTACTTCTGCTGTGTTTTTAGCAAAATGAAAAATTATCATGAGATAATGGAACCTTTGAAAAGTACATTTCTAACTAAGTGGGCCAAGTTAATCCCTGAAATCTATGTACTCATAGTAGAGATAAATATAATGATGTAAATGATACATAATGGATATTATATTATGTTATATTATGTTATATTATGTTATATTATAAATAATAAAACATGCCTAAGTACCACAATCTTAGAAGTACAATTATATGTATAGATCTTTCATGAGCAAATGTAATATAAAAAATGAGTTTAAGTTGAGTCCAGTGAACCATCAACTCTCCTAATTTGCTATGTATGTGCATGATGTGAATTATACTATGTGACAGGCAATTGTGATGTCAGAGGTGACATTACAATGGCCTAAGGTCTTGGCATGGCAAAGATATATGCCTTATTGTATAGCTGCATACAATATGAAATGGTGAGGATATAAAAACTGGACAGTAACTGCCAGTGAAACCCAGGGGTGGTTCACTCTGGTGACACAGCTGCCCCTTTGGAACTTGTCAAAGTGATAAAGCTCTCAGCTATGTTTTCACTTGTTTCCAATATTTCACACTGACTCTTCAGACAGTTGTATGTGGCACTCACTTGGGGAGGAAACCATGAAAATCTGAAAGTTTATATGTAGGATACAAACTACCAAGGAAAAATTTTAGCAGACCATAGAACTTTTGCAAACAATGTTACAATTAAAGAGCTATTAATTGACTAAAATAAATATTTCATAAATTCTCTTTTGATTTTCACCATCATTTTTGATGGGTTACAACTTGTAACATATATAAGATGGCAACAGATTTTAAATGACACTAAATAGATCAGTACAGTACATTAGTTAAAGGAGAAAAATTACGAAGGGCTAAACTTTCTTTAAGACTCCATATTTAGAGATTAAATTTTCCAGGTCTTATTCCCAACTCTCATATGCCAATTTAAATTTATATCATTCTATTCAAGTTACTGGTGGTACACAGGAGTAGAGTTGGTTGAATAGGGTGCAGAAGCAACTACTCAATATGGAACTGATACCTCTTTGCTTCCAAATGTTTTTATAAGATTATTTTTATGCTATGTGCTTTAATATGGATATTTATTTGTATGCTTGGAGATATTCATACATCTATCTATCTATTTTAAGATCACCTTCTATTAAGCACAATTGTTCTCAAGGGGTATCTCTACATTGGAGGCTCAGTTAAGTCAACTTAACAAGGCCGACTTTAAATCGACTTTAAGTCTACCTTGTTCAATCAACTTAGAGCATCCACAGTCAAAACTCCTATGGACTGCCCATGCCCATGCTGGCAGATGCGAGGTCAGCTTAGGAGTGGTGCCTTGTAGGTAACTGTCTCACATTGTACCAGAGAAGTGCCTCCCTCCCCCAGCAACTCCTAGAAAACTGGAAGTGAGCACAGCACCCTCCCCGTTGTGCCTGGCAAGATGGAGTCTGAGGAGGTCATAGACTGCATTGTGCCAGTGCAGCAGTCCATGCCTGCCATGTGTTGGCCAGATTTCTCCTGCTCTGGAGCAGGCTCCACCGGGCAACCGGCAGTGTGGGGACAGGCTGTAGAAGGTCAGCCCCCTTGCTGAACCTGGGATCTGCCACACTTAAGGTGCCTTCCGTGAACCGGTGCATCAAGGCATAAGAAAACAGCAGTGACTGGTACATCATCCTCACCACCTGGGCTGATGACCAGTGGCTGCAGAGCCTATGCATGAGGAAGAGCACCTTCCTTGAGCTGATCACCGTGCTCACCCTGGTTATCCAGCGCACGAACACCTGACTCTGACCAGGCCAGCCTGTGGACAAGAGAGTGGCCATTGCCCTCTGGAAAATGGCAACCCCAGACTCCTACTGCTTCTTTACCTACCAGTCTGGGATCAACAAGTCCACAGTGGGGGCCATCCTGAGGCAGCTCTGCAGGGCCGTCAACAGGGTCCTGCTAGGCTGCATCATGACCTCAGGCGAACTGCAGGAAATCCTGGATGGCTTTGCTGGACTTGGGGTCCCCAGCTGCAGGGATTGTACCTGTGACCTGGGCCTCTTGGGATAACCAAATGTGCCAAAATCAGGGCAAGCTGCAAAACCAGGGGCCAAACCACTGACAGGTGGTACTTAAACCAGTCTCCCAGTCAGTAACAAAACATGCTTCTGTTTCCCCACTCTGGTCATCACCAGTTTTCCCTCCAAGGCCCTAATGCAGCTGAGCAATTTATATTGCTCACTGCATCCCTCCCATGCAGGCCCAATTCTGTCCACTCTGCTGGCCCAATTCTGCCTCCCCTGGTCTCCCGGTCACCGCCCCTGTCAGCCCAATCCTGCCCCCCATGCCCCACCAGCCAGCCCGACCCCATCTTCCCTCCAACCCCTTTCATGGCCGGCTGCCTCTGCCCTGTCTCCAATGCCCCCTGCCCCCTTACCTGGCCACCGGAGCAGCGTGGCCTGGCCCCCCACTACCCCTCTGGCCAGAGGAGCTCTCACTGAGCATGCACAGAGATTCTGTGCTTACTCAGTGAGAGATTACTCTTAGCAGGAGTTTTAAATACTCCCAGCTCAGAGCTGCTCTCAGCCAGCTGGAGGACTCTGTCATCTGGCCAAGCAGAGACTGTAGCTGCCAGCTGTGCACAGCCAGCAGTGTTCCCTGTGCCAGGCAGCAGTGGGGGCTGTGCAGCCACGCAGCTTAGACGGAACATTGGTCATCACCAAACATATCAAAATAGAAACGGCTGCCTTTATTGTTCATCAGCTCCTCCAGTCCCCACCTAGCCATTGGGTCTCTTAAGGAAATAGGTTTCCTGACCCCAAAGGGTCAGCCACATCACCCAGAACAAGATAGACTTGGATCTTACCCAAAATTCCATGCTGCCAGCCAATCCTTTAATAAGTACAACTGAAGGTTTAATATAAAAAGAAAGCAAACAAAAATATGAGAGATGTTAAAGAGTCAAAGTGAATCACATACATACAATTGATTTAGAGTCCATGGAAAGCAAGTCTTTGAAGAATCTGTAGTTTGCAGGTTAGTCCAATTCCTCTGGTATGCACCCAGCACCTGGGTAGGTCTTAGTCCTTTGTTCAGGCCCAGAGGAATGGTTCCAGAGGAGGGTGTGGGCTGCAGATAGACTGAAGGCAAAATGGAGATGGGGCCACTGCCTTTTATCACCTCTGCCTTCCCATGCTCTCAGAGTCCTTGCCAAATCAAAATGGAGTTGAGTCACCTGGTCAATCTAGGTGACTGGTCAAACAGGCTTCTTCCTGGGTCCATTGTACCTGGAAGTTCCCTTGATGAGCCATTAAGAAGACAATGGTTCTGCAGAGACCCAGTCTGGAATTACTTTAGATTCAGATAACTTAGAGCACACATAAAACAAACAGATTCTTAATTTCTAATACAGATATAATACTTACGTACAAACCACATAATCATTCCTGACAGATTACAACCTTTGTATTGGTACCAAACATGGCATATCACATATGAATTATTGCAAATATGAAATAGCAATATAAAAGATAATCATAATCAGTCCCCTAGACCCTAACAACATCACAGTACCCACATCCCCATTTGACCCCAGACCAATGGGCTGCAGCCTACACTAACAGGAAAGGGTACCACTCTGTGGTGGCACGTGCCATCATTTATCATTGGGCATTGTTCACTAACATCTGTGTGGCTTGGTCAGGGAAGGCACACGACACCCACATCCTGCAGAACTCCCTATTGTACCAATGCATGTAGGTGGGCACCTTCTTCCCTGAGCACAACATCACCATTGGAGATGTACAGATGCCCATCATCATCCTGGGGGATGCTGCCTACTCCCTGCTGCCCTAGCCCATGAAGCCCAACATGACCAACCTGAATGCCAGCAGGGACCTCTTTAATTGGAGGCTCAACAGCTGTCACATGGTTGTCAAGTGTGCCTTCAGCCATCCGAAGGCATGCTGAAGGGCCATCCTCACACAGCTGCAATTTGGGAAGATGATCATTCTGGAGGTCGTCAGCACATGTGATGTACTGCACAACCTGTGTGAGCTGTGGAGGGAAGGTCCCCCACATCTGGGAGGCAGAGGCCTAACGGCTCACCGCGGAGTGTCAGCAGCCCGATGATGCTGCACCATAGATGCAACAGTCCCAGAAGTGAGCGGTGCTGCTCTGGGACGTGCTGAAGGCCCACTTTCTCAGTGAGCAGTGCTGAGGGGTGAGCCTCCAAGGCACCATCACCACCCCCACCTGCCCATGCCTGTCTCCCCACCTGCATCCACCCTTCTTCCCCCTGTCCCTAATACAATAAAATGTATTACAAACAGAATGACGGTGTACATAGTTTTTATTGATAGGGGAACTGGGGCAGGAGCTGAGGCAGGTGGGGGAGGCAGGTGGGGGGTGGGAGCTGCTGAGGTTGTGAGGTTTGAGGGGAGTGAGCAGGTTTGGGAGGAGTGTGGAGGGTCTGGGTGGAAGGACATTTCTACTGCCTTGCAGCAGGCAGGTCCTGGGCCTGCAGCTGTGCACCTTCTGTCCTAGGCTGCCAGCAACAAGGGCTGCTGGGCCCCACTGAGGGTCCAAACACCCTGTAAGGTGCTCAAGGGCACAGGTCTGTCATTCCATGAGGTTGAACAAGTGCTGGAGGATCCTCTGCTTGACCTTCCAGTGGGCGCCCTCCCACTCCTGACACTCAGGTCTGCATTGGCCTGCTCCATGAGACAGAGCTCATCCTGTAAGTGACACCCCCCTCCTCCTCCTTGTCTGGGCTGGTGCACCCCGAGAGTGTCACATGTCGCAGGTGCAGGGTCTGCAGGAAAGAAGCAAAGCACAGAGATCCTCCCATTAGGTAGCACACTGTGCAGCCTGACAGCAGCTGCTGCTCCATGATCATCCCCCTGATTCCCAATCCCTGTCCTTTGGGACAGAGACCCCTTAGAACACACTGCTATGCTCTGCTGCACAGGTTGGGTGCAGTACCCATGGTAGTGAGCCTTAGGAAGCCCTACTGTGGGGGTCTCTCCTTAGGCCACATGCCAACAGTGTTCGGGGCATGCTGTCTGGTCTTAGTGCTCCCACCTACAGTCTCCCCACCCCATCTCCAGACATTCCTCCACCCTGCTTGGCTCTGAGTGGCCCCACCAAACAGCCCCCTGCCCTCTGCCCCCATGGAAAGACCTTTGTGCTCCCCCCCCCAGGACCCTGCCTGTCCCTGGGCCATGTCCCCACATAGTCCTTGTTCCCACATGCCTGCACCAACATGCCTGCATAGTGGGGTGCACTCCCGGGTGCAGCAGGGATCTTGCATGATGTCCCCTCACCTGGCTTGTCCTTGGTGGAGGGAGCCTCCTCCTGCATACCCAAGTCCAGCAGTGGGGCAGGGATCAGCTCTGGGGTGGCAGTGTCTGGGGCCAGTGAGGTGCCCAGCAGCTGGGTGCTGGTCTCCCCCTGTTCCAGCACCACATTCTCATACCCCCGAGTCCTTCTCCTGGTCATTGTTGAGGGAAGGGGACTTGGTGGAGTTAGTGGTGTGGGCTGGCAGGCTGTTGCTCTCCGACCCCAGGAAGGTGTGCAGCTCCTTGTAATTTGAGCAGCTAGTGCTGGCTGTCCCCATGCAGAGCATGGCCTCCCAGGCCTTTTGATAGCCCTGGCAAATGTCCTTAATTTTTATCTAGACCTACTGGGTATCCCAGGTGTGCCCCTTGTCTGCCAGGCTCTGGGCAATGGTTCTGTACACCTTCTAGATGTGATGGCTGCCCTGGAACTGGGAGTGCATGGCCTCATCCCCCCAGATGGCCAGGAGATCCAGCATCTCCTAGTGGCTCCATGCTGGGGCCCACTTCTGGTGCTGGCTCTGACCCTGCATATTGGCAGATGGCAGGCCTGATCAGCTCTGGGAAGCAGGGTGGGCAGGGCTTTCTCCTGCAATCTGACTGGCCAGGGCAGATTCTTCCTTGTGGCCAGAAACTCTGGGAGGGGGCCTGGAGGCCAATTAAGTCGATTTAATGTTAAGACACGTCTACACTGGCTTAAGTTGACTTAATAAGGTCAACATAATGCTTAAGTTAACCTATCAAGGTGGTGTTATTAAGTCAGTTTAAGCCACTGTCAATGTGGCTTAATGTTAAATGTACTTAATTTGTTGACAACAGTGGAGGGCAACAAAAACAGTTAGGGGATTGGGGCACATGAGTTACAAGAAGACATTGAAGGAACTAGGCTTATTTAGTCTGCAGAAGAGAAGACTGAGGGAGGATTTGATAGCAACCTTCAGCTACTTGAAGGGGTGCTCCAAAGAGGAGGGAGCTAGGTTGTTCTCAGTAGTAACAGAGGACAGAACAAGGAGCAGTGGTTTCAAGCTGAAGCTGGGTGGTTAAGGTTGGATATTACGAAAAACTTTCTCACTAGGAGGGTGGTGAAGCATTGGAATGGGTTACGTAGCAGGCTGTTGTAATCTCTGTCCTTGGAAGCATTTAAGGCTTGTTTAAACAAAGCCCTGGCTGGAATGATTTAGTGGGAGTGGTCCTGCTTTTAGCAGGGAATTGGACTAGACGATCTCATGAGGTTCCTTCTAACCCTATAATTCTATGATTCGATGATTCTATGAAGTGCTTAAGTCAACTTAATAAATTCCCAATATGGCTGGAGTTTTCCTTAGATCAACTTAAGGAAGGTTAAGTCGACCTAAGGCTCCAGCGTAGATTTGTACCCTAAGTGCTTGAATGGCTCAAGTTATAGATACTGGGAACAGGAACCCTGAAAACATCTCCATGGCTTTGCTTCTTAGCTTTACTTCTGTCCTAAATCATGGTCACAATCTCCTCTGATACTTCTTGACTATAGTCAGGAGCTCATGGTGACAGGCATTGTTTCAGATGCCAAGCTGCTGAACTCCTAATCCAAATCCACTAAAGTATATGGAAAGATAGCTGTTGACTGCAGTGAGTTTTGGATTAGACCTTTACAAAGTAAATGGTACCATTTGAAGCTATTTGACAGGTTGACCCTGTGTATAGGGCATTTGGATCACTGTATTATAAACTAGGCTCAGAATCCAGAGAACCTTCCACCAGTTATATCAAGAGTACAGCTGGTCAGAATTTTCCAAAATTTAATTTTTTAATTTTTTTTTAAAGAAGAAGAGAGGAATGGGGTGGGGGGATTGATAAAATGTCAGCTAAATGTTTTTCCCTTTTTTCATGAGCTCTAATTCGGAGTTGAGGAATCTATATATACTTCTGTCCTTCAGTATGTTTTGTTTTATGGGCTCCACTAAATCAATGGATTAACTCTGCAGTTAATCAATGTAACATTTTAAAATTAAGCTTTCTCTTTTTTTCTCAAATTCTTTTATAAATAAATAGCACAAACTCTTGAGTATTCAAAAGACCCTGGCATAGAAACAAAGCAATGCTCTTACACAGAAACAAAGGTAGCCACTTCTATTCTTGAGTCTGTATTTACAGTTCCCCTGTATTTCCCTCTGTATTTTCTTTCGATAAGAGATACATTCTTTCCATAGTATACTACATTATTCAAGTTTGTCAATAAGATGCCCATATAAACCAGCTTCTATCAACATAGCTAATTTTTTAAAAGTGGGACAGAAAAATTTACCATTTTTGGCTATGTCTACTCTACAAAAGCTATGTTGACTTTATTAAGTCAGCTTAATATAGTCTACTTAAAGGTGACTTTATTAAGTCACCTTAGTGAGTCCACACTTCTCTTAAGTCAACTTAACAAAGTTGGTTAAGTCGACTTAAGGAAGTATCCTAATAAAAAAATGTGTTGCTTAAGTCGACTTTACTAAGTCAACTTAGACAGCCACATATTATTACATAGGGCTTCTTAAGTAGACTTAGGTAGCCACATTGCAATAAGTTGACTTAATAAAGTTGACATAATGCCTAAGTCAACTTAAAGAGTGAGAGTTAATAAGTCAACTTAAGGAAGCCCTTAAGTCAACTTAATGAACTCAAAATGTGGCCAGGGCTTTGCTTAAATCAACTTAAGCCTCCTTAAGGCAATTTAAGCTCAGAGTGTAAACATACCCTCTCTGTGCAAATCCAGGGGCAATGACATCCTATTATTTAGAAGAGCTTGTAGTCATGTACCTCAAATGATGATGATAATGTTTGTAAAAAATTTTCATTCAAAACTTTTTTATGAGAACTGGCCTTAAATAAAATTTTCAGATAAAATTGTCATTATTTGAACTTTTCCAAATTTCCAGTGAAAAAACCTGAAAATCCATATGCTTTTCAGTTTTCCAACTTTCTCTCATTTGTTTCTTTTTCAACTTCTCCTCCCCCTCTCCCTTTTTCACTATACCACAGAAAGAAGGGAGGAGGAGAGTCCAGTAGTACAGGGAGGCACCAGTGATGGAAAATCATGTGGCAAATATACTTCTGACCCAATTAATAACTTAGGATTCCAAATGCAACTTTTGAAATTAACAGACTCCTAGAGCCTGCCTCATTTTGTCCACTGATATGGAACCCTTTCATCTGCTGTACCAGAATGATGTACTGTCTAAGCCCCCTTCTCACTTAAGTTCACTTGCAAATAACTGAAATAAAACAAAACAAAGCCAAAATTTCCCCAAAGTTTGAAGTTGTTTGAATCCAGGGCTTTGTTTCATCACCTTATACATGGAGGGGCAAATAAAATTCAGGTCTGGATCCAAAATTTCTCAGAGTGCTGGGGTATCCAGCTTCAGGGTTTTCTTCAGACCCATCTCTAATTAGAACATACACTGAGGTAAGCAAATCCCTAAGCCTGCTTAAAACATTGCAGATGCTAGTAACTTCGATAGTATTTTATAAACCACGCCTGACTTACTTTAAGGTCCTGTGGTACCATATGTGCTCCACTTACTAGACAGATGGATATTGATATTTGTTCTCATCTGCATGAACATTAGCTGAAGCATATGCAAAACTTTTAATGACATTAAAGCTTTGCCAGTTAAGAGCATGTTCAAGCATCTGATATAATGCTTGATAGCATGTTTCACAAGTTCCATTTTGAATTTTACATAATAGCTTTTCACTATATTGTTTGTAGAGCTAGTATGACTAAAACTGAATTCTTACAAAGAACTTTGTTTAAAAATCAGTAAAGTCACTGAGAAGTGAAAGCAAAATAAAGGGAAAATTAAACATTATCTATCTATCTATCTATCTATCTATCTATCTATCTATATATCTATGAGAAAATGAAGGGGAAAAATAGACATTATTGCAAGATCTGAAGGCAAAACTATATATAACAATGTCTATTTTATATAGTTTTGCTTTCAGATCTTGCAGCACAAGAATACCTCTCTGGGAACATATGGGAATGTGTGTAACAGTAGAGCTCAGATATGAATCTGGGGCTGATGCTGTGGTTTCAGGAAATATTCTGGGAGGCAGATTCAAATTAATAGGCTCAAGTGCATCTTCAATATCGGAAGCTGGGATGAAGCATTAATTTATCCAATAAATGAACAATAAATTCTAGTAACATAGGCAATGTAGTTAGTGGCACAAAGTTGCTCATACACTTAACTGGGACTTGGGAGAGCTGCATTCTAGTCTCAGTGCAGACAATGGCCTGCTAAGTGATGTTGGGCAAATTGCTTCCCTTACTGTGCCTCAGTTTATCACATATATAAAATGAGATAATGATATGTCCTCCTTTGAAAGGACTGTTGAGACGTAGTGCCAAATAGTACTATAGAAGAGCTAGGTATTATTATTTCAAATAAATGGCCTTTTTTTTTTTGAGTGAGGGGGTAGATAATGACTGTTACTAGATCAGATATTGAGAGAGATTATCTAAAAAATCTGTGGCTCACAAGGGCCCACAAGACCACTGAAAAGTACTCCTTGAGGAGCTAAAATAGTAATATATGTTCCGTCTATGGCCCCACCACTGTTTGGGACCCAGATTTCAGCATAGCTGTCCACTTTGTCCTGCACAATTCCCAAAGTCATTACCTTTTTCAGCAGAAGTTTATTGATGGACCAGTAACAGTCTGGGGTTGCTAGTTTCTAAAGAGTGATAGCGACGTGCTTCTCCACTGTACGAACTGGTCTCAAGCAAGTATTCACAAGCGGGATGGCTCTGCGCAAAGTTCAAGGGAAATGGCCTGCTGCATACAGCAGTTGTATAGACATCCTTCATCATCCCACACGGTCATCACAATGCAGTCCTAGCAGTCTGTGCTTGTTTCCTGGTCCCAGAACCAGTGTTTCATATACTGAAAATGTTGTGTGATAGCCCACAGCAAGCAAAAGTTGTTTTTTTTTTCTATTGCAGGCAGCAGGACAACCTCCTACGTTGTATCTCCTGTTTCACTTCTGAAAGTACTGCAGGCCAAGGCATGAGGTGTTTATAACGCTCATGAGAATGCACAGTTGAGTAGGCTCCAGGCCTCCTTGCATGTATCACAGAAGAAACGAGCAAAAAAGCATTCCTCTTCTTTGTTAAAAGGAGGAAGATGAAGGGGGTGGAGGGAGTCTGTTGCATCATGGGAGGATGACAAGCTTCCTACATGCCACCGTGGCTATTTGCACTGTGGGATGGCTGCCTACAGTGCACTGCTTTGAAGTTCAAAGCAATAGCGAGAAGTGGGGATGAAAGAGTCAGGTGCAAATAGCATGGGGGTAATCACACTCCTTACAACTTTTATAATTCAATGTGTAAAAATCAAATTAAAATCTCCCTGCAATGTAGACATGGTCTTAGTGTTCTAATGCTGAATTAAGTTTTCTAGTAGGTGGAGCTGCATGCCGGTATATCACATTATTTTGAGACTCAGGGCCACCATCATGCCTTAAACAAGTGGGGGTAGTAAGACAGTTCCTAGGCCCATTATCTTTAGCACATCAGCAAGACACAATGGGTACGTCTACACTGAAAAGTTTTTTGGGGGATAAGGAGGCTTATCCTGAAAAAAAACTTTTGTGTGTCCAGGGAGCTGTTTTGCTTTTTCAAAAAAAGCACTCCAGTATTTTGAAACACTGGAACCATTTTTTTGAAAAAGCTAAACCTGGTTGTATTTAAAAAAAAAAAAGAAAAAAGAAAGGCTTTTTCGAAAAAGCTTTAAAAAAAAAAAGCCATTGCTGGATGCAGCAATGTCTTTCTTTGAAAAAGCCTACCTATTCTTTACATAGTTTGTTTGTTTTTTTGAAAGAGAGTCTAGTGTGGACTCTCTTTTTCAAAAAAAAAAAAAAAGTAGCCTTTTTTTGGGCCACAGAGACTCTTCCCCACCCCAAAAAATATTTAAAAAGGGTCATTCAAAATACTTCTTTCAAAAATGTTAATTTGAATTAATTATTTCAAGATGAATTTGAAATAGTTTTTATGAAAACTTTTTTCAAAAAATGTTTTTCAGTGTAGGCATAGTCAACATTAAATTGTGGTTATGCTGATCTAACAACACTGAAGTAGGTGGCCTTTTGATTTCTTTAGTGAAAACATAATAGAGACTATAGAAAAGAAATGAAATTTAGAAGGCCTATATAGATGACAAGATAAAACTTTAAATCATCCACTTTAAAGCTATTATTTTTACATTTCAAGTTATCAGAGAATATTTCATAAAAATCAGAAGCATAAGCAATCAATTTTGTCCCTTTTGACTCCATGTATTTGAAGGGCAGCAGTTCCTTGATTATTATTATTATTGATTTCCACAACCACTTTTCTTTTTAATTTACATGCAAATCTGTTCAACTTTAGCCTTTTTTATTTAGAGCACATCTCTTCATAGATATCCTCTCTACTGTCTGAAAACTGTTTGCCCAGAGAAAATGAATCAATATCAATTTACCCTGTAGTATTGTGCTAGCACATACCCTTAATACATGGAGTATGCCCTTTGACTCACACCTTGCTACAGTAAAAAGGCTTTCAGAATGGATAAAAATCAGACTGGATACTGTTGGAACTTGGCCACAATAATTTGTGTCTATTTGTGATCACCTGAAGACGTAAAGCATAACCTCTGCCAAAGAATATAATTATTTTGTTGATGAGCATAAAATAAATTTAGTTTCATCTTTTTCATATTTACAATAATTAATATAAGTTATAGAAATGAATTAGTCAACTATATTAAATTAAATTACAAAAATGAGTAAGCATGAGCTGTACTTATTCAGGCTAGCTAACTTTAGGATTTCTCTGCAAATGACATTCTGAAAGTTACACCCCTTCAGCAAGGCACCTGAAATTGACTTTTTTTTCTCCCTTTCTGATCCTATCAACTGACTACCCATAACACCATGTTTACCCAGCTTGCCTCTTGTGAACTAGTGTTATAGAACTTGTCATATCTTTTGGGTTCTTTCCCATAAATTATGCAGAAGGCAGAACAAAATGCGGAGTGCTAGAACTTCTAGCCTAGAAGTCACCACAAAATACAATAATTATGAGATCAAGATGCTGAAATCACCTTCTAGATTACCGACAATTGCTATATATGAAATACAAATCTTAAAAGACAATTCATTACTAGATGAATTTGAGTGGCATGATAATGTTGATTTAACTGTCTTTAGCACCCAACTGAGCAATCTTTGCAGAGTCAAAACTTCCCTTGAATTTCACAGATGGGTTAATTGCATACAGAAGAATGCCATATTGAGCCCTTATTGTGTTGAGTTCCCTACATGGATTACATTTAGTCACTGATTTGTGATTTTAAACACTGGTTTACTTGTGGATTTTTAATATAATTTTAATATTATAACTTCAAGTATGCAACTGAGAATATCTGCACATTGCCTGCTGTGTTCTGATATGAAATATGTTATTTTTATCTTAATGTTTACTGGAGTTCCAATGCTTTGATGAATGGGCTGGGTAGGAAACATGATAACACTTTTCTTGCTTTACAGGAACTTTTGCTGAAATTAACACTGTATTGCTCAACATCTGGAACATATTTGCATGGCAAAAGCATTATTCAAGCACAAAATTAAAACAGTGTTCTTTGGAGGAAAAAAGAAGCCAGATATGTTTGCCATATGCTGAACTTAATGCACTTGATGTTCTCAGTAAGCTACCTATGATCAGTATATGCTATATCAAATCCCATACTGACAAGCTTTTCATTTGTGAGCAATTTCATAAATATGAGAGAAACTATTGATGAGCTCAGTTTTGAACTGGCCCCATCTAAATTAAAACACTGTGAACTGAACATTGCCAAATCCAGTTATCAGTGCTGTGATAATAAGCATGAGTATGAAAGAAAAAGATAATGGTGACTAAAATAGGATGGAATGAGTGAATCATTATACCATGAACCTTTGTTATTAAAGTTATAACTAGATCTCTCCAGTTTAGCAGAAACCTGATCCAACTCCCATTCAGGTCATCCCAATGGATTCAATTCAAACTGGATCAGGGCCCAAATGCTGAAAGACATTTTTTATCATGGTTTGCTGGTTTCAGCCAGCACACATTAATTTCTTATCTTACACTCATTTTACTCCAGTATAATTTTGTTGACTCCTTTAGATTTTGCCTACTCTATACCAATGTAAATGAGGGGGAAAAGACCACAAGGTACCATTTAACCTTAAATTACAATAGGACATTTTCCTGAGTGTGGATATTAGGCACATTATTTCTTATGACAAACAAGGTAGCCTGCAGCCAGAACAAAGCTTGGGGACACAAATTATTGCTATTTTCAAAGGCTATGTCCATGTGTACATCATTACTTCGAAATAAGTTATTTCAAAATGAGTTGTTTCAAAATAAAGTCCTTATTTCGAAATAAGTTAATTTGAATTAAGGGAAAAGCTCAAAGTGAAATAGCATGTCCAAACACAGGATTTGCTATTTCACTTTATGAGAGGGGCACCAAGGGAGGTGTGGCAACGTGGCCCCCTCTCTGGGCCATGCCCCCACTCAATATAGGCTAAAAGGAAGGCACCTTGGGAAGGAGAAGAGCAAGAGTGTTATTTCAAAATAATGGTTATTTTGAAATAACACATCCAAACAGAGTTATTTCAAAATAACCATTTTGAAATAACAGCCATTTCGATTTATAGGAGGTTTAAGCTATTTTGAAATGATGGAGCCAGTCATTTCAAAATAAGAATACGGTGTGTGGACCTAATCTCTTTTATTTCGAAATAACCCGTGTTATTTTGAAAGAAAAGAGAGGTGTTAACACACCCAAAGAGTCATTTCTTTCACTTTTGGACAGAGTTGTTAGCCCTGATTCTCCACTATGTCCAAGCTATACTGACAGCAGCAGCCATAGGAAACTAATTGCCCGTAATATTGGTATTTTAAAAATAGATAATTTTTTATGGGGTTCTGCCACTCTTCTTCATATTAAAGCATGTCTTGCTTTTTGAGGAGTAGGATGTTTCCCAGACTCAGGAACTGCTTGACATGAGGGAAGGTGGCAGAATCAGGCCTAAACTGGTGATGACAGAGACTTAAATAACTCTCTAGCCCTTACAGGAGATGGACTGATTACAGAAAAATATGTGAGTACTAGGTGAACCAGCTAACATTTTGCATTGCTCATTAAATTTCCAGAACATTCTGCAACTTAACTATGGATGCCATTGATTAAATACAGTCACAGTTTCTAATCATCAGAGGCGTGAAATGCTAGCCCTGCCCCAGCAGGAATTATGGAGGTAAATAAATGCCATATGTGAGATCAGGAAGGAATTTTCCCCTGGTCAGATTGACAGTAACATTAGGAGTTTCTTACCTTTCTTTCAGCATGGGTTGCAGGTCTTTTGCCAGGATTATCTGCATATATCTCACTGAATATTTTCCCTGCTAGTGAGGGGTCCTTGGGCACTGGTGCTCTTCAGTCCCTCCTGTTCTCTGCTTGTGGCATATAATAGTCTAATCTCTTGTGGCAGGAAAGCTGTGTCTAATTTCAGTTTTTAGGTTTACTGTGTAGGTGGCACTGGCAGCCTGGGATAGACAGGTCTGTTTTAGATGATCTGGTGGTCCTTTCTGATCTTAAATTCTATGCTTCTGTTACCAATAGCCAGTGACGTAGTGGTTAAAAAACAAGAGAAAGTAGTGAGTAAGCTAACCAACTATACTTACTATTCCTCAAATGAGAACCAGTAAATTTAATTTGCCCATATTTACCTTTGACTTATGTAAAACCTTGAAAGTGGAGAAATACGTGTCTAGAAAAGCACCATATTTGAGGTATGATTTAAGGTTATCTGAAAAGAAAAAGGTGTTATTGCTATTGAACTGATGTTAAGCTTTTTCGTCTTATTTGGCTAGTCTTTGTCCCTTCTTTCACAAAGGAATTGAAGATATTATTCATCCTGCTATATCAGATTTCATTACATAAGAGTGGCCATTTGACTCTCTCCTAGTGATATCACTTCTAATATTTCCTCAATAATTCAGCTCCTTTGCAAAGGAGATTTAAAGCTCTTCTGCAGCTTCATTTGCTTCTGCAAATGTAGTTTGAACAAACTGAAATGTATTTAGGTTTACCTATGCTCATCTGTGAAAGGACTTTTTGACCTAAATGTGTTTTTCTTTGAGGCAGAGTTTCAAGCTCATTCAAGTATGGTGATGTATGTAACTCAATCTTTTAAAGAGAACAGAAGAGTATAGCAGAAATGAACAGACAAAGAAACATAATGTAAAGGTTAATTGTACAAAAACTAAATACATAGGTGATACCATATTAGAAAAGACTAATACTCCATTTATTTTGTATCTTATCTTTGGGCAGTACCAAAATTTCCATGCCACCTGCCAGACAAAAACCTTAATGAGAAATTGTGGAATAGCTTATTCATAGAAAAAGCATCTTCTTTACTCTTCAGTTAGTGATTAACTACAACTACCTGATTTTTTCTTAATATAAATATAGTTATTTGAAGTTGTTATTAAATATGTTTCTTTAACAAACAGAAGCTCAACTGTTTAAGGAGTCCTTATATCAGAGTTAGTTTTCATTTTCACTGTGTACAGCACTGAGCATTCTGCCAGTGTTTCATAAATACAAATAATTGTTTAGTAATGATTCTGGAAGCATTATATAGCATGTGACAGAAGAGAAGGGATAACAATACACATGGTACTGCAAATACCACAATACAGTGCAAGTCCAAGAATCTGAATAGAACAGAATAGAATAGCTCCATTGCTCAGTGAAACCAGTGGAAAGACTGTGACTTCAATGATTTTGACTGAAATGACTGAACTTATAGACACAAGATGAGTCCTAGAAACAAAGATGATAACTTTTAAAATCTAATATAGGGAAGTTTAAGACTTAATGCGTTTTAAAATTTCTTAGGGTATGTCTACACTGAAAATATTTTTTAAAATAAAGAGGCTTATTTCAAAAAAAACTTTTTCGTGTCCATGCAGGCATTTAGTTATTTAGAAAAAAGCACTTTGGTATTTTGAAATAACCAAGCACTATTTCAAAGTAACTAAACCTACTTTTTCTTTGAAAGAGAAATTCTTTCAAAATAGTTATTTCAAAAAAGCCATTCCAAGCCATGGAATTGGCTTTTTAAAAAAAAATGGGAAGGGATTCCCTTGTGGGGCTGCATTCAGGTAGGGGAGGGATACCTCTGACAGGGCCCTCTTCCCTGTTGGGGGAGAGATTCCCCGGTAGGGCTTCCTCCCCCACCAACAACTACAAACACTCAGAGCCAGGTCTCATCCCTAGCCCATTCCTAGCCCCCTCAGCCTGAACACAGGGGTTGGGGGGGGGGGAGATCAGCAGGCCTGCTGGGGGAGCAGCCCCACCAGGGGTTCCCTGTCCCTAGTAGGGACACAAGGCCAGCGGGGGTTCCTTGTCCCCATCAGGGAAACCAGCCCACTGGGGTTCCCTGCCTGCAGCATGGAAGGGAGCCCTGTGGTGGAATCCCTCCCCCAGCAGGGAAAGGAGCCCTACAGGTAAATCTCTTCCCTGATGGGAAAACCAGTCTGCTGGGGGATCCATTCTGAGTTAGAGAGTCTAATGTAAACTCTCTAATTCAAAATACTAATGCCTACTTTATTTTGAAATAGTGAGTCTTGTAAAGACTCACTATTTCAAAATAATTATTTTGAATTAATATTGGCATAGTGTAGTCATAGCCTTAATGTCTAATGTGGTTTTGCTGTTTCTGATGTTCTCCTGTTCAAGACAGGATTCAATAAGAGAAAATTCCTATCTTCTCCCTAACTTGCTCACACTTTAGTATATCCAGTAGATCAGAAGTAGAAGGGAAGAATCTATTTCCATTTAAAAAGTATTCTTCTTTGTGCTCACTGTAATTTTTACCTAATTCTCATGATAAAATCATAGAATCATAGAAATGTAGGATGGAACGGACCTCACGAAGTTACCAAGTCTCTGAACACAGGCATGATCAAGTAAACCTCCCTAGGTCATCCCCATCAGATGTTTGTCCAGCCTTTTCTTAAAAACCTGCAGTGATGGAGAGGTCAAAATGTACTTCATAATCTGTTCAGCCTTCATGATATAATCTGTTCACTAATGCAAGGAGCCCAGGCAACAAAATGGAGGAACTAAAGCTACTGGTACAGGAAGTAAAGCCAGAAATTACAGGAATAACAGAAATATGGTGGAATAGTAGTCATGACTGGAGAACTGGTAGGCTATGTTCACATGTAAACTGTTATTTCAAAATAAGTTATTTTGAAATAAGTTATTTTGAAATAAAGTCCTTATTTCAAAATAAGTTAATTTCAATTAAGAAAATGTTAATTTAAATTAAGGGAAAGCCTGCTTTTGAAATGGCTGTTATTTTGAAATAAGGCCGTTCGGACATGTTGTTTTGAAAGAGTTGTTTTGAAACAATGGTGTTTTGAAACAACGTGTCCACATGCCATTGTTTTGAAACAACCATTTTGAAACAACGGCTATTTCGATTTCCTGCTTGGTTTATCGGGTCCCGTTGTTTCGAAATAATGGTACGTTGTGTGGACATGAGAAATTTTATTTCAAAACAGCAACTGTTGTTTCAAAATAAAACTCACATCTGAACACAGCCGTACTGATGTTTAGCAAAGACGGATATAAACACAAACATGGTGGAGGAGCATTGTATATCAATGATGAAAGAGACTGTACAGAAATTAGGAGTGATACAATCGATATGATAATGTCTGTCTGGGCAAAAGTCACATTGGGGAAGAAAACTACTAGAGCTTCTCCTGAGATAGTGTTTAGGGTATGTTATGGATCATCAGGATCCAATTCCAGTACAGACAGAGACTTCTCTAATGTTTTTTAATGAAGTAAATACTCTTGGGAACTGTGTGATTATGGGAGATTTTAATTGTCCAGATGCAAACTGGAAGACTATTGCTAGTACTGCTAGTAGGGCACAGTTTTTCCTGAATGTTATAGATGACAGATTCATTCATCAAATGCTTGCTGAACCAGCAAGCAGGTATACCATTTTAGATTTGGTATTAGTGAGTAGTGAGGATCTCTACTAGTGGTTGTAGGAGACAACCTTGTTTTGAGTGACTATGAGCTAACTCAGTTAAATGGAAGGATGAAAAAAATGGATCTGTGACGAAGATCTTTGATTTCAAATCAGCTAACTTTAAAAAATTAAGGGAATTACTTAGGGAAATTGATCGGACTGAAGAACTCATGGATCTAAAGGCTGAGAATGTTTGGAATTACTTCAAGTCAAAGGTGCAGGAGCTATCAGAAGTCTGCATCCCAAGGAAGGGTGGAAAAAAATCATAGTTGAGGTTTGTAGACCTAGCTGGATGAACAAGAATCTCAGACAGGCAATTAAGAGGAAGCATAAAGCATAAAGAAGTGGAAGATGAGAGGAATCAGCAAGGAAAGCTATTTCTTGGAGGTCAGAAAATGTAAAAGCTAGCTGAAAACCAGGTAGAATTGGACCTTTATAAAGTTATATAGCCATATAAATAATAAGAAAACAAACAAAAAAAGAAGTTGGGCTGCTGAACACTGAGCATGGGGTAGATAGAGATCAAGGACAATCTAGGCCTGGTCTAATATCTAAACAAATATTTTGCCTCAGTTTTAATGAGGCTAATGAAGAGTTTAGGGATAGTGGCAGAGGGGTCAATAGGATCAGAGATATGAAGGCAGAAATTACCTGATGTAGAAGTCAAACTTGAACTAATTAATGGGACTAAATCAGGGGTCCCAGATAAACTCCATCTAAGGATATTAAAGGAACTGCTACACGAGATTGCAAGCCCATTAACAATGATGTTTGATAAATTTGGAAACTGAGCAGTTCTCCAGTCATATGGTACATCCCCTAACATAATTGCTATTTTTAAGAAGGGGGGAGGAACAATCGAGGTAATTACATGCCTTCTTGTTTGATTTCAGTAGTATGCAAAATATTAGGAAAATAATTGAAAGAGAAAGTAGTTATGGACATTGAGGTTAATGGTAACTGGGACAAAATACAGCATGGTTTTGCAAAAAGTAAATCCTTCTAGACCAACCTGATCTCATTCAAGCAAATAACAGATTTTTTAGACAAAGTGAATAAAGTGGATGTAATTTATCTAGATTTCAGTAAGGCATCAGATATGGTTCCACATAGGGAACTATTAAATTGGAAAAGATGGGTATTAAATTGACTACTGGAAGGTAGGTAAGGAACTGGTTGAAGGAGAGACTGTAATGAGTCATGCAGAAAAAGTTCCCGAGGGGTGACTGTGTTAACCTATTCCAGCGTAACCAAATTAAGGAAGGAGTTCTGTGGCACTTCTAAAGACTAGTATATTTTAATGACTAATTGTATTAGTCTTTTAGGGTATGTCTACGCTTATGATTTACTTTGAATTAATGAGAATTAATTCAGACTAAATCAATGAATGGCTACACTAGCTTTCATTACTTCGAACTAAGCTTGCTTTGAAGTTATAAAACCTCACTTCACTTTGAAGTAAGGGTTAAGTTGAACTTATTAGTTCATATTAACCAAATGGAGCCACTTTAATTTGAACTAATCATTACTTTGTTTAACATGGTTTGACCTTCTTTGTCCCAGGGTGCCTTCTTCTTTCTATGTGTTGGGTGGGGGCATGGACCTTCTTGGGGGCTGTGTTGCTACACTTCCCATGGTGCCCCTGTCCTAAATAAAACTAGCAAGTCCTGTCCATGGATATACTAGTTCAATTTGGGTTTCTAGTGGGGATACATTAATTCAAATTAACTTAGTGTGAGTTAACCATTATTAATTTGAATTAATTAATATGAACTAAGTTAATTCGAACTAACTTCTTAAGAGTAGACATAGTCTTAAAAATAAGTAAATTTGTTAGTCCCTAAAAATGCCAGAAAACTCTTTCTTCATTTTGGTCATACTGAAAGAGAACTGTCAGGCTGGATGGAGGTTACTAGTGGAGTTCCTCAGCAATCAGTCTTGGGAGCAATCTTATTTACCCATTTTATTACTGCCTTTGGCAGAAAAAGAGGGAATATACTAACAAAGTTTGTGGATGATACACAATTTAGAGAATTCTTTTTGGGTATTTGGCTGGTGAGTCTTGTCCATATGTTCAGGGTTTAACTGATACTTGAGGTCAGGAAAGAACTTTCCACCAGGGCAGACTGGCATAGGCCTGGGAGTTTTCACATTCCTCTGTAGCACAGGGCACTGGTCACTTGCTGATTATACTCTGTAACTTGAAGTCCTTAAATCATTATTTGAGGACTTCAATAACTCAGTCTTAGGTTAGTGGTCTGTTACAGAAGAGAAAGGAGAAAACTCTGTGGTCTGCATTGTGTAGGAGGTCAGATTAGACTATCATAATGGTCCCTTCTCACTTTAGTCTGAGTCTATCAGCTCTTCTTCCCCACTAGGTAGAGGATTTACACTTTCTGGCATATTTCCCTTGCTCCTAATGTATTTAAAGAACCTCTTCGTACTGTCTTTTATGCCCCTGGCAAGATGGAATTCATTTTATGCCTTAACATTTCTAATGTTCTTAAATTTTTGTGATGCTGTTTCTTAATTCTCCTTAGCATATTGGCCTCTTCCTAGTCTTCCTGTCTTTCCTGTACATTGGAATAATTTGCAATTATGCCTTTAATCTCACTGTTTTGAGAAAATGCTAGCTCTCCTGAATTCCTTTTCCCCTTAGATTTTCTTCCCATGTGGCCTTACTTATCCATTCTCAGAATCGGTTAAAAGTCAGCTTTTTAAAAATCTACTGTCCTTTTTCTGCTTCTCTCACTCCTTCCTTTCCTTGAAAACTTACGTTAGTTAAAAGTAGTTAAAATTGTCCCAGAACATCTAATAGCCTGATAGATTCTGTTCTGAGAAACTTTACAGCCTTGATTAAAAAATATAATGATATATACTATGAGCATAATATAATAAATTATGCAAAGCATTTTACAATGCAGCAATAGACATGAAGGTGGGAAAAGGTGTATAGAAAGAAAGATCCAAAATAAAAGATAATGATATAGAAACCAGAGAAGAGGGCCCAGAAGCTAATTAAGGTGTAGATGGCAGAAAGGCTTTACAGTTTGAATTAAGGGGGACATAGATTTTTCACTATCTATTGCAGAGGCATGGGAGGGATATAACCCTTTGTTTTAAGACTAGACCTGAAACAAAGAGCTATAAAATACCAATATCCAGCCTTAAATCTGAAGTAGTGACAGTGAGAACTTGGCAGAGATATAATATAGCTACCTTTTATTTACCACACAGAGGAGACCTTAGATACTGCTAAATTGGATCAGGGAATAGGAAGAAAAATTGAGAAGGTAAGAAGATTAGCAAGCTGGAGAATGGAATAGAAAGAATAAAAAAATAAATATAGACAAGCTAATAAAACAAAAAGTTCCATCTATTTTTTCCTGCATTAAAAACCTTACTATAGATGGCACAAGGCTTCTAGTTTTCATTTATAAAAGCTAAGTTTTACACCTGTGGAAAATTAGCCATTTTTTAAAAATAGTTTAATTTAAGAAAAGTGGCCACAAAAGTCCTATGCCAGAGTAGCTAAAATTTTCTTGTCCCTGCAGCAATAAACTTAAAGGAACTGGAGGACACTGACAATGGGAAATTGTGTATTAAAATTTTAGGAAAAAAATTAGGAAAAGGTCAGTAAAAGAGAAGGAGAACCTGATAAACACCAAGAGAGGCAAAGTGGTTGTTGATTTACCTTCATATGTAGACTGTATGTTGTTTTGGATATTTTGTTTGCTTTAATACATTCACTGGTTAAAGACAGCATCTTAGACAATAGTGAGCAAGTAAAGAATGAAATGGAGATGCTGTCCCTTGACTTGTAAACACATTCAGTACACAAAAAGTATGGAATCATGGTAGGGATAAGATCCACTGAGTTCTTTCAAAAGGGTTGAATCTCATAGAATTTTGAAGAGAAAGGAAATCCAGAAGCAGTCTCAGTCTCTGTTTATTAACATGGAGGAGCATCATAATGTCTCACAAATTGGTCTAATAATCTTACCCACCTGATCTCTATAATACCTCAAATAGTAAATGAAAGAAAACACCTAATGTGACCCCAAAACACAAAATGCTTAAGCATCACCATAGAGAACAACAGTGAAATCAGTAAAGGACATTTCAGGAGTCTATAAAAGATTAATTCCAGCTATACTAACAGTTGATTAAATAAGATTAAGTCCTTACTTACAAAGTGTATGGGCCAATTACAGCAGCCTCAGAACACTATTCATCTTTAGTTCAATGTCACAAAGATATTTAAACTTACCAAAGATAATGCTGAAAACATAAGGAATATTTTTCATTTCTATTGCCTATTCAGTTTAACAAATCCTAATAACACTGTAATTACTTTTTATTCCTTTATTTAATTTATTTACCTTTTAAGCAATGGCAATATGCTTGGCACTAAATAAAGGCCATATAAAAAGGGAGAGTTCCTGCAATGAGGATCTTATAATCTGCACAGAAATAATTAATCTATTGTTTACACACCTCTCTGCATATTGAGAACAAATCAAGTAATTTTAATGCCTGAAACCATTGGATCTTGAATTTTTGCCTTTGCTAATGCTGGCAAGATATTTAAACCTCTGCATCAGTCGACTGGCTACCAGCCAAGCAAGATCTTTTAGCAGATTGTGATAAAACCATGGGACTTGCAACAAAGATGTTTCTGGCATATCTAGAATTGCTCATCAGTAGTTCAACGAGTCATATCTAGAAGAGTTAGAGCGTCAATGGTGTGCCATCATCAAGGAATAGGTGTCACCTGTCATGGTACAGATAATTTCCAGGTTATCCAATACATATATGAGGCCTCTTTGTAAGATCATTTCTACACTGCACAGGGTATAATCAGTATATTAATAGTATGTACCTGTATTTTTCTTATTCCATCATCTCTGCGGCTGTGTTCACACAGCCCTCTTATTTCAAAACAACAGAGGTTGTTTCGAAATAAGATTTAGGCTGTTCACACAACGCACGGTTGTTTTGAAACAATGGGAACTGTTGTTTCGAAACAATGGCGTTGTTTCGAAACAAGTTAAACCCCATGGCTGTGTTCACACACGGGGTTATTTCGATACAAGTTGTTTCGAAACAACTTGTATCGAAATAACCCCCTGTGTGTGAACACAGCCTGCAAGTCTGAAGATATCTGCTCTGCATATATTTCTAAACAGTAATGGCATCTTAATGGACCAGAACTATCGTATATCATAATGCTGAGAAAACAGAAGTCTTGTTACAGTATAGCAATTATCAGTATCACAGGATTCTATCCCTTTAAATGACTTCACTTACTGTGGGGATTCATTGGTTTCCTTCCGCTTTCTCATCTCTCCATAATTTAAAGAAGCTGTCAAGATACGAACATGACTTACTGAATAACAGCATGATCTTATTATCCTTATACTATTGTTTCCCTCTTTGACACTTGTACCATGGCTGCACTGAGATTTTAAGGTCTCTGGGGTAGGGATTATATCTTTAGTCTTTTCTATGGAGCTCCTCAGACACATTTTGACACTTAACCACCCTTGTGACCAAGGGCAAGTCACTTGACCACTCATAATCTGTCTTTTCCATCCCACATTTCATTTATCTGACCTATTTACATTGTAAGCTCTTCATTGCATGTTCATTTCACTATGGGTATGTCTACACACACTTCTTATTTTGAAACAACAGAGGTTGTTTTGAAATAAGAAGTGCCATGGCCACACAACGCACGGCCATTTCAAAACAAGCAAACAGCTTGTTTCGAAATGGCCGCAGTTGTTTCGGCATAGCTTAAACCTAGTTTGGTTTTGAAACAGGGTTGTTTCGAAACCAGAGGTTTCGAAACAGCCCTGTTCAGACATGTTGTTTCAGAACAAAGTGTTCCGAAACAACACATGGCCTTTCTCCCAGGGTGCTAAGCACCCTGGGAGGAGGGCCTGCCCACTCAGCATCCTGGCCAGGGTGCTAAGGGGTGTCCGCGGGGGAGGGGTGCGGGGCTGCGCCACAGTCCACGGGTGCCTGCAGCAGACTGCAGGCACCGGTGGAGTCAGGCGCGGGGCCGCGGGGGATTCCGTGGGTGGGTCCGCGGGGGATTCCGGGTTGGGACAGCGGGGGATGACCCGGCCCCGCCCCAGCAGGAGCGGGGCCACGGGGGATTCTGGGGTGGGAACGCAGGGAATGCCCCAGCCCCGCCCCCGCCCCCAGCAGGAGCGGGGCCACGGGGGATTCCGGGGGCGGGGCCGCGGGGGATTTGGGGGTGGGACCGCAGAGTATTCCAGGGCGGGGCCACCGGGGATTCCGGGCCGGCGCTTACTCCGGCCCCAGCAGCAGCGGGGTCCAGCCGCGCACCGGGGCTGCACCCCCAAGTTTGGGGGCAGCGGGGGCTTTAAAGCCCCTGGGGTGAGGCGCCCCACTGTGCCTCTCCTGGCTTGTGCCTGCAAGGGACTGCAGGCACCCTCCAGGTGAGGCGCGGTGCCTGCAGTCTGCTGCAAGCACCGGCAGAGCCCGGCGCCTGACTCTGCCGGTGCCTGCAGCCTTCTGCAGGCACCCGTGGGGTGCAGCGCCCCTCTGCGCTGCACCTTGCCAGTGCTTGCACTCCCCTCCCCAAGCGAAATAGCAGGTCCACACTGTGGACCTGCTATTTCGCTCCCTTATTTCGCAGACAAAGTTTTTGTCCTGCGAAATAACATGTTATTTCAAAACAGCTTGTTTCGAAACGTCTTGTTTTGAAACCAGCCTGCCCCGTGTGAACATAGCCTATGTGTTGGTGCAGGGCTTAGCACAATGGTGCCCAATCTTCAGTGGAACCACTAGGCTCAACAATAACAGTTGTGTAGTGTGATGGGCTATGTCCACACTGGAGGCTGAAGTCGACTTAAGCAACTCCAGGGCCACATTTGGAGTTCATTAAGTCAATTTAAGCACTTGCTTAAGTCAACTTAATAACTCACCCTTAAAGTTATCTTTAAGGATTAAGTTGACTTTATTAAGATGACTTAAGAATGTGACCATTAAAGTAGACTTAATAAAGTTGACTTAAAGCAGGAGAACCATTTAAATCGACTTAATAAAGTCAACTTAAGCCAGGGAATCCATTTAAAGTCAATTTTATTAAGACAAATTTAAATGGGACCACTGGCTTAAGCCGACTTTATATTTATTTAAGTCAACTTAAACAAATGGGGCCTCTCTAAGTCAAGTTAATAAGGTCAACCTTTAGGTTGACCTTATTAAGTCGACTTACCTGAGCCCCCTAGTGTAGACATAGCCATGCAGTGGCTTGCCCTATAGGGCCCAGAGGCCTGGATCTAGCCAATTCCCATCCAATTAGCCCTGCCTACCATGTGTAGGAGGGAGATTGAGTTTAAATAGCAGAATCAGCTGGGTATTGAGGAGCTTCTGTTAAGAGCAGCAGTAACCTGCACAGAAAGGGGGATGCTCACAGAGGTGTAGGCTGATTGCAAATAGTGAGACAAACTGCTTCAGGAAAGACCCTGAGACCAGCACAGTTGCAGGGAAGGGCAAGGAGTAGCCAGTTAAGGCAGGAAGGACTCAGATAGTAGGTGAATTTGGGGCTGTGCCCAGCCTATGGCTGAGGAGGAATGTTTTGTGTTTATTTTTGAATGTTAAATTAATAAACCAAACCCTAAGGCAGTGATTCTCAACCACTGTGTCAGGACACATTACTGTGTCTCAACACAGAGGTAAGTGTGTCACGAAAGAGCTGGGGAGATGTTGGATTTGGCCTGGGGGCATGGGCTGATGTGTCCTGGTTGCAATATGCCACCAAGTGTGTTATGACCTGTAAAAAGTTGAGAACCACTGCCCTAAGGGGATCTGTTGTCACTGGACTAATGAGACCCCATATGGAATTTACTTAGGAACCCCCTTGAAGGCTGAAAGCCAAAGCCAGACAATGACATCCGAAGGGTGGTCATGAAGGGCCACTCAGGAGGTGGCCAAACTAATGACAATCACTTTCCTTGGGTTTCTGTCTCAAGAGCAGCATGCAGCTGTGCAGCTACATAGCGTGATCATTAGAGCAGCCTCTTAGCAAGTTTCCTAGCAGTGTTCCTCCATCAGCCTCCTCAAGCTCTGAATGAAGCAACTTCTTTGCGCTTGTGTCTGAGTGGCCATGACCATATTACTTAGCTGTGAACTTTTCACATTGGTTGCCTATAAAGCCATGATCTGAATTTATCAGGTGTTTTTTTTAAGCTCTAAGCAGCAAGCTCCTTAGCTATATTTAAGATCTCCCATGGAACTCTTGTCTTGACCAAGAATCCACATTGGCAAATCAATTGAATTTTGCGGAGTCCACCTGAGGGTGGCAGGCAATCCTAACATTGCTTGCATGGGCCACGAAGCCTGGAGCACACTTCCATGCAACACACTGTTAGTCCATCTCTCCCAGATGTAGAAACACATCTTACAACTACTCCCTTTAAGTCCTGAAAGGTGTTTTAAGTTTCACCACTGCTTTCCTTTTATCTGTTCCTTTTCATCATCTCCTTTTTCCCAGTCTGACCCTATGATGTTTGGGGTGAAAAAATTGAGAGGTTGTTTTCAGTACTATATTTTAATTATACTGTAGAGTGTTCAAAATTACTGCAAGTATAAATTGGTTATGCTAATTATGTCCAAGTTATGTCTGTAATACTTTTATAATGCAATCAGAAATGACCACTCTTACTGTAGAAGTTTTTATAAGAAATGCCTGTGTTAATCATGGAAATTATGCTGTACTTTCCCAAGTGTGCTAAAACCTGGTACCCCCCCCCCCAGATCTTTTTCTTTCACCTGTGTGTATAAACTTTCTAAAGAACGGGCTGTAATTATATATAATCGCCCTATCTGGCACCTTAAAGCACAGTACAACCAGCATCTGGTAAAATGTGCCATTGTTCTACAATGAGATCACTGTACAATTAAATGGAATGCAGATTACATGACCTCACTCCATAATCTGACTAACGGCTTGTTGGGCATATTTTAACTTTCAACAGTCTCCAGTGAATTTCATAAATCCTTTTTTACTTTCTTACTGTATCTTTAAAAATTGTTTCAATCAATAGAGAATCATAGCATCATAGATACACGTTATTTCGAAACGAATTATTTCAAAATAACAAAAAGTTAAATTGAAATAAGAAAAAAAGCAGGAATCGAAATAGCATGTCCACACTGTGGGCATGCTATTTCGCTTCAGGGGCAGGGCATCATGGGAGGTGTGGCAACATGGCCAGCTCCCTGGGCCATGTCAGCTGCCATGTTGCTAGCCAATCCCATACAAGCTGGCCCCGACCTCACTTCCCTGTCCACTCAGGCTAGCAGTGTGCTGCAAGTGATGGACATTGCCCGGTTGCCCAGACAGCGCTGTGCGACCAAGGGACCCTCTGCCCTCCTGCAGAGTGTCCTGCTCATGCAGGACACTCTGTTCATGGACCCAGAGGCTGCCCAGCCTCTGCCTGAGGCTTTCATCCACCTTGTGCACTGGGCAGAACTACTGCCCCTGCCCCCCTCTGTGCCTCGCCACGTCTGGACTTGGGAGACCAGCCCAGACTGGTGGGAGTGGGTCATGCTGTGCACCTGGGGGGACTACCAGTGGTGGCAGAACTTCCAGATGACCAGGGCCAGCTTCACCCTCCTGGTCACGGAACTCACCCCGCAGCTGCGTCGCAGGGACACCCCTACGGGGCCTGTCATCCCCGTAGACAAGAGAGTGGCCATCGTCCTCTGGAAGATGGCCACTCTGGAGTCCCACAGGGCAGTGGCACACCTCTTTGGTGTCGGGAGTTCCACCACCGGCGCCATCCTCCTCGAGGTCGCCAGGGCCATCAACCACATCCTGCTGTGATGCCTGGTGAGACCAGGGGAGCTGCAGGACACCATTCCTGGGATGGCCACCCTCGGCTTCCCCAACTGTGCGGGAATCCTCGATGCGACGCACATCTCCGTGTGAGCCCCAGCGCACAGGGCCACTGCGTATCGCAACCGCAATGATCGTGCAGGCCCTTGTGGACCACCAGGGCCAGTTCCAGAACTGTTATGTCCAATGGCCAGGGAGGGCCCATGATGCCAGGGTCCTCCGGAACTCTGCCCTCTACTGGGACATGGACGCGGGCACCTTCTTCACACCTCACAACATCAATCTTGGAGGAGTAGAGGTGCCCGTCCTCATCGTGGTGGACGTGGCCTACCTCTTGCGGCCATGGCTCATGCGGTCGTATGCAGGGCCCCTCGATCCCAGCCGGCAGATTTTCAACCGCCGCCTGACCAGCTGCCACCAGGTGGTGGAGTGGGCATTCAGCTGCCTCAAGGCCCACTGGAGGTGCCTCCTCACCAGTCTCCACCTCACAGAGAGGATGCTGCCCCAAGTCATCGGTGTGTGTGTCACCCTCCACAACTATTGCGAACAGCATGTGAGCCCATTCAACCGGCGTGGGAGGCTGAGGCCTGAGTCCTTGCCAGGGACTACGTAGAACCAGGACCTGTGCCCACATGGGAGCAGCCGTCACAGCGAGCCCTCTCTGTGTGCGACGCCCTCTGGATCACCTTCACAGAGGAGGAGCTGTGAGGGCAAGGCCTGCCCTCCCCACACCACCCTCTCCCCTGTTCACCCACAGCCAGCCCCCACCCGTCCACCCACACTGTCAACTACCCCTAATAAAGCCACTGAAAATCACATAAACGTTTGAAAGTATTTATTTGACAATCAGGGGTTGGGGCAGGGAAGGGCTGGGGGAGGAGTTCAGGGAGGGGGCAGCAACTTGGGAGGGGAAGGGGGACTTTGGGGAGTTTGGGGAGGGGGCAGCAACTTGGGAAGGGAAGGGGGTGGAAAAGTCCAGGGGGCAGGGGGGAGGTCAGGCATGGCCTGTGGGAGGCTTCGGTCGGGGGGGGCATACCCCACCCGTGCCCACGGCCGGCCTCCATCCATTGTCGTCTCCGGGGCGGGCCAGGCGGTGACCCGTTGGCATGCTGTGGCAGGGGCATCTGTGCCGCGACCTCCAGGATGGTGGCTGGCAGCTGCTCCGAGAGCCGCTTCATGGCTGCGGCCAGCAAGTCGTCCGCCGCGGTCAGGCGCTCCAGGACCCGGAGGGCAGCGTCCTGCCTCTGGCCCTGGTCCCGCCACCAGGCCTGGGTTGAGGCCTCCATCCTCTCACCCAGCTCCTCCAGAGCCTCGAGGAGCTCGGCGCGGGAGCATGAGACCCTCCTCCGCTGCTGGGGCGCCCTGGGGCTCAGGTGGTGGGGTGGTGGTGCAGCCCATTGAGCAGCTGGGCGACCTGCTGGAGGGAAGCAGAAAACACAGTTGGCCCTTGCCGCCAGCCGGCCCTGTCTGTGTGCAGCCTGTCTGCAGTGCACACCCCTGCCCTGACTGTCAGCAGGACCCAGGGTCCCGTGGGACATTGCCCTGGGGTACAGCTGCCGGCCCCCAAAGTCTCTGAAGGAGGACAAACAGTACCTGACAGAGGAAATTGGAGGACACTGGGCAAAAAAGTTGTCTGGCTGGGGTAGTCATCGGTGTTTGGGGGGCCCTGGAACACTTTCCTGTACAGATCAGTGTTCTATGGCATTCTAGGATCCTTCAACCTCTCCAGTACAGAGCCTGACAAACTCCAGTAGTTTGAACTGCCTGCCAGGCAGAGAATGTGAGTTTAAAAAGAAAAACAGGACAGTAAAAAGGGGACCATGTTCTCCTTTTGCCTGACATCTGGGAACCAGACCCTGGAGGCACACAAGCTAGTGGTGCCCATGAGGGTGAGATGGACTCAGCCATGCCTTGCTCGAGGGGGTCTCCCAAGGCCACTTGCCAGTGATGTGGCCTGCATGCTGTCCACCCCACCCAAGATGCGGCTGCATCTTTACCAGCCAGCCCGTTTACCACCCCGAGGAACACAGGGCCCTATAAGCCCGGTGCCACCTGTCTCTGTGGGACCCGTGGCCAAGGGGGGGCCTTTGCACCCACCAACCTTGTGCCCTACTGCCCCGATGCCTGGCCCTGGCCCCCGTTCTGCCCGTGACCTGCTGGACAGGCCCAGCCCTGTGTGCCTTAGTGGGAGGGGAATACATACCTATGGGGGCTCCAGAGGTCCGGTGTGATGTCCTGGGCTCCATCTCTGACCCAGGGGTGGTGGTGGGCTCCTAGTCCTCGGGGCTGCTCCCTGCCTCGGGGCTGGCAAAGAGGTCCGGGCTGCTGGGGGTGGCCTCTGCCGCTGGTGGTGGTGGTGCAGCCGGAGGCCCCCCGACAGAGACTTTGGAGCCCAGTGCCTCTGGGCCCAACGAGGGGCTCCGATGGCCTCCTGAGTCCAGTGCCTCAGAAGGGAGACCACTGGGCTCTGGACCCAGGAAGGAGTGGAGCTCCTCAAAGTAGGGGCAGGTGGCAGAGCTCCCTGCCCCCTGGAGGTCCCGGGCCTCCCAGGTACAAGCATGGTCCTGTCTCAGCGTTTTTATTTTGCTGCAGACCTGCTCGGTGGTCTGGGGATGGCCCACCTCGGACATTGCTGTGGCAATGTTCGAGTATATGTCCCGGTTCTGGTGCAAAGCCCAGGAACAGGACATGATGTCTTGCCTTTGCCAGATCCCGAGGAGGCACTGCACCTCCTCAGGGGTCCAAACAGGGGCCCTGCGTAGCCCCCCAGCAGAAGTTCCTGCCTGGGCTGCCATGTCTAATGGAGGCTCAGGCCATGTTGCCTGACAGGCATGCCCTGACAGGAACTTTCTGTTCCCCAGGGTGCTGTGCACCCTGGGAGGAAGGTCAGACAGTTATTTTGAAACAAGCGTTGTTTCAAAATAACACATCCAGGCAACAGTTGTTTCGAAACGAGTCATTTCAAAACAACCATTTTTTTGAAACAGCATGTCCCAATGGGGTTGTTTCGAAACAACGTTGTTTTGAAATGGAACTGGGTTTAAGTCATTTCGAAACAACGGCTCTTGTTTCAAAACAATGGAACCCGTTGTTTTGAAATGAGACAACGTCGTTTGGACATGCCACTTCTTGTTTCGAAACAAGAAGTGCGTGTGGACATACCCTGAGAGACAATGAAAGTATATGTGCTTCAAAGGTCAATAAAGTAATCACGTCTGTAGGAAGAGCTAATTAACATGAGAAAAAGGGCACATGCTACCCTCACCCCAAAAACATGCAGCAGAGGAGAACTTTGTCTGCAATTATTATTCCAAAAGTACATTTCAAAGGCTGTGTGAATCATAGGAAAAGGGAATAAGAAATTGTGGTTATCTACCACTTAGTAGGCAAAAAAAGCGCCAACTTTCTTGGAACATGTTAAAGGCATATCTCCCAGCTGTACGGGCAGAGGATGCTGAGAACTAATTGAGAATTCAGTGAGAAATTGTCTGAGACCCAGAGTGTAATCTGTTAAATTTTAAAGCATATTTTAATTTATTTGTAACCATTCTGGTTTCTATTACGCTTACTTACTGTCTTTATTAGTAAACATATTGTTTGATTTCACCACAAAAGTATATTAGGCTATGTCCACACATAGCTTTTAAATCAAAACAACAGTCATTTTGATTTAAAAGTTGTCATCTCCAAATGACGTTTCATTATTTTGAAATGACAAGCCTCGTCATTTTGAAATAACAATCCTTATTTCGAAATAGGAGAACCTAGGCTGAAATCAAAATAGCCGTTATTTCAAAATGATTATTTCAAAATAACGCCGTTTGGACGCGTTATTCCAAAACAACCATTGTTTCAGATTAACAATTTTGCCATTCTCCTTCCCAGGGTGCCTTCCTTTTTCTATATATTGGGTGGAGGCATGGCCCAGGAGGAGGCCATGTTGCCACACCTCCCATGGTGGCCCTTTCCTGATTTGAAATAGCAAGTCCAGTGTCCGGACTTGCTATTTCAATTTGAGGTTTTTGCTTATTTCGATTTGAGTTAATTCGAAATAATGATTTTATTTCAAATTAGCTTATTTCGAATTAACTCAAAATAAGCATCTACGTGTGGACATAGCCCTAAAGTGTGGGTCCTCAGCAAAATTAACAGGTAGGTTTATGTGCTGTCCCTTTGGAGGCAACAGATTTGGTAATTTCTCTGTGTGTCCAGTGATGGGTCTGGTTACTGCAGAGAAATGCTCTTCCACTGAGGTTACGAACAGTTATCTTCAAGCCAGGGCTATGACGTGCAGAGTCTTTAAAAGTTTGCTGAGGAGGCAGACACATGGGAATGGCAGGAAGCTGACACACCACAATTAAGCTCCAGAAAAGCTGTCTCCAGCTGAGGAAGAGCAATTACACAGAGGTTCATGATTCAGGGCACCCTAAGAATAAATCACATCTACATAAAGCCATTATAGATTTATCATCTTATATTAGAAAAAAAATATATGTAAGAGTTTTTTGGTGTTTCCATTATCTTGCAGGTCTCTTGGTAAATATTATTAAAGGCCAGGTCTTCAAGACATTGAGCCTCTTCTGCTCCCATTGTACCCAAAGAAACTAAGGACACTCAACACCATAGCATCATGACATCAGCAGCACTTAGCAAAACTGGGCCCTAAATAATATCTTTTTCTGTGACAATGACTGGCTTGCTTGAATGTAAACAAAGGATTTTACAACAGCTTCTCAAAGTTTGTCATGAGAAGATGAGATGACCACAAGAAACTTGCAAAGATTTTCTTGTAAATTGAGTAGAAATAATGAAATTGTAATTTAAGGGTTAAGCACTTTCATGTACTTTGGATGAAAAGTGGTTTCTGAGTACAATATTGCAAGATAATAGTTGCACAAATTCAGTGTTTGTTCTAAAGATATTCCACCATATAAAAATGATATATCCTGAATACCAAATAGTTAATAACTAATGAAGAGGAAGACGGCTAGTAAATGTATCAGAAAATAATATAACTACTAGGTTAAGTATATGCCAGATGTTCTCAATGGAATGCAAATAAATTTTCACATGCTGAGGACTTGGTTCACAAAAATAAATCCTTCTTCATTCAAGACAGCAGGTTATCTCTGATGGGCAGTTCCACAAATATATACACGCATGAGAAGGAACTGGAAATTAATGCCCAGGAAGGTTGATACATAAATGGCTACTAAATGAGTTTCAGACAGCTAACTCCTTGATGGAACTGGATGAAACCAAAAACTCTGCAGAAATATTTACTTTTTGAGAGAATTGTTGTTTTTGCCATAAACGGTAGTGTTGGGCCACATGCTAAAAGAAAATCCTCACAACATGTAATTTCTTGATGCCCAGGCAAAACTCCCAGTAAACACTGTACAACACAAATGTGAATCACGAGCATCAGTGAAGTTTTCATTTTTCAAGTTCCCTGAAAGAGGTACTACACATCAGGAGCCTTACTTGAATAGAGAAAAGCAGGAAACAACCATAAATCTTTTAAAACTTTTTTTTTTGGGGGGGGGTGTAAGGTCTATTAAGCAGAGAAAGAGAACAGGTGAAAAGAGCCAAATAGGAAACAAACAAAAGTCTGGGGGCAGACTGTGTCTGTGCTTGGAGAGAGAGGGGTGCACTAAGATACAAGGACATAAAGAGCCTTCCCTTTTCTTGAACGCCTCACACATGTGCAAACAACAGCTGGGAATAATTACACTAAGTACCATTTCTGAGTGCAGGTTCTGTTCTTACCTAGAGTCTCAGATGGGCAAACAAGTCTAAGTGGAGCAGGTAGGATGTGCATGTGTTGCCTCTTTGCAGCTAAAGGTAGTATAGCACCCCTGAGTTCAGAAAGAGACTGTCCCAGAATGAAAAAAAATCATTCACAGAACTTTGGGAAGAGAAATGTGTTGTTGAACTGCTTCCTAAGCTGGACAGTACATAGCAGATGCATGTGAGTCACCTGGAACTAGAACAATTAAGACCAAATTTTCGAAACTCATCACTGATTTGAGGGGCGTAGTTTGGAGCGCTCAGCTTGAAACACTTTAAGGTTGACTTTAAGTTTTGAGCCCCCCTAGAGTTCTAGCTCTAGGTGCTCAGAACATCTAGGGGGTAAACATAATATCTGAGGCGCCCAAGAGATGAAGCTACCAAGATCAGGGGTAAGTTCTGAAAATGTATTTCCATTTGATGTACTAAGAACAAAGCAGAAATGTTAATTGCATTAGCCTCTAGTCACACCACAGAAGATAGGCCTGTATTATTCTCCTCATTTCACAGATGGCAACCTGAGGCAAAGAGAGGTTCAGTGATTTGCTCAAGTTCACAACAGAGATCAGTACCACAACTGCAATAATAACCCATAGCTTCTGGTTCTCAGTCTTCTGATCTATCCATTTGACTAGATTACCTCTCAGTGGAAATGAAGAAGAAATCATCATGAAGGAATAAAGAGCAGTATCAAGAGGTATGTATTGGTCTAATTTCTGCAAACACTGAAGCATAAAACTAACTTTATTCACATGAACAGTTTCATTTAAATCCCTCAAATAGCTAAATTATTTATAAATATTGGTGTTTATAGGATCAGACCCATAAAAAGTAAAAGGAAAATAAATAAGAAAAAATAATATTTTTAGAAGAAAGTTAAATGACAAAAAGTAATCCTTAGCACAAGAGAAAAAACAGCTCAGAGAACAGCAATGAAGTTAAAAAAAAGTATAGAATATTTTTAAAGTATTAAATTATTCTATGAAAGTATACATGGGGATCAAGCAGGGTTGTCTTGGAAGGATAGCCCAGAGGATTGTTTTTTTATTTGGTTTTTTTTAGACCAATCATGCTATTTCCCTCCATTTAGAGGTCTATGAATTTGGAAAAAATTTTGGATAGAGATGATTTCTCAGAGCCCAGACAGAATATTTTAAGTAGATAAGGTGGAAGTATTGTTAGACATGGGATGCTCAAGTGGCAGGGCCTATGCATTGAGCTGTCACAAAGCATTCTTTCTATCAGGTGTTTGGCTGACTGATTCTTGCTCACATGTGCTGGGTCTAACTGACTACAACACATGGGGTTGGAAAGAAATTTGCCAGATCAGGTTGGCAGGGCCATAGGTTTTTCTTTTTTCCTTTCTCTGGAGTGTGGGTTACTTGCTGGAATCATCTGGGTTTATCTCACTAACTGAACTCCTGCCTATTGCAGGGCCTGTGGGTATCAAGGTACCTTAATTCTTTCTATTCTCTGACCTTTGGCACATAACAGTTTGGGCTCCTGAAGTGTGCTGTTCTCTGGTCTAATTCTGGTTGTAGGACTTGGCGGGGGTGTAGCCAATTGGCATATAATTGCTTGTGATATACAGGAGGTCAGAATGTACGATAGTATTAGTTATTTGCATTTTCATAGTGCCCCAGTCATGGACCAGGACCCCACCATGCGAGGCTCTGTTCAAACACAGAACAAAAAGACAGTACTTGCTCCCAAAGAGTTGACTATCTACCCAGATGGAGTGGGGAAGGGTGATTACACACAAACAGTGAGAACAGTGTGGTGGTGACAAATGTCACATTACCACCACAATTATTTTTCATTAAATGGATTTACTTAGAAAGGGATAAGCTAGATGGGGGGGGGAGGTTAAGGGAGAGGGGATAGTGAAGACAAGGCAGGTGAAGGCAACAGGGAAGGGAAGAAGGAGATAAAAGGAGCAGCAGCAGAATAAAGCTGAGGGAGAGTGTTGGAGCAAATAGCCAGTCAGCAGGGGGCAGAGAAAGTCCAATAAAAGTCATAGAAAGTTCTCCAAAGATCCCTGTTCTGGCTGGATGGCTGGAGGTAGTGGTTAATTCCTCTTTGCAGCTGTCTTCCAAGCCCATGTGTTGCAGAGAGAAGGAAGACCATATCTGAGTCCTAGTGCTGCCAGAGTGTTTGTGTATGTGGGGGGATGATACTATGACCAAATGCACAGTTTAGGTCCGAAAGCCTAACGGGAGATGGAATGTCCCTAACCAAGCCCCATTTTGCCCGCCTTGGGCCAGTACAGACATTTCTGTTTTGGCTGCTTCTGTCCCTATCAGATGGCATTTCTGCTGATTTGCTGGTCTCTTCTGGACTTAACTCTATGAATCTATGACAAGCATATGGCCTACTTCAGGCTATTGATAATTACAGTATATAGAAATTGCTTTGTAACATTCAAAATACATACAGTACATGAATACATAAAACCACAGAAGAAAAAAAGACTGAGAGGAGATAAAAATTAAAGAGAAGAAAGATAGCAGGATCAAAGAGATGGGGTAAAGTTAGTATTGGGAGGGAGGCTGTTTTGGTTTGGTGATAGTTGTGGGTTTTGTTGTATAAAGTGTGCTCTTAAAGTGCCCTTTCAGACACTAAAGATTGCAGATGGAAGAAGAGAATCCTGCCTTTCAGCAAGAAAGGGAGAATTTGATGGATTTCTCTTTCTCCCAAACAATACTGCTTTACTCAATTCACAATTATTCTTCAGTGGACTGTTTGAAGAAAACCCTAAATTAGTGCTGTGGGACTCAAGCGCAATAATATTTGGCTATGTCTAGAATAGGGGCTTAAGTCGATTTAACCAGGCTTAAGTCAACTTAAGCAAAGCCAGGGCTATATTTAGAATTTATTAAGTCGACTTAAGCACTTGCTTCAGTCAGCTAAATAACTGCTGCCCTGTAAGTTGACTTAAGCTTTTAAGTCAACTTTACAGGGCAGGAAGCTCTGGACCTTGCCCCCTGCTCTGCCGCTGGTCCCAATTGGGCTACTGGAGCCTGATGTGGCTCTGAGGGCCTGATCTGGCCCATGCCATGGTTGACAAGTGGCTGGGAGCTGCATCCAGCTCCTGGCCCCTTGCAGCAGGCAGCAGGCACCAAGAGCCAGCTCCTTCCACCCGCGAAGAGGGGCTGGGAGCCATATCTGGATCTTACACCCAGCCCCTTGCTGCAGGCTATGGGGCTAGGATCCAGCTCCTGCCCCCCACGGCAAGTAGCGTGGAGTGTGATCTGGCCTTGAGCTGCTTGCCACTGTAGGCAGGCAGCTCTGAGCCTAGTCAATTTCAGAGGCTATGAGCCTATGAAATTGACCAGGCTTGGAGCCAAGTGGTCAATTTCACAGGCTCATAGCCTGTGACATTAACTAGGCTCTGAGGCTCCTGTCTGCGGCAGCAGGTAGCTTGGAGGCAGCCTGGGCTCTGAGCCAGCTCCTAGCCACCACAGCCTGAAGCAAGGGGGTGGGGACAGATAAGGCTACCTGCTCCCAGCCACTTGCCAGGGGCCCCCAGAGCCAGATCAGATTCCAGAAGCACAACCAGGAGCAGGGGCAAGGCAAGGGAGAGGGTGGCCCTGCATATGTCTGCACTGCATTCAGTACAGATATGCTCTGAAGTCAACCTTGTTAAGTCAACTTCCAAGGAACCCCCAATGTAGACATAGCCCTTAAGACTACAAATCAATCCCTGTTACAGCTTCTGGAGTTGAGAGATGGCCTCAAATGGTACAAGCACAATTGTTTTAGTATGAATTGTTTTAGTATGAAATCCCCTTCACCTGCCTCGATCCCAAATAACTGGTCTCTGTGTGTATAGGTGGGCTAGAAAGTGAAACCAAAACCTGAATTCTCATTAGCTGCTATGCCACTCAATAGGCTGAGTATAGTAACTCACCACTTGCCAAATAAATTGGATTGGGGCTTAAATACAGAACCTGCCACCCTTCCCTTGCTCCCTATTTGCTGTTCTCTGTCACTGCTGTCTGATCTAGCATATACAGGTCTGGCTGGTCCTTATCCTCAGTCTGAATCAGATGCATCTGCAAAAGCAAACAGTTTCACACACATACACATTCTCTTTGCTATACAGGTGAAAAGTGCACACTAACAGTACTTTACCAGCTAATCATAGGTTAGCCATCTATTGCAGGAGTGAGTGGGAGGTTCTGCAGCCTGCATTGTGCAGGAGGTCAGGCTAGATGATCAAATTGGTCTCTTCTAACCTTGAAATCTATGGATGTAACTCTAGGGTGGATAATAATTCTCTCAGTGAAATGAGCATATGTTCTGTAGTGTATAATATTCTTCATTCTTTTAATTCTGCATAACAACTCAGCTTTCTTGAACATACAGACCTTCTGCTCCTGCATTCTGCAAAATGAACATGAATATTATCCAGGACAGCCAGAGTGTGTATAAGGTCCATTCACAATTACCATAAACTCTATAAAGAAATAGATAAAAATAGGTTCCATGAACACAGCTATTGCAGATTATGAGCGATATACTGCTGTAGGTAGCTGATTACAGTTGTATTTTTGGGCAACTCTAATTATTAATTTCCAAAGGGATAGCTGTGTTAGTCTAGTCCAGCAAAAAAACAACAAGGAGTCGTGTGGCACTTTGAAACTAACAGATTTATTTTTCGCATGAGCTTTCATGGGAGAAAATCCCACTTCCTCAGATGCTTTGAAGATGGGTTAACTTACAGAAAGGAATCCTTTCTGTAAGTTCACCCATCTTTGAAGCATCTGAGGAAGTGGGATTTTCTCCCATGAAAGCTCATGCGAAAAATAAATCTGTTAGTTTCAAAGTGCCACACGACTCCTTGTTGTTTTTTTTCTAATGATTAAGAAAAGAACCAATGTAATAGACATGTGAACGGTAAATTATTAACCACTGACCAGTCCTTTAAAATCAGACTGAGCAGAGATGATCTCAGACCAAAACACCAGACACAGTCGCTCCTGAAACCCAACATTGCACATGCAGATCCCTGCTTTGAAACTTCTTCCTATCTCTGTTCCAAATCAAAAACTAAGTAAGAGCCCTCCAAAAGGTTTTGGGAAATTTCAAATCTGGATCAGAGTTTGGATTTGAACGCTGCATCTTGGACCCACCTCCTATTATCATCACATTCCAATCGGCTGCTTTATGCATATGTCCTATGTCATCCTTACAGCTAAATGACATCTATTGCAATTAGGCCCATAGAATGTAGATAATGCTCCAGGAATTTCCCCACTTAGCCCACAAAGGGCCACAGCCCAAAAAGACCAATCTACTCATTGTACTTCTGCTCCTGTTTAACTTCCTCAGGCTATTCACATTGGATGAAGGAGGTGATGTTGTTGTCACTGGAGTTGGTGATGAGTAAAAGAAATAATATCAGCAACCCATGAGTTGATGATGAATTCTCAAGGGCATCCAAAATGGTCATTACACCCTACTTTCTATATTGGCATATTAGGATAAATATATCACAACTATCACAAAGATCAGCAGTCACTAGTTCATGCACATCAAGTAAAATTATTTATATTTTCTTTAATTTTTCTCTGTTAAGCTGTAAAACTTTGGCTTTTTCAAGACTACCAGGCAATAACATGCTTATGAGAATGGATGTATATATATAAATACACAGTTAACTTTATACAGAGAGCTACTGGTGTATGTATATATGTCTCTACAAATGAGAGATCTAGGGCTATGTCTATGATAGAAGGCTCAGTTAAACTAACTTAATGAAATCTATTAAGCCATCTTAAATTAGACCTTATTAAACTGTTTTAGAGAGTGCACACTCAATATGCTAGGAGACTGCTCACGTCCACACTGGCAGCTGCTAGGTTATCCTAGGAGTGGTACATTGTGGGGAGCTGGCCCACAGTGCACCACAGCAGAAGTGCCCCTCCCTCCCAGTCACTCCTTTATTACAGGAAGTGAGTGACCACACCACCCTCCATATTGTGTGTGGCACAGGGGAGCTGAGGAGGTTATGAACCCCAAAAGGTCCCAGCAATGTGCTAGCACAGCACTCCACATCCTCCATGCATTGCCCAAACTCCTCTGGCTCTGGACCAGGCACTGCAGGGTAACCGCCAACACTGGGGCAGGCCTCAGCAGGCTGACCCCCCTCACCATCCCTGGCAGCTAGTGCCAACAGGGTGCCCTCCATACACCGACACTTCTGGGCACAGGAAACCAGCAGCAACTGGTGACACTGGATCATTCTCACCACCTAGGATGATGACCACTGGCTGCGGAACCTGCAGATGAGAAACAGCACCTTCCTCCAGCTGCTGTCACCCACCCATTCCTGCTCCCCCACTCCCTCCCACCCATCTTCCCCTCTCCCCACAATCAAATGCTGGATTGCACAGGGAACTATGGTGTGGATGAGTTTTATTTACAGGGGGGAACTGGTGGGGAGCTGAGATGAGTCAGAGGGTGAAAGATGCGGGGGATTGGAGGCTTGAGGGGAGTGAAGGGGCTTGGGAGGTCAGAGGAATGAGGGTGGTTGGGGTGGAGGGGTAGGCGCCTAGTGGCCTCAGGCCTGCAGCCGGCCACCTCAAGTCCTGGGCAGCCAATGGGGAGGGCTGCCGATGAGGTCCTGGGCAGGAGGATCCTACGCCCAATGAAAGCCCCAGCCCCATGCCAGGAACTCCAGGACATGGGTCTGGCACTCGACGATGCTGATCTGGCACTCCATCAGGTCAAGAAAGCAGTCCATCCTGGCCTGCTTGACCCTGTGGTGGGCATGCTTCTCCTCCCTGTGCCGCTTTCACAACTCTTGGAGATCTGCCTCACCACACTCTATGAGCTGGAGTGATCCACAAGGATCTCCTCCCTGGAGCTATGCCCCCTCCTCTTCTGGGTTAGGGCTAGGTGCCCCCCACCCCCCTGGAGTGGCTGGTGTCATGGATGCAGGGGCTGCAGGAGAGAAACAAAGAACAAGAGGTCCCCCCATTAGCTAGTGTGGAGTGCAGGCTGACAGCAGCTGCTGTCCCATGCCCATCCTCCTGCTTCCTACTCCCCCTGTCCTTTGGGACAGGGACCCCTTACTATAAGCTGCCTTGCTTTGCTGCATAGGGAGTGTGCAGTACCCATGCTGTTAAGCCCTAGGCAACCCTGCCCCTGGAGTCTCTCTGGAGGCCATGTGCCAATGATGTTGGGTGCACACTGTCTGGCCTTGACTATCACACCAACGGTGCCCCTACCCCATGTCCCGCCAGGGCCCCCAGCCTGCTCAGCTCCAGTTCTCCCCCCACATAGCCCCCTGCACCTGTACCCCCCTGAGAGTGCCTCTGTACCCCCACTGGTACCCTGCCTGTCCCCAGGCCCTGTCCCCTGCAGTCCCTGTCCCACCTACCTGCCCCACCATGCCTGCAGGGAGAAAGCACTCACTGGCAGATGCACCAGGAGCCTGGCACAATATCCCATCATCTGGGGTGGAGGGAGCCTCCTCCTGGGTCCCCAGGATGAGTTCTGGACTGGCACTGCCCAGGGCCGGTGCAGTGCCCTGCCTGGGATGCTGGTGTCCTCCTGGCTCACCATCACATCCTTGTCCCTCCTCCTGGTCATCATTCTGGGAGGGGTGCTCAGCGGTGTCGACGGTGCCAGCTGACTGGCCATCATCAGTCTCTTGGCTCAGGAAGGTGTGCAGCTGTGGATAATAGGGGCAGGTGGTTTCAGCTGCCACCGAGTGCCCTACAGCCTCCCAGGCCCTGTGGTAGGCCAAGTGGAAGTCTTTGACCTTCATGCATACCTGCTGGGTGGTGCAGGTATGGCCTCTCTCTGCTAGGGCCTCCAATATGGACCTATACACTTCATGGAGCCAGAAGTGTATGGCCTCATCCCTCCACACAGCCAGGCAATCTAAGATCTCCTGATGGGCCCACCTCCTGGCCTGCCTGGCTGTGCTCTCCACAATGCCTGCCACACAGCCAGAGTCCTGGCAAGCTCTGACTATGGAGCAGGGTGGGCAAGGCTTTATCCTGCCCTGGGATTGGGCAAGACAGACACTTCCTACTTGGCAGGTAGGTTTCCAGGTGGCCAGGAGGCCAATTAAGTCGACTTAAGTCTAATGCCAGACTACATTGGCTTAAGTCGACTTAATAAAATCAACCTTAAAATTAAGTCAACTTCAGTGAGAGTTATTAAGTTGACTTAAGAAACTGCTTAAGTCGCCTTAATTAATTCCAAAAGTAGCCTGGGCTTTGCTTAAATCGACTTAAGCCCCTAGTGTAGACATAGGCTGCAGGTGCAAAAGCACTTACCTGCATTTGGATCCAGATAAGTTTTGGTTTTAGGCTTGTTTGGGGGAGCTTCATTTTACTTATTTATTTGATTCATTCCTTTGTTATTTATTTCTAAGCATTTCTAGTGCATTCATCCCTATAGTATCACTTTATGTAACACTGACAAATTTGTTTGCTGTCACTGCAGTTTACAGTGTGATAAGAATGTTAAGTAAGCATCCATAGTGCTCTAACTATTGTTTCAAGAGCAATAAATAATTAGCACTGATTGTCATTTTCTCTAAACCACAATAGTGGTATTAAACCATGCTAAGCACAGATAAATTTGTAATGGGGGTCAGTCATTACATGAGATATACAAATGATAGTAAAATCATGGAAGTGATGGAAATATCACAGTGCACATACAAATGTTAGAACTTAGTGAGTATATATTGGTACCAAGACATTATTTTATTGTATTATATCAGCCAAGTACATGTTAAAGTAGCTACCTGAAAATGGTTTATTCCTCAAAAATATCTGTCTGATCATCTAACTTGCAAAATTATTTTGAGTGCTTTATGTCCATTTGTTCATGCAACCAAAATGGACTTCCATGCATCCAAAATGTCATCATGCATCACAGTATTTTTTCCTGTAACTTATGCTGTGTTTTCTCAACAAAATATACCAAACAACTATAAGGAATTATGTATGTATTTTCCTTTCAGTGGATCTTAGTGAATCAATAGGTTGAGATCTATTCTTGACCTTATTGTAATTAAGTCCACATCCCAAGGCGAATATGAAAGATGCTACACACAAAACTGCTTTGTCTCACTGCATTTAAGATATCAGTTAAGGGTAGGATTTGTTTGCAGTCTTCTTAGCTCTTTTCATTATATTTCAGAAGATAATACACATCTAAGCCTTCTTTTCTGGTTTGCCCAAGCTCGACTCAGTGCAGGACCAGACTACTGATGGTGGTGATGATTTTTTAAAACCACCTTTATACATTAAGCCTCTCAGTGGTGATCAAGATCTAAGATGGTGCCTGCCCATAAATTAAAGCATGCTGACTCATTTGTCCAAGGTCCTGTGGGGTTTTTAAAAAACTGATGATGAACCTGAGGCTGTGACATACCCATCACAGCTCCTTTTACTTCAGATGGTGAGCCAAACACTTTGGACTATGGGGAAATAGCCTTTCCAGGTAATATGTTTTAACACTTTCTTCTGAGTTACCTGGTAGTAACCACTGTAGGATACAGCAGTGGTTTTCAAACTTTTTTCTTCTGGATCTGCTTGAAAAAAAAAATCATTTATGCCCACAACCCAACAATTACATCTTTGAGTAATGCATTCCAGTCTTGCAGCGATGGCAGCAGGGCATGCTGTGATCCAGTACATGAGGATCTGTAACCCAATGCTGGGTCCCAACCCATAGTTTGGAAACCCTTGGGATAGTTCAGGTAGGAACTGAATTTTAGATGGCCCATCAGTCTGATCCCCAGTGGTCATTCTTATATTCTAATAGGAAAACCTCTCACCTTGGCTCTTGTGGAAGTAGGATCAAGCCCACAAAAGTGAAACTAACATCTATATATTCAGTAGTATATGAATTCCTCTGAAATGCTTAGTTGTTTCAGTTTTTATTTTCAGTGTGATCTGTTTCCCAGTGTATAACATATTCCTTGAGCCTTCATTTGTCCTTGGTGTAATAACCCTTGGGGAGGAAGGGGTTAACACTCTGGTCAGTGAGTCCCAGGACAGCCAATAGGAACGAAGCACAGCTTTTTGAATGGTAACAGCAGCCTGGCCTGGGCCTGTTTGGATGCAGCAGAGCTCCTGGAAGGATCAGGAGGAGGCCAGAGGGGCCTGAGGAAGAATCCAGCAACATCCTTACCAGAGATAAGTTAAATTTGTTACTGACCAGGCGTGGGTAGAACAGGGAATGTTTACTTAGACGCGGTCAGGGTATTTTCTTTGTTTTTGGCTTGTTTTTTGGATTTCTCTGTGCTAACCACATGTAACCCAACCCCCCACCCCACTACCCTGTAACTACCTAAGTTAATTCCCAGAGAAGCAACTCTCTGTGTTTATCATCTGTTCTTTTTGATTAAAGAGTTTACCTTTTAAGTAAGTTCTGGTTCTGTGTCCTGAGAGGCAAGAGGTTTGTGTGCCCGTGCCTTAGACTGCACAGGCAGCTACTAGAGGGAACCCTGTTCCAGTTCCAGCTCATATTGCAGCTGGAGTTCAGTCACTTTCCTGAAGGAGGAATAAAGAGGATTGCAAGTACCTCACAGGGAGGAATTCCCAAGTGCGCCTTCCTGGGTCACAAGAGGTTTTTTTGCATTTGGGTGGTGGCAGCGATACCACTCCAAGGCCAGGAATTGGAGGCCTTGGAGACTTTTAAGAGCAGGCTTTAAGGCCAGTGGCTTTTCTGGCCTGTTGCGGGCCCCCACCTTCTGCACTCAGAGTGCCAGAGTGGGGAAAAAGCCTTGACACTTGGTTTTTGTTTTTTTTTTTTTTTTTTTTTTAATTAAAAAAGGGAGTGACTGAATCATGCACTGGGACTGTAGATAGTGAAAATCTCAATGGAGAGCCAAAGCAACTGCAGCTCTTTATTTCCCCAAAAAGCGCATGGCACGTTGAAATTATCAGACCATATCAGTCGTAGGAGACGTTAAATGTCAAGAGAGCAGACATGCTACAGAAAGCTGATAGGAGCACCAGGAACCTTTAGTATTAAATGTTTCTCCTATATAATAATGGGCGGCAACATCAATCTCAGGAGTGTTTCTAGAAATGTCAAAGAAAACCTGACACTGTATACAGATTAAAGTTGCAGATTAAAGCCCAGGTCCAAAGCAAATCCTTAGTGTTCTTTTCCTGAAACTTCCCTGCCAAAAGTGCAATTTCTTAGTTATCAAAAAATAGAATCTGTAACACAGCACTCAAAAAGTTTTTCATTTTTTGTGTTATCTGGAAGGTTTATATTGGGGAAAAAGCTATTTTTCCCCAAGGTTGCTGCAGCAGTGTCTCACTTTTTTTTTCTTATTTAACAAACAATGTTTACTTCAGAGCACTTGGCTTCAAGACAAAGATGAACTTGCTCTGCAAATACATTGATACGGTACCATTTCAATGTATGTTTACCTCTCCCAGAGGGGATGCTTGCATTTAAAGAAAATAAAATAAAACACTTTTGTATCTCTTTGCAGGCTCCCCAACTACTTCATGGATAAAAATGCCTTTGTGGAACCAACTCAGAAATGGCAAACAATGTTAAGGCACAACAGCAAGTTAGAGAAGGAATCGACACTAAAATAAATAAATAAAATATAAACCCAGGCTTTGTAATAGAAAGGCACTGGGGATTTTAAAAGAGCTTAAGGGAGTCAGATGACTAGTTCCCACTGATTTTCATTTAGACTCCTTTGAAAAACTCACCCAAAAGGTTTAAGGTAAGACGGTCAAAAGTGCCCGAGTGATTATGGTGATTAAAGCCTATTTTCAAAAGTGATTTAGGCCCAGTTTCTCAAAGATATTTAGGTCCTTAGTTCCCACTGGTTTCAAAGGGAGTTAGGTGCCTAAATTCCTTTCAGGGTATGGGTACACAAATTTCAAGGTTAAACCCTTGGAATCATTTAGTCTGACTGGTCATAGAATTTTCCCCAAAATAATTCCTAGGGGATTGAGAAATGGACAATCTTAATTTAAAAAGTGCCAGTGATGGGAAATCCACTACAATCCCTGATAAATTGTTAACAGTTAATTTACCCTCACTGTTAAACATGTATGTCTTGTCTTCCACCTGAATAAATTTCAATGTCCAGTCATTTGGTCATGGTATATATTTCTCTGCTAGACTGAAGAGTCCATAATGAAATATTTGTTCTCCAAGTTGATATTTATAAACTGTAATCAAGTCATCCCCTAACATTCTCCTTCTAAACTAACTAAATTAAATTAGATTAACATCTATCACTATACGGCATATTTTTCTAATCCTCTAAGCATTTTTGCAGATTTTATCTCAGTCCTCTCCAATTTATGAACATCCTTCCAGAATTCTGGGCATCAGACCTGGACACAGTATTGCAGGCATGATCACATCAGTGCCAAATGCAGAGGTAAAATAACCTTTCCACTCCTACTTGAGATTCATCTGTTCATGCAGACAAAGACTGCATTAGCTTTTTTGTCCACAAGATTGCACTTGGAGCTCAAGCCCAGCTGATTGTCGACTGTGACAAAAAAAAGCAAGGAGTCCTGTGGCAGTTAAAGACTAACAGATTTATTTATTGCATCAGCCTTCATGGGAGAAAATCCCAATACGTCAGATCCTTTGAAAATGGGGTAATTTACAGAATGGGATGAAAATAAATGAAAGAGTGTGAGACATGGGATCAGGTCATACAGTAACAGCAAATTAGACCACTTGTTAAGATTCAAAAACTGGGAAACAGCACATAGAGGAGCGTGAAGTCAAATTACCTGTTGTAATTGGAAAAGAAACCATAGTCACGATTCAATTCTGCATTCACGTGATCTAATCTGCATATCAATTCTAATTCAGCTGTTTCTCTTTGCAGTCTTGCTGTCCCACTGTGACAGGTACTGCTTTCCAGGATAGAATCCCCCACCATATTAAATATAGCCTACATTCTTTATTCCTGGATGTATACATTTCCATATAGCCAGGTTAAAATGCATACTGTTTATTTGTGCCCACCTTACCAAGAGATCCTAATCACTTGTTGTTAGTGACTTGTCCTCTTCATTACTTCTCATTTCCCCAAGTCATCTGTAACTTTATTGGTGATAATTTTATGTTTCTTGCAGGGCCACTAATAAAAATGTTGAGTAGCATCACATCAAGTACCAATCTCTGTTGTACCTCACTAGAAATACACCGGTTAGATGATGAATTCCCATTTACAATTACATTCTGCGGCTTATCATTTAGATAGCATTTAATCTTTTCAATAAACATGTCCATTTATATTGTTGTAGTTGTTTTAATCAAAATGTAATGTGATACCAAGTCTAATGCCTTATAGAAGTCTAAGTATTTTACAACTCTTTTACCATTATCAACTGAACTTGTAATCTCATCTAAAAGGTATCAGATTAGTTTGTCAGGCTCTATTTTCCTATATTGATTAGCATTAATTATCTCTATTTTATATTTCTAAGTATATTGTATTACCCTCCTTTAGTACTTTATTAATTGATTTCTCTATCAGTTGCTCCACTATCTTGCACTGGACTGATATCAGACTCATGGGTTAATAAGTACCCATGTTATCCTGTTTCTACTCTTTTTAACTATTGATAGAATATTAGCTTTCATTTTGTCTTCTAGAACTTCCTCATTATTCCAAGACTTTACTGAAAGTCATCGTTAATGGTCCAGTAAACTCCTCCGCCAGCTCTTTTAAAATTCTTGGATACAAGTTATCAATTAGTTTTAAAATGCCTGATTTTAGTAGCTGCTTCTTAATATCTTTCTGAGATACTAGCAAATGGAAAAAGAATTATCATCATATGAGATGACAACATAACTGAATTTTTTCCTAAACATAGAATAGAAATATTTTTGAACACCTTTCTCTTTTTTGCAGTATTATTGATAAATACAACCATTTCCATCTAATAATGGATCAATATCATTGTCAGGATTCTTCCTGTTCCTAACATACTTAAAAAACAACTCCTTGTTGTCATTAGAGCCGCTGGCCATTGATTTCACCTTGAAGTCCTAGGCTTCCCTTTTCAATTTCCCATAGCTTCTGATTTATTATATGGTTAGCACCAGATTTTCAAAGGTGAATTGAAATTAATAAAAATTAGGTATCTAGCCTAATCAGGTGTTTTTGAAAAATATATTAGCAACTTATCTGCATATTTAAACACATAATTTTTTTAAATCTTGCCTTTATGAGGCTAAGTCCCAATGACTATCAATGAAATTCAGACCTCTAATTTTCCCATTTGAAAATGGAACTTAAAGTCTTAAATTATTCAAGCTTGTTAGATACATTTACCCTTAATTCTGGAACTACTATTATAACTAATGCATTAAGATCTTCTTAGGTAAGGAAAAGGACATTGTATTTTTTGTTTGATTTTTTTTTTAAATGGGAAAGAAAGGATACTGCTACATATCACATCTGTGGACACTTCTCACCAAGGCATCTTACTACAGTTAATACCACCAGTCACTGTTACCAAAGTGACCAGAACAAAATAGAGACACAGCATCAACTACAGTGAAATAAGGAAGGGGTTAACATGTTTCCTCTGTTCTCTCCCCCCACTCCTCCCACAAAATTGACTAGGAAAACTGAAGAAAATGTAAGAGTCCATTAATATTTTTATCTTGTGCCTGTTCTATACAGAGAACTGGGGCCAACTCTTCAAAAGAGTGTGAATCCAGCATATTCAAAGGACAGACAACTTCTTTTTTTTTCTGAACCGTACAGTAAAATATAATAATAAAATAAAACTTTAGAATATTGTTTTACACTAATTATTGTATCAGAGTCAATCCACTGATGATGTAGTTCAGGGGTGTAGCTACAGGTGGGCCTGAGTGGACACAGATCCACCTATTTGATCAACAGGCCCATCCACCCCCTCCTGCTGGAGCACTCAGCAGCAGTGCAAGCTTCTCTGTCATGGCTATGGGCTGACCAGCAGCAGGTGGACACTACTGTGAGTGGCAGCACTGCAGGCAGATGCGTAGAGGTAGGCTGCCTTCCTAGCCACACAGGAACTCCAGCCTGGGGCAACTGCCATGGCCTCAACATGGCAGCTGTTGAGCACTTGCTACCCTTCTTCCCTCACTCCTCCTCATGACGCTCCCTTTGCAAGAAGTCAGAGTGTCCTCAGCAGGGCCATAATTATGGCGTGGTGAACAAGGCTTTGCACTGAGTGTCCCGGAGAGGCTCCATAGAGCTGCTCTATCAAAGGGCGCATTCCATGTCACTCACTCCAGTTGCCAATCATTGTAAGGGGCATGTTCTGAATGGAATACGTCCCAGGAGCTGAAATGACTAGTTATGGTGCTGGTCGTCAGCAAGCTTCTGGTCACATGAGGGGGAAACAGAACTAGTCAGGCTCACCCTGGAGACTCAGGGACCCAGTCAGAAAATGAGGGCTGACTATGCCCCTGATTCACTTACAGTTTTCTTCAGTACAGTACTCTCTCTGATGGTCCCAGCTGCTTGAAGTCCCAGTCCTTCCCCTGGGGTATCAGTCGGCTCTGGGTAGCTAAGCTCAAGTTAAAAGTCTGTCCTGTGGCAGATCCAGGCCCCTATCTTGCCTTGCTGGGAAATTAACTAAGCAAGCTAGGCCTCCTTTTTCTAGCCAAGGGGAACTGTGAGTTTCTGGGTGAGGTTCATATGTCAGAGCTGTGCTCTTTCTTGCTCCTCTCACAAAAGACTGAGTGGACTATAGAAAGAAAGTATATATTTTCGAAGTGCCTCAACAAAATCACTTAAAACACAGATCATTGCAAAGGAGGAAGCTAGATGTTCAAGAAGGGGAACAAGCTCTTCTACTTGCTGTAGCGAGAGGTCTGTATGATTGCCTGCACCAGAAACCAACTGCCAGTTGCCTGACATTGTTAGCATTTCCCAGACATCTCATCAGTCAAAGCTTAATTCTTTCCCTGTGCATAACTTTGGAAATCAAGGCCATTCATTCCAGGTTTGATGATTTTCAATCTCTTCTGAAGCTAGTGACAGTGCACTTTGTTGTACAGCTTTTAGCTGTGAATTGCTTTTGACTAAATACACAGACGAAGCTTTCACATAGGTTTTTGCAGTTGGAAAAAGGCTCAAGAAAAATCTAAGGAGGACCATGATTTCATATGGCACCATAAAGTAGTTGATATTCAAAAGAACATAATGTTGGTGACATGCTAATTTTTCAGTACCATCAGAAGAAAACAAGATGAGCCTAATGAAAACACCAATTACTATATATTAACCTTCCAAACGAGGACTTCCACTGTGAGATCTTTACACTGAACAAACTGAAAATACAATTTTAAGACGATGAATCCAACTTTATTCGACTACTTTGTCTGCAGGTAGAATATGATCCTGAGCATTCAAAATGGCTGAAAAAGAGTCAAGACAAATTCACAAGTCTACTTATTCAAAATAAGATAATGGCAGTCATGGTTCTTAAAATCATGAGGCGTGTTTCCGAGCAAACTCCTTGAAAGTGGTAGACAATTTGGGTAGATGAAATAATCAAGCTCTCCAAAAAAGAGGAAGTAGTTTTATGCCTCCATTAGGAAGATGACAAGAGTGTTCATGAAAAAATAAATATGATTGGACTGACCAAAGTAGTCTGTACACCAGGAGAGGTAATCTTATCAGTAATTACAGATATTATTGCTTCTCAGTCTGGGGATCAACCATTTTTGCAGGATGTCCCTAATATGGGAGACTTGATATCAAGCGCAGAAAACAAAGAAACTAAAAACTAAATTAGAAAGTCAAAGAGAAACATTAAAAAAGAGGAAAACAAAATGTTTTGGCTCTTTTAAATGTGTTTTGCAGCCAAAAAAAAAAGGGATTACTTCAGTTGAAATTCAAGAAATAGTTTTGGTGCCTGAAAAATGCTTCTTAGCAACAAAAATTAATTGACAAAAATATTCACTCAGCTCTACTTACAAAGGATGCAACAAAAGATCCAGTATTGAGAGTTAAAATTGGTAATGTAAAATTTCATATAGAAATGTTTACTTTTTCCTTTGGCATTGAACTAAGTTAAAAAGTCCTCATTTCAGGGATATACCCAAAAATTTAACTTTGAACCCTTGTGGAGGGGCCCTTCTATGCTCACGCCAGGAGGAATTCGCTCTTCTTCCTTCCCTCTGCAGCCTGAGAAAGAACTAGCTATCCCCACCAACTCCTTCTGTGGCACTGGCAGGAGATTGGTCTTCCCTACCCTTCTCTCACTATCAAGGCCCCAGGGTTGGAGGAGCTCTCTGTCCCCAATATGTATTCCAGCAGGTGTGCCCTTGCTGACCTCCTTTGTGTATTCCCCTGCCTAACATAGTAGACAATTGTCCAAAACTCTGCAGCGTCCGATATTTCAGCAACTGAAAACCAGCCTCTTATGAAAATGATACTTAATTCACTCCTGTCAATTTGATCAGATGAAAGCTGCAAACATATTTTAGGAGTGGATCCACCTGAAAAGTTTAAATGTGGAGTTTCATGAAATCCTTCAGCTTCCATGGAAAAGAGAAGTTCCCAATAAAATGCAGTTAGGACCTGGTAAAAATGGGTAAGCAAAAAAATTTGATCAGTACATCTACTTCCAGGGGTTAATGCATAATTTGGTGGGCCCCGGAACCCTCCTAAATTTCCAGACTCCCCTCAGGCAGTTCTGGCCCCCCTTCCCACACATCCAGGCCCCCCAATACATATCTGGGTCCCCTCCCTGCACATATGGGCCCCCAATGCACATCCAGGCCCCCTTCCCCCAAGTCTGGGCTCCCCTCCCACACCAGAGCTACTGCCCCCCCCCAAACACCTACCCCCCCAACCCAGCTCCTGACCCCCAAACACCAGCCACTCACTGCAGCTACTGCCCCCAGCCCCCATTTGGCCACTGGTCCCCCAACCTTTGCTCAATCCCCCTCTGTGCTACACTACATTCCCCCACTTCTCTGGACCAAGCCCCTCCCCTGCACCTTTTCCCTGCCAGTGCCTGCCTGCCCCCAACCTTCCCCCCTGGCCCCATTACCTGGCCGCAGGGCTGAATAGCCCTGTCCCTGACCCCAGCCTGTGAGGCTCCGGCCCTGACCCCGCTCTTGCTGAGTATGCTCAGTGAGAGTTGGCTCAGGGCAGGAGATTTAAAAGCTCCCAGCTTGAGGCAGCTCCCTGCCTGCCAGAACATGCTGGAACGGCATTCTGGGACCTACTATTTTTAGGGGCTCAGCATCCAGCGGGCCCCTAAAAATAGAAAATGGAGCTGGAACACTGCATTCCAGTGCCCACTATCTTTAGATGGTGGGCCCCAGAATGCAGCATTCCAACTCCATTTGCTATTTTTAAGGGGCCTGGAAAACTGAGCCCCTAAAAATAGTGGGTCCTGGAACACCATTCTAGTGTTTTCTGGCTTACTTTAACCCCTCATTACTTCAGAGTAACTGATTTTACAAAACCCAGTATTCAGTCAAGATTTAAACAAAAAAATATATTCAAAATCTGGAAACTCTCAGAGCAACCACACACTTTACAGAAACTCAGACTCAAGACATGCTTTAGGTATATGCTTCCAGTCTCAGCTATGCTCAACAGATTACTCATTCTCATCTGTTTCAAGCCAACAGTCAGTTTACAGGAAGACTGTTTACATCAGTTCAGAAATCGCTCAGCTCACTCAGCCAGACTAAACATTAGTTGTTTTTGGAAGTCATGAAGTTGACAAAAGTGATGTTGGTTGTAAAAGAAACTAATATTGTAAGACAATAGGATTTCAGTGCTCTGTGTCTTTCAATCACAATGAGAAAATCACTGCTCTAGTGGTGTCTGATTTCACACATGCACCTCATAATTTAGAGCTTACAGATGATGCAGAAGAAAATATTAAAAAGAAAAAAAAGGAAAAAAAAACCCTGGATGAAGAACACTGGATTTTTTCATATTTGTGAGTCATTCTTGTTATTTGTGTTCAAAACTGTAATAGTTTGAGTAGCTTTGCAGAATGACTAAATTCTAATAAAGTGAAGTAAATAAACTTCTGTTCCAACCTCAGAGTTTTCCTTGTGTAGTAATGCAACCTCTAAATTTGTGCTGGGTGAAAGCCCCTGCAAATCCCCAGTTTTTTACCCTTACGTATGGTCATGTTCTGTATACCTGCAAAGCTTGATTGTACAATAGCAACCTAAACTGACACTCCATGACAATCTGGCCTTGACTCTCCATTGGTTTGATTTTAGGAAACACAATTCAAAAAATCTCTCTGACAGTGGGAACAATAACTCATAGTAGAGTAGATTTGGAGACTTGGAATCTGGGTTCACTAGTTATATAATTAATATTGGTATTACAATAGTGCCCAAAGGCATCTCAGGACTGAGGCCATATAGTGATGGCTACTGTACATGTATAAAAGAATACAGAGTTTCCACTTTAAAGAGGTTGCATGCCATTTCTTGAAGTCTATTCCCAGCTGTACCACTACATGCCCACCTTATATCTAAGTTTTCCTCAAAGTGTCCTTTAATTTATGTGGATCAGTTTTTGGTGCCCAACTTGTGACACCTGAGGTCTGAATTCCACAGCCACTGAGCACTGACAGAAGTCCAGGTGAAATGAACAGGAGATGCAAATGCTCAGCAAATCTGAAAACCAGGAAATATGTGACAGTATTTTTGGTCTGAGGCTTTAGTTTGGTGTCTTATAAAAGCATAGCTCATTTCTAAAATGGATTAGATATAGAGCTTGTCAGATAATTTTCATCAAAACGGTTTTCCTTTGGAATATGCTGTTTCAACAAAACCTAGGTTTTTCCAATGAAAATAAATAGATCTTGATGAAATGTCATTAAAAAAGGATCAAAGTTTGGAAAATGTTGATTTGTTAATGAAAACTTTTGATTTTTTCATTTTGAAATATTTTGTTTCAAAACTTATTTTATATCAATAAAAAGGAACAATATAAAAAAGGACATGTTTTGAATTTCTGAAGTGTTTCAGTTTACATAAAATAATGTCTTCTTGGTATTTGGTCTAATAAAACATTTCAAAATTTTGTCCGTTCTTCCCATTTCAGGATTATTCTTTTTAATCTAAAATTTTTCCACACAGCAGAAGATCCATTTTCAGACCAGCTCTAGTTAGGGAGATAAATACTCTCGAAGTCTGGGTGTGAGACTGTTTTCATTTCTTGTTTTGTTTATGGAACCTCTCTACTTAAGATGCAACAAAAGTAGAATAATTTATCACAAATTTTAGGTAGCTAGGTAACACTGTTATTCAGTTCACTATAGGGAAGCAAAATGTCAAAAAAGTCCCCTTTGAAATGTTTAGTCAGAGATCAATTTATTATTATGTACTTTAGGAGACTTGTGATCAGATAAAATTTCCACAATCTTGGAATAAGGTATACTAAATAACATACATATAAATTACTATTGAAATATTCACTGAGTTACTTACAATTTTTCAACAGCAGTTTACATTTATACTACCTGAAAGAGAAATGATGAAAGCATCATCTTGGTCTGAAATATCAAACCTGAGTAAACATCAGTGTCTTATCTAAGCCTGAATAATCAAAGGGAGATAGTTTTGCTGCTAGAAGTTTTTCTTTTAACCTCCACTTGCTACCCCCATGTGAATTTAACAAATCAAATATAATATTTTAGTCTACATCAGTGAACTTTTATAAATCAGGTTTATGCATTCCACAGTCTTAAAAAAAACAGTTACTGTAGATTTATCTAAAAATCTATTATTTGAATACAAACTTCCATAACAATTTACATCAAGTAAGAATGAAAATCAGGATTCAGGTTTGTGTGATAAATATGTGAAAAGATGAAAAACAACTTAGAATGACAATAATAATGGGAAGCTAAAGGGTAGGAAAGGGAGACAGCTGAAAAAGAAAGATAAAATGAGAAAGAAAAAAATATATAAAGACTGTTGGTAGTCATACAATAGAAAGGACTGACATGCTTTTAGGTAATTCTAAAGATGCATTCAAGAGCTGTTGTATGGTACTAATAAAATGACTTCTGTATACAGGGCTTCATTGCTTGCAAATTCTCTAAAGATATTATTTGGTATATAATTATTGTAAAGGTTTCTTCGTAAACATAAGCATTTGTCAACAAAACTAAAAACACTGCTACTTTGTAAAATGCTGCAGGAATGTTATTGTTTTCCAGCTAAATGTAATGGGGGGGGGTTGTTTGTTTGGTTTGGTTTGGTTTTGGTTTTGTTTTAAGACTCTTGATCTGACAGTCTAAACAAAAATTGTTAAGTAACCAAATTCTATAAAGCCCTTGTCATCACAGCCTGATGGGTCATTCCTCAAGGCAACAGACTTTCAGTGAATATGCCAGAGGGCACAGACTACACCACTGGTGTATAAGAGCAAAGAAGGCACATGCCCTCCAGCTATTTCATCAAGGATAAAAAAAAACAAAAATCTCTTTCAGGAAGGTCCATGAACAGTCAAAATCTAACAATAGGACTGTTTTCAGTTACATAAAAGATTATGTGATTAGGTACAAAATATCACACACACTTTATATACAACAATATGCTTTATCTATCCCAGTTTGTTGAGAGTTGCTGTTTTCCAATTCTGTATCTTGTCTGATTAATTTAACTGGGAGTGGGAGAACTGCATGATTTCAATCTGAAAATCATGTCTATCACATTAGTTTGTTTTCTTGTCCAACATTACTAGGAATATTGATATGCATTAAATGAAAGATTTTTCCCATGCCATTTGATTAATATTGACCATCAGGTGTTGTGCATCAGATCTCGTTAGTGTGTTGATTTTATTCAGCATCCTTTTCAAAGAATACTTCATTATTATGCAGATACAAATAGCATCTGTTTCCACATTGGCTAATTGCTACAGAATATAACACACAGACAACTGAGTCAAATTCTTCCCCATCTTACATCTTGTGCAATACCATCCAAGACTGTGAGGTTATGCAGCAGAATCTGACTCATATTACACTCACAGAGGTTTAAGTAGCAGGTTCCATTCACATCAGATGGGGAATCTGCCATTCATTACACTCATTCAACATTTTCTGCAATAATTTAGTAAATACGGAACTGTGCTAAATGCTACATTCTCCCCTACGTGTTTTCTAATTTTAATTATTAGCAATAATGTAATTCAGACAGCAGGATTTGGTATATATTCATGTCACTGGTCTATCTACTGCATCATCCTCTCTTCCTCGATGACTAAAATAAAACGAAATGTACTTAGACATGCTACAGATGGCAGTGAGGGCAGAAATCACAACTTTATCTTGAATATGCAGAAGTAGAAGCAAAGAAATAGTGAAATGAAACCATCAGGTTGAATATATAAATTTCAGGATCACCTGAATTGCAGCGCCTATAGCAAAAAACATAGTCTACAATTGATTTTACTATCTAAACCATTCGAAGGCCTTCAGTAACAATCCTTCCAGCTACCAATACTTGTTTTTCTTCAGTTGTCATCAGACAGCTCAGCTGTCATCCACAATCTTTCTGATAATGTGTGCTACCCCAGAACTCAATTATTTTACAAGAAGTTTGCTGAAATATGGCTAACAAAAAGCAGTCAGCTGATCTGGATTTTTGATTTAAATTAAAGCTTTCATTAATCTAACACTGAAACATGTTTTCTGTCTTTTAGATAAGCTTGGAGAATTGCTATTCAGTATGGGAAAATCAGAACCACTATTCAGAAAACAAACAAACAAACAAAACAGCCCATACAACTGCATTCAAACTGGCGCTGTGACCAATTCATTGTTATGTTTGAGCTGAGCTATTTCAGTTCCGGAGGACTTCTCCCCAGGGATCCTCCTCCCCGAGCCATTTTCTTAGAGCTATGCCTGTATTTTGAAAAGAAATCTGCTGGGATAAGTACTAAGAAAATGAAATACAAGGCAGGGGATCAGAAAGTGAGAGTATGCATAAGAGAATAAAGGAAGGAGAGCAGAATGGGATAAATAAAACAGTTGGATGTGAGAAAACAAGAAAGCACACGGCTACCAGCTGATAAAGAAATCTCGTTGCTAACTCAGAATAAAGTCCTGAGGCTGATTACTAGATTCAAATATAAGTAGTACTGCTCTTGCAATAGAAAGGAGCATATATTAAAATTTTAATATTCCAACATATAATTTATTTCTCTACTTCACTGTTCCCAATTCCCATATCAAATGAAATTTTCTTTTCACCTATTACCTACCTCTGTGAGTTGCACTCATTTTTAAAACTTCTACTTAAATAATAGACATTTTATATAAAAGCACTGGAACAATCCCCTGAAACAAGCTATTCACTTAAGCATTAAAAAACACATTTGAAATTCCTGATGACAAAGGAGATTAATTTGTTATAAATCGATATAAAAAATATACGCCAAATCTTAGCACCACTGAAGTCAACAGCAAAAGTTCTGTGTGGTTTCTTTTGAGAAATCATCACTTTCAGGACAAAATTTTCAACCAATGCACTCAATTTGGACTCCTTAAGTCACACATGTTGACCTGAAAGAGACATGCTAGAGTAAATGCCGGCAGAGATTATATACCCATTGGATCCCCAATTTAAAGAAATCCTAATGTTTCATAAGAAATGTATATAGGGCCTGCTACTGGGGCTCTGCTGCTTTCCCTTAAAGATGAATGTAGCTTAATACCACAGTGATTACTAAGTGCCTGTATGCTAGCCAGCAGGCAACACACCACCCACAAAAACAACTCTCCACCCCCTTGTTACCTAATTTTAAGTTCTTAATATTATTGCTTAAAGAATGGGGTTATAGGCTTGCTAGTTGATCTTATCATAATAAAATAAGGTTCTTGTCCCGGAATCAGGCTACACAGAGTTTTGCAAAGACCTTTGGGATATATGATATGAACACTTTCAGTGAGAACCAAAATTTAACCAAAATATAAAATTAAAGACTTTTATTGAGATAAAATAGAATAATAATTAAATAGATAATATTTATTCATAATTACAAAGGCAATAATATTTTGTTTTACATGTGGTGTTGTATACTTGCATATTGTGTAATGCTTTAGATTACCTCCAGCCTTCCTTGATACCTGCAGCCTTCCTTGATAATCAAGTGGTAAGAGACAAAAGGATCAGCCTCACCCCTGTATGTGATGTCCAGGTTTCTCAGTTCTCAAATGGGAGGTAGAAGGCAGGGGAAATACTCAAGAGCTAAGAGCTATAGAAAGATTATAAGATCTCTGTAGATAGGATCCAGAATAAGACTGAGACTAGAACTATGAATAAAATTATGAAAAAAGTTAAGACTAACACTAGGCCTAAGATGATACTAAACTTAAGACTAAAATATGGTGCATGGCCCTTCTTATAATCTGAGCAGTATGACTATCTCTATAGTAGAGGGTTCAGTTAAGTCACCTTAATAAGGTTGACTTAAAGTTGTGTTATTAAGTTGATGTATAGAGTCTCCATTTAGTTAAGGTGACTTTATAAAATCAGCTTAAGGCAGGGGACCCATTTTTATTAAGTCAACTTTAAATGGGTCCCATGCCATAAGTCAGCTTTATAAAGTCAACTTAAATGGCTCTCCTGCCTTAAGTCGACTTTATTAAGTCAACTTTAATGGCCACATTTTGTTAAGGCAACTTAATAAAGTCGACTTAACCCTTAAAGTTGACTTGAAGAGTGAAAATTAAGTTGACTTAAGCAAGTGCTTAAGTTGATTTAGTGAACTACAAATGTGGCCATGGAGTTGCTTAAGTTGACTTAAGCCTGATTAAGTCCACTTAAGCCTTCAGTGTAGACACAGCCTGTGTGACCTCCTTCCATGTCCAAATTTAACTTCCTCACCCACAAAATATCAGAGTACACTTATTTCATTGACTGGCATGTTCATGTATATTAATGACATAACCATATCCTTTTCAGACCTTTAGTTCATTTTCACTTTTCTGACCTAATCATGTTCTTGCGGTGTACCTCTTAAGTCTACTAAAGTCCTGAACTGAGGTAGACCACCCTACCATCTTAACACCTCTTGACTTATCAACAGTAAAGATTACAAGCATAGATAGATAGATAGATAGATAGATAGATACTTTATCCTTTAGTTCATCATCCTTTAGCTAATCATCACTTTTCTAAGTTAAAGATTCCTAATTTGCCTTAGCTCCTCATACAGGATGTGGCTTGTAGGTTTCTTGTGTTACAGTCAAAATCATTTTAATATTCCCTTTTAAATCTATTATAATAAAACAAAAATTAGATTAAGAAGAAAACACACATATGCAAGCAAACAGGCTAATCTATTGGACTACATGCTGGTACTAATTATTGTTCCTAAGCTTACAATCTGAACTGGAGCTGGGCTTTCTATAGTTACTTTTAAAGGACAGAAGATGAAACATACAGAAACATAAACATCATACCCTCTTGCCTATAAAATCCATCCTTCAAATGCCCCTGGTAACTCCTCTCTTGGAATGCCTATCAGGCACCCTGCTCCTGGGTTTGGTACAGGAGAAGCAAAAGCTCCCTCTCAATTTTCCAGTTGTATTTTACTTCAGTAAACACCAGCCGGATAGAATTTAGAACAGTTTCCACAGGATTGTTTCCCCCAAAGAGGGAAGATAGGTAGACTATGTTTTGTAGAAGGCAATAGGAGTGTCAAGTAGATAAACATGGGTGACCGAGTCTGTGACACCTGAGTTCTTCCCAGCTCTTTGTATAACTATATTTTGATATGACATTAAGGAACTCTTATTCATATGCTGATGATCTTACAAAAAACAAAGTGCAGGAGAAAGTTTTTCCCTGCCTGATTGATCATAAGTTCTCTTACAGCTGTCACAAGAAAAATAACCTTGCAGCCAAAAAATACAATTGAAAAATAAGTGAGGTAGCACAGAATGAACTCTGTTCAATACAAATGTTATTAGAAACAGGAAGGAAGTTACCACCCCTAGAGCACCCCAGATGTGGTCAGATAAGGAGAGACCCACCACTCAGACATCAGTAATGTACTTGTACATCCTTCCATGGTAATTTAATGGGATATTAATGCTGCCCTAAGATTGTAATAATTCATGTCAGCTGCACAATCCCAATAGATGGCTAGAGGTCAATGGACCAAGAAAGGGCTTAGTAAACCACAGAATACAGAGAAAGACTTTTAATGATTCTTTTTACTCAACCAATTTTACAGTTCTTCACTACTGAGAGAAAGAGAGATGGAGGACAAGGATTTTAAGTCCTTTTAGCAGGTTGGTCTTTCCCTTAGACAACTCAGACAGACAACTCAGAAGACCTGAGGCAGGTTGTCAGAGGATGACCTCTGGAAGTCAATCTAATGCCACCTGGGAATGCTGGCAACATGAATATGTACATGCTTCAACACAAATAATGATCCCGTAGTATATATAATAGTGTGACCTTATACAGTAAACACTGTATTTAACATACTTACATAAAACTACAGTGAAGGATTCATTGTTACACTTATTTTGGACAATTTTGTTATGTAAGAGTTTTCTCCCACAAGTGATAGCCTTAGCACTTTTAGGAGGAAATTTATCAAGATATGAACTTGAAAAATAAAATACAGAACAGGAGACTTAGCGAGATAAAATACACATGTGAATAAAAACTGGGAAGTGAAATGTAATAAATAAAGAAGTTGGATTTATGGAAGTGAGAGAGCACATAGCTCCAAGCTAAGAAGAAATCTTTGCAGTATCAAAACTAACTCCTGGGGCAAAAAAAGAAGGTTCAAACAAAACTGGTACTTATGTAAAAAAAGAGAATAGCATTAAGCTTTAGATGCATTAATCAACAGAAAAAAATCATTGTTCCTTGCAAAGATTACAAATTCCAAAGGGACAGCCATGTTAGTCTAGTCCAGCAAAACAAACAAACAAACAAACAAACATAAACAAGGAGCCATGTGGCACTTAAAGACTAACAGATTTATTTTTCGCATGAGCTTTCATGAGAGAAAATCCCACTTCGTAAGATGGTTTGAAGATGGGTGAACTTACAGACTGGAATGAAAATAAAAGCAAGGGCGTGTAAAACATAGGATCAGAATGGAATGAAAATAAATGCAAGGGTATGTAAAACATAGGATCAGGTCACACAGTAACAGCAAATCAGAGCAGTTTTCAGGTTCAAACCATGGGAAGCCTGAAGTCAAATTACCTTTTGTAATGGGAAAAGAATCCATAGTCTCGATTCAATCCTGCTTTCAGAGAATTTAATTTGCATATTAATTTGAGTTCAGCTGTTTCTCTTTGAAGTCTTGATGTCCCAGTCACATCTCTGGGAATGGTCATTAACAGATCATTTATCGAGTGATTAGAAAGATGGAAGTGCTCAGCAACTGTTTTTTTTTGTTTTGTGATTTCTGATATCAGTTCTATGTTCATTTATTCTTTTGTGCAGGGATCATCCTGTTTGTCCAATGTATAAGGTATTGGGGCACTTCTGACACATGATGACATAGATCACATTAGTAGATGAGCAGGTAAATAAGCCTTTGATGGAGGAGCAGGCTAGATTAGGACCCATGATGGTATCTACTGTGCAGATACATGGGCAGATTTGGCAGCATGCTTTGTTGCAGGGGTGTGTGCCTGCTTTAATGTTTCTGTTGTTAGATCTGTAGTTGCTGGTGAGTAGCTATTTAAGATTGGATGGTTGTCTGTAGGCAAGGAGAGGTCTGTCTTCCAAGGCTTGAGAGACCGAGGGGTCATCTTTTAGAATAGGCTGTAAGTCCTTAGTGATCTGTTGCAGAGGTCTGACTTTACATCCTTTACATCATAACCTCAGCCCCGCAGAACACAATGCCATCCACAGCCTCAGAAACAACTTTGACATTATCATTAAGGAGGCTGACAAAGGAGGTGCAGTTGTCATCATGAATAAATTGGATTATGACCGGGAGGCTTATAAAAATCTCTCCAACACAACATTCTACAAACCACTTTCCTCTGACCCTACTGAGAAATACCAAAAGGAATTACAGTGCCTACTCAAGAAACTCCCTAAGATAGCACAGGAACATATAAAGACAGAAACACTAGCAGAACCCTGGCCAGGGATGTTCTGTCTACTACCTAAAATCCATAAAAAAGGAAACCCTGGACACCCCATCATCTCAGGCATTGACACTCTTACCACTGGTCTATCTGGCTATGTGGACTCCCTCCTCAGACCCTATGTTATCAACATCCCTAGCTATCTTCGAAGATACCATGGACCTCCTAAGGAAAATCCAGTCCATTGGTGAGCTTCCAGAAAACACCATTCTGGCCACTATGGATGTAGAAGCTCTTTACACCAAAATCCCACACAGGGATGGATTACAAGCTATTAGAAGAACCATCCCAGATGATGCCACAGCACAGCTTGTGGCTGAACTTTGTGACCTTGTGCTCACTCACAACCACTTCAGATTTGAGGATAATTTATACCTCCAAGTCACTGGCACTGCCATGGGCACCCGCATGGCCCCAATATATGCCAACATCTTTATGGGCGACTTAGAACAACATTTCCTCAAGTCTTATCCCAAAACACCTCTTCTTTACCTACGCTACATTGATGACATCTTCATCATCTGGACCAATGGCAGGGATGGTCTTGAAGATTTCCACAGAGATTTCAGCAATTTCCACTCCACAATCAAATTGAGCCTGGAACACTCCACACCGGAGATCCACTTTCTGGACCCTACAGTACAAATCAGGGATAGACACATCATCACCACCCTGTACCGAAACCCTACTGATCGGTATAGTTACCTACATCCTTCGAGCTTCCATCCTAACCACACCACAAGATCCATTGTCTACAGCCAAGCCCTGTTATGAGATTTGTATGAGACCACAAACTTGTGAGCATAAGTGACTCCATCTTAGTACTGTTCCCTTAATATTATGTTAACCTCTAGCCTGACTAATAAAAGTATAGAGCCCCTCACATCCTTGAACAGTCTATAAGCAGGAGATTAGGGAAACTGCACCAGTCTCGAGGTCACCTATTAATCAACAATTTCTTTTTGTTTATTACATTCGCAGGCTCCGAGGAGCCAGCCTAACCTTCTCTACTAATTTTCCTATCTTATATGAATATGTATGAAATCTATTCCTATATGGTACTAATAAATGTATTAATTTTGTTTACATTGAATATATTAACCATTTTCAGATTTCCTTGAATTAAGTTGTTGTACCTGGGTATAAAAGTCTTTTAGCACCGGTCCTTCAGGGCCGGCCGCACTCAGTAGCTCTGAGTGTCAATAAACTTGTGATTCTTCCTCCTGTTGTCCGGCTCCATCATTGACCAGAGCAGAGAACGAGCTTTTTCTCTCAACAGCCCTAAGATATAACCGCATCTGCTCTGATCCCTCAGACAGTGACAGACATCTTGAGGATCTCTATCAAGCATTCTTGAAACTACAGTACCCACCTGGGGAAGTACGAAAACAAACTGACAGAGCTAGATGGGTATCCCAAAGTCATCTACTACAGGAGAGACCCAAGAAAGAAAACAACAGAACACCACTACTCACCACATACAACCCTCAAGTCAGACCTCTGCAACAGATCACTAAGGACTTACTGCCTATTCTAAAAGATGATCCCTCACTCTCTCAAGTGTTGGGAGACAGACCTCTCCTTGCCTACAGACAACCACCCAATCTTAAATAGATACTCACCAGCAGCTACAGATCTAACAATAGAAACATTCAAGCAGGCACACACCCCTGCAACAAACCACGCTGCCAAGCCTGCCCACATATCTGCACAATAGATACCATCATGGGTCCTAATCAAGCCTGCTACTCCATCAAAGGCTCATTTACCTGCTCATCTACTAATGTGATCTATGCCAATGGTTCCCAAACAGTGTGCCAGCGCACACTGGTGTGCCATGGCAACATCTAAAGTGTGCCGCGAGCATCCCCCTGAACTAGAGTTAAAGTTCCCTCCCTGCTCAGCCCAGCCAGGTGGGCTGTGCAGGCCTGGGAAAAGGCAGGGGTTAAAGTAAGGGAGAAGGCACAGAACACAGTTTTGGGGCCTCCTATTTTTAGGCAGGCAGCCTTCCAGCCCCCCTAAAAATAGAGGAAGGCACTGGAATGCGGAGTTCTAGAGATCTGCCTAAAAATAGCACGAGCAGCTGGAAGGCAGCATTCCTGGGGCTCCACCTTAGGCCCAGCCAGCAGAGAGCTGCAGGGTGGAGCAGCCTGCAGCTTGCAATCAGCCCAGGTAAGGGTTTTTTTGCAGGGAGGGCTGCTGGGAATTCTGTGCGGCAGGTGTGTGTAGCAGAGGTGGGTGGAAGTGGATGTGTAGCAGAGGGTGTGTAGCTGGGGTTGTGGGGTGGCTGTTTGGCTGGGTGTGTATGCAGCTGGCGGGTGAGGTGGCTTTGGTGGGGCTTTTAGCTGGAGGCTGGAGGCCTAGTTCTGGACCCTGCAGTGATGGGAGGGTCCATCACAGGCAGCAGGGGCCTGGGTGAGGGGAGGAAGGGATCCACTGGGGTGGGAGGGAGCTGCAGTGGGGTGAGGATTTGCCCTGGGTGGCAGGGGGGCACTGTGAAGAAGGGGAAAGTGGGTGCTGCACCATGCTCCCCTGCCCTACCTTCCCACTCCCCTGGTTGCCCCCTGCCCCCCCCCCCACAAAACCACTCTTGTTCTCTCTCTCGCCTCTCTTGCTACCCTTGTGCTGTTCCCCACATGGCTCCCCTTGTCATCTTTTGCCATCCCTGCCCTGCTCTGTTCCCTGCTCTCACTCCTGCCAAGGCACACGACTCCTGACCTCTCCTGTTTTGCCACCCCTGCTCTGCTACTCCCACTACCCTACGTAGGAGCATTTCTGAAACACAGTGCCATGGTTCATGAATATTCATGAGTAATTTAAGTTAATTTGAATATTCATGAGTTAATGGAGATATGCCTCAAAAAATTTGAAGGTATCAAGGTGTGCCATGGCAGAGAAAAGGTTGGGAACTACTGATCTATGCCATCATGTGTCAGAAATGCCCCAACACCTTATACATTGGATGAACAGGATGATCCCTGTGCAAAAGAATACACGAACATAGAACTGATATCAGAAATCACAAAACAAACCCAAAAAAAAACAATTGCTGAGCATTTCCATCTTTCTAATCTCTTGATAAATGATTTGTTAATGACCGTTATCAGAGATGTAACTGGGACATCGATTTCAAAGAGAAACAGCTGAACTCAAATTAATATGCAAATTAATTCTCTGAAAGCAGGATTGAATCGAGACTATGGGTTCTTTTCCCATTACAAAAGGTAATTTGACTTCAGGCTTCCCATGGTTTGAACCTGACAACTGCTCTGATTTGCTGTTACTGTATGACCTCATCCTATGTTTTACATCCACTTGCATTTATTTTCATTCCATTCTGTAAGTTCAACCATCTTCGAAGCATCTGATGAAGTGGGATTTTCTCCCATGAAAGCTCATGTGAAAGATTACAAAAACTGCATTTTATGAGTAAATATTCTGCTAAGGGTGTTATGTTATGTATGAGTCAATTAGGTATCTTATGTTACAAATTTTAACATACACAAAAATACTGAGATAAAAAGAAAAACAAACAATTAAATATATAGGTATGGAATTGCATTTTAATGGAAACATAAGAGGTGCCAATTGAACAGCACTGAAGCATGAGGGCCAAATTTAGAGATGAGTCTAGAGAAAGTCTATAAGAGAGCCTAGGTTGATGTACCTTATATCTCTAAGATCCACCTTCAACTTATTGTCCTCTTACTCTGGTTCTATTCACCAAAAGGGATCACTAAACAGGAACAAAGACCAGATGGTGAATAGGACCCAATCTCCTGGATCACATAACGCCTATCTTTTACTTAAAGAAAGGGCCAATTTTTCAATACATATGGGCTGGCCAAAACTAGGAAGTGCTGAAAATTTCAAAGAAGCTTTATTAAAGAATTTTCAATCCAATTTTCAGTTGTGTTTCTGGCATTTCAGAAAAAAAAAAAAAAAAGAAAGGAACAATAAGGAGGTCATACTGCGGGTATTTTTTTCAATTGTATTAGTTTGAACCAACAAAAGAAAAACACTTTGAAATAAAGAAAGGGAGATTGTGTGCATATGCCATGCTTCACAGAATCAGTTGCTGTTTCTGAGACCAAGGGCAATATTCTAGCTGCCTGTTTAGCATCATAAGTGGGAGACAGGACCCAGAGACCAAAGAATATATGAGCTTTCCTTATTTCAAAATGAGGAGCTCCCTCATTTTGAAACAAGGAATGGTTATTTTGAAATAATAAAACCTCATTTTATATCAAAATGACTCTTAAATCACAATTATTTATTTGTAATAAGACAGTGTAGCCACATTATTTCAATTTAACTGTTATTTCGATTTAACACTTTTTGCCCTTCTCCCTCCCAGGGTGCCTTCCTCTTTCTATATATTGGGTGGGGGCATGGCCCTTCTTGGGGGGCCATGTTGCCACACCTCCCATTGTGCCCCTCTCCTAATTCAAACTAGCAAGTCCTGTCCATGGAGACGCTAGTTTCATTTGGGTTTCGAGTAGGGACATGTTAAATTGATTTAACTTTGATTGATTGAATGATTTTTATTTTGATTCAATACGATCAATTTAAGTTACATCAATTTAGCAATCTAAGTGTAGACATAGCCTCACAAATCAATTACCCATGATTTAACCCCTCTAATTTACAAATGAACTGGCAGGAAGGGGCAGAAGTGCCCCATCTCAGCTGGGAATCAACCATCTATGATTTATCACCTCTCATTTACAAATTACTGTCAAGACTCAGTTGGAAGACTGACCATTGGAAGTATTTAAGAGCAGGTTAAACAAACACCTGTCAGGGATGGCTTAAGAAGGTGCTTGGTCCTGATGTGAGTGCAGGGGAACAGACCTGATGACCTCTCATTGTTCTTTCCAGTTTCTATGATTCTATGAAGCGGATGGTATAATGAGACTGTCTCCAATGGCATGTAGCTGATCTATGACTGCTAGCAGCAAACATCTCCCATAGTCAGTGACGGGACACTAGATGGAGAGGACTCTGATATGATGTCTACACTTAGATTGTTAAATTGAATTAATTTAAATTGAACTAATTAAATCAAACTAATAATCATTAAATCGAATTAATTTGAATCGAATTAACAGGGCTCCACTTGAAACCCAAATAGAACTAGCATGTCCATGGACAGGACTTGCTAATTCAATTTAGGAGAGGGGCACCATGGGAGGTGTGGCAACATGGCCCCCCAAGAAGGGCCATGCCCCCACCCAATATATAGAAAGAGGAAGGCACCAGGGAAGGAAGAAGGGCAAAAAGTGTTAATTCAAACTAATGGTTAGTTCAAATGAACACAGCTACACTGGGTTAAATTGAACTAATAAGTTTGATTTAACCATCATTTTGAATTTAAGAGAGATTTTATAATTTCAAAATGACCTTTCCTTGGCTCAAATTGAGGGAGGTCCTTATTTCAAACTAAGGAAATCTAGTGTAGTCATGCAGTACTTTAAATCCAATTAATCATCATTAATTGGATTTAAAGTGTAAGTATAGACATAGCCTGATTTACTACAGAGAATTCTTTCTCAGGTGCTGAGCTTGTAGGTCTTGCCCCCATGCTCAGGTTCTAACCTATCATCATATTTGGTGTTGGGAAGGAATTTTTCCCTTGGTCACATTGGTAGAAACTTTGGGGGTGGGATTTCACTTCCTTTGTAGCACAGGGCATGTATAACTTGTTTGAAATCAATGTTAATGATGGATTTACTGTAACTTGAAGTCTTTAAATCATAATTCAGACTTCAGAGGTTAAAGATCTGTTACAGGAATGGGTGGGTGAGGTTCTATGTACTTCAGTATGCAGGAGATCAAACTAGATGATTGTGCTCACTTTTGGTTTTAAAGTTTATGAGTTTGTGAAGAGATGTCCTGTCCCTCCAGGTAGCCTGCTATGCTGTACTTGATTCTGACATATGTCTTAGGTAGTGCAGGTCAAGGTGAGGTATTTATCAGATGCTACGTTAGGCTGTTTTGGCCCAAAATTGTCCATCAGTGCTAATAGCAATACAGCCTCACTGATGAGAGACCTAGTGTCACCAAGGCTTGAAGTGTCTAAAATGCCTGCTCAAAGTCAATATAAATGGCACATTGTTAAAAAATGAAACAGAGCTCTCCATTTTATTAGAAACTTTTGTCATTGGAAAAATGTTCAGCAAAAGTGGATTAATGTAAACAAAGTTTCTGGGCCAAATCTTGGTGTCTTTCCTCAGCCTTCCCTCATTTCACAGATTTCATTGGGAGGTGCTTTTGCTTCGGAATTTGACCCTTTGACATGGTGCAGTCAGAACTTAATCTAACAATTCTCAGCAGCATTAACTGGTATAGAGGGAATTTTGCAGCCATAGCTAAAGCCTTATTTTTTTCCTTTCCTCTCTGACTAACTCAACGGCATTCACAGAGCTAGCCAAAGTAGCCATTGCTTTAAGATAATGTAGGGTCTGAAACTCAGGGGTGCAGTGATAGCTGAATGATTCCTGCAGTCTTGTTCCCAAAGCTAGCCACAATCTGGTCCAAAAATTTTTTTCACTCCAACTACTAGTGAGCTGAAAAACTTAGGGCACAGCTGTGGAACCACAGACTGACTTGTCAAAAACAGACAGGAGTGGAGGAACTTTGTTGCTACCCTAAATGCCAGAGGCATAGGGGACCGATTAATTAGCTAATTACTACTGAAATTGCTGTTTTAAACTAAGTGTGACACAGATAGTTTTAGAGGGGTAGCCATGTTAGTCTGCGTACAGCAAAAGCATAGAGAGTTATGTGGCATCTCATAGACTAACTGACTTCTTTGACCATAACCTTTCATGGGCTCCAACACACTTTGTCAGCTGCAACTAATGAAGTGGGTGGCAGCCTACCAAAGCTGATGCCTGAAGAAATCTGTTAGTTTATAAAATGCCACAGGTCTCTTGTTGTTTTTGCAGACAGTTTGGAACAGTAATGATTTGTTGTTCCTTATATGGTTCTTTTATGTTGCTAGGAGTCTAATGTGTACCCTTTTGTTAGCCAGTTACCAAGAGGGCATAAACCAAGATCATTCACAGAACAGGGGTCTCTTTCTTGGTTTTGCTTACTCTAATCTACAAATTGGTTAGACTGAAAGTATTAATTAACTTTAGTGTATGGAAAAATTAACATGAGTGCAGGTAGAGGAATTGGAGAATTAGAGTGCCAGAAGTAGGGAAAACTGAGATGACTATCTTCCGAATGAAAAGTGATTGACAAATAAAAATGATTCAGTGTCATGGATTTCCTGTTTAACTTATACCACATATATCTAGAATTAAAATTCAATTTTCATTTCATTTTAATAGAGTTGTGTATTAATTTTAATATAATTATGCCCACCAAAATTACATTTTGGGGGTAGCACAGGGAGCCTTTCCTTGGATAGTTAAGTATGTGCTCTGCATTTCTGCCTGCTCCTAGCTGAGCACTATGGGGAGGAATAAAGATAAATTATTATTGGAAGCCTATATGATGACAGGAGAGATTACAAATGCTATTAAAGATTCAGCAGTAGGAGGGTGATGATGGAATACCAGTCAAATGGTTTTTTAGCTGCCTTAGGATATTAGTGTCTCACTCTCATTATAATTATGAGTTGATCTCCAGAGAAGCAAACAAGTCTCTAAAGCTTCCGAGTTTCACAGGTGTCATCCCTCAAATTTTTTGCTCAGTGCAAGCTGGAAATAACCTACCAGGCTTGAAAGAGTGAGTGAACCTGAAAGAAAAAATCAGACAGCATCATGCAAACCAGTGTATCAGCAATAGGGAACCAGTGGTTCTGCAGAATCTTACAGAAACATTTAAAATGAAATGTCTTCAAGATTTATCTTTGGCACTCAACAAAACTCAGGGCTCAGAATAACTGCTGCACTGAATGAAAGAGAGAGAAAAATCAAAGAGGGGGAAACTAATGTTTTGAAGGGTTCTTTCCCACAGAAAAAGACATAGAGAATTAATTGATTTCACTGGACTTTTCAAACAGTTGTATCACTTTTCTAATTTAGCCAGACAGTTTGCTTCACTTTTCTCAGTCTATGTTCTTGAAGTCCTGTTCAGTTGGGTGGGCTCTAATTCATCAATGAGACTAATTTATCCAAATTTGGCTCAACTCTGACTCAGAAGTAACTCAAGTCCTCTGGCAGGATAAAGCATGCACAGATGAATGGTGGTAAGCAGCTATGTTCCCTCTATGCTGTGCACATGTGCACACGCACAGAGATTGTGAAACCCATGCACACAACAAAATAACGTGTGCACAAAAAAAATTCAACAGTGCTAATATTTTTATGCTACTTTAAGAAGGTGATTTCAAGTAACATGTTTCAAATCAGGTTTTGTAATTTATAAAATCATTTCCATCGCCAGATCAAAATAAAATTTAGATATTATTTGCATCATAGTCGCTTCATTGCACTCACAAATTTGACCACACTTCCTGGAGTGTGCACAAATTTGGACACTAGCTCCAAAAATTTGCACAAAAGAAATTTTTTGCACACATAGCCTATGAAAAATTAGAGGGAACACTGGTAAGCAGGATAGCGCACCCTGCCTTAGCACCTTTTCTATTTAAGGTATTGATTGGAGGACAGCCTAGATGACATTTTGTAAATCTTGACATGCCAATATTTGGGAGCCACAAACCTCTGGTAAAAGATTTATGAGCACATTAACAAAGAAGCTATTTCCTCAATTATTTTCTATTATTTCTTGGAAAGATTTTTGTTTTGTTTTGTTTTGGTGTCAAAATGAGATAGAAGACACAAAATAATTATATTGAGTCAAATGCCAATCTGAGTTACATTAGTATGAATCTGGAGAAAGCCAGCTGGGTTGATTTCAATGGAGTGACTTCAAGTTCCCAACACAGCTAAATTAAATATAAGAAGCTAAATTAAATATAACGTCAAATGTAACAGCAATGGAAACTACATGTGTATATTCCAGGGGCAAAATTCAACTTTTGCTGCTTTTCCCTTTTTGTTATGATCTCAGATAAGTCTGAAGGAAAACAGAGGAAAAGGTCTTTCATTTTGAGTGAGGAACAAAACAAAACAAACCCTCAGCAACTACTTTAAAGTGTTGTTTTCTTAGAGACTTATTTGGCCTTATTAAATTTGGAACCAGTGAAGAAGAAGAATACAACAGCTGTTAGGATCCTAAAACAGATACTAAATGGACTCTTAACAGGTTTATTGTTTTCTTTTTGTTCTTAGGGATTTATTTCATTTTATTCTGCAGCAGTTGAAGAGAGAACATGGGAAAAAACATTTGCTTAGGAGCATGAAAACAGGGACTGAAATGAAACACCAGAAGATAGAATTTTATTGTATTTCTTTTTTTAAAGATGTATCAGAAAAAAAGCCAAAGAGAACGGAAACCTTGGTGACACTCAAAGCTGGTTTTAAAAGTTAGCTCCCAGCCTCAGATTAACACAAACAACATTTTTAAAGGACTTGGAGGGATGACAGAGAGACAAGCATGAGCTTTTGGAAGAGGAATTCTGGCACTTGATTAAATCCAGGAGATATGTTGGTAGTAGACATGTTCAGCATTGCATGTTTTCTCTATGGCTATGCCTACACTTAGAGAGTCAATTCAGATTACTGAATTCAAACTAGTCAATGCAACCTATAATAATTATTAGTTCAAATTCAGTCCATGCAAATTGACACGGCCTCACAGGAAACTCCATTTTGAATTAGCATGTCCATGAACTGGACTTGCTAATTTGAATTGGAGGGGCACCATGGGAAGTGTGGCAACATGGCCCCCTAGAAGGGCCATGCCACCACCCGATCCCCTGCCAGGCTTCAGCACTCTGAGCCCAGTACAGGGAAAAGCATCCCTTGTCCAGGTCTAGCCATCCTGCGGCTAGAGCTAGAACTGGGCAGGGGATGTTTTCGCCCATACCAGGCTCAGAAGGCAGGAGCCTTATTGGGGATGTTCTCCCCTTCCAGGGCTCCCTGGGGCCAGGGCATCCCCACCCTCCATACGGCACCGTAGAGGCAGGGGAGAAGGAATTTCCCCAGCCCATGCGGTCAGCGCAGGCTGGGGGAATCCCTTCTCCCCCACCCCTGCTGCGTTGTCAGCACGGGCTGGGGGAATATCTTGACCTTGCACTGACAGCGCAGCAGGGTGGGGGAGAAGGGATCTGGGTGCAAAGCAGGAGCCCCCAGCGCAGGAAGGCACCCTGGCACGCCTCTCCCACTCGGGCAGCTGTGCAGGGGAAGGCACCCCAGCGTATGACTTCTCCTGGGCTGGGCATGTACCAGGAAGGTACCCCCATGCACTGCTCCAGCCCCGGCAGCCTCACACAGGAAAGGGCAGAAGCTGCACGCCGGGGTGGCTTCCCAGCGTGCGACCAGCCTGGGAGAAGCCACAAGCTGGGGTGCCTTCCCCACATGGAGCCAGCTAGGCTCAAGCAAGGGCTGGGGTGGAGGCACCTTTGGGACTGCTGGCCACAGATGCTATAGGGGTGATCTTCTTCCCAGGGTGCATGGCACCCTGAGAGGAAGGTCAACCATTGTCAGTTCGAACTCAGTGAGTTCAAATTGACATGGCCACACAAGGTCAATTTGAACTACTGGTTTCGAATTGACCCGCACTTCAAAGTCTAGCGAGGTTTGACCAATTTGAAGTCAGCTTTCTTCAATTTGAACTGAGGAGTTCCTCAGTTTGAATCGAGGAAAACGAGTGTGGCCATGCACTTAATTGAATTCCAATTGATTGTCATCAATTTGAATTCAAGTCTACGTGTAGACATACCCTATGCCCTCAACTAAGGTTAGTCTGTCTTCCATATTTTATGTGAGTCATAAATCCTAGGACTTGAACACTTACATCATTAAAAATGCATTACCTGTTACATAAGAAAAAGCATATTAAGAAAAAGATGCTTAGCAATCTGCCAGAAGTCTAATGTGACCAATCGTACTCTGTATACCTAAATCTTTAAAACAGTTCTTCAGCTGTGGTTCATGGACCACTGGCACTTGACAAGGCACTGAATGGTAACCTCCTGCCAATTCGACTCCTCATTTTCACATTCTCAATCAAATTAAAGACAGCTACAAGCAATGATATACTTTCCTATTAATCACTGTGTAAATATTATGTTAGCTAACATCGGGATGCTGTTCATAATTCTGAAGGAGAGGAACTGGCCTGCAGGATGGTGATTAGGAGGGGAGCTGGTTTTGCATTTGAGAGTAGGAAAGAAAGCATTCCTGAGACACTTCTTTCATTAAGATGGAGTTCACAGTCTGAACCCCAGCTTTAAAATTCTCTGCTGGTATGAATCAGTCTCCATCTGCAAGTTGTTGAAAATCTCTCATTTTCTTTAAAGAAAAGGTTGAAGACAATGAATGAAAAACCTTGAGGGATGGATTCAGCACAGCCACCAACTTCACCCTGTGCCATGTAAGGAAAAGAGAAGGCACATGTTGGGGATGGGTTTGCATGGTTCCAGGGGCAGGGTTGGGCCAAACTAAATCTGATTTCCACTGATACAAGCAAACTAAGTTTATTTCAGTATCAGATATTAATCCCAGTTCCTTGTTGCTCTCATTCTGGTAACTGAGCATTAGAAAGCTGGAAACAGGGGCATTGCTGGAGCTGGGCTTATGGGGCTCCAGCCCCAAGTCCCAGTGCCCAAACCTCAGGTCTGCTGCTGGGCCACCCACTGTGGCAGTGCACTTACTTGGCTCAAGCCCTGAGTCGCAGCACACTGAGCCCCGGGTCTTTTCTTGGGCCAGCGCCACTTCTGGCTGGAACCAGATACTTATAGTTGCCTTTGCCCACTGCAAAGTCAGCTTGAGCATTGTAAAGAATCAGGACTGATGTTTGTCTAGAGAAGGCAATTGGGTATAGTTTTCACTATAATTTACACTTAAATCAAACAAACAAAAAACTAATCAGTAATAATTTGACTAAGGTGTTTTTAAAAACAGCCTAAATTGAGAGGACAAATGGGATTAGCAATAGATAAAAAACAGAGAAGTAAAAAAAGCAAGGAGTCTTGTGGCACTTAAAGACTAATAGATTTATTTATCTCATGAGCTTTCATGGGAGAAAATCCCACTTTGTCAGATGCTTTGAAGAGGGGTAACTTACAGAATAAGGTGAAAATAAATGCAGGGGAGTGTAAGACATGGGATCAGGTCATACTGCAACAGCAAATCAGAGCAAATGCTCTTGCAGTATGACCTGATCCCATGTCTTATACTCCCCTGCATTTACTTTCATCCCATTCTGTAAGTTCCCCCTCTTCAAAGCATCTGACAAAGTGGGATTTTCTCCCACAAAAGCTCATGAGATAAATAAATCTGTTAGTCTTGAAGAGCCAGAAGATTCCTTGCTTTTTTGCTTTACTAGACTAACACAGCTGTCCCTTTGGAACTAGAACAGAGGCGTGTTTCTTGTTTGCCACCAAAAAGCACGCTGCCTGAAAGACTTCTTCATAATATTGAAGGGAAAGAGGTAAAAATGAAGATCATTGTACAATGCCTGGTGCTCGCTATGCTGCAGAAACACTACCAACTTATTACTTCATTTTACCTTTTTTCTTTTTGGAAATGTGTGTGTTTTATCTTACCTGATTTGCTTTGCATTGATACAGCACTCAGATACACAGCATAAATGTGAATCTAAGCAACAACTAAATGCAGAGGGCCCTAAGGAAGATTAGACCAGAGGAGATACTGTCCTGGAAATTGCTATGACACCTTGATTAAATAAAATATCAAAGTATTTATATAGCAATAACCCATGGACTTCAGACACTGCAGATTCCTGGGTGGCAGCTGATTGTTCTAGTAAGTTCCCATCCCATCTAGTAAGTTACCATGAAACAGAAAAGTATTGCTAGGGAATTTGTGCATATTGAAATAATAGCTTGCATTTCAGGTTATTTAAAACTCCTACCCTTCCCCTAATTTTATGAGGGACAACCCACAAGGTCAGTTAACCCCTGTGTTTTGAGGAGAGTTATTACCTTCCTAATCAGGAACAGGCAGATTCAGAAACAATAGCTACATCTACACTAGCAATTTAGTTCAAATTAAGGAGGCTTAATTCAAACTAAATTAGTCCCCCGTGCACCCTAAGCTTTTATTTGTTTGAATTAAGGGTGTCCTTAGTTCGAACTGAGAAGTAACACCTATTAGTTCGAACCAGCAGCTAGTTCAAACTTATTAGTTCAAACTAATCCCAGTGTGGACGCATTAGTTGGAACTAATTGGCTAGATCAAACTAACAGGCTTTCTGACCTTCCTCCCAGGGTTCTTGGAACCAGGGAGAGCCTGTCCTGGACAAAGTCCTTCCCACCTTGCTCCTCAGACCTGAACAGGGCAGCCATTTTGGCACCGTAGCACAGGACAGCAGCAGCAGCCACACCCCGAGGAGGTGCTGCAGCCTGGATGCCTGAGGAGCTCCTCACCCTCTTTGACATCTGGGGGGACAAGGCAATGCTCTCCAGGTTCCGGAGCAGCCACCACCACTAGGAGATATACACCAGTATGTCCCAGGCCCTGGCGGAGAGGGGGCACACCAGGGACACCGAACAGATGCAAGTAAAAATAAAAGCCCTCTGCCAGCAGTACTACAAGGCCCAGGAGGGCAGGCTGTGCCAGAGGGCAGTCCCCACCACCAGCTGCCCCTACTATTAGGAGCTCCACAGGTTCCTGGGGGGGGGGTGAGAGCACTGGGCTCCCAGTCCGCACTGGGCCCCTCCGTCGATGACAACCAGGAGGAGGACTTGGTGAACCAAGATGTGGTGCTGGAGGCAACTGAGACCAGCTGGCTGGAGGGCACCCTACCAGCCTCAAACCCAGGAGCCAGTCCAGAGCTGATCCCTGGCTCACCAGAGAAGTGGGAGGAAGGGCAAGCTTATCTTGCTGAAGATGACCCGGCCGAGAGGACAGCATGCTGGACACCTGCTGCACCTGCCAGTGAGTGCTTCCTCCCTCCTTCCTTGTGAGCAGGGCTGGGCATGCCTGTGGGACAGCCACTATGGGTGGACGTGGCCCAGGGACAGGCAAGGCCCCAAGGACTGGGTGTGTGTGGAAGCCCTCCCACGGGGCAGAGGGGGCAGGGACCGTGTGGCATGGGGTAGCCAGACCCGGGCAGTACAGAGGCATCTTGGGAGATGTGGTGGGGGGACCATAGGTGGGAGCATCAAGGCCAGATAGCATGGACCCAACACGGCTGGCACATGGCCTGAGGAGACACCCCTGGGGCAGGGCTGACTGCTGCTTCCCACTGTGGGCACTGCATCTGACCTGGGCAGCACAGCATGGTGATGTGACCCTGGGGGGCCCTGTCCCAAAGGACAGGGATTTGGAAGCAGGGGGACAGTCAGGGGACAGGAGCTCCTTTCAGGCTGCACACCACGCTTGCGAGCTAGCTACTGGGAAGAACTCTGTTCTCTGCTTCCCTCCAGCACTCTTGGCACATGCCATTCCCGGGACTCCACCAGTGCTGACCAGGAAGAGAAGGATGCCATGCTCACTGGACGAGCACCTTGGGGACCTCGTCTGTCTCACTGAGGAGTCGGAGGCGCACCTCACAGCCTGGTGAGAGAGGGTCAATGCCTCCCAGAGAGCCAGGTGGGCAATGCTCCAGCAGCTTCTGGACCTGGTGGAGTGCCAAACCATCACCCTGGAGTGCCAGGCAGCCACCCTGGAATGGCTGGAGGTTTGTCTCTACCCTCAGTGGGGTGAAGGTGCTGCTGCCACAGACCATGATGCCCCTCCTCTCAGGCACCTTAGGGACTTGGGGTGGCCACATACAGGCCCAGGACCAGCTGGCCAGAGCCCAGTAACACTAGCCCCCTACCCCTACACTCCTCCCCCCAACCTCCTCCTTCCCCCAAAATCCCACCCCCCACCCAAGTCTCCGCCTTCCTCCCCAGAACACCATCCCCGCACTTCCTCCTATATATAAAAACATGATGTTCACTTTCATAATTGCTCCTGTGTTTTAATTGGTGTAGGGATGTGGAGGTGGTGGCGCACCAGGCATGGGTGGGTGATGGAGGTGGGGGTGCCTGGTAACAGGCCCACCCCTCAGCAGTCTTCACAGAGAATGTTGTCCTTCAGCCTGTCCCTGATGATGAGCGCTTGCCACTGGGCTCACTGCATCTGGGGCTGGGTGTTGGGCTGCGCAAAGTACCCAGCAAGTCATTTGGCTTTGGCATCCCAGAAGTGGGCAACCCTTCCGCGCACAGCTCACAAAGGCTATAGAGCACAGAGCAGGCACTGATGACCTCCTAGATGGTGCACTCAGTGAGATGCATGTGCATCAGATGGGCCCGCCACCATGCCTTGAGCCATCCAAAGGCACAGTCCACAACCTCATGGCATGTGTTGAGCCTTCAGTGGAAAAGCTCCTTGCTGGCATCCAGGTTGGCGGTGTAGGGCTTCATGAGCTGGGTGGCAAGGGGTAGGTGGCTTCTCCCATGATCAGGGCAGGCACTTGCATGTCCCCAAGGGTGATGGTGTGTTGTGGGAAGAAGGTGACCACCTGCATGAGCTTGTATATGGCAGAGGTTCTGAGTAAATTTCCAAAGGGATAGCCGTGTTAGTTAGTTAGAGTTTCTGAGGACACAGGCATCGTGCACCTTTCCCCACCAGCCTACATGAATGTCCTTGAAGAGCCCTCAGTGATCCATGAGAGCCTACAGCAGTAGCCCTTGCTCTTCCTGTAGCCCATAGCCCAGTGTTCCAGGGCTTGGATGGGGATGTGTGTGTTATCGAAGATGCCCCCATAGTTGGGGAAGCTGAGTGCAGCAAGGGCATTCAGGGTGTCCTGCAGCTTGTCCAGAATGATGAAGCAGTCTAACAGAACCTGGTTGATGGCTCTACTGACTTACAGGAAGGCAGACCCCACGCTGGCCCTGCCAATGCCAAAGTGGTGAGCAACAGAACAGTAGGAGTCTGGGGAGGCCAACTTCCAGACTGCAAAATCCACTTGCTTGTCCACAGGCAGGGTGTATCTGAATTAAGTGTTCCTGTGCTGCAGGGCTGGGGTGAGCTCACAGACCAGCTCGAAGAAGGTATGTTTGCTCATGCAGAAATTCTGGAGCCACTGTGCATCATCCCAGATGGTGAGGGTGACGCAGTCCCACCAGTTGCTGTTGGTTTCCCTTGCACAGAGGGCACCGTCAGCATGGCAGCTTGCAGGGTCAGCACGACGGTGGTGCTGCTGTCTGCCTCCGTGCTGTTGGGGTCCAGGAAGAGCATGCTCCAGCTGAAGAGAGCATTGTGCACTGGATAGTGGGTGTCAGGCAACCCCCTGGCATGCAGCAGGAACAGGGTCTGGTCCGTGACTTCCTTGTGTTGCATGTTGCCAGGCGCAATGGAAGGTGCTACACTCACTTCCTCATTTTCTAGAATTGACCAGGGGATTGAGTCCTTTTCAGGTGCCATGTTGGCACACTTCCCAGAATGCACCCCTCCTAAGCTGACCTAGTAAGTGCCTGCATGGAGGTGCTAGGTTGAATTAGGCTTCTGGTATGGACATGCTAGTTCGAATTAGTTAATTCAAACCAGCATTTTTAGGTGTAGACATAGCCAATGTATATGGGAATGTACATTACACATTGTTAAATGGATCTAGAATGAAGAGTTTGCCAGTTGGTTTAATTTAAATCGGTATAGGCAATGATACATTTCGGCTCACGACCTCACATATCACAGCTGAACTTGGCCCTAAGTATCTAAAATAGCACTGTTTTATATTTTTATAAACTAAGACATGACTATAAAACACAACTTCTTCTATTTGAGTCATTTATGTGTCAACAGGAAAGGATCCTAACTAAAATTATGTGTATGTTGCCAGCTGGAGAAATCAATTACCTGGTCACAAAGAAGTGAAAGTAATGTTAATATTTTGTATGGTATACAGTATGTGGATTATTAAAGTAATGATCAAATTTGGGAAATATATGTTAAGAAGACTCACTACCATTATACAGTTCCCCATTCAAAACAGCAGGAAGTATTTTGTAGCAGACCCTCGTTATGAGGCTGTAGATGGCGAAGGACAATGAAATTCGGGGAGTTGTCTGAATATATAGAGAGTAACTTGAAGCTGAACATCAACTTAGTTCATTGCATGAGTTCTGCAGCATAGGGCAGGGTTTAAGCCTAGGCAATATAACTGGCCTTATAGGGTACCATAATTAACAAGGAATATGAGAAGGAACAGGATCTTTGGAATTTCTTCAGTGTAATATGGAATCAGGAACCCAGAGTACAGGCTCAGCTAAGTTTGAGAAGATCTCTCAGGATGCAGGTGGGAGAGTTACAGAAGGAGATGTCTAGGCTCAGGAGTATCCCTGCCCTGGAGAAATTCTTTGATAGCATCCCATGAGGAGACATCCAAGACTGGGGAATCTATCCACATGTGGAGGACTGCTGCCACACCATCTGAGAAGGAGAAGATGGCTCTGGCACAGGGAGGACACTGGCAGTTGGTTACTTCTGGCAGCTGACAGTGCTCCACCCCTGCTCCCATCACTCCCTCCATTGTGGTGAAGAACTGTTATGAAGCACTAGAGATGAGAGATGAGATGGAAGAGGAGAAGGCGAGCACCCGGAGGCTGGGAGGATCACATTCACCACAGCCAGGAGGAAACATAAGATTGAGGTGGTTGGGGACTCACTTCTGAGGGGGGCAGAAGCACACATCTGTTGCTCTGACAAGACCTCTCTGGAGGTATGCTTCCTGCCAGGGGCCTGTATCCGAGACGTTATGGAGGGATTGTTAAGAATCATCTGCCCCTCTGACTACAACCCCATGCTACTCATGCGTGTGGGAACCAATGATACTGAGAGGGTGATCCTCAGCAGATCAAAGGTGATTACAGGTCTCTGGGAGCACAGGTGGAGGAGTTTGGTACACAGGTGATGTTCTCCTTGATCCTTCTGGTCAAGGGTAGGGGGCCTGAGCAGAGATAGATGCATCCTGGAGGTGATAATGCCTAGCTGAAAAGATGGTTGACTATGCACTACTGGTCCAGGAAGAAGGATGGCTAGGAAGAGATGGACTCCACCTGTCGAAGAAGGGGAACAGCATATTCAGATGTCGACTGGCTGACCTAGGGAGGAGGGCTTTAAACTAGGTTTGAAGGGGGAAGGCAACCAAAGCTCACAGGTAAGTTATGACAAGGGAGACCTGGGGGAAGGGTTGGAACTTGGGAGGTGTGGGGACTGTAACAGTGGGGACAAAAGAAAGAGTAATCAGAACTGGGGGGTGGGGGAAACAAAAAGTTGTCTTAAGTGTCTTTAAGAAGCCCTAATACCCAAGATGAGTGAGAAAGGACACCAGGAGAAAATGCAAGGAAGAAGATGCAACAAGAGAGATAATCGACAGAGAAAAGTTGGGCAATTGACCCAGAATTTTAGGTGCTTGTACACAAATACGAGGAGCCTGGGAGACAGAATTGGTAGTACTGGCACAGACGGGGAACTATGATGTAATTGGTATAACAGAGACATGGTAGGATAGCTTGCATCAGTGGAGCACTGCCATGGATGGGTATAAATTGTTCAGGAAGAAAAGGCAGGGAAGAAGAGGTGAAGGAGTAGCACTATATGTAAAAGAGCTGTATGACTGCTTGGATCTTCACTATGAAAGTGGAAACATGCCGGCTGAAAATCTGTATGTTGAGCTTAGACTTGCTAGTCAAACCAAAGAAATTCAAGGTTAGTCCAAACTAACCTAGGGTTAGTTCAGACTAACTGGGACTTTTTAGTTCGAACTAGCCATGCGTTCTAACCCTAAAAGTTAGTTTGAACTAGGACACATGGCTAGTTTGAACTAATGGCTTAGTATGAACTTTTGTAGTACGAACTAAACCTTAGTCCATATCTACATTGCACCTAGTTCGAACTAAAGTTTGAACTAAGCGCTTAGTCCGGATTAACCAGGTGAATTTATGAGTTCGGACTAAGTTTTGCCTAGTTTGAACTAAGAAATTTCTTAGTTCAAACTAGGCAAAGCCTAGTGTAGACATGGGGTAAATTAGTCTGAATTAACAAATGGAAGGACAGGCAGGGAAGAAGAGGTGGAAGCGTAGCACTATAAGTAAAAGAGCTGTACAACTGCTTGAAGTTGGTGGAAACAAGCTGGTTGAAAGTCTGGGGGTTAAGTTTAGAGGGCAGTGCAACAAGGGAGATGGCTTGGTGCGTTCTTCCGCAGACCACCAGACCAGAAAGAGGAGGTGGATGAGGCACTCTATGGACAACTAGGAGAAGTTTCCAGATCACAGGCCCTGGTTCTCATGGGGGATTTCAATTATCCTGACATCTGCTGGGAGGGCAATACAGCAGTACACAGACAATGCAGGAAGTTTTCAGAGATTGTTGAAGACAACTTTCTGGTACAAATGCTGGAGGAACCAACTAGGAGCCTTGCACCTCTCAACCTCCTGCTCACAAACAGAGAATTAATCAGGGAAGGAAGAGTGAATGGCAACCTGGTAGCAGTGACCATGAGATGGTAGAATTCAGAATCCTGGTCAAAAGAAGAAAAGAAAGAAGTAAAACACAAACCTTAGACTTCAGAAAAGCAGATTTTGTCTCCCTCATGGAACTGATGGGCAGGATTCCCTCGGAGGCTGATCTGAAGGGGAAAAGCAACCAAGAGAGGTGGCTATATTTTAAAGAAACCTTACTAAGAGCACAGGAAAATACCATACCGATGTGCAGAAAGAACAGCAAGTGTGGAAGGCACCCAGCATGGTTTAGCAGAGAACTCTGTGGTTAGCTGAAACAAAAAAAGGAAGCTTACAAGTGGGAGCTTGGACAGATGACTACGGAGGCATGTAAAGATATTGCTCAGGCCTGCAGGGACAGAATCAGAAAGGCCAAAGGGCAATTGGAGTTGAAGCTAGCAAGGGATGTGAAGGACAACAGAAAGGGGTCTAGAAATATGTCAGCAACAAGAAGAGGATCAGTGATTACTGAATGGGGCAGGTATCCTTGTGGTGGAGGATGTGGAAAAGGCTGAACTGCTCAATGCTTTTTTTACTTCAGTCTTTATAGGCAGGGTCAGCTCCCAGGTTACTACACTTGGTAATGCAGAATGGAGAGAAGGAGAGCGGCTCATGGTGATGGAAGATCAGGTTAGGGACTACTTAAAGAAGTTAGATGTGCCAAGTCTCTCGGGCCAGATGAACTTCATCTGAGGCTGCTGAGGGAGCTGGCTGATGTGATTGCAGAGCTGCTCACCATTAGCTATGAAAACTTGTGGTGAATGGGGGAGGTCCCGGAGGATTGGAAGAAGACAAATATAGTACCTGTCTTCAAGAAAGGGAAAAAGAAGGATCTGGGAGACTACAGACCAGCCAGCCTCACCTCAATCCTTGGAAAAATCATGGAGCAGGTCATCAAAGAATCCATCCTGAAACACTTGTAGGAAAATAGAGTGATCAGGTGCAGTCAGCATGGAGTCACCAAGGGCAAATCATGCCTGACCAACCTGCTTGCCTTCTATGATGAGATGACTGGATTTGCGGATGTGGGAATAACTGTTGATGTGATATACCTGAACTTTAGCAAGGCTTTTGATATGGTTTCTCACAGCATTCTCGTTGGCAAGTTAAGGAAATATGGGTTGGATGAGTTGACGATAAGGTGGATAGAAAACTGGCTAGATCAACTGGCTCACAGGGTAAGTGTCAATGGTTCAATGTCTAGCTGGCAGCCAGTAATGAGTAGAGTGCCCCAGGGATTGGTCCTAGGGCCCATTCTGTTCAACATCTTCATTAACGATCTTGATGATGGGATAGATTGCACACTCATTAAGTATGCGGATGGCACCAAGCTGGGGGGAATGGTGAACACACTGGAGGGCAGGGAGAGGATTCAGAGAGACGTTAACAAATTGGAGCAGTGGGCCAAAAGAAATCTCATGAGGTTCAACAAGGTCAAGTGCAAATTCCGGCACTTAGGACGGAAAAACCTCATGCATTGCTAAGTAGCAGCTCTGTAGAAAAGGACCTTGGGGTTATGGTGGATGGGAAGCTGGATATGAGTCAAGAGAGTGCTCTTGTAGCCAAAAAGGCTAATGGTATATTGGGCTGTATCAGAAGGAGTATTGGCAGTAGATTGAGGAATGTCCCCTCTGTTCAGCACTGGTGAGGCCACATTTGGAGTACTGTGTCCAGTTTTGGGCTCCCCACTACAAAAAGGATATAGACAAATTAGAAAGAGTCCAGCAGAGGGCAAAAAAAAATGATTAGTGTCTGAGGCACATGACTTATGAGGAAAGACTTAAGGAACTAGGCTTATTTAACCTGCATAAGAGAAGACTGAGATGGGATTTGATAGCAACCTTCAACTACTTGAAGGGGCGCTCGAGAGAAGAGGAAGCTAGGCTGTTCTCAGTAGTAACAGAGGACAAAACAAGGAGCAATGGTTTCAAGTTAGAGTTGGGGAGGTCAAGGATGGATATTAGGAAAATCTTTCTCACTAGGAGAATGGTGAAGCATTGGAACGGGCTGCCTAGGGAGGTGGTGGAATCTCCATCTCTGGAGATATTTAAGGTCTGATTAGACAATACCCTGGCTGGGATGATTTAATGAGAGTGGTCCTGCTTTTTCAGACGGGGTTGGACTAGATGACGTTATGAGGTCCCTTCCAACCCTATGATTCTATGATCTGCATTAGCATTCTTTTCCTGAAGCTCTGGTAGATACATTCAGGCCAATTTTTGGGTAGAGTTATTTTGGTTTGAGAAGTAGAAAATAGTTTTTTTAATTTGTAAAATTAGAATATGGCTCATAAATAAACTTTTATTACTTGCCTCAGGTCACACGGGAAAAGGATATTGGGTTTTTGTGCCCAAAGCCCAAAAATAAATTAATGATGGAAGTATCAAGATATGGTATAGGTGAGAAAAATTTCATTTCGATCTGATCTATCAATAACCATTGTCCATATTCACATCTGCTGTAACTCCATTAAAATCAAAAAAGGCACATTTAGACAGAATCTAAAACAGCTCTCCCTTTCATGCTCACACCAGTTCTCTTTAATTATAGGCTTTCACATCACCAACTATATACAGCAAAAATCCCAGGCTACAGATACACTGCCTCAGCCTCTACTCAGGTAGTCTGCCTCAAACTGCAGCTTTTCATCCCTTCCAGGCTGAGAATTTACCTCCACCCCCGCATCAACCTAACCAGCACCATGCTCCCATGAGTCTTTATAGACCTTGGCTGAGTTAGTCTACCAGCTGCTCCTCCCTAGCCCCAGTTCTGCAGGCTCCCCCAAGCTGCCTCCTCTTGCCTTATTAATGTTCCAGTGATGTGGGATGGCTTAACCCCAGTGCACTGCCAGCCCCCTGTCACAGGACCCTAGGAGTTGATCACAACCCTCCCATCAAAATACACACAGCAGGGGGCTTCTGGAGTGGAAATGGATGCCCATATAATTTTTCCTGAATTATTCTATCTTGGGGTAGAGCTAAGTCAACCCCAATTTCTTCTACACAAACTGGGTGTTACTGATGTGATCCTGGTGGTCCTTGGGATATCTTTTGTCTCTACACTGCATCTGGGTCTCTTCCAAACTTTAACTCAACAGCACTGCTAAGGTTATCAGCTATTGCCACTGCTCCTGAGACATCCTCTCTTTAAAGAAGTTTCCCAACCACAGATGTGGAAAAGGAGGAATCCTCCCCAGTCAGGTGGTACTGGACAGATAATCTGACCCCATGTGTCTAAAACCACTCCAAACTTCAGAAACATCAACAAATAAGACTTATTCACACAAACCTCATTATCTAGCACAGTTTCAGTCTGCAGACTGCTGTGCTGAGCTGAGCCTTACAGCATGCTCAAAATCACTAAACCATCACTTCATTCTGACAGACTTCCTTACTAGGCGAGTGGTGAAGCATTGGAATAAGTTGCCTAGGGAGGTGGTGGAATCTCCATCTCTGGAGGTGTTCAAGTCCCAGCTGGACAAAACACTGACTGGGATGATCTAATGGGAGTGGTCCTGCTTTTTTTGGCAGGGGGTTGGACTAGATGACCTTGTGGGGTCCCTTCCAACCCTATGATTCTATGATTCTATGACTGTGCTGAGAAGAGCCTGGTTTGGGAGTTCTTCTGGTTTTACTAAGTCCATTTTTTGTTGTCAATAGCTGAAAAATACATTATTTAACATCTTTATGGGCAGAGGTCAGACACTCATAGCTTAGATGTCCATTTTATCCTTAGTAAAAACAAAACCCAAACATCTCAGGGGTAAGCAGCAGTGGCAGTTAAAATTCAGCTTAGTGATAAGCACTGTAACAACCAATGCTGAAAATGTGAGTGCTAACAGGTAGCTAGTTCCATTCTGTTTCTTTCACTTTTCCTTATCAGTGCAACACTATGAACTGGTGCCAAGCTGACTAATACTCCCTAGCAGCTAGAATTCAAGTTAGAAAGTGTGTGGTAAAGTTTGACTTAAAGAAAAGCTATAATACAAACAAAATCCAAAATTATGGGGGTGAGGGAGGATTAGCATTTAGCAAAATTTAAAAGATACTGGGATTTATTCTTCTTTCATGTGCTCTACATTTACATCTAATTACTTCTATGGATCCCAAACTCATAGTATCTGCACACCTCACACTTTTAAATGTATTTATCCTCACAGAACCCCCATGAGTTAGGGAAGTGCTATTATCTATATTTTACAGATGTGGAAGTAAGGCACAGAGATTAAGTGGCTTAACCAACATCACACAATGGGATCTTATGGCTACAGGGAACTGAATCCAGGCACCCCAAGTATCAGGTTAGCATGCTACTCACTAGAGCAGCCTTCCTCTTTAGATTCCTGATTTATATCAGCATGAGAAGATTCAGACCCAGGTTTAAATTTCTGTCTGAGTAAAAAGAACACTGCAGAAAATCCAGTGTCTCTTGTGCTTCAGTTTGAGGGCTAGGATCCATACAATCCTGTAGTCAATCAGCTCCAATTTGATTGACAGCTGCTAGTTTAAAAACAGGGATGCTAAGGATTTTGGAAATAAAATACAAATCAGACTTTTCAAAGACCATGAACAGAATATAAACTTTAAATAAGATCCAAGGAAGATATTTCTGGGTTTGGATTCATGCTTGAATAATTTGTGAGTACTAAGTCACACAAAGCCATTCATCATTAACATGGTTCATGCTGGTGAGTTGACTCAACGGAAACAAAACTCAGAAATAACCACTTAGCAAGGGCTTTCTTCAGAGAATACTCTTTGTAACCAGAAACTAACACACAAGCTCCAGGAAAAGGAAAAAAAAAAACAAAAAAAACCCCACACCACACACACTTTTTTCCCCTCCCCAGAACTCAGCCTAGCTTTGCAATCCTTCTTGTCTTCCTGTAGGCAATCTCCAATGTAATGTCCTTCCCTTAGCCACCTGTGCAAGAGGGCCTGGGAACTGAGCTGATGTTAACCCTTTGTCTTCCAGAGACCAGTTAGTGTAGTCATAGCCTATTGCACTTGCCTAAATAGCCTGCCTTGCAACATATATTTATCCCCTGCAACCTGAGATTTATCAATCAGCACATGGAAGTTTTCTGCACTGTGTTACTGGTGACATTTATAGCTCATTTCTCCCAAGCCATCATACAGCATTTCATCCACAGGTAACTTTACTTTTTCCTTTTTATTCTTCTGTTATATGAAACAAATGTTGCTCAAGCACTTCTTTCACCTGTTAAGTCCTATTTCAGTTTCAGTGGGCTCCATCCTACTTCCACTGAAACCAAAGGCAAAAGAGTGCATTGGTTTGAAAGGAGATATCACTGGTCTGATCTAGCTCTAACTGGAATCAGAGCAAATTTTGTGAAGAACTTCTGTTGATGGTGGATGAGAATCTTAGTCAATAGAAAAACTCACAGTGAATTAAAAGGGTTGAACTGCATCCTAGAATAGACCTGGATTCATTCTCCCAGAGTCTGGAGGACAATTTATTCAACTACCACCATTTTCCATGAAACTAATGATAGAACATGAACCCCAAAATAGTAATTTTAACTCTTATGGGAAAGTGCTATAGAAGTAATCAGGACAGAATCAGTAAATTTTAATAGAGTTCTATGGTAATTACTCCACAAACTTACAGAACTTCATAAAATCTGGATTCCTTTCCTTAATTTTTTTGAACCATCCTATAGATTCTATAGCAAGGATATATGTATTTATTAAATTCCATAGACCAACTAAGAAAATAAACATTTAATTCTCTAATTAATTCTACATCGCTTTTCTACAAAGGAAATAAGACCAAAGCTCTAGGGAGCTTAATTTTTTCAAAGAGCTGAGCCCTGACAGATCCTACTGGCTGCACTGGGTGCTGTGGGTGTATTCAGTATTGCTGAAGATCAGGTCCCATAGCTTTGTAAAACCAATGCACCAGCAGTGTGTAACCAGACCACAAAAATTAGCTTTCCTCACAACAGCAATTTTTCAAGCAGCTGTTTGGTCCATCTTGAACAGCAGGCTGAAGTGCTTACAGGAGTCAGACTATTCACAGGAAGTTTTTAAATGAGGAGGTCAATAACAGACTGTGTTGATTGGGGTAAAGAAGGAAGAAAGGCTGAATGATTATAGAATTCTGGTATTCTGTGCAGTGTTATTATGGCAAGATGCCCAGGGCTCATAAAAGATAAATGAGGTTTGAAGGAGGGTAGACTGGGAAGGGTGTTGTTAAATTTAATAGAAGTGGGGAGGGGGTTGTGGTGTTTTTTTTTTACTGGCAAGGGAATGCAAAAGACATCAAAGCAGTTTTCTTATAAATCTATATGAAAATGAATTTCAGAGGCAACTTTTCTGCTTTTATTACTAAAGTTCTTTTAGAATCTGAAAGGGAGCATAATTCAGTGTCTTTCAAATTGCTTTGGAGAAATATAATAAATCCAATATATATGAGAAAAGTTATAGACTTTAAAAAAAAACTGTATGGGCTAAACTTTTACAAATCCTGGATGGTGGGGGGTATTAAAATGGTTACTAAAGAAATTCCTTCGCAGCTCTGTCCATGCATATTTCACTTTGAGACACACATTAATTTCTAGTCTAGAACTCCAATAACACAATCTGGCAATTTACTTTAAGGCTATTATTACCTTTTATAGGCAGAAAAACATGGTTTTGTGTTGAGACACCAAACTATTACATTCTATTCTTTGCCCTGCCTGTTAGGCATTAAATGGCCAACTCACCAAACATCTCTGTGCCTCTGTTTATTAATCTGTAGAACAGCGATAATGATAGATACTTATCTCATAGGTGGCAAAGACTGTAAATAAATAAATTGGTTAATCTTTAAAGCTATGTCTACATCTAAAATCTTAGTTTGGACTTAGTCCAAGCTAAGCAGTTCAAACTAGCCACGCTATATTTAGTTTGAACTAAAAAATAATACAGATAGCTCAAACTAAAAGTTAGTTCAAACTAAAAAAGGACATGGATTGTTCAAACTAACCACTCGTTCAAATTTATTTAGTTTGAACTAGCATGACTCCATCATGCCAGTTTGAACCAAAGTTTGAAATAAATTCAAAATAAGCAGTTAGTTCAAATTTACCATGCAAATTAACTAGTTTGAACTAAGCTTTGCTAAATTTTTTAATCTTGAACTAGGCAAAGCCTAGTGTGGACAGGGATCAAATTAGTCCAGATTAAGTTTCCTTAATCTGGGCTAATTTGCTAGTGTAGACACACCCTAAGTGCCACAGGACTCCTTGTTTGTTTTAAAGACTGTAAAATTTAACATCTTGAGTTTAACTCTTATGTAAATGGACACATAACCCTGTTCCAAGTCTTCTCTACAGACCTTGGGAATTATTCCCTTTTACCTTCCACTTTGTGATATCATTGACACCTGTGGAAAGTGGGTTTTAAAATACATCTATTGATAGCATTCACACTGGCTTTTTACTGAAATAGAGGATTTGATCATTTACAAAGCACTTGAAGATCAGGCCCCTCTTCTCTTAATGTGGCAGCTACATTCCTTCCAAAGCCTGAATGCCCCATTCTCCACTTCACCTTCCCCTGCAAATGTATGTACTTCTCCATGTCACAGCCAATATTTGCAATTTCCCCAGTTCCACTCAGCTAAGCCTCAGCACCCTTTTTTCATCCAAAACCCTCCAATGAACCGAGGAACAGAGCTAGTGATACAAAAAATGGGCTACTTTGTGATATTACAGTCTAGCCCTGAATAAGCAGCAGTGTACTGGACTATGTTGCCTGCCAAAGAGCCCTGGAACTACAATTTTCCTTCTGGTCTCCCGGATGCTCTGGAGAAGGACTATGTTGTGACGAGTCTACACAGTACTCGACATGCCTGCATAACCACAACACCAGAAATGTGGGGAGGCTGGGGGAGGGCAGGAGAAAGAAGACAGAGTCAAGACACCTCCCCCTTTCCCCATCCCACTCACCTTTATTAGAGGGTACAAAGCAGCCTTACCTCTCATACATAAAAGAAGAAGCAGTAAAGCATACCAGCATGGAGAATAACCCAGAGTCTAATGCCATATGAGCTGTAAAGTACACCTGTTCTAGATATTCCTTCATATGGTTTCTCGATCAGATCCAGCACTTTGTTATATCACTTTTGGACACTATGCTTTTTGAGGAATCAAGATCATGTTATGTATGTGGTAATTTACTGCCTTAACTTATAAAAGAGCTAGGGTCAGAGCCACTATTTGGAGCTACCTTAATTTACACCGACTAGGGATCCAACCTACATTTTTTCTTCATTTATCTGAAACTACCACTTTTCATACCCTTCATTAGAACCATGGTCTGAGCATACGAATTGGAGCGTTTAGGCCAAAAAATGTCACATGTAACTACTTTCTCTCATACCTGGGAACCTATGGGCTCCTTTTGAACTAATTTTTTTCTTAACTTTTCTGAAAAGACGACTCTTTGGCTATGTCCACACGTACATGGTTAAATCGATTAAGTTAAATCAATCTAATTGAATGGCTATAAAAATCATTAAATTGATTTAAGGTAAATCAATTTAACAGGTCCCCACTAGAAGACCAAACTGAACTAGCATGTCCTTGGACAGAACTTGCTAGCTCTATTTAGGAGAGGGGCACCATGGGAGATGTGGCAAGATGGCCCCCTAGAAGTGCCATTCCCCCACCCAATATATAGAAAAAGGACAGCACCCTGGGAAGGAGAAGGGCAAAAGTATTAAATCAAAATAACAGTTAAACTGAAATAACATGTCTATGCAGCATTATTTTGAAATAACAGTTTTGATTTAACCGGCATTACGATATAATACTAGATTGTATTATATTGAAATGACTTCCCTTATTGCGAGGTAAGTGAACTCCTGATCTCAATATAAGGAAACATAGTGTGGACCTGTAATCTTTTAAATTGAAATAATCTGCATTATTTCGACTTAAAGACTGTATGTGGAAATACCCTATGAGTTTTGATCGCTGAGGCATCTTTGATGTTGTATGATCATTTTCTTGGTTGTTGCTCTCATTTTACTTTACCTTTAAAATGCTTTTATTTAATATTCTTTAATTATTTTAATTTAGAATCAAATATAGTAGTATATGGTACTGATAAACCTCATTATCTCTAAAGCATGTTTACAAAGCCTACATTATTCATACCTATATAATGACCATGCATTAAATCTAAAATATATTCCCGTCAGTCTTATCCTTACTCTATCTCAACCTATTTGATTTTTATTTGGGTACTATTGTTTACAAAAATATTAATAAACATATTGGGCCAATTTCATCCACGGTGTAAGTGAAATCATTTGATATTGCACCTGCATACAAAAGAACTAAATTTAGCCCATTGTTCTTAAAAGAACTTTGGGTGGGGGAGAACACCTTTACAATATCCTTCCACATCCTTTCATTTTTGTGCTCCATAGAACCTACTGAAATAATTCCAAATTGGGCAGACAAAGCAAATTTCCCTCTAAAAATGTGCTGTTTTATCAACCAGATGCTGATCTGGATAGAAAGGATAGCATTATGTATTGAAACAAAGGTCATGTATAATCAGAGATTAATGATGCTTAGCAGCAAATATGATCTGGCCTCTTACCAAGAAGGTACCCTCAAATTCTCTTGTTGTTACCAAACCAACATAATGTTAGCTGCAGAAAATAGTTCACAAATCCACACAAGTGTCTATCAAAACAAGCAGAATTTTGTATTCTCCAGTGGAGAGCTCACAAACTGTGTGTGTGTGTACGTGTGTGGACATAAACTATTCTTTCCTAACAAGTGTGTGTGTGTGTGTGTGTGTGTGTGTGTAGATCTAACTGTTTTATTCCTAGCAAGGGGGCAGATCAAGATTCAACCTTAAACATCTAAATTAATGTTTTAAGAATAACTCACTTAGCACAATGAGGAAAACATTGAAGTTACTATCATACTACTGCAAACCATTTCTGTTTTAGCAGGCATTCCAGAAACTCATGAGGTAAATTTGACAGCAGTTCAAAGGCATCATGTGCACAAATCTCATTATAAATGCAAAGCAGATTGGTAGCAGTGCCATGGACACTGTGGTGTCTCTTTTTGGACTTTGAAAATTACCCATTTGAAAGGTCATAAGAATACTTTGTAATGTTCTATCTAAGAAAAATATTCACTCAAAATGCAAAGCACCTATGCAAACATATTTAGCAAAGATTGGTTCTAGTAGAAAACCTAAACTTAAGCTGCAAGTAGTGGATTTAACTCATTCCATGCTAAATACTACCATTCTATTATAAACAAAGCTGGATAAAGGTGTTGTGGTCTTCAAAGAGGAAAGTAGGTGGACAGTACAAATTGTTTTCTTAATTTTTATAAATGCAATAAATTATTGTTTATTGCTACTTTGAGATTTTTTTAACAGTCCTATAAATAATTACAGAATTTATGGCAAACTTATACTTTGCAAATATGATACAGTATGATCCCCTTGTCACCCTTCCCGACACCAATTATAGTCAGTTCAGGAGACATAATATTACTTAGGTCACTATGGCTATGTCTACACTAGAAAAACTTAGGTCAAATTTGTTAATTCAAACAAATAAGTTTGACTTTAATGCAAAGTGAACTTGACCTTATTAAATCAAATTAACAAAACAGACTACCATATATACTTGTGTATAAACTGAGATTTTTGTGGTTGAAAATTGCCTTTAAAACAAGTACTCGGCTTATACACGGGTCAATACAGTAGACAGCCCAGCTCAGGAGTTTCACTGTAAGCCTTCAGCCCTTAGCATGCACTGAGCATGCTCCAGTTTGGAGCCCAAGCTTATGGCCAGAGCGGCCATTTTATGGAGTTGGATCCCAGGCTGGGGTTAGAGAAGGAGGGGACCCCAGCATCTGAAGCAGCCAGGTAAGTGATCCTGGGGCAGGGGGTCATCCTGGGGGAACCAGAGTCAGGGACTGGGGGTTGGGGGGTGTCCAAGAGGCCAGGGAAAGTGGCAGCAGCGGTTGAGAGGTATCCAAGAAAGTAGCAGCAGCAGCAGCAGCAGCAGCAGCAGGGGTGTTGGGGGGAAGCAGGGCCAGGGTGTTGGGGTAAGTGGCAGCAGGGGTTTCAGAGAAAGCAGCAGTGGGGCGGTAGGGATGTCAGGGAAAGCGGTACTAGAGGCAGCAGGGGTGTCGAGGGAAGTGGCAGTAGGGGCAGCAAGGGTGTTGGGGAAAAGCAGTGGCAGTGGTTTGGGGGATAGGGAGGGCGTCGGGGACTCCAGGGAAAGCCAGCAGTGCAGGGTGGGGGGGTTAGCAGCCAAGGACCCAGGTGGACCTCGGCTTACACACAGATTACCCATTTTTTACTATTTTTGGGGCTCAGAAAGGGGGTCAGATTATGCATGGATCAGTTTATCTGTGAGTATATAAAGCAAGTTGACTTAAAGTTGAGTCCACTTAGTCCACTTTGTTAATTCTACCTAAGTACCCTTAATTCAACCTTAATGAAGACAAACTAAAGGTTAATCCAGCTCTACAATGTCCTTAGTTCGAACTAAGGAGTTGAATTATGGCTTAGTTTGAACTAATATGTGATTTTTATTTATCTGAATTATGCTTTTATTAAGTTGAATTCAAGAATTTCTTAATTCAACTTAATGAAAGTCTAGTGTAGACAGAGACTAATTTAGGTCAAATTAAGCCTCATTAATTTGACCTAAATTGGCAGTGTAGACATAGCCTATAATTCCTAACTAAAGTACATGTTTGATAGCCATGTTCATAGTGAGTAGTATCCAACAACAGTAGAAAGCAATGGGGCTATTTGGTAAAAATTAACATGAAAAAGAATAGCAAAATTGTGCTATCAGTAAAATGGCTTGAACTTTACCTTAAAGGCACATACCCCAAAGTACAGGACTCTGTGAAAATAAAATAAAATAAAAAGTGTCTGGATTTGCCACATCTAATTTGAACAAGTGACAAATACAGGAATTACTCTGGGGAAGTTGTATTTTCTGTGTTAATAAGTCAATCAGACTAGAGGGCATATTGAGCAGGAGCTTTGCAGCCTTAGAGCAGCTGGATGTTAAAGATATCTGAACCCAGACTGCTGTGGAAAGTCATATCTAGCAACAGCACTGTTGGTTCTTGCTACAAGTGATCTATTCAGTGCAAGGGCTTTACAGTTACAGTAAGGCAGATGCACTAATATATAGCCTCAAGCTGTTGGCTGTCCACCCACTGTAACAATCCCTATAACCAAGCAATACCCACGAGTATGGATACTAGATACCAAAGCCTGGAAAGGAGGACAGGGAAGTAAGAAAAGGAGGACATTGGAGGACGCATGAAGAAAACGTAGTATTAATGTCATAGTCTTCTGTTTTAGGGGGCCCTGGGATGCTTCCCCATAAAAATAAGGTATTCCGTGGCATCACAGAATGCTTTAACCCCTACAAGTAAAAGCCCAGACAAAATTACATATTTTAAAATGCCTGCCAGACAGAGGACATGAAAGTAAAAAGGAGGACATGTCCTCCCTTTGCCTGACATCTGGTAACCCTACCCACAGGAGACGAGGCATTGATGGATCTGGGGTGGGGAGTGGGGTGGGGTGAGGTCACTGGTTTCACTGGGAGGTACTGAGAAAAGCTTCCCTGCAAAAGAAAAGGCAGACTCTTTCCAGACACTGTGTTTCAGCTAGATCCTTTGGTATGAAAATCAAATAAAGACTGCCAATTGGTCTTAATGCATTTGTCTAGGGTATCTGGGTTCTTCTTTGAATCTGGCCACAAAAGATATCTAAAGCAAGAGGCCCCCAAGAATGCTTAGTAGGGAAAAGTTACAGAAACTTAAGCTAACTTTTTAAAATCTTTCTATTGCTAAAAGCATGAATAATAGACACAGAAATAAAAGATTTGTTAAACCAATGTATACACATATCTCCTCAAATTACAATTAACTTCAATGTTGATGCATACCAGAAATCTTAGTTAAGTCTAGTTAAAAAGGGACAGACATATGAGTCTAATTCAGCAAAACAAGCGAGGAGTCCTGTGACACTTAAAAACACTAACAAATTTATTTATCACATGAGCTTTCATGGAAGAAAATCCCACTTTATCAGACACTTTGAAAATGGTGGAATTTACAGAATCAGAGGAAAATAAATGCAGGGGAGTGTAAGTAATGGGATCAGGTCATATGATTAGAGCAAATGAAAGAAGTTGTTAAGATTCAAACACTGGGAAATATAGCACATAGAAGAAGGTGATGTCAAATCACCTGTTGTAATGGGAAAAGAATCCATAGTCACGATTTAATTCTGCTTTCACACAATTGAATCTGCATAACAGCTCTAGTTCAGCTGTTTCTCTTTGAAGTCTTGATGTCCTATTGACTTGCTTGAGCAGAGCTGTTAACAAATCATTCACAAAGTGATTAGCAGGGGTAAAAGTAAACTGGAACACCCTGGAACACTGTTCCAAGGTCCCCTATTTTGGGGGGGCAGTTTCTGGGCCCCCCAAAAATAGAGGAATGCACCAGAATGCTGCAATCTGGGGCCCCCTAAAACTAGAGGAACGCACCAGAATGCAGTGTTCCAGTGCATTCCCCCAGGGCCAGTTCAAGGGGCCACACACAGCAGGCAGCCATGCCTGGAAGACGCAACCTTCCGGCTCTCAGGGAACTGACCACAGGACATCAGGGTCATGTCTACATTGAGTCCATTGATCTAGCCAGTTTTCTATCCACCTTACAGTCCACTCATCAAACCCATGCCTCCTGAACTTGCCGATGAGAATGTTGTGCAAAACCGTATAAAAAGCCTTGCTCAAGTTGCGGTATATCTCATCAACTGCTACTCCTGCATCCACAAATCCAGTCATCACATCATGCAGGGGCGTCGCTGGCACTGGACACCCCAGGACACGTGCCCCGAGTCCCAGCGCCAGTGCCCTGGATCTCCGGCCCAATCAGGCCGGGGATCCAGGGCTGGCCGCCTGCAGCCACGGCGGCCCTGTCCCCGGCCGGGGATCTAGGGCCCGGCTGACTGCCTGGCCGGCCCCGTCAGGGCCTGGGCGCGTGCCCTGGGTCCCTCCCCGCCCCAGCAACGCCCCTGTCATCATGGAAGGAAATCTGGTTGTTCAGGCACAATTTGCCCTTGGTGACTCCATGCTGACTGCTCCTGATCAATCTATATTCCTACAAGTGTTTCAGGATGGATTCTTTGACGACCTGCTCCATGATTTTTCCAGGAACTAAAGTGAGGCTGACTGGTCAGTAGCTCCCCAGATCCTCCTTTTTCCCTTTCTTGAAGATAGATACTAAATTTGCCTTCTTCTAATCCTCTGGCACCTTCCCCATTCACCATGAGTTTTCAGAGATAATGGCCAGCAGCTCTGCAATCACATTGGCCAGCTCCCTCAGCACCCTTGGATGCAGTTCATCCGGCCCCATAGACTTCTGCATTTCTAACTTCCATAAGTAGTCCCTAACCTGACCTGCCGTCACCATAGGCCTCTCTCCTTCTCTCCATTCCCAATGTAGCAGCCTGGGAGCTGACCCTGCCTGTGAAGACTAAAGTAAAAAAAAGACATTGACTACTTCAGCCTTTTCACATCCTCCATCACAAAGATACTGACCTCAATCAGCAGGGCACCTAACACCATCCCTATTCCTCTTCCTGTTACTGATACACTTGAAGAATTCCTTCCTATTATCCTTCACATCCCTTGCTAGCTACAACTCCAATTGCCCTTTGGCTTTTCTGATTTTATCCCTGCAGGCCCAAGCAATATCTTTATATGCCTCTCCAGTCATCTGTCCAAGCTTCCACTTCTTGTAAGCTTCCTTTTTTGTTTCAGCTAACCACAGAGTTGCCTGCTAAGCCATGCTGGGCGCCTGCCATATTTGCTGTTCTTTCTGCACATCAGTATGCTATTGTCCAGTTCTCTTAGTAGGGTTTCCTTAAAATATAGCCAGCTCTCTTGGATGTCTTTCCTCTTTAGATCAGCCTCCCAGGAAATCCTGCCCATCAGTTCCATGAGAGAGACAAAATCTGCTTTTCTGAAGTTCAGGGTTTGTGTTTTGCTTCTTTCCTTTCTTCTTTTGACCAGGATTCTGAACTGTACCATCTCATGGTCACTGCTACCCATTCACTCTTACTTCCCTGATCAATTCTTTTCTGTTTGTGAGCAGGAGACTGAGATGTGCAAGACTCCTAGTTGGTTCCTCCAGCACTTGTACCAGAAAGTTGTCTTCAACAATCTCTGAAAACTTCCTGCATTGTCTGTGCACAGCTGCATTGCCCTCCCAGCAGATGTCAAGATAATTGAAATCCCCCACAAGAATCAAGGCCTGTAATCTGGAAACTTCTCCTAGTTGTCCATAGAGTGCCTCATCCACCTCCTCTTTCTGGTCTGATGGTCTGCGGAAGAACGCACCAAGCCATCTTCCTTGTTGCACTTCCCTCTAAAATTAACCCACAGACTTTCAACCAGCTTGTTTCCACAAACTTTGAACGGTCATACATCTCTTTTATGTATAGTGCTACGTCTCCACGTCTTCTTCCCTGCCTGGTCTTCCTGTTGCTTAATCCAGACTAATTTACTCCATGTCTACACTAGGCTTTGCCGACTTCAGGCTAAGAAATTTCTTGGTTTGAACTAAGCAAAGCTTAGTCCAAACTAATAAATTCACCTGGTTAATCTGGACTAAGCACTTAGTTCAAACTAGGCACAATATAGATACGGACTAAGGTTTATATCATACTACAAAAGTTCAAACTAAGTCATTAGTTCAAACTAGCCATGCATCCTAGTTCGAACTAACTTTAAGGGTTAGGATGCATGTCTAGTTCGAGCTAAAAAGCCCCGATTAGTCTGAACTAGCCAGAGGTTAGTTTGGACTAACCTCAAACATTTTTAGTTCAGACTAGCAAATCTGAACTAAAAAAATAGGTGTAGACCAATGTTCTCTCTAATTTTTCATAGGCTATATGTGCAAAAAATTTCTTTTGTGCAAATTTTTGGAGCTAGTGTCCAAATTTGTGTGCACTCCAGGGAGTGTGGTCCAACTTGTGAGTACAATGAAGCGAGTCTGATGCAAATCATATCTAAATTTTATTTTGATCTGGTGATGGAAATGATTTTATAAATTACAAAACCTGATTTGAAACATGTTACTTGAAATCACCTTCTTAAAGTAGCATAAAAATATTAGCACTGTTGAATTTTTTGTGCACACGTTATTTTGTTGTGTGCATGGGTTTCACAATCTCTGTGCGTGCACACACACACAGCTTAGAGGGAACATAGGTGTAGACATAGCCATAGATGTAATATATTTAGACTTTTGTAATACTTAGTATTGTGCAACATTGGGTATGTCTACCCTGTGTGTTTAAGTTGACTTAAGTGCCCTTAAGTTGACTTAAACAAGGCCCTGTCTACATTGAATGGCAATAAAGTCAACTTTAGCATCAGGTAAAGTTGACTTTGTAGTTAAGTTGACTTAAGGCAATGTGGAGGGGAAGTTGCCTTAAGTCAACTTAATTGGCCTCCCAACCACAGAAAACATGGGGATGGAAGCTGGCTAGAAGGCACAACACAGCTGGGAGCATTCCCAGCTGTGTGGACCACAGCCAAACTCCCCATGTTCCCTGACAGATCTCCCACGTTCTGAGCTGGACCGGGCATCACAGCCCGACCTGGCATTTTCCCTGTTCTCAGCCATCTCTGCATCTCTCCCCTGTTCTCAGCCCACCCTGCATGTCTCCCCCATTCTTAGCCTGACCCCACGTCTCCCCTGCTCTTTGCCTGCCCTGCATGTCTCCCCCGACCCTGCCTGTCTCAGCCATCCCTGCCTGTCTTGCTCCTCCTCTGCCCAAACCCATGTGTCTCCCCCTTCTCTGCCCAAACCTGTCTCCCTCTTGCCCTTTTCAGCCTGACCCAGCCTGTCTCTCCTCCTCTCCGACCAACCCTGTGTGTCTCCCCTTCTCAAAGGACCCCCCTGATATTGCTGTAAAACAAACAAGGAGTCCAGAGGCACTATTTAAGACTAACAAATTTATTTATTGGATGAGCTTTCATGGGAGAAAAATTCCACTTCATCAGACAGTTTGAAGGTGGGGGAATTTACAGAATGGTAGGAAATAAATGCAGGGGAATGTAAGACGTAGAATCAGGTCACAGTCTAACAGCAAATCAAAGCAGTTGTTAAGAGTCAAACACTGGGAAATAGCACATAGAAAGAAAGAAAGAAAAAGAAAGTTGCTATTTCTTTTAGACTAGATTGTGTGAAAGTAGGATTAAATCCTGAGTATGGATTTTTTTTCCCCATTATAACAGGTGATTTGACTTCACCTTCCTCTGTGTGCTGTTTCCTGGTGCTTAAGTCTTAACTATTGCTGCACCCTGCCCCTGTGCTGGCAGTTGCCCTGCAGCACCTGTTCCAGAGCCAGAAGAGTCTGGGCATCTCAGGGACGGGGTGGAGTGCTGCTCTGGGACATCACTGGGCTACATCAGGCTCCCTGGGCTCCCTGTTGCCACACACAGTATGGAAGGTGGTGTGGTCACTAACTTCCAGTTGTAAAGGAGTGGCTGGAAGAGAGCGGCACTTCTGCTGTGGTGCACTGTGGGTCAGGTACCCACAATGAACGACTCTTAGGGCGACCTAGCAGCTGCCAGTGTGGACTTGGGCAGTCTCCTGGCATTTTGAGTGTGGACGTGCTAAACCAGCTTACTTTAAGCAGACTTTATTAAACCGGCTTAACCAAGGCATGTAGTTTAGACATAGCCATTTTGATTAAAAATCAGCAATATACCATATCAGTAAAGCACATTTTAAATGGATTAAAAACTAGCTAACTGACAGATCTCAAAAAGTAGTTATCAAAGAGGAGTCATGATGAAATTAGGGTTTATCTTCTGCCGTTCTGCCAAGATCAATTTACAGGTTTGATGCTATTCAAAATTTTCCTCATTGATCTTGAAGTAAATATAAAATGACTGAGGATAAATGTTGCAGATGAGAGAGAGACTGGCAGAATAGCAAATAATGATGAGAAGGAAGCACTCTTTCAGAACACTCTGGATCACTTGATAAGCTGGACCCATTCAAAGAAATTGTTTTTTAATATAGCTAAATACAAAGTTACATAACAAGAAACAAGGAATGCAGCCATACCTACATAAAGGGGAACTGTATCCTGCGGAAAGCAGTGACATTGAAAAGAATGTAGGGGGTCAAAATGAACTCCCAGTGATTCTGTGGCAAAAAGGGCTAATGTGATCACTGGATGTATAAAGAAGGAGCTAGAGTAGGAATATGGGAGTGCTTTTACCCATGTATTCAGCACTAGTGAGACTGATACTAGAATATACTTTTTTTTTTTAAAAAAAAAAAGGTGCTTAAAAGTGAAGGAAAAGGAAACAAATGTTATCCGAGAGCTAGAAAGAATACCTTACAGTGTGAGGCTTCAATAGCTCAATCTTTTTAGCTGATCAAAAAGAAGACTGAAAAGGGACTTGTTTAGTGCGTGTAATTACCTTCAAGGGAGAAACTACTGAGATTGAAAGGGCTTTTTAATATAGTGGAGATAGCAAGAAACAAAAATTGTCTGACTGGAAACTGAATGCAAACAAGTTCAAATTAGAAATAAGGCATGAATTTTTGACAGTTAAGGTGATTGGTCAATGGAACAACATGCCTAGGAAAGTGGTGGATTCTCGAGCTCTTGATTTCTTCAGATCAAGAATGGAAGTCTTCCCTGTTGCTCCTTGGACAGAGGAGCCCTTGAGGTTCCCCTGTCCCAGGAGCACCACAGAAGATAGGCACTAAAGCTCCCTGGACAGGGCAGTCCCTGGTTGGTGACTTGTGTTCCCAGCTGCTGGCAGGGATCCCCTGGCAGGTCACCTTCCCCACTGCCAGCAGGAATCTGTGGTGGGGTGCTCTCCCAGCCACTGGCAGGGATCCCCTGGTGGGTTGCAATCCCCACCGGTGGCATGCCCGATCTGGCCCCAGCCCCTCTCTGCAGGCTGCAGGAGCCAGCTGGCAGCCTGATCTGGCTTCCAGCTGCTTGAGCCCTAGTGCAAACAGCTCAGAGCCTGGTCAGTTTCACAGGCTTTGAGGCTGTGAAATTGACCAGGCTCCCAGATGCCTGGCTGCAGTGCAAGCAGCTGAGAGCCAGATCAGGCTGCCAGCTGGCTCCCAGCCCCCCACAGCCTGCAGAGAGGGTTTGAGGCTAGATCGGGATGTTGCTGGCGGGGAAAGTGACCCGCGGGGGGATCCCTGCTGGCAGTGGGGAAGGCGACCTGCCAGCTGGGGACTTCCCTATCTGGGGATGGCTGATGGCTGTCTTCTCTGGTGCTCCTGGGACTGGGGAACCTCTGGGGCTCCCCTGTCTGGGGGGTGCTGCAGAAAAAAGCTGCCAGCACCTCCCGGGACAGGGGAGTTCCAGGGATGATTGCACCGGTGGCTCTCTTCCCCGGGAGCCCCGAAGGCTCCCCTGTCTGGGGAGGACACCTGCAGGTGCTTTTCCAGAGATCTGCTGTCTGAGGAGCTCCAGAGGCTTCCTTCTCCCAGGGAACCACTGCTCCCTTCTTGGTGGAGAGCTATGGGTCCCAAGGAAAAGGGAGCTGTGGCTCCCTTTTACCCAGGAGCCATGGGTCTGTGAAATAAGGATCTGCAGGAGCCGTGTGTGGCTACCCAGCAAAAGGGAGCCACACACAGCTCCTTTCTGCCAGGGAGACAGGTGGGGCTCCCTTGTCCCCTGTCTGGAATTCCATTTAAATCAAATTAACTCTACTCCCCTAATATAACAAGATTACTTCTAATTAATAATTTCAAATTAAGAATTAATTCAAAGTAAAAGGAGGTTTTATTAAGTCAAATTAGTGCTTCCTTATTTCAAATTAAGGAAATGCTTAATTCAACTTAATGAAATGCCTCCATGTCCAGGCAGTAGCTTATTTCGAATTAGGGCTCCTTAATTCAAAAGAACTATTGAGTGTAGATGCACCCACTGTTTATAGGAGTTCAACTTTGCTGCTCTTATGAAAAGCATCATGAGATATTTTAAGGACAATGCTGCCAAATCTCGTTATTTTCCCAGGGTTATTATTTTTTCCTCCAGAATTTGAGTTTCTTGTTAAAACTCCAAGTCCTAGACAAGTCTTGTGATTACGTAGAAGTCCTAAATTTCATTTAATATAAAAAGGTTTCTGGCCTATATGAATCTGGAGATCAGTCAGAGAATGAGAACTAAAGACTCAAATGCTAAAAAGCAAATATACTCCATGTTTATTTAAAAACAAACAAAACCATGTTATTTTAAAGGTAATCTGATGATTTGGGAGGCAAGGACCTGACTAATAAGTTTTTAATATTTGGGAGTGGGAATACCTAAATCAATGTAATTGGTTGGAAGTTCAGTTTTACATCTCAGCTTTCATTTAGCACCGCCAGCACCATAATGTAACATTGATTCTCCTTTGAGCACTGCTCGGATACATTCAGTATCAGGTATACATGTCTTAGTGCACAATTTTCCAGCAACCTTCTTTAGCCTTAGCCTGTCAGGACAGCGCTGGCAGCCAATGCACCCTGGCCACAGCCCTGCTCCTCCCCAGTCTTCTCTTTTCCACCCTCAGTGATGGTTACGGAACAGCCTGTTTCTTGTTTTTGCAAGGGCCTGTCTGTCCACTCTGTTTTACAAGCGTTTTCACTGGAAGATCTGTTTGTGGACATCGCCAGCACTCTCACCGAGTCCTTCCAACAGAAACCCGAACTCGAGGGACTCCCCCCACGAGAGGTATCTTAAAGGTCCGGGTTAGCTTCACTGGGTGGATTATGCTCCATTTGCAGATCTTTAAATGAAGAACTCAGGAAGACAGGGAGTGAAGGTTGCATGATATTTCCCAAGAACGGGCCCTGCAGCCGACACAAGGAATGTCCGTCACACCCACGGATTCACCGGCACCACGTGCTGAGCTGGCACCAGAGTCCTCTTGGCGCCGCTCTCGGGCTATCCATAAAAGCCACAGTCAGCCTCTAACTCGGCACTGCATGCCCGGTCACACCGGCGACCTCTTGTCGCCACGCTTCGGCTATGAATAAAAGCCGTATTCAACCTCTGATGCAGCACCGCATGCTGGATGGGCACCACTCTCCGGCTATGAATGAAAGCTGTGTTAGGCCTCTAACTCAGCACCATGTGTTCAGTTGGCACTGGAGCCCTCTCAGTGCCGCTCTCTGGCTACAAATAAAAGTCGTGATCAGCCTCTAAGTTGTCACAGCAAGCTGGGCTGGCACCAGAGCCCCCTCAACTCCGCTCTCCGGCTATGCATAAAAGGTCACGCTCGGCCCCTAACTCAGCACCGTGTGCTGGATTGGCACCAGAGTCCTCTCGGTGCAACTGTCCGGCTGTGAATAAATGGCCGTGATCAGCATTTGGCTCTGCACAATCTCTGTGCCATGTGACCTTATCCCCAGTACCTCCTCTCCAAAGAAAAGGGCCGGAGCATCTGAGCACCACGCATTGGCGGCAGCGCCTCAGGCCAGTTGGCACCAAGGCCCTCTCAGCGCTGCTTCCCAGCAGAGCACAGGTAAGCACGCTTGGCGTCAACTTCAGCACTGAAGAGCTGGTGCTGCTCTGGCTTTCCCCTCCGGGGGGATGAGGGCCAAAGCCTATCATGGTGCCATCCACACCAGAGGACTTTAAAGCAGCAGAGGCTCTTCGGCTCCTGAAATCGCCACCAGGCCATTGAAGCAAATGGTAAGTCCGCCTTCCTTTCACTTTACCCAGCACTGGGGGGAGCTGCTCAGTCCTTGGCCCCGCATCACTGCAGAACTGAGGGCTCCAACCCCTACGGCACCGACACCTTGCCTCAGCACCACAAGAAGGTCCCAGAGTGCATTCCTCAGGCCCAGCCTCCTACTGAAGGGTTCCCTGCACCGGCTTCTTCTTGCTACTGCACTCATAGCTGTTTAACTCCCACTAAGGCCTTGGAAGGGGAGTTCCAACTCAGTACCACGGCCCCAGGAGAGGGCACCCCAGTACTGGGGTTGTCCCTTCCCCAAGCTGGAGTCATGAACCCAGGGCCAGGGTCTTACAGAGAAGACCCTACCACACTTCTACCCCCTTCACTGGGTCACCACCTACCTGGGGGTCAGGGTCACACCACTCGAGGGGAACCAAGACCCCTTATTCAACCTGGAGTTTGCATTCTCTCCAGTCACCATTACAAGCCCTCTTCATGCTTGTGTCCTTGACATTACTGGACCTGAGCCACCCTGGTTTACTGCTGGGCTCCCAGGGGTCCAGGAGGTTTGACCTCCCAGATCAAAGGCCTATTCAACTTCAACTTTTCAACTGAGAATTGTTAACTATTAGATCTTGTTTAACAGATATTCCCTATATCTGTGTAATGGTATGAAGCATTTTAGTAGCTTCTTCCCATAAGAACACTTGGAGGATTAGGATGCCTTCATCAAGGAAAGCATCTTGGCCTCATGCGAAGCCCTTACAGTAGCATGGGATGCCTTGGACACAGCCAGCTGCGGCATTGCTACAGCTGTGGTTATGCACCAAATGGCTTCTACCAGGACTTACAGCAGTCCACATTAGATCTTTGCCTTTGAGGGACGGTGTCTCCGTGCCCCAGCCACTGACTCCCTGATCTGTGGCAACTGTGACCCTAGGTCAGCCCTCAGACCCCTGGGTATGCTTATTCCCCAGGTTCTTCAACGTTCGCCAAGCCCACCGCAACCCCACAAACGCTTGGGGTGAGGGTCCTCACAGTAGTCTCCCCCCGACCCTGACAAGCAAAATGGCTACCCTTTAGGGGCCCTTGGACTGCGGGTTGATGCCCCCTCCCTTTCTCCCATTGAAGGTGATCAGCTCCAATACAGTCACCTTCCCTCCATCAAATCCAATCCTTGAACTTCTGGGAGGCACCCTAAATCGCCTATGTTAAATGCCCCCTCACAATCAACCTCGCCTCTTTCTCCTCTCTGGTAATGATGCATCTCCCTCTTCCCTTACCGTACACTTTGGCTGTATTCACACACAGATGGTTATTTCGAAACAAGTTATGTCAAAACAACTTGTTTCGAAAAAACGCCTTATTTTGAAATGACTTAATTTGAATTAGCAAAAAGTAATTTCAAAATAGGGAAAAAAGCGGGAAACGGAATAGCACGTTCACAGTGTGAACATGCTATTTCCTTACGTGCTGCAGGGGGCTGCAGCCGCTGCTGGCTCACCCTGCAGCCTCAGAAAGGGGGCTGCAGGCACTGGCAAGGGGTGAGCCGCTCAGCCCCCTGCCAGAGCTGCCCCCCGACACCGCCAGTGGTGTCGGGGGAGCAGCCCGGGCTGTGGGCTCAGCCCCGCACCCCCGACCCGCTGGCAGTGTCGGGGGAGCAGCCCCGTGCCCCCGACCTGCCGGCAGTGTCGGGGG
>ML681963.1:74016175-74137991 GCA_007922195.1 Podocnemis expansa | reverse complement strand
GTCCTTAGGGTTCCCTGGCTAGGGTCCTGAGGGTCCAATGTTGTTTCGGAACACTTTGTTCCAAAACACCATGTTCACACTGTGTTGTTTCGAAACAATGGTTGCGAAACAATGTTGTTTCACCCAGAAACCAGGTTTAAGTTGTTTCCAAACAACAGATGTTTCGAAACAACACAGTTGTTTCGAAACAAGGGCTTCCCCTTGTTTCAAAACAACTGTGCGTCGTGTGAACTTTTTTTTTTTTTTTTTTTTTTAAACAACCTTGTTGTTTCGAAACAAAAGTGCTGTGTGAATACACCCTTCAGGTCAAGTAAGGGCCTGGCAACTGGAGAACTCTCCTCACATGCGCTCGATTCTAGTTGCACGTGCCTTTGGAGCCTTGGTGGAAATCCGGAAGTGATAGAGGTATGAGAAGGGGACTCATGATGCCCCTGCTCTTGGGACCTTACCCAGGGCTACAGCCCACTGGGACATGTAGTGGAGGATGCCCACTCCCCGTCCTCATACTCGGAGGCCTCTCCTCCCCCCCCCCACCTCTTCCAACTTTTCCCCAGTTGGCCACACTGGGATGGGTATGCTTCTAATTCACTGGTCCCAAGAGCATTTCTTATTTGTGTTGGCCTGCAACAGATCTTGGGGCAAATTACTGTGGGATGGTGTACCCCACCTCCTGGTGGTAGGTAAGAGGGTGAGCTCGTACCTTCTTGTCCTTTACTTTTTCCCTCCTCACCTCTCCAGGTGGTCCCCTTTTTATTCACAGGGCCATGGTCTTCAGACTCGTATTAGGCCTGTCGCTCGAGGCATCCTCAAGCTTCACTGTAGGGGTTTTGCCTCTTCAGCTCCCACCTCTCCTCCCCAAGGACATTTGCCACATCTCATTGGTCCCATTTGCCCACGGGCAAACCTCATGTTTAGCCCGTTACTGGAACCCCGTCTGCTCTAGTGCCTCCCTCTAACCAGGCAAAGGATGCTTTCTGTCAAAAACCCTAGACAGCTATCTAGGAGCTGCCTTGACCTTTCTGTGGCATGCCCCTCCTCCCTAGAATCACTAATGAGGGGAGATGGAATTCTTAAGCCCCATTGGTATAGAATCACAGAATCATAGGGTTGGAAGGGACCCCACGAGGTCATCTAGTCCAACCCCCTGCCAAAAAAGCAGGAGCACTCCCACTAGATTATCCCAGCCAGGGTTTTGTCCAGCTGGGCCTTGAACACCTCCAAAGACGGAGATTCCACCACCTCCCTAGGTAGCTTATTCCAATGCTTCACTACTCACCTAGTAAGAAAGTTTTTCCTACTATCCAGTCTGGACCTCTCCAGCTGTAACTTGAAACCATTGCTCCTCATTCTATCCTCTTACTACTGAGAACAGTCGAGCTCCATCCTCCTTGGAGCATCCCTTCAGGTAGTTGAAGGTTGCTATCAAATCCCCCCTCAGTCTTCTCTTCTGCAGGCTAAATAAGCCTAGTTCCTTTAGTCTGTCGTCATAGGGCTTGTGCTCCAGCCCCTTGATCATTTTTGTTGCCCTCTGCTGGACTCTCTCTAATTTGTTCGTCCTTTTTGTAGTGGGGAGCCCAAAACTGGACAGAGTATTCCAGATGTGGCGTCACCAGTGCAGAATAGAGGGGAATGATCACATCCCTCGATCTGCTGGCAACACTTCTTCTGATGCAGCCCAGTATGCCATTGGCCTTTTTGGCAGCAAGACCACACTGCTGACTCATATCCAGCTTCCCATCCACCATGACTCCCAGGTCCTTTTCTCCAGTGCTGCTATTTAGCTGAACACTCCCCAGCCTGTGGCAGTACATGGGGTTTTTTCATCCCAAGTGCAGGATTTTGCACTTGTCCTTTTTGAACCTCATGAGATTTCTATTGGCCCACTGCTCCAATTTGTCTAGGTCTCCCTGAATCCTGTTTCTGCCCTCCAGGGTGTCTACCATTCCCCCCAGTTTGGTATCATCCACAAACTTACTAAGTGTGCAATCTATCCCATCATCCAGATCATTAATGAAGATATTTAACAAAACTGGCCCCAGGACCGACCCCTGGGGCACACCACTCATTATTGGTTGCCAACTTGACATGGAGCCATTGATTTCTACACATTGAAACCGTTGATCTAGCCAATTTTCTATCTACCTTACAGTCCACGCATTCATACACCTGAGTGAGCCCACTTGAGGACATGTGGACCTTAGCTCACAGTTAGTTTCCCTACAGGACTCTGGCTCCCGAGGAAATTTGCAAAACCCTTAGCAGGCTGGAAAGCCTGACACCTTATGGTTGATGCTTTTTGCAACATTCCCTCATGCCCCATGTTCCTTAGAAGACACAGTGGCTTTCCCTTGGTTTTCCCTAACTAGGGGTTGCCTTATGCCCTCCTCCTCTCTCCCCGGGGTCCCTTCTCTCTTCCCTTTTTCCACCTGGGACCTGCCCAAACCTTACCCCTTCCAGTACTCAGGGAGGTGCACCAATAATGCCCCTCGCCTCTCAGAGTAGGCATTATAGACGATGTCTGCCTTGCATCTTGGCTAAGTCGTCGTCTTCTCTCCTCATCAGGAACTATGCAAGATCCCTCATAGTTGGCCCATTGCAGCCAGGACCCAGCACCTACTCCTGCCGCTAAAGATGAGTCAACCAGCCATGATATGAAGGTTGACTGCCTCTCCATAGAAGTGAGAGTGAGAATATCAGGCGAGAGGAAAAGTGAGAATATTATGTGAGCCATGTGCCTCCCTAAAAGCTCAGATTCTGGAGCTTGGGGGCACACCCCTTGGGGGGGACCTGATCCATCTATAGAGATAGTTGGATACCCCTTCCCTCTATTCAGCATTCGTCTCCCTTCGTGAGTCCTTGTATCAGGAGAGTAGAGTAGGGGAGCAAGGGAGAGAAATGCACACCTAGCCTTGAGGTTACATATGCCCCTCCCAGAACCCCACGATGGTTTCTCACCCTCTCAGGTCATTTCCCCCATCCCTTTGGTCGGCAATGAGCTAACATGGGAATTCGATCACCTTTCCTCCAATTCCTCTGTTTTCACTTCCTGGTCATTTAACATTCATGACCTCTGCCGTTTGGCTTCTCTCCTGCTGCTAGGATGGGTGTACCTAAGGGTCCCCCTTTTTTCTACTTTAACCCATGGAAGAGTCACCTCTAAAGAAGTGCCCTCCTGGGATCCCCACTTCTCTCCTTACAATGACCTCCTTGACGGAGTGTCTCTGACACTTTGGGCACCAGAGCTGGGCCTGCCCAACGTCTAGGCCTTATTCTGGGGCCCTCCCCCCCAGGCCCTCCATTCCCATGCAACAATGGATGGAGGGGCAGGGGTCCCCACCTACTCTTTCCTCGTTATTTTTCTTCTTACATTATCTTCCCTATGGAGGTGGGATGCCTTAGTTTAGGCCACCCCTTATCAATCCTGCCCTTGGCATCTCCTGCCAGTATGTCAATGGGGAAAGGCCTTTTGCCTATCCCCCATTTGGTCAAGGGGTGATGTGTTCCCTGCCCCGGTCTTGGTTAGTAACTTAACCCAATTGACCTCCCTTTGAGGTTAGTGTGGCAAGGGTGGCAATTATCCCACCCTTGTTCATCGCCTGCAGCTATAGGAGCCTGTTGCTCTGGATCATGACTGCCTTTCTCAGGAGTTGATTCTACTAGGGAAGTGCAACCCTCATATTTTAGATGGTTTTGCTGGTGGCAAGGATGCTTTTTGCTATTGTGATATAGCGGGTTCCCCTGTTGTCAAGGCTTTTTCCCCACTCTGGCACTCTGAGTGCAGAAGGTGGGGGCCCGCACCAGGCCAGAAAAGCCACTGGCCTTAAAGCCTGGTCTTAAAAGTCTCCAAGGCCTCCAATTCCTGGCCTTGGAGTGGTATCACTGCCACCACCCAAATGCAAAAAAAAAAACCTCTTGAGACCCAGGAAAGCGCACTTGGGAATTCCTCCCTGTGAGGTACTTGCAATCCTGTTTATTCCTCTCTCAGGAAAATGACTGAACTCCAGCTGCAATATGAGCTGGAACTGGAACAGGGTTCCCTCTAGTAGCTGCCTGTGCAGTCTAAGGCACAGGCACACAAACCTCTTGCCTCTCAGGACACAGAACCAGAACTTGCTTAAAAGGTAAACTCTTTAATCAAAAAGAACAGATGATAAACACAGAGAGTTGCTTCTCTGGGAATTAACTTAGGTAGTTACAGGGTAGTGGGGTGGGGGGTTGGGTTACATGTGCTTAGCACAGAGAAATCCAAAAAACAGCCAAAAACAAAGAAAATACCCTGACCGCGTCTAAGTAAACATTCCCTGTTCTACCCACGCCTGGTCAGTACCAAACTTAGCTTATCTCTGGTAAGGATGTTGCTGGATTCTTCCTCAGGCCCCTCTGGGCTCCTCCTGATCCTTCCAGGAGCTCTGCTGCATCCAAACAGGCACAGGCCAGGCTGCTGTTACCATTCAAAAAGCTGTGCTTCGTTCCTATTGGCTGTCCTGGGACTCACTGACCAGAGTGTTAACCCCTTCCTCCCCAAGGGTTATTACACCTGTAATGAACCGAGACTGCCCTATTGGAGTTCTGGTCTCCCAATAGAGTTGCAAATGACCTGTTGGCACTCTCATGCATGTCTTCTCTTGAAGATCTTGCACTTAGTGGAGTGTCCATAGGCATTTGCCTGGCCTCCCACTGCTTCTTCACCCAATTTTGGGTGCTGTTCCATTTATGGGTGGCCGTGCTGACAGTGGATAAGGCTCTGACTCTGCCCACCTTCCACACTACAGCTAGCAGTCACCTGATACTGAATGTATCCAAGTAGCGCTCGAAGAAGAATGGTGGGTTACTTACCCGTAACTGTCCTTCTTTGAGATGGGCTGCTCAGGTTCATTCAGATCCCTCCTGCCATCCCCGCTACTCGGAATTAGCGACTAGTAGAAACTGGGGAGGGGCAGGGCTGAGCCATATTTACAGCCACAGGGTGGCCAGGGGGCATTGGCTGCCAGTCCTGTCCTGACAGGCTAAGTCTAAAGAAAGTTTCCAGCCAATTGTGTGCTGTGGCATGTACACCTGATACTAAATGAATCTGAGCAGCCCATCTCAAAGAAAAACAGTTACTGGTAAGTAACCCACCATTCAGCACAAACATAGGGTAAGATGCGTGCCACCTACTGAATCACCAAAATCAATTTCTATGGGAACTAGTAGTTACAGATTAAACTGTATTTTTTTTTAGTAATATATAACTAGACACAAAAGCAAATCAACTGAATAATACACAAAATGTTATGAATATGGAGAGTCAGTGAAGTATCTACTTGCTATTCAGCCCTAGCTTCCCCTTTTCACCTAGTAAGGAATGTTGCCTCCTTTTGATACACAAGTGTAACTCTCACCACTAATGACAACTAGACTAGCAATTATACATTCACACCATAGGAGTGTTGACCCATAAGGACAGCAGTTCCATGAAAGGTGGAAGAGCAGCTTTAGTAACATAATTCCTGCAAGTGTGGTTCATCAGTTTTGCAAAAGTTGAACAAATATGTTTCAAAAGTATGCCAGTGTTTCAGAAATTAGTCACAAATGAGCAAATATCATGTATTGCTTTCTAAACAAAGTGCAAGCTCTTCTCATTGTTATGTAAACAGTTTGAACATATTTGCAAAATGGACTGCATGGGAATTTATTCTTAACAAACCATTTGTAGACATTAGAAAATTAATTTTCTCATTGTCTCATAAGGTTTAATTCAAAAAGGAGTCACCATTTTGCTGCCTTTTAGTGAACTGGTGAATAAAATCATGCTCAATAAATGAAGAATATGGTATATATCTGTTTTTCTTATTCATTTAGATTATTTGTTCAACACTACAGGTATGTCCACACTTATCTTTTAAATCAAAATAACACTGGTTATTTTGATTTAAAAAAGATTAGGTCAATGTGACGCTGTCGTTTCGAAATGACAAGCTCCATCATTTCAAAACGAGATGTTATTTCGAAATAGCTTAAACCTACTTTAATTTGAATCGTCTGTTATTTCAAAACGGTTAGTTCAAAATAATGCCGCTCACATGTGTTATTTTGAAATAACCGTTATTTCAAATTCACACTTTTGCCCTTCTCCTTCCCAGGGTGCCTTCTTTTTTCTATATATTGGGTGGGGGCATTGCCCAGGAAGGGGCCCATGTTGCCACACATCCCATGGTGCCCCTCTCCTGATTCAAAATAGCAAGTCCTGTGTCCGGACTTGCTATTTTGATTTGAGGTTTTTGCTTATTTTGATTTAAGTTAATTTGAAATAATGACTTTATTTCAAATTAGCTTATTTTGAATTAACTTATTTCAAAATAAGCATCTATGTGTGGACATAGCCTCCTACTAGCTAGTCTGATATCAGGGACAGATCTCTCTAATATGGGGGGGGGGGGGTTAATCCCTGTAAATTGTGTAGCATGGGTTGCTTTTTGCTAAATTATCTTGAGTTACCCCCATTCCCTGGCCTAGGGGTGAAGAACTGTCTGACAGCTTTTGAGAAGGCAGGAATTTACCCAAGAATATCTACAGAATGTGTGCACGCATGCACATGTACGACCCTTAACAGCTAACTAGTGGTACAGACATCTGGTTAACTAACCACTCCAGTTACACGCTGACAATATAATGCAATGAATCCCAGATGTTAAAGAAAGGAGCTTTTAATCATGTCCACCATCAGTAATCAAACCGCCTCAACTGGACAAAAGCATTAGCCCTTTAGTTCCAGGTTAGGGGTGCCTTTTTCTTTTTACATTGCCACCAATTCTTGTGTGCAATGTAAATTTGAAGTAGCCATTTATTCAAATTGCTCCTAGGGCTTGTATCCCAGCCCTGAGTCCAAGCTGTGCATGGATGTCACATGTCGTTGGCACAAACATATATCTCCTACGTGCAGCCTACATGATTATTTGTCTTCTAGAGAGTAGCACTGTCATCTCCCAAAGGCAAGAGACCTGCCAACAGGCAATAGGAGTGTGATTTCCTGCCAGCCATCAAATCTATGAGATCTTCTGCCGGCAGTGAAGAAGCTCACTCTTCTCCAGTTGCTGGCAATGTGTGGAGGAGGGGCTGCATGCTTATTATTATAAAATCAAGTGAGCGGCTACTCTGATGTCACTACCTCAGCACTTCTAGTTTGCTGGGCTGAACTCAAGACACAGTTTCTGCGAGGTCTCTGTTTAATTGTAGCCCATATGCCTAATCTAGGCTATTTCTTTGAGACCTGTTCAGGCTAGGTTATGTTGCTGGGCAGATTTTGCTTCCCAGAAACCAGAATTTTCTGATGATAGGGTGTGGTAGCATATTGAGCATGCTCCACAGGTTTTTCTGTTGTGCTGGAGTCAGATGCCTGAGAGAAGCCTGGGAGCAGCACCCAGAGAGGGGCAACAGCAGAGAGCTGCAGAGTCCACAGGCTCAGTGACTGAGTGAAAGGAGCTGAGCCAGGAGTGGATTGTGGGATGTTTTCTCCCTGCTTTGGACTATTTTGCAAAGGAGTTTTCTCTTGTGGGACTGAGAGCTGGGTAACCAGTAAAGAGACTGTGTGATGCTGGTTGCACAGGAGGAAGAAAGGACTGCGTGGAATCCACCTAAAGATTCCTCTAGCCAGAGCAGATGAGGCTTGCTTCTGTTTTGCATTCAAGCCTCAGGGACTTAAAGACTGCAGCTGAGATAAGGGTGACTCCACCTGAACTTTGGGACTCTTGGGTTTCTTACTTTTTTTTTTTTTAATCTATCTTGGTTTCTTAGAATAAAGTTTGTTAGTTAATAAAGTTCATTGTTATGTTTATGCTGAGTAGTAATTTAATGTGGGATGGGAACTCTGAGCTGTCTTCACTGTGAGTTCTGTACAGACTGGTTCCAGGCTCTCATGCTGCTTTTTGTGGGGGTTATCTCTGTTAGGCACTGGAGAGGGGCAAGTGAATGAATTCTAGGCCACCCTAAAGGTTACATAAGCATGTGCTGTTTGGTGTGTTGATGTTGAATAGCAGCCAAATGGAGCACAAAGGTGAGCATACAAGGACACCATATGCCTTAGGAAAACATATTTTAGTGTAGTTTTCACATCAAACATTCTGTATACCTGAAGTATATTTCTGGACTTTATAGGGCTACTAACCTTATTTTAAGACTTTAAAATAACTGGCCATGATGAATAGCTGCAGTAAAATGCAGAAGTGGAGAATGTTCCCTTTCCAGAAATGGGTCATTTCCACATTTGTCATGCGGCTCCAGTAACCTAGGGTATGTCTACACTTAGAGCAGAATTCCAATTGACTGATCAGTTTGAATTTTGTTAAGTGATGGCCATACATGCTTTCATCAATTCAAAATGAGGCACTCCTCAGGTGAACTGATGAAAGCTAACTTCAAATTCAAAAACCTCATTTGACACCGAAGTCATCGACAATTCAGACAGAGGAGTTTGAATAGACACAGTGTGGCCATGTCAATTTGAACTCACAATGAGTTTGAACTGACATGGGCTGACCTTCCTCCCAGGGTGCATGGCACCCTGGACGGAAGGCCAGTCCTTCGGCACCTGGGACCAGCAGCCCCAAATGTGCCTCCCCCCGCGGCAGATCTGGCTGAGTGGGAATGGGGTTCCTGTCCCCTAGCTGGGGACAGGGACCCCAGCCAGCACTTAAGCCATGTTAGTCCTGCACAGGGAAAGCACCCCCATGCGTGGCCCCTACCAGGCTGGCTGGGCGCAGGGAAAGCACCCCCGCGCATGACTCCTGTGGGGCTTGCTGCACTCAGGGAAAGCACCCCTGCACACAGCTTCTCCCAAGGCAACTGCGTGTGGGGGTGCTTTCCCTGTGTGCAGCCAGCCCCGCAAGAGCCGCGCACAGGGTTGCTTTCCCTGCATGCAGCCAGCACCACAGGAGCTGCACATGGGGGTGCTTTCCCCCATGCGTGGCTGCCCGGGGAGAAGCCAAGCGTGGGGGCAGCTAGCAAGGATGGAGCACCCCCAGCAGCATGGCTCCAGCCCTGACGGGGGGGATTCTCTTCCCTGCAGGGGCAGTCTTTCTGGGTGGGGGCAGGGGGAATCCCTTTCCCCCCCTTTGCAGGGGATTGGCTGTGGCAGTGGCCATTTTGCATGGCCCTCTTGCCACACTTGCCATGGTGCCCACCTCAAATTTGAATTGGCAAGTCCAGTCCATGGACATGCCAATTCAAATAGGATTTTCTTGACTAGCCATGTCAATTCAAATTGACTCAATTTGAACTAAAAATTATTAGTTCCAATTCAGTCATTCAAACTGACATGGTAAGTGTAGACACAGCCCTAGAGTTTCCACTGTTCTGTCACAAGGACAAGATTCAGTGTTTCTGCGGGCAGTACTGTAGAGAATGGAATTAGAATTATGGGATAGTACACAGCTTTCCTAGATGGAAGAGAAAACAGTACTATGTCCCCTTCAGTTTTTTATGTCTCTTTATAAATTTATTCTAGAAACGCTCAAATAATATTATTACACACCTACATGTTCCAATAATAATCTCTGTTATGAAATACGACTGTCAAGCTTAAATTTTCAAAAATCTTTAAAAAAGTAAGTTACAGTGAAAAGTAGGGAGAATAATTGCTTCCTCTGCAGATGCAGGTAAAAATCAATGGAACTGTTCACATGCAAAGGCTAATAAGATTAGAATGTATAATGACTTCACATGCTTAAAAAAGGCATTTTATTTTCCATGAAAATTTTAGAAAGAATATGTTAACTGAAAAAAAGCAAACTGAATTTTTCTGTTTAGAGAATAGAAGGAACCAATGGGCACCAATTTCCAAGGCCCCTGAGGTGGCAGGGAATTTGGTGAGGTATATATAGATGGTCCTAGCAAACAACATGTGCCCCATGTTTCTTATTTCTTTTTGTTACACGTTTTTTTTTTTTTAAGTCAAGCCACCTGAAGAATGAAACCTCTCCAGATTATTTATCCAGTTCTGTCCTAACAAAAGGCAGGAAAAATTTTGCACAGCTAAGAGAGAAGCACCAGTCATTTTCATCCAGGAGACTGAATGTTAACTGATTCAAAAGATTGACAAGAACCAAATCAGAACATTGCCTACAAAAAACAAGACACTGATTTGGTTTGCTTTCATTATTTAAGTGACTGGAATTAAATTCACTCAACCCTAATATTACAAGATAATTGAGCATTATGCATGTGAAGTGGAAGAGGGTACATATTCTGTGTTCTTTGCTTTTTATAAAATTTGCTTTAATATTTGGCTTTTTAACTGGAGAGTGTGGAACATATTGCTTGCTTTGTTACCTTGTTATTTCTCATTTCTCTGTTCAATTAACCTCAGAGACCATATCTGCAATGTAGATTAGAGTTATTCCTGTTAAGTCTCAATGCATGAATTTTCCTACTCATTCTTCCAAGAGAAGAGGAAAGTGTGGTTTAGCTTGCACAGATTAATCCAGAGACACAACTCCTTTTCAACTGCAGATCATCACAATCTGCAGATGTTCTGCTCTTCTTTTCTACCTCTTACCTCCCACTGGCTCCTAAAAACAGAGCAACTTCCCTCTGACAAGACTGCCTTTACATTGACTGAGGGCTTGTCTACACTGGGATGGAACTGTAATTCAATTTTAGGCTCTCAAATTACAGAATCCACAGGAGACTGATCACACTCTGCCTATGGCTCCGGGCTGTTGTGTCCCCACTGGTCAGCATTACTTCTTCCTGAAACGCATTGCACTGTGGTTAGCTGTCACAAAGTGCAACTAGGCCCAGGGACTTGTGGGGAGGAAGATGTCCTTCCATGATGCAACACGCTTGTTCCTCACCCATCTTCATTCTCTCTCTCTCTCAAAAAAAAAAAGGGGGGGGCAAAAAACTTCCCATGCTCTTTCTTTCCTCCAGGCACAGAGGCACAGTGTTGCAGACAGAGAGGGGGAGGAATTAAAAATTTTCTCAGGCTGTAGGCAGGGGAGGAGCAATATGCTGCTTACCCGCCATGCTATAGCATACTGAAAAATCAAGGGCAGCACAAAAAGAACAGACAATTCTGGGATAGATCCCAGGTGCCAATGAGGTCAAATTTCACTGTTCTCTGGCTATGCAGACCTAAATTTGAATTGTAAAAAAACAAAACAAAACAAAAATCCAACCTCAGTACTATGCCACTAGCAGAGGTGGTGTAATCAGGTCAAATTTCAGCACCATTTAATTCAAAGCTATTACTTTGACTGTGGAGACACAGACTACTGAAGGTCAAGCTAAAGCAGCATTATGTCACATTTCTCTGTTGGTGTAGACTGTGGTTCTCATGCCCTCCTTTATACCACCTCTGCCCCACCCATAGCTGAAAACCTGCAGAGTAGCTTTCACAAGGTTAGCCTCCTGAACTCTTCTACTAAAAGGCAGAAACTCCTGTTTCCACAGGCAGAAACTCAGATCCTTGGAGATGAGCATCAAAAACACTTTGCAGTTTGTCTCATATATTAGGAGGGTTTGTTGCTGTTGTTTGAGCTGAGTAAGCTTGGCTGGTTTTGGTTACTAGGGTCATCATCACAAAAACAGAATCTTCACACTCACCAGAAATAAAAAGGTAGGCATACATATTGTTGAGTATGTTTACTCGGGGCCTTTTCAATTCAGTTAGGTTAGAATATCCTTAAACTACCTGAATTGCCACCAGGCTTTGTTTTCAAATTGGAAACTAAGGGCAGATGAAGATAGAAACCCAAAACAAAAAAAAAAAAATTTTTTCTAATTGCATGTCCTGGAACTCAGTAAGTTCTAATTTTTACATGTGATCTGACTGAATAATTGTTCCTGATATACCAGTAATTCATATCAACAGAAGGCCCACAAGCCCATAGAAACAGGTGCTGGGTAAATCAAAGTGCACCAGGGAACAGAGCACACTAGCAGGATCCACATAGTCAGTGTGTGCCAGTAGAGTGCTAAAGATTTACACACTGGTTTCCCATGCTATCTCTCCATATAAACAACACCAAAACTTAGCAAGGGAAGCCAAAGGCCAACTGGCACATATTTAGCACCTGCAACTAAACTGTTGACCACAGTTGTGCCCAGTGAAGAAGGATGACAAGACAAGATGGGATGTGAGGAGATGGATTCTGGGCAGACCTAAGGAAAGAGTATTAGGAAAGTAGCAAGAAGCTGCTGAGCAGCTAAGAAGAATTGCTTTGAAAAATTAAGGGTTCCAGGATAATGGAGGATTTTTAAGTAGGAACTGATTGGGTTCCGGTCTAGTTATTCCTGATCACTGATAAGGTAATCAATAAACTTTTAGTGACATCACTTGATGTTTTCAGCTAGTCATGAGTGAGAATTTTCCCCCATATATAGAGACACTAATCACAACTATGGTAACCAGTTGTGTCACAGAAGTCTTGTTTTCATGCAAATATGATCACAAATAAAACAAGTTTGTTTTAAAAAAGAGCCAGCTGAAGAGCGCTGGCTCAAAGGAAAGTATTTTTCAAAGGTATTTGTTGATGTGTTGGTGGATTTTTATATAAAGTTAAAGCTTTTGTTTTAATCTTTCTATGCTTCATTTTTTTCCCATTGAGTGCATGACTGCCCCAGACAGCTCCCTCCACTGATCTTTTTTTAAAGGATGGGCCGTAAAACCCATTGGTTTCCTCAAATATTTGACGTATGTATTGCACAGAGCTCTGTGACTCAACTAGAATATTTTCTTTTCTGAAATGTTTTCTGGGTTTATTGATTTTTTTTTAAATTAAATATATAGCATGTAAGTGAATGTGTGTATGTGTGTGGGGAAGAGATGTAGCAATTTCAACAATGCTTACATTTCAGTTTTGTCTAACCTTTCTGCAAGGATCAGTAACCAGAGGAAATAAAAAGACAAATGTATGTGAAACATTTCTATTCCACTAAATGTAACCATACAGAATATATAGTGTTCATATGGTTACAAATGTATTTCTCTTTTTTTGCACCTTTTCAAGTGAAGTAATTTCAGAGAAGAAAAACATTCAATTTTTTTAAAACTGTTGTATCCAGGTAAAATATTGGTTAAGATAAATCAATATGATTACCTCACTATTTGCAGCATTCCCTTGTACTCCCTTATGCTTACTGTTGCAAATGCATTGAATACACCAAATACTGAAGCTAGCTAACTGCAAATCTTAATTACTTTGGATATTTGACAATTTTTTAAGTAATGAAGATTGGAATCAATGAGAGCTTTGCATTGAGTTCAGTGGAGCCAGGATCTCACATGTAGTTTTTAGTAACACTGTGTCTTCATTAGAGGCCTGTGTCTATGTTGTAGGGTGCCAGCCACCTGATAGAAATCACTAATTGCTTTGCTAGCTATTCAGTAGATGCCTAGCATCTCAGTATAAAAAGGAATGAGAGACAAATAGATTTTCAACTGCGTGATTATAATGAGGTTGGGTATGCTCAGGCAATTTTGTGTATAAGTCTACTACATTCCACTTCTTCCTGCACCACATCTTAACTTTTGCTGAAACATTGACCAGAGTTCTGTCATTTCAGGACCTTTTATTTTTTTCCCAGAAAACTTTACTCTGGGTTGAATTACTGGACCAGTGGTTTTCAACCACTGTGGCAGGACACATCACTATGTTGCCACACAGCGGTAAGTGAATTACAGAGAGCTGGGGAAATGGCTGGATTTGGCCTGGGGAGGTGGGCTGGTGTGTCCCATAAGGTTGCAACATGTCACCAAGTGTGCTGTGACCCAAAAAGTTTAGACCCACTGCGCTGGACTATTCTATGAAAAATAGGTGTTAATAGGTCCTAGTCAACTTCAACAAGAAAACCATACAGTTTATTCATTAAAAAAAAAAAAAAAGTAGTGCCTTCAGAAAATATTGAATGTATTGTAAATAGTACTTGGAATACTATGAATAACTTTTAAACAAAAGATATTAAGGCAGCAAATCTACTTTGCCTTCCTACAGACTTCCCCACTTCATTGCTGTTTCAGGTTTACTTTTAAATTGAAGGTTCCAAATAACATTCACGCTTCCATACTTTAAAATATACATAAACACATTCGCCTCTGGCTGTGTGTCAAGGATGATTTCTCTCCCAGATGAGGTCTACACTAAACTATACCAATATAACTATTTCACTCAGGGGTGTGGAAAATATTGTTACATTGACTTAACTCCCTATGTCGATAGAACTATGGCCACAGTGAGCATCTCCCATGGACATAGCTACTGCCTCTCAGGGAAATGAAATATAGAAGCATCTTCTCTAAAGCAGTGCAGTGGTGCATCTGTGGTGCTGTATGTGAAGACAAGCCCTCAGCCAGTGTGACCATATGTAATACAACATGTAACATCTTCAGAGCTTGAAAAGACTGACAATCTCTTAGGGTATGTCTACACTTACAATTTAATTTGAATTGATGAGGATCAATTTGAATTAAATAAATGCATGGCCATACTCGCTATCATGAATTTGACCTAAGAAACTCCTTAGTTCAAATTGATGAATGCTAACTTCAAAGTGGTAAAACCTCATTTACCTTTGAAGTGATGGTCAATTTGAACACATTAGTTGGAATTGACTCAGTGTGGCCATGTCAATGGCACCAGGACAGCGAAGTGCCAGCAGGCACAGCACCTTCCCCCCACCCTCACAGACATCTCCAGTGGCAACAGCCACATGCCAGAGGGCAGTGAGGATGGCAGAGGCCAGTGGTAGCGCCCAGGGCTGGTGCAGGGCATCAGTGTGGGGCCACCAGGAGGTCCTCAGTCTCCTGGCCATCTGGCCAACTGAGGACATCTTTTCCCAGTTGCAGGCCACCCATTGCAACCGGGACATTTATGCAGATATAGCTGCAGCTTTGTCTGCAAAGGGCCACTCCTAGACAATGGAGCAGGTCCAAATAAAAATTAAGGCACTCCGACAGGACTATGCCAGGATCTGGGAGGTCAGGTGGCAACGGGCTGGAATGTGGTGGCATATGCTCCTACTATGATAAGATGGACCGGTTCCTCAGTAGGGAGCCCACCAGATGGCCAGCCAGCACTGTTGACAGTGCCGAGGTCTCCTAAGATGCCACCCCCCCAGGAGCGGGGTCCTGTGGTTGTTGATGACCTCATCGACGTGGAGGCCAGCAGCCAGGCAGAGGGAACACCATGCTCCCTCACCCCAGCCATCAGCTCCAAACTCTTCGGTGCCTCCAAGGAGGGTCCAACCATCCTGGAGTTGCAGCAGGAGGAGGAAGAGGAACCCCCCCCACACACTCTGAGGAAGACCTCAGAGATGGCACAGCCTGGTGGACATCAGGAGAAGCTTTGGGTCAGTGCCCCCTCCCTTTCTCCATGAGAGCAAGGCTGCATCTGCAGGACATGGATCAGGAAGCAGGGGGACAGCCTTGGCACAGCTGCTTGCTGCTATCAGGCCACACACAACACTAGCTAGGCAGCTGCTGTGACTAACCGTGGTCTTTCTGCTTCCCTCCAACAGCCCATGGAGCCTGCCAATGTGATGCTCCAGTAAGCCCGCCAGCCATCTCCAGGCACAGGAGGAGGGCACACCGGACCCAGGACAACCTCCTCCTGGAACTCATCCATCTGGGACAGGGGGCTAAGGAGAGTGTGTGGGCCTGGCAGCAGCAGGTGTCAGCCAACCAGACATCTGCCCTCCACCTGCTGAAATGGGCTGTTAACCTGGAGGAGTGCCACACCATTACTCAGTAGTAACAGAGCCAGACCCTGGATCAGATGAGCCAAGCCTTGTGGAACATCAGGGCAGCCCTCCAGGGCATGGCAGTCAGCATGAGTGGGGTAGTGGAACATTTTACTCCCCCTACCACCCAGGAAACCCTCCCCAGAGACCCTCATGTCCCTCGGCACCAGTGTTCCTGCACTCAGGGTGGGCAGCAAGAAGGCCGAGAGAACCTCCTCCATGGGACCGGTGCTGCCCCCATCCTGACCTTCCAAATGACCCGTATCCCCAGTTCTTACCCAAGTCTTCCTTCTGCCAGTTCTCAAACCCCCTCCCTGTCCTCAAACCTGCCCCCTTCCCATGTAAATAAACTATTCCCAAACCATCTTTGATATGTTTGTCTTTACTGGTTTGGGGGATGGGGGTGTTGGAGGGTGGTGGTGTGGGGGGGAGGAATGCACGGGGCGGTGCTGGTGAGGGTGCCTGGTGGCAGGCCTCAGTCCTCAGTGTTCCTCCCTGAGGAACATATCCTTCAGTGCCTCCCAGATTGTGTGGGCTCTTCACTGGGCCCACTCTGGCTGGTGCCTGCCTGCTCAAAACATGCAGCGAGGTGTTCGACCTCTGCCTCCCAAACGGTGGGGACCCTCTCACCGCGCAGTTCACAGAGATTATGCAGGGTGACACAGGTACTGATGACTTCTGGGATTGTCTCCTCCGCAAGGTGGAGGCACGCCAGGAGACAATGCCATCTGGCTTTGAGCTTCCCAAAAGCACTCTCCACCACCTGGTGACAGCTGTTCAGCCTCCTGTTAAAAACTTCCCTGCTTACGTCTAGGTGGACCGTGTATGGCATCATAAGTGATGGGAGCAGTGGGTAGGCAGAATCTCCAACAAGAAGGATGGGAACTTGCACATCCCAGATGGTTATATCATGCAGCGGAAAGAAGGCGCCCACCTGCATGCGCCTGTAGAGGCCCGAGTTCCTCAGCACATGGGCATCGTGCAGCCTCCCCAGCCAGCCAGCATAGATGTTTGTGAAGAGGCCCTGGTGATCAACAAGGACCTACAAGAGCACAGAGTAGTAGCCCTTGAGGTTCCAGTATTCTGTGGCTTGGTGTGGCAGGCCTTGGAGGAGGATGTGCGTTGCATTGAGGATGCCCATGCAGTTGTGGAATCTGACGGTGCAGAGTCCACCCAGAGTGTCATGAAGGTTGCCAGGAGTGACTAGGCAGGCTAGCAGGCCCTCACTGATTGCCCTACTGACCTGCAGGAGGGCAGCCCCCATGGTGGCCTTCCCAATACCAAAATGGTGTGCGACTGACTGGCAGCTGTCCGGGGTGGCCATCTTCCACAGGGCAATGGTTACTCTCTTGTCCACAGGGAGGGCAGGTCTGAGATGGGTGTCCTATCGCTGCAGCAGTGGGATGAGCCTGGGAGCCAGCTCGAGGAAGATCTGCTTCCTCATTTGGAGGTTCTGCTGCCACTGGTCATCATTCCAGGTGGTCAGGACGACCCGGTCCCACCAGACAGTGCTGGTTTCACGTGCCCAGAAGTGACATGGCATGTAGGGCAGGAGGGTGGCCATGGCAGCAGGCAGGGCCAGGGTGGTAGCATTGCTGCCTCTGTGCTGCCAGAGTCCAATAACACCATGCTCAAAGCAAACAGAGCACTGGACCGGGTTGTGCGGGTGCTGGGCACCTCAGCGGCAAGCTGCAGGAGCTGGGCTCAGTCCATGACATGCTCACTCTACCTCTTGCTAGCCACAATGGGCAGTGGGCTAAGGCGACTTCCTGCTTTTATGGGATTAGCTGTGGTTCTGGAGCTTCTCAGGGGCCACCTTGCCACAATTCCCATGTGCTCCTCTTCCAATTCGAACTAGTAAATGCTGTCCATGGACATACTAGTTTGAATTGGATTTCGTAGTTTGGGCAAGTTAATTGGAATTAACTGAATTTGAACTAATCATTGTTAGTTCAAACTGATTACTTTAAATTTGGTTAATTTGAATTAACATTGTAAGTTTAGACATAGCCTTAGTTCTTTTAAACATTTCAAAGCCCTCTCAGCAAACAATTTGGGTCTTTCCACAGCAAGCCATATTGAAGCTCTGGTGATAATGTTGGACTGATCCTCAGTTGTTGGTGAAATAGAAATCAGTAGCCAATATCCAAAGTGGTACAGATATTGGAATCAGCATATAAAATATCCATTTCCTGGCTTTCTTTAAGACTATCATGCTATATAGCACCAGTTTCCCCTCACAAGTCCAGTTAAGTCAGACAAGAATTTACAAACCCTCACCTCACTAATGCTGCACTTCCTCTTGTATTGAGACAGGAGGGTACAAGTTTAACAAGAACGCTATTAGTGAAATGTATTTTGCAAAGGGTGTGTGTTCACTCCGTGTAACAAATGCTCCCTCTCCCATCATTAAATACACAGGCTATGGCAATAGCCTATCTTCCTGCTGGCAATTACTAGAGCAAGAAGACACATGCGTCCCACTACTGACACAACCTTAACAACTCAGAGCTGAAATTTTGCAGATCTGATCCTTCCAGGGACATATGTACCTCTTTTTTTTTGGTCAGACACAGGGAGGGAGCAGGTTCAGACCCAGATCTCCTCCTATAATCACAGCAATGGGAAGATGATTGTCCCTGCTACAGTTTCCGAACTGAGGGAGATGACATGCTTCAAATGTGTCTTTCCAGTAACTACTAATATTTCCCCTCTCCTTCTGCTTCTGCCCAAGCTTCCTGTCACCCTCCAGTCCAGGTCTGTCCTGATTTCCCCCTTATGTGACAGCCTTAATCAGTTTTAGCTAGCCTTCTAGGTAACAAAGGGGAAGTATGTTTACCTGAGCGGCTTAATTAGGCTGAATCCAAGCAATAGAAGAGGTGTATAGCGTCATAGAATCATAGGGTTGGAAGGGACCTCGTAGATCATCTAGTTCAACTCCCTGCCAGTTGTGCAGAACACAGCACTCTGGGCTCAGTCTACTGAGAGACTTTTCCAGGTGAAGACTGGACTGGGCACACCTGAAATGGTCTGACGGGTGGGGTGGGGGATGGAGGGACAACACAGAAGTGCAGTTACCTTGCAACTGCAACAATGTGTAAGGAGGAAAGAAGCTAATCAGACTCTATCTTTGAGCTGTGCTCAATGGGCCAGCTTCTGGGCCAACTACATGTCATTCTCCTCCTCCTCTAACTCAATAGGATGTATAGAGGACAAAACTAGCTCCACAATGTAACATGACAGCGTGATGGAAACTTCCAGAAGAGGGCAAATACTTGTCTTCCAAGACAATGTTGTGGCATTCTGCTTCTGTTGGGTGTACTGTAAGGCAGCAGGAAGCCTAGCTGGGAGCATTTGGAGAAACATCTAAGCATACTGGCACCTTTTTAAGAAAGGACACAGTGTCATCCCTCTGCTCCTGTGAGAGTTTTCAGGCTTTTGTTTCAAATGCCAAGCATTTTAGGTTGTCTTTCTTTCGCACAGATAAAACAGCATTCATTTCAGTATTATGTACAGAAACAACTTGAGCCACAGGCAAGTTTCTGAACAAGTGAAGAAGGCAAAGACCATATGAAGGAAGTCTAAAGAAAAGAGAAATTCAGACAAGTGTTTTCAGTCCAGAAATACCTATTACGGTAGTGCTGCCTAACCGCAACAGAACTTCCCTTATGTATGTCAGCAGTTCGACTGCCTACACATTAGTGACCCTGATTGCTTCCACAGCAATCATTTTTAAATGGAGGCTTTTGTACAGCTCAGTTTCAAAAGGTAAACAAATGGTTGTACTTTGAATGAAACCCCACCAGTAAATGTGACGAAATTAGGACAAGCTTTTTATGAAAGAAAGAAAGAAAGAAAGAAAGAAAGAAAGAAAGAAAGAAGAGTGACTTGTGGGCCGGAACAAGAATTAGTCTATGTAATGAAAGCTTACGTTCCAAAGTGCCATGTTTAATATTTGCCATATTTACATTTTGTGCATCAGATTTTTAGAGTGTAAATCAGACTGTTTTGATTAATTGCATATGGTAAAAGGAATAAATAAAATACAAGAAGAAGCCTAAATATATTCAGTGTTGGCCATTCAAGATGCACAGTTAAAATGTCCAAATATTGAAGGATTCTCAATATTCTCAGCACATCTATGTTCTGAATGAACATTTTCTTTTCTTGTCAGTGATTCAGAATTTCCACTGCTACTCTTCAGTGACTAGGGAAAATCATGCCAACTGGGATAAAGCTTTATTTTAAGGTCGAAGGCATGAAATAAGCACTAAGAAGACAATTGTACACCTGTTTTGAAAAGTAAAAGGCATCTCAAATCTGCTTTGCTTTAGAAAATTTGGCCAAGGAGTGTATTTCAAAGGCCCAATAGCCCATAACATTATTCCCAGTGCTCTGTGCGGTATGCCTAATTGGGTTTCTACACATTTGCATAAGCGTGATGCTTCATGATTAATGCATAAGTCACAGCATGGAGCCCTGTACCAATTCATCTGCAGAGCCTTTCTTCCTCCACTCTCATTGCAAACAACCATTGTGTCTAAACTGCAATCCATAGTATTTGTAGGTATGGCTGTGTTATTGAAAATCAAACTGTATACATTTCATTATACAGCCCCTACTGAATTGTAAACCGGTTTTGTCTTAAAAAAAATAAAGATGTTATGATGCCTCTGGCATTTATGCTTCCTGCACTGAAACTCATGACAGCCTTTTTTCTAATCCTAAAATTGTTGCATCTATGGCTTTGTTCTGGAAATTGTACCAGATCACATGAAAAATGAAGACATTGTTAAATTAACAACCTAATAATTACTTTTCATTATTACTCTTGGGGTAACATTAACCTAGAATGAACTGGAACTAGCTGCTCAAAAAGAGCAACAACATGTTAATAATTCAATACCACATCCGTTCACAGATAAATTAAACAGAAAAAAAAATCCCCTCAAAATGCTGGTAAGGGACTGACTAATAAAAGAAAGCCAGCAAATGCTGTTCTAAGGCTGCCAGGTCAACTTTAATCCAGCCCTTTGTGTCTATGCACTGCAGGCATCTGGAGAGACTGTAGGTTAATACATATTCTATTTGCTGCAATTCTTACCTCTTACCAAGTGACTAGTTTGGATAGCTTCAGTGTACACTGGATTCATTTTAGCTACTAATGGTGAAAATAAAAGTCATAGAGATATCTATAGGAGTCTTCCTGATACCCCAGTATGAAACACCTGCTCCAAAGTACAATTTATTTACAAACCAAATACACCTTGTCATTTCTAAGACTAAGTCCTATGGTTTTAAATAAGAATTTTTTAAAGTCACATTTAACATATAATAAACATTTTACGTAACATATCTGTATACTGCTTGTGTTACCAAATCACATGACTTTGGAAATTCATTTACAGTCTCCTTCATAAAAGTTAATTTAACTTTTGAATTTCAGACTGTCTGCCATTACAATGCACAAAGTTTCCTTTTCCCTTGCAATGAGTAGTTGTTCAATACCTTCAAAACCAGAAGAGCATCAATGGTCAGAACTGGAAGAAATGGTAATAAGAACTGTTCAATAGGCAGCTAAAGCACAAATGTATGATATATGGCAAATGACAGGCAAAGCTGCTATGCGGTCAGTGCTAATGTATATCTACCACACTACTGCTGGGATGTTGAAACCTCTTTTTGAAACTGTTTTTCATTATTTTTGATAACAGGGACCAGCTTGCTGCCTTCCTAAACTGGGTCAGTGAGATCTCAGGGACTGGCACCGGTTGTTGAAAAACACTGCTCTAGGACCCCGCTGCTGTTTGACAAGTTACAGGAGAAAATTCAAAACACCAGAAAGCCAAGTGTAATCTCCTAAATAAGGGTGCTTTAAATTGTATTTCTGAGCCAGCATTTGCTTCTATGCCACTGTCTTGCATCTTCCTAAAGAAAATCTAGTTTCGGATCTTGGCATTTTCTGAGAGTCATGTGGAGCATGAAGTGCAGGAAAGTCACCTGACATCAGAATTTGACAAGATGATGCCTCCATCGTTTCTTCTGTGATATTTAATTATGGTTTAGCTTTGGTCTGGTGTGTCTTTTACTCTTCAGTTGTCAGCGACAGGTACAGTATGGACCTTCATTAGCATTGTTATCCTTTCTCCCTTGAACTAAAAAGTATTGTACAGAGGCAGGATATTAGATCTCCTTTATGACTATTCACCAGGGTGATTCTCTTTTAAAAAAATGTGTCTTCTCCTATCACATAATGCATAGTTACCTGCTACATCCACAGAAGCATTTAGGTTTAAGTAGATTCATTCCTCACTGAGAAACAAATGAGTAGACACAGACTCAAGCTAGTTTTTCCCAGTTTATTTGTATTTGCAGAATAAAAAGTCCTTTCCATAACATCCACAAAGAATGAGTAACAAGAAAAGCAGCAAATACATATCTATATCTAACCTCACTTCAGGATTACTGTAACATTGCACACATACCTCTGGATTCAAATATCTCTAGTCAAAGTGCTCCTTTGTTTGCTGCTTCTTCAGGTGCTGCTGAAAATCAGTATCTTATAATGGCTGAACCCCAACACATATTGAAACACTATGGGTATGTCCACACACAGTCCTTATTTCGAAACAACAGAGGTTATTTCGAAATAAGGAATGGCATGGCCACACGACGCACGGCCATTTCGAAAGAAGCAAACCGCTTCTTTCGAAATGGCCGTGGTCCTTTCGAAAGAAGCTAAACCTCGTTGCCTTTCGAAAGAGCGTTGTTTCGAAACAACCGTTTCGAAACAACGCCAACGGGACATGCCGTTTCGAAACAACCGTTGTTTCGAAACAAGTTGTTTCAAAACAATGGTTGTGGTGGCCGTGTTATTTCGAAACAACTGTTGTTTCGAAATAACTGGCTGAGCTTCCTCCCAGGGTGCTTAGCACCCTGGGAGGAAGGGCAGCCCCCCCTCAGCACCCTGGCCAGGATGGGAGGGGAGGGGGGGGCGCCAGGAGCAGGCAGCAGGGCACTGCGCCCCAGGGGCTTTAAAGCTCCTGCTGCCCCCCAAGCTGGCGGAGTAGCTCAAGAGGAAGCTCTTTATTGGGAGATGCCTCTAATCTTAAATGCACTCCACATAAAAAATAAGTGGAAAAATTGTATTTCAAGGTGATCTAAATTGTTCCTTAGGAGGCACCCCTTTCATCCTAAATTCTGCCCTCAGTTATGCATGTGAAGCTCCTGCTGGAGGCACTAGGAAGAACTGTGCAATATTTCACAGGATGGAATCTGACTTTTAGTTTGCTATGGACCCATGCTGCCTTCCACATCCCATTTTGAAGGTACAACATTGCAGGACGCCACCATAAGATGATGAGGCAAGTGACATCTACTCTTCCTTGGTTTGTGTGACATTTACCTGACCCTCACCCTGCTTTCATTATTACCCTACCACCTACTGTGCTCTTCCTTATCATAACCAAAGAGTTCCACAGTAACCCATCTCATCCCCACACCTTCTCTTGCTCCCTTCTTTTACTCTTTCTCCAACAGATCCGTTTATATCCACCTAAAAGAAGGGGCTGCCATTCAGACTCTCTTTTTCCCTGTTCTGCTTTCCAACCCTGCTGCATCCCCTTAGTTCCTGAACAGAAGGGCTGCTGCAGAAGCTATGATTCCAAGAGTTCCTCCTACCAGGGTTGAGTTAGGAAATCCATTCGCCTCTCCACACACGTACATGCACGTGAACAGGAGGGAAGGCTCTGCAGCAGAGCGATAAAAATGAAGTATCATAGTTTGCCTTAGCTGTGAAGGAAGGCAAGAATCCCAGCTCCTCCAACATTCACATTTCAAAGTCATGGAACTCAATCCCTCTGAAAGGTGTTGGGGGAAAGGTGAAATAATCTAGAGGAGTGAAAATGTCCTTATTGTGAGTGCAGTTCTCCCCCACACATTGGGTATGTCTACACTTACAATTTAGTGTAAATTAATGAGGATTAATTCAAACTAAATTAATTATAGCTACACTGGCTTTCATTACTTCAAACTAATGAATTCCTTAGTTTGAAATAATGAACCCTTACTTTGAAGTTATAAAACCTCGCTTAACTTTGAAGTAATGGTTAATTCGAACTTATTAGTTTGAATTAACCACATGGATCTACATAAATTTGAACTAACTGTAAGTTCGAATTAACACAGTTTGACCTTCTTTGCCTCAGGATGCCTTCCTCTTTCTATGTATTCGGTGATGGATTGGCCCTTCTTGGGGGCCATGTTGCAGTACTTCCCATGGTGCCCCCTCCTGAATCGAACTAGCAAGTTCTGTCCATGGACATGCTACTTTGATTTGGGTTTCTAGTGGGGATATGTTAGTTTGAATTAATAGTTTGAATTAACCATTATTAGTTTGAATTAATTAATTCAAATTTAATTCAAACTAACTTAAGTGTAGACATAGCTATTGAGTCCTAGTAGAGAACATGGGGTCCTATATGTATGCATTCTCTGAAAGCTTATATGTATATGGCACTGACTATGCTGTAGATCTAAGAAGAAAGATTAACACCTTTCATGAATCCTAAAAGCCAGATGCTGTCATTTAACTATATATGGTGTGTGTGTGTGTACGTAAATGAGTGTGTACATTTATGCTTGTGTTCAGTTAAACTATTAGACTGAAGCTATAAAACTAAGAAAATATATGAAGCCTATCATTGGGACTCTCCTTGCCTTTCTAAGTATCCTTATTTATAGGTGAGTGCATGTTTCCTGCTTTAGGCCCTGATTCTGTTCCCACTGACTTCAATGGAAACAAGATCAGGGTCTCTTTGTTATCCTGTGTTCCTCTTTTCCTGTTTGCTTATAAGAGAATTTTAGGAAATAAAGTCTCAATGTTAAGGCTAAAGGGAGGATTACTGCATCCTCTCCTTGTAACAGAAATATTGAGTAAAGGAAGTAATATAGAATGTTTTTTAATAAAACACTTTAGTAATTTATTTAATCAGGGAATATATCTGAGGCAATATTTTGTATACTTTTTCAAGGACTATACAGAGAACTTCAGTTTAATTTTAATTTGATTATATTGACTAGATTTACTGTCATCGTCTTCTGAAACTAAAACCATGGACTGAGGAAAATGAGGACACAACTCTTTTCTTATATAGCTGTAAGAGTTCATTCCATCTCACCTATAAATGGTGAAACCAAGATGATCTGGAGTTTGTGTAAAGGAAAGATGTGTGTGTCAGGATAATTAAATATCACTTTTTAGTTCTCATAAATCCACTGCTATCTCTCGTCTTTATGGTCTGTCTGAGGTCAGGCTGAGTTTGAGTTATGCCATTTTGGGGTACAGTGCATGATTTGAGTCTTCCAACATGACTGCTAAGAAAATGGCTGACTGCTCCAATTGTATTATTCCAACATCACATCTTTGGGAAGAAAGGGTAGCAAAAAGCCTTCCTGTTTTGAAGGAATCTATATTTTATTTAATATTCCTGTAGCTGGAATGCAAAATCATGAGTACCTTAAAGATGAAGCATTCACAATAAAAGGTCCCTGCTTACATTTCTTTAACAGCACTTCTTTGTAATCACATAGATTGATTAGTCAAAATGGTTAGTGCAGAATCTTAATATCTTTGCAACCTCACAGTTTCACCCCCAAAACAAGTTGTCATTGAGAACCTAAGATGCCTTGCACATGAAAAACCTCTAAAATATATAGATGATTAGATAGCCAGGTACAGAACTGAAACTTTCATTAAACAAGAAATTAGCCAAATCCTTCTTTGGCTTACGAAACATTCACTGGGGCAGTTGTTTCACATGGATACCTTCTTTGACTGCTCTGTCTGAAAATAGCTTCAGTTTTCATGTCACTAACTTGCCCATAACTTGGATTCAACTCCACAGAAAGTCATGTGACTAGATTTATTATAATTCAGTATGAGTCAATAAATGCCACAGGTTAATTTAATGTGAAGAAGCTTGGTTCTTTGTGTATTCCTCACACTGTGGTAACAGCAACTTCTGTAGTTAGATGCTTAACTCTTTTTACGCAGCAGCAAGAAAACACTGAGAAGCAGCTGTTGTGTTGATTACCTGCGATCTCATTCTCATAGCACTATGAGTGTTTAAGTCAGAAATCTTGTACATTAGCAACAAGTTTCCAAATTTAAGTGTACCTGCACCAGCACAAGTAGAGCTGATGTGGAAGGAAAAGGAGAAAGTTGAAGCATTTCTGATGATACACGTGATTTAATATTGTTAATGCTTTCTTATCAATAGAAATATTGGCATTAAATGTTAGAAATGTATTGCAACAAGGATAACGTTAGAGGAGAATGTTTTGCAGTAGGGATTACAATAATCTCCATAAGCCAGGAGGGGAAGAAGAAGCCCAACAGAGAATGTTTGTCCTGTGTTCTCAGCTTTGATGTCATAATTTACAGGACTAGAACTCTTATGATTATATGATTATTACTTATATTACTTATAACTTATATGCTGTTTCCCAGTGTTTGAATCCTAACAACTGCTTTGATGTGCTATTACTATGTGATCTGATCCCATGACTTACACTTCCCTGCATTTATTTGGCTCCCATTCCAAAAGTTTCCCCATCTTCAAAGCATCTGACGAAGTAAGATTTTCTGCCACAAAAGCTCTTGCAATAAATAAGTTTGCTAGTCTTTAAGTGCCACAGGACTCCTTGTTTGTTTTGCAGGACTAGCACTCTGTGTGCTGTGGACTAATGAACAGTTTTGCATGATCACTGCAAGCATAGGCTAAGTCTTTGCTGGAGGACCTTGTGAAACTAGGCTTAGCAGGATGTACTGCCCAGCATGGCCTCAGTGCTGTCCCCTCACAGCCCACTGATTGATTGATATTAGCATTTAAACCAGGAAGACAGAGTCTGGAGCTATCTGAGCAACAATGCCTGCATGCTTGCTTGGGTCCTTACTTGTTGCAGATTCTAGACTCCAGCTTCAGATGCTGGTTTGTCCTTGACCTTGGTAGCTGACTGGGGTTTATAAACTATTGCCTGAATCAAACTTCCTGATATTCTGATCCAGCTCAACCCCAATATTGCTATTTGCCTGCCACCTAAACCTTTATGCCTGACTTCCTGGCCTCTTGACCCAGCTCACTCCTGATGCCCCTGTTCATCTCCTGATCACATCTTAACAGACATTCCTTCCTGCTATTAGATGTGAACTCCGAGTTTGGGCTCAAAATTAGTATACGGTCAATCTTAGGCACTTGGTTCTCATGGAATTTTATCAATGGAGCCCATATTTCTCTCATTTACATTAAATTAAAAAAAATTACCTTGGCATCCACTCATTTTTCCACCTTGGTTTAAAAGCTGATATGATTTCATACTTCTTTGACCTCTGGATAGGATAGTGGGCATTCGATACATGTCAAAGCTAGGTACTACTTTACATACTTGCAGCAGGTATAAGCAATGATTAAAAAGCCTGAGCATAACGAGTAAAATGGTCAGTTACCACCAGGATATTTGCCATACCCCGGCGATCAGGCTCTAATGACAGAAAGTCCAGACAGACAAGCTCCATGGGTGCTGAACTTGTGATATTGACAAGAGGGGCTGTCTTCTTACGCAAAGTCATTCGTCGGATGCATCGGGTACAAGTGTGTACATGGTGGGCAATGTCACGCCCCATCTGGGGCCAATAGAACCTTGCTTTAACTAAGGCCTCTAATCGTTCTACTCCCAGGTGACCCATTTGATCATGGCAGGCCTCCAATACACCTTGCCGATACTTCTGTGGTAGTACCAACTGCTTTGGGTGAGGTCTCGGGGAATGCTTCTTCCCTCGATAAAGTCGCCCACCTCGGACCAATAAGCGATTCCATTCCTTCAGCAAAAGGACCTCCTCTGGATGACTCGGTCGAATACTCTTGGGATCCTTTCCCCTTTCCAATCCATAAAGGACATCCTTCATTCATGGATCAGCCCTCTGGGCATGTTCCACCTCCCGATCCTTTAGTCTGGGCAATTGACGATCCTGTACTCTACTAAAACTTGTGTAGGCTATGGGAATGGCTTTTGGGGGGACCCCCAAGCAGTCAATTGCTCGTTCCCCATTGGCCGTGGAGTGTTCCTCCACAACAGATACTCGTTGGCATAAAGCTCTCAATTCAGGGGTACCCACATTCGTCCAGTTACTTGGTGACAAGTCTTTAATGTGAGGCTGACGAGACAAGGCATCTGCATCTATGTTTGTTCAACCCGGACGATACTGAAGGGTGAAATCATAAGCAGAGAGTGCCGCTAACCACCGATGTCCTGCTACAGATAATTTTGCTGTTGTCTTGATATATGTCAGAGGGTTATTATCAGTCTTTACAATAAACTTTGCTCCATACAGGTAATCATGAAACCTCTCTGTCACAGCCCATTTTAACGCCGGGAACTCCACTTGATGAGCAGGGTAGTTTCTCTCTGATGGTGTGAGGCCTCGACTGGCAAAAGCTGCAGGTCAGAGTCTGCCTTCACGCTCTTGAGAAAGGACAGCTCCTAAACCAGTGTAGCTTGCATCAACATGGAGCTCATATGGCTGAGTGGGGTCAGCATACACCAGAACAGGTGCTTGAGTAAGCTGTTGAATGATGGTATGGAAAGCTGCTTCACATTCAGAAGTCCAGCACTTTCCGAACGGTGTGCTCACACTGAAGTATTGATTCCGGGGTGGTCTGCCCTTTTTCTTATTTGTGGGAGGGTATCCCTCTGTGAGTTCTGTGAGGGCATGCACAATATGGGAATAATTTTTTATGAACCTGCGATAATAGCCACAGAATCCCAGAAATGATTGTAATTCCTTGAGAGTTGTAGGCGTTGGCCAGGTGGTAACTGCTTTTACCTTCTCTGGGTCTGTCACTATACCATCTACAGATACAATGTGTCCTACATATCGCACAGATGTCTGGCAGAAGATGCGCTTGTCTAAGGATAACTTGAGACCAGCCTCTTCCAACTGATCCAGGACCTTGTACAGCCGAGTTTCATGTTGTTCTAAAGTGCGCCCAAAAACCACAATGTCATCCAGATACACCAGGCACTCTAACAGGTGCATATCCCCTACAACATGTTCCATGAGTCGCTGAAATGTGGCTGGAGCCCCAGATACTCCTTGTGGCGTACGATTAAATTGGTAAAATTCCAAGGGGCAGATGAACGCTGTCTTCTCCCGGTCCTCTGGTGCCATGGGCACTTGATAGTATCCACTGCAGAGATCAAGTACAGAGAACCAGTGACTGCCATTCAGGCTATCCAAAGCATCATCCACCCGGGGCATTGTATATTGGTCAGGAATTGTTCGCCTGTTCAGGGTGTGATAATCAACACACATGCGCACCTTGCCACTTTTCTTTCGTACCACAACAATTGGCGATGCATAAGGACTTCTGGATTCCTCAATAATACCTGCTTGGGCCAGTTCCTGTAGGTGCTGCCTCACATCTTCAATATCTGCAGGGGCTAGTCGTCTTGATCTCTCTCGAAAAGGCCTATCATCTTGCATTCGGATATGGTGCTCCACACCCTGAGCACACCCAACATCCCACTCATGCATAGAGAAAACAGCCTTCCTCTTGACTAACTCCTCACACAGCCGGTCCTTCCACTTGGCAGGAATGGGGGAATCCCCAAACTGGAAACTATCCTTCCCAAAAGGCTTAGCCTTGGTCTCCTCTTGGGATGTAGGGTGCCCCACTCACTGGTATGCAGCTTTACATAAAGCATGCATTGGTAGCTCCTGCAGATAGTTATTCCCCGCCATCTCTTGACACTTCTGTGCTAATCTTTGAAACAGGTTTGCATTTGTCCCTAGGATTAAAGATGCATATTCTCTTCCCTTTGGAACTGGGAAGATCAATGCCAATGTTTCTATTTCCTGGGTTGTCCCAGCAACATCCTTTGGAAATTGGACCTTTAACAGGATATACCCCAGATAAGGGCATGAGTCACCACCAATTCACCAGATTGTCAAAACAGACAGGGAATGCAGGGGCAAATGCTACAGGTGTTCTCGATAGTAAGATTCATAAAGTATGGTGACCTGTGATCCACTATCCAGCAATGCCTCACACAAACGTCCCTCTATACGGATGGGCACGACAGCTTGGGGCCCTATTAGCCCATTAGGGTAACCCTGATCTGTGTCCTTTTTGGGGGAGCCTTGGAATTTCAGGGCCTTGGATCGCTCCTTCTCCAAGCCCCGTTGGCGTTTCCCCGAAGCCTCCTACGGCTTTCCTGCAGTCTCCGAGATACCCTTGCATGGTCTGTCCTGTTCTGGCACTCCAATGCATAGTGTCCATGTCTCCCACAGTTATAACAGAACCCCTTTTTTGGGCTATCACCCCTCTGGTTATTTTTCCTTTTTTCAGATAGTGCAGCATAAGCCTTCAGCATGGCCATTTCTTGGGTCAAATCTCTCAGGGCTGCTGCTACTGATGGGGCATCCTCTGTTACTCCATGAACTGTGGTGGTGTAACTCCCTACCTTCCTTGGTAGTGCCACGGTATCTACCTGCATAAATCGCTCCTCTTCTTCACATATCTCTTGAATGAGATTGTGGAATGGAGGTGGCTTTTGGATCCGCTCCCTCAGCTGTAATCGCCACAGCATCAACCCATCTCGTCGGGTTCCATGAAGGTCTGATCTAACCTAGCAGAATCAATGTGCTTAGTGGGAATTCCTCCCTTCTGCACTACCTGCTGCAGTAAATCCTCCAGCCTCCTGATGAAATCTGACAACCTCTCATGAGACCCTTGATAGGTGTGACAAAACCGATAATACAGGTCTTCACCGCTATCTGTTGTGCTGTAGACACTCTCAAGAGCAGCTAAATAGTCGTGCACATTGGGAGTCTTTCAGGGTTCAGACAATCCGCATAGCAGGTCCCCTCAGACCCTCAAGCACCCGTTTCCGCTTTTCAGCATCGGAGCATTGCCACTCTTGGACAAGGGGCACCGAAGATTCCCTCCAGGTCTCATAATCATCTTCCCCTGAGGGTACAGGTATGACTCCAGAGAAACAAGGTAACCACTTGTATGGTGCATTTTCAGATACTGGCTTCAACACATCTCTGAAGGCATTCCCCAACTCTTTTGCCCACTCCACTGGGTTGGGTGCTGCAGGTGTTGGAGTCCCTCCTAATGCCAATATTAATTCCTCTTGTGTCCGCTTCTCATTTGCCATCAGACTCTGTAGCTTCTGAGCTAATGAGTCCACCTCCAGTAACAAAGGTGCGCTAGCAGAGGACTGTCTTGGCCCCAGAATTGTCCCGGGGTACCTCCCACTTGCACTTCTTTGGGTACTTTATAAGGATCTGCTTCTTTGGAATGAGTATATAGTGCTATCATGCCCTTCAATTCACGACTGTAAATACGAGTGTGGACCTTCACTCTCCCCAGTATTCCTACTGCATCTAGGCTCTCCTCAATTTCATTGGGTTCCATCTCTTCTGGGAACCCGGCCACCAGCACAGCCTGGGCTACTGAGATCTGTGCCCCTCGGCAAAGGTCTTCTAGTAATTCTCTCTCCATTCCCCTTTTCTTTTTCTTTCAGCAGGTGGTCTCTTTTCACTGTGAAGGAGGACCCAGAGTGTGTGACATAGAGGTTTGTGTCTGCAAGAGTTCCCCGTACGGGCCACCAAGTGTAACACCCATGTAACCAGATTGAGTCTGCCTTGCAGGCAGCTCTGACCAGCGAAAGGGTGTGCACGGGAACACAGCAAGGGGAGCCCCTTTGCCCCCAGGGGCACCTGTTCCAAACCCCCAGAGTGACCACACACACTGGGATAGCGCAGGGATTATGGGAATGGGGAAGGTTTATTTACAGAGGTGCAAAAGGGGAAACGAACAGGGGAGATGGGCCAGCAGTAACACAGAGTAAACAGCTAACACAGGGCCCTGCAAGGCCCAACAATGCAGCAGGCTGGAGGCAGACGTGAGCTCTGCTTCTGCACCATGAGTTCAGGAGTCCCAGCACAGTTCCAGTCCAGGGTTCAGTCCAGCAACTCCTAGTCTTCGGCGCCAGCACTTTCCCAGCAAAAGAAAACCCTCTGATGCCTCTTCTGCCGCTCTCTGCGAACCCAGAGCGGCACCCTCCCCACTTAACTAACTACAATCTCCCCCCTGAGTTCCAGGTGCTGTACTCACGGCCCCACAGCTCCAGATGGCCGGTCACTGGATGCTGCTCTGTCCTTGGGTGACTCTCCCCAGCACAGTGTCCTTCTGTAGGGGCTGGCCTGGCATCCCAGGTCAGCTGCTCTGTCTTCCCTGGCTTCAGGCAGGGCCTCTCCCCCTCTCCTTCCTTCCCAGGCCTCCGGCTGCAGCCCCAGCCCCCTCCTCAGCTCCACAACCTCTCCCATAGGGCAAAAATTTAAAGGGACCACACTCCTTAAAACCCCAGGGGGGTTACAGTAGCAAGACACATGCTATTCTATTTAGCAGAAGTTTACCTTTTCCTTAGCATTTTTGTCTTGCTAAAAGATCTCAGCCCTCTCCTCCATATAATTTAGGGGTTTCTTCTGGAACAAGAATTGGAAACAAATAATGAATCCACATTGTCTGATGCATTTCTCTAGGCCTGACCAGCTTTTCCACCTCATGCAGAGAACTTCTGGAAGCCTTATTTTAATTCTTCAACAATGTCTCCATTAAAGCAACAAACTGAAAGTGGTCCTGGAATGAGGCAAACAGAAGAGACTAGTAAAAAAAACCCAATGTGACAGGCCACTGATCACAACAAAGTGAATGGTTATGACATAAGCACGCTTTCTGACATCATGTGAAATTATGTATGGACTTTTCCTTGCAAAACTGAGGACTCCATTTTAATTCCTCACTCTTCTGTGTGACAGAGGAACAGAAAAGCAAATAAAACCTCCTGCTAGATATATGATGCCACAAGATACAGTTTAAGAAAATAATAACACCTATCTTGGAAGCTACTAGCAATAAGAAGTTGTACATACATACGTCTGTAACTAAATCACTTGAACTCCTCATCTGGCACCAAAGAATAGTCAGCACTGGGTTGCAGCCGCTATTTACTGGCAGACAGCAATTTTGCAGAACAGTTGAAGACGGAGCAAAAACCTCAACTCAGAACTAGAACTGCAGATGGAGTTTTAAGGTGACAGAAAGTGCACATGAGGAGAGTTAGGTGAAAAACAGAAATACTTCCCTGCCAAAAATGTCACTTTTTAAAAAAAAAATTTATCTGTATCAAATTGGGACAAAAAGCAAAAGCTGCAAAATGTTTCATAAGAAAATATGCAATTCAAAAGAACTGAAATGATATCTTTCAGCTTGTTAGCTGCCCAACTAGAGAAGAAAGTTGTTAATTTCTTCATGCTAGCAGAAAGTGAAAATGATAATTTTCTAGGTGGGCTGCCAAGTCTAAGCACTTCAGATTCCCCATCTCCTCACTCTAACTACATCTCCCAGCTTGACTGTAGCTCCCCAGCTGCATGACTGGAAGGCTGTGTTCAGGAGTGCAGGGACCGGGTCCCGAGGGGGGCATGGCCCTGGGACGATGGGGCTCGGGCCCAGGGGGTGGGGTGCACAGGCTCTCCCATTGATGTAGTTCACAGAGGGCATGTGGAGACAGGGTCCCAGGCCCAAGAAGGATGGGGGTCCCTCAGCACAGAGGGGGGAATAGGCAGACGTGACAGCAGGCCAGGGCAGGGAGACTGCAGCCAGCACTGCTGTCACATAGCCTCAAGAGACTGCCCGGGCCACATGCTGCCAAGGACAGCTCAATACTGTGGGCCACGAGGCCACATGCCCCCTGAGTGCAGTGTACACAGCACACAACTGGGAATCCTGTTGGCAGTCAGGGCAGGGGTTGCAGCTCACAGGCTGCACACACCAAGGCTGATAGGCCGACACTTAACTGTTCTCCCTTCTGCCCTGCAGCTCATCCACCCACGCACTGGCCTTCTGGCCCGGACCTGCCGACCACTGCATAGCCCAGGAGAAGAGTCCACCTGAGCTGGGACGACATACTGGCCAGCAAGCTGGAGCTCAGCCAGCAGGCCAATGAGTCAACCCGGGCCTGGCACGTCAAGCAGGCCAGCCGCCAGGTTACCGCTATCTGGCAGCTCCTGCGTGCCGCGGACGCTGAAGACCGTGTTGTGGCAGACCTGGAGTGGCAGGTAGTGGCGATGGAGCGGCAGGCGACCTCCTTCAACCGCCAGGCGACCGCCCTTGACCGCCAGGCAACCACCCTCGACTGCCAGGCGGCTGCCCTTGAGCAGCAAGGAATGGCGCTGGAAACTCTGCAGACTGAGGTCCAGCTTATTGGGGATCACCTTTCCTCCCAGCAGGAGATGGACCCTGTCCCTCCCAGGGACTCAGCTGCCCCTCATCGCCGGTGCCCCCAGACCTGGGGTTGCCTTGCAGAAGGCCATGGGACTGCTGGCCCTGCCCCAGGGGTGGCTCGCCCTTAATATGCCCGCTCAGTTGGCCCCAAAACACCCCCCCATGCCCCGTCCCAGTTCTGTGCCCCCACCCCACATGCCCCATCCCAGGTCTGTGCCCCCATCCCACATGTCTCATCCCAGTTCTGTGCCCCCATCCCACATGCCTCATCCCAGTTCTGTGCCCCCAGTTGTGCCCCCACTCAACCTTCCTGCCTCCCTAGCTCCACTTTCCCCAACCCCCTTGTATAGTGAAACAAATCCAGTTTACCCATGTTATAAGTTGTTGTTGCGTGTTTTATTGGGTTAGAGTTAGGGTGTTGTTGCATGTTTTATTGGGTTAGATTCAGGGTGTGGGTGGGTTGGGTGGTGGCTGGCTGGGACAGAAAGGGGGAGCGGGTGGTGTGGTGGAGCTCACCTGGTGATGTGGGTAGCATCAACTATCCCCCCACACATTGGAAAGCCCAGGGCAGTGAGGCAGGCGATTCTGTCCTGCAGCACTCCCAGGGTGAAATAAGTTATTTCAAAATAAATCATTTTGAAATAAAAGCTTAGGTGTGAACACACCCAAAGATTTGCTGCCTCAAGACAGAAAATCAAATGTAAGAGTGTTCCAGGCAGGATCTGTCATCTGAGTTTGCTGCAGGAAAAATAAATAAATTTTTTGGCAAATTTTCATACTGAAAATTTAAGTTTCATATAAGAGAATTTTTTTTCAGAAATTCATTCTGGTGCAAAATTCCTTACCAGATTCACAATTGAATTAATGTATTATATATCAAAAATCATTCTTGTAATATATTTGGAAATTGCTAACAATGCAGTTGCTCATGGCACACTAACCTTCTGACTTTATTCCACCACGTATTTCCTCTCCTTTCCTAATGTTTTTGAAAAAAAGTATGTGTTTTTCCTTAAATGTTTCCAGCCTCTTACTATCAGAATCCTTATGTGATGATAAACAATATAGTAAGCAGCAGATTCTAAAATCTGGAGGATTTTTTTTTTTTTTTGGTCAGTTTTTCCTCATCCAGTCAGGCTCTGCTGTTGTTTTTTTTCATTCCCACCACAATTTTCTGCTTTATCTTTTTTTCCCTCCTCTTCTCCTGCACATACCCTCTTCTCCCAATCAGGGCTGTCCCTAGGGGGATACGGGGCCCTGGGCAAATCAGTCTCTGCAGGGCCCCCACCAACCCCAGCACTGGGGGGTGGGGCTGGCCAGCCCAGGGGATTGTCTGACAAGGAACATCATTCCCTAACCCCTCTAGGTTCCTGTTGCTGAATATTAGGAGCCAAGAAGCTCCGCAAATAGGAGTAGGAGGGAGGTGATGGATCATACTGTCCCTTGGACTTCCAGCCCTGCCCCTCCCATGAACTTTGCTGTGATGCTTGCCTTCCCAACAATCTTCTGAGTGGCAGCATGAGAGTGGGGAGCAGGGGAGGATACAGTGGGGTGTCAGGAGAGTAAGAGAAGTGCAGCTGGGTGGCAGGCACCAAGGAAGGCAGCACAGCATCTGCAATTTCCCATGCTGTTCCTGCCCTAGGCCAAATGCCTGGACATGCTGCAGGGCAGAAAATTTAAAAAGGCTCTGGCCTGGTCCCAGCTTACAGGTTCATGCAAACCAGGTGGGGGAAGTTAGGGAACCCATGAGGCAAACAAGTCCATTTCACTCAGGATGGGAAAAGCAAGAAGGATCCACCCAGAAAGAAAAAGAACAAAATACAAGATGAAAGTCACGTCTGGTCACCAGCCATATACAATGATCACACAGGAGCTCTGAGGAAGCAAGATACGGCAAGTTCCATAGATTTACCTGAGAGTCAGCAAATAGAAAAGATGGGTACAAAGATGAAAACTTATCCAGTATCTGTGGTAAAAAGAGCAGGCAACACTAATTGTCACCTACTCACCCTGGGATGGGTCGGGGGAATTCAAACATCAAGAGATTAGTTTAAAAACACAGTATAATCTTGCCCCCTCCCCCCCAAAGGACTTATTTTAGCCATTCTTGTGATTTTTGATCTCTTGAAACTGGCAATACTGTATAAATTAATACCATATACTTCACTCAAGAAATTCCTTTCCCTAACTGTATTCTTTGTGCTACTGTAGCAGGTGTCTGTAGCCACAATGTAGGGACACAGAGAGAGAAAATTAATTGAATGTACCTTTTAAAGTATCTGTTAGGCAACACTGTATCTGTTCTTTAATATCATAACTGAAATAACTAACTCAGTTTAAGAGACATTGTAACCAATGGCCAACAATGTTGTAAATTTCGAACTCTATTTTGTATTCTTGATAAAACTTCTTTTAGGTGTATACTCTGGAATTTCATTTAAATGTGTGAACAAGATGTGTGAATGAAGGGTGTGTGTGATAGAATCAGTCAATACTAGCCTGTCCTGATGAAATGCAAGTACTACTTTACTGGCTAAGTGATGCAAACAACTCCCACAAAAGCAAGGGTCCACCCCAGAAAGAAAAGAAGAAAACACAAAGCAAAAATCATGTCTGTAAATGGCTGATGATCAATGATCACACAGGATCCCTGGCCCAGCCTGCCCTCCAGCCTCACCACTTGGCCTGCCTGCCATCCTCTTGCCTGGCCACCAGCCCAGCATGACCTGGGGCCCAGAGGGGCATGTGTGACAGTGTGCACCCTGGGTTATGATCTACATGATTTTCCTGTTCACTTGTACACTGGAATTGTATGATTTGCTGCCAATTGCACCATGCAATGTTTCTGTGTGGATGCTAATAACTTATTCTACATGATTTCTATGACGATATGTTTCCTACAACTTCATATGTGTGAACAAACATGCAACGTGCCTTCTATGACTCAGCGATAAGGAAAGAGACAGAGGTCTCTCCCAGCAGCAGTGAACCTGAAAGAGGCAAAGGTATGCTAATGGAGATGTCTGTGAAGAGACAAAAGAATCACCTCAGCCCTGAAAGGAAGGAGCTGAGGAGTTTGGAAACAAAGACTGAGACAAGCATCTGATGAAGTGGGATTTTCTCCCATGAAAGGTCATGCGGAAAATAAATCTGTTAGTCTTTAATTGCCACACAACTCGGTTTTTTTGCTGGACTAGACTGACATGGCTATCCCTTTGGAAATTGAGACCTGGAAGTTTTGAAAGGTTTTTGAGCTGGGACTCTCCATCTTGAAACAACTCCAAGCAAGACTTGGGCCCTGCCTGGCCTCAGGCAGAGACTGACTGTGCAAACATCTAACAGTCAGACACCTTGAGCTAAACTTGTTTGGTCTATGAGGTTAGTTTAAGTAGAAGTATTAGGTTAGCATGTGTGGTTTCTCCTGACTTACTTATACTGTGATTCTGCCATGCTTGGCCATATTCTCACTTAGAATTATAATCTGATCAATAAACTAGTAGTTGTTTTACCTAAAGCTGTGTGATCTTTAGAGGGTGTGAGTGAAGGAGGCTGGGCACCAGAGGTGGTGCTGGGGTGGGGAAGGACCCAGGGCACAGGCCCAGCCCCCACCCCCAACGGGCAGGCCCTGTCCCCTGGCCAGGGATAGGGCCAGGGAGGGGGATGCTCTGCCGTGGGCAGCTAGGCCACGGTGTGGCCCGGCCAGAAGCAGCCGCTGGAGATCAGGCCCGTGCCTGCTGGTGGCCAGGCCACCGATCCCCGGCCGGGGCCTGGCCACTGGCAGCCGCAGCGGCCCCATCCCTGGCTGGAGATTGGGGGCCTGGCCGCCCATGGCCATGGGCACGGGTACGACCTCCAGCGGCTGCTTCTGGCCCAGCCCTGCCGCGGCCTAGCTGCCCATGGTGGTGCAGTCTCCCCCGGCCCTATCTCTGGCCAGGGGTGGGGCCTGCCGGGCGGCCAGCCAGGCCCTGGATCCCCCGCTGGGGACGGGGCCAACGCAGCCGCGGCCGGCCAGGGATCGGGCCCCGGATGCCCGGCCCAATTGGGCCAGAGATCCGGGGCACTGGCATTGGGACCCGGGGCACGTGCCCTGGGGTGCCCAACGCCAGCGATGCCCCTGCTGAGCACAATCCATTTCTTTGTTAAATGGACGGACTTGAGCTTGTGGTGTTTGGGAGTGGTTCCTAATCTCTGTAGACAGGGGCTCCTGGTGTAGTAACAGGGGCCAGGGGTGCTTGCTGGGGAGCCGTCCCTTGAGTAGCCAGGGGGCATACACCCCCTGCCTGGGACCAACTGCATGCAAGAGGCTAGAGTGGACTGACTCAGGAGTGAGTGGTCACTTGGCAAAGCGAGATGAATCAGGGTTCAGGAGTGGGAACTGGGAGTTTCACAGCAGCACACTGAACGGGATCTGGGGAGCTGTCTGTCTCAGCATGATCCAAGATATACCTGCCCCCCACTACCCCAATGTGAATCAGGGCCCAGAGACAGTCTTGGATCCCCATCACCCTTGTCCCCCTCCAAGCTCAGGCTCAGGGTCACACCAGACTCCCCCCACTACTTACTTGGCTGTGTGCTCCCTGGGCTGGTGCTGGCAGCGTCTGCTGGAGAAGGAAAGGGTTAAACCTCCCTCTCCCCTCCAGCTAACTGCTCAGCTGGAGGCTCCACAGGGAGGGGCTGCAGGCAGCCCAGCTATTTACCTGAAGAACAGCCTCTGAGTGAGCCCCAGCCAAAAACATTTGGGGCTCACTGCAGGAGATGTGGGACTCCTGCCTATCCCTGCCGGGGTGCAGGCCCCGTGGGGCTCCCCAAAGCGTGGGGCTCACGTCAAATGTCCCATTTGACCTACCCTAAGGATAGCTCTGCTCCCAATATAATCATCCCCTTCCCTTTGCTCTCAGCCATAGTTCATTATGTTGCTATTGATTCCAAGGGGAGCTTAGCTCAGGGGTCTCAAACATGCAGCCCGTAGGCCACATGCATCCCCTAAAGCTATTTTCTGTGGCCTGCAATGACATGATTGTTAACAATATTTGCAATATCATTGTATGGAAAGGTTCAGTGGTGCAGCCCTCAGGCTACCGTCCTAATCCTCATGCAGTCTTCTACTAGTCCTCATGTGGCCCTCATGGTGATTTGAGTTTGAGACCCCTGGCTTAGCCTGTACTTCTCTTACACCTACAAATCCACATTTCACTTGTGACTCCTCCTCTTCCCTCACCCTTAGTCTTCCTTACATTCCCACCCCCTCCTCCACCTTCATTTTTCCCTCCCACGATGTCCCTCTCTGCTCCATTCTTCTCTAACTTCACATTGCATACCTCCTTTTACATCCCTATTTGTGGCACAAGGCAAAGATCTCATCACTGCTGGTGAGATCCTTTCCAAGGACCTTAAGATAAGGTCAGAATATTTTGAATAATGGAAACTCCACCCCAACTCTTTGTAACAGCATTTCACATAAACAATATACCCATGAAGAAACCACTAAATGTCATCTTTTGCAATCAGTGGGTCCAAAATGAGTCCTATCTAAAGTATTTGGCTGTAGCCTTGTACAGAAGCTTCTTTTAAAACCTTATCTGGAAAAGACATACAAAAAGATAAAGCAAGAACTACCATCCTCTCAAAGCTCATGACCATGACATGAGGTTGTGATACACACACATTCCAAACAGCAAGTTTAATACTAGTTTATGAGACCATTGAATATTGCACAATGGTCTGAGTGGGCTGCTTATATACCAAATCTGTTGATTTGCAGAGCAATGTGCAGTACAGTGGCAGCATCTCAGACCTATACTAACCTGTATTTGAAGCTACCCACTCGCTGACTATCTGGATGCAGTTATCTGATCATTGCTAATCACCCCAACTGTATCTATGCCTGCTAATAATGATAATGAAAATAATAAGCAAGTTGGCAGTTCAGTAGAGCTCCTTCCAGAAGTATGATCCCAGGGCAATATGAAAAATTATTTCATGCCTGAGGTATACATATAATAATTGTAAACTTAATCATGCAAAACTATGACACAATACAATAGAATTTTAACAACAAGGGATTTAGTGGTTTTCATGGCACCTCTGACTAATTTATATCCAAAGATGTGAGTATTTAGTATTAACAAGTTTAAAGCATGCTGTTATCTCTTCTGCCAGTTTACACCACTAGGGAGATGTAAGATGAGAAATGTCTCACTTTCCCTGAACTGAGCCAATTTGAGGTGTGGTGTTAATTGCAAAGACTGAAGAAAATCATTAATAATTACCCTTCATTAATTTTGTGATGAATGAAGACTCTTAGAAGGGATAGAATGAGGTCTAAGAGTAGTTAATCTGTTAATACATTCCTTTTAATGTTGTTACTAGAAGGGAAGTGGATTAAAGGGGGTCAATATCTAAGCATGGTTTCATTTGGGCGGTGGGGGGGATAGCAGCACTATTGAGCTGTTTGGGAATTTTCTGCTGAAAGATTTGCTTGGTGGAAAATTTTCCATTAGTACATTTTGATTTTGCCAGAAAAAGTAAATGTCCATCAAGAAAATAGAAACTAAATATTTTGTTTGGGGTTAGATCAAATAAAATCTAAATATTTTGATATGTCAGAAGAAATCGAAACATTTCTTACCAGGTCAACTCAACATTAATTGTGCCAACCTGAACTACTGTGGTGCATAGAGAGAGTTGTAGTTTGCATGACTTATTTTCCAAACTGGCCTCCCTTGTGGTTTAACTACTACAGTGTATTATCAGAGATTCAGTCTGGCCAGAGATCTCAGAAGACAGAGGAGAATGGAGGCATAAAACAGCACAGGAAGTTAGTCAGGTGCAATTCAGCTGAAATCCAGTTCAACAAATAAAATGAACATCAAAATGTTTCTATAAAAATGTTTAAAACATTTCAATATTTTTAACTGAAAGATTTTGGAACTTTCAGCTTAGTGAAAATTTTCAATATCTTAACATTTCATCCTAATTCAGGATGGAAACAAGTGTTGAAATAACGCAATTTCTTTTGGAACAACTCTATTACATAGTTTTTATTTCATTAAAGAAAATATAAAATTTCATATATTAGAATTTCTCAGTCATAGAAATAGCTTAAGGTTCTATTTCTAAAGTAGTAGACTTTTTAAGATTCTTGCAGAATATCAAGTATATTTTTACCAGAAATCAAAGTGTAATGAACAGTGTAATAAACTCACAATTACGTGATATCTAAGTGGCAATGAGGAAAAGGGAAAAATGGGTGATCCTAGATTACTATGTCATCTCAAAACAGTGTGTTTGCAAAATATATACTTGGTTAAGACTTAATTTTAGATTCCCAATTTTTATACAGCCACAATGACAACCGTTAGAAAATATTATGATTCTATGGCTATGTCTACACACAAGGTTTTATTTCAAAATAAGTCATTCTAAAATCACTTATTTCGAAATAAAACCTTTATTTCAAGAGGGCTTATTTTGAACTAAAAGTAAACTTAGTTCAAAATAAGGGAAAACCTGAAAGCGAAATAGCAGGTCCTATCTGTGGACCTGCTCTTTCGCTTCAGGAGAGGGGCACCCTGGGAGGTGTGGCAACATGGCCCCTTGAGGGCCACGTTGCCAACAACCAGGGCATTGGGGGGGGGGAGAAGGTTTGCCAGGAGCCAGGGGGTGCCCCAAGCCGCAAGGGGCACGGGGTGGCCGCAGCCCCAGCGTTCAGTCTGAGCCCTGCTCGGGGGGCTGCAGCCCCTGCTCGGGGAGCTGCAGCCCCTGCAGGGAGAGCCGCAGCCCGGGCAGCTCACCCACCGCCGGCTTCGGGGGGCTGCAGCCACCAGAAGTTGGCGGCAGGGTGAGCCATCCAGGCTGCAGACTCTCCGCGGGGGCTGCAGCCCCCTGAGCAGGGCACAGGGTGAGCTCAGGGGCCTGGGAAGCCAGTGGGACCCAGCTCTCTGCGGCTGCAGCCGCTCAGCGCGCTGGGGAGCCAGGTCCAACTGGCTCCTCACAGCTGCAGCCCCAGTGGTAGGGAAAAGCCAGGCCCCAGCACCCTGCTGCAGGGGTTGCCACAAGCTCCCGTGTGGTGGGGGGAGAGCCGGGTGCCCCCACGCCCTCACACCCCAGCCACAGGGCTTGGGAGCAGCCCCAGTGGCAGGGACAGTCGGATGCCTGGCACCCCGCCACGGGGCTCCCCCTGGGGCTTAGGGGTAGCCCTCCATAGCCTGCCATGGGTCGTGCTGAGGGCTCCCTGGCCAGGGTGCTGAGGGGGTGGCCCTTCCTCCCAGAGTGCTAAGCACCCTGGGAGGAAGGTCAAATGTGGTTTTGGAACTGTTTGTTCCAAAACAACGTGTACAAATGGCCTTATTTCAAAACGACGGTTTCGAAAAAAGGGCCATTTTGATAGCAAACCAGGTTTTAGGTGTTCCGAAAGAACACCTCTTATTTCAAAATGATGGAGTCCATCATTTTGAAATAAGAAAACGTTATCTGGACGTAATCTTTTTATTTTGAAATAACCTGTGTTATTTCGAAATAAAAAAGACTTGTGGACACAGCCTATATCTGTGAAAAGTTCACATCACTACATGAAAAGTTGGAATTTCTCAAAACATCCCATTTTGGAGACTGAAGACACTGTAGAAAAATATCAATATTCCATAATGGATCTATTTCTATTGACTTTTTATTTCAATCTTTTTTCCTCAAAGTTTTTTCCTACAGATGATCTGGTGTTAAGAATAAGCAAATCAATTGCCAGACCAAGCACTTTTTCTAGACAAAGAAAACTGTGTATGGTCACTGGTGACTTTAAATGCCATACAACTCATCAGATTATCCCTGTGCTCAAAAGTGGGGATAGGTCTGGCAACACCAGAGCTAGTGTGCTCCAAAGAGGGGCTAGGTCTGGCTGCACCTCCAACAAAAAGAATGAGACACTAGCGAGTAAGAACTAAATTACCCCTCATTGATGGAATCGTCCTTTGCCCCTACCTCAGCAAACTGGTCTCATATAACAAAGATCTATAAACTACTGAGGATAAAAGTAGCATTTAAAGCACTATGGGGCACATTTAAGCTAGACCCACAATCCGAGAGCTCTGCCTTGAACCATGTTTCATTCAGCAGCAGTCATCATATCCTCTTACAGCAACACTTTGACAGAACAAAGCTTTTTGTCTGAGTTTTCTGTCATTGTGGCTTTTGTAGTCTGTTTGTCATGAGCTTGGTCACCTGGAATTGAGATGGAGAGGAAAGGCCACAGGTTGAACAAAAAGCCTGGGTGGTAAAGTGAATTTGATGTTTTACTGTTTCAAGAGTGAAACTGTGATGAAGCAATTTAGGCTCCTATTCTGCAGACTAGAGCACAAGCTTAATTTTGTGCCCCATGAGAACTCCCATTGGAAGAAATGGGACTACTCCCAGTATGTACAATTAAACATATGGCCAAATCTTGGCAGGACTAGAGCCTACATTTGTAATCTACATGCAAAGAAATGGCACTGATCTCCTGTAAAAGAGTGGGCAGTCCTTTCTCATTTTTAATGACAATATTTCCTCTCCTTTTACCAAGGAGTGCAGAAGGTGGTAATTTTAAATTTATTGGTTGGAAAACTCTGTCAAATATTTGATTTGTTTGGTTTTTTCCTAGAGAAAAGAGGAGAAATTCCTGACACAAATGCAGGAGGAACCAACTAGGGGTCTTGCTCTTCTTGATCTCCTACTCATAAACAGAGAAGAATTTGTAGAAGTAGAAGTGAACTGAAACCTCAGCAGCAGTGACCATGAGATGGTAGAGTTCAGGATCCTAATCAAAGGAAGAAAGGAAAGAAGCAGAATACAGACCCTGGACATCAGAAAAGCAGACTTTGACTCCCTCAGGGAACTGATAGGTGGGATCCCATGGGTAATCTGCAGTGGAAAGGAGTCCAAGAGAGCTGTCTGTACTTTAAAGAAACCCTACTAAGGGCACAGGAAGATACTATTCTGATATACAGAAAAAAAAGCAAATATGGAAGGTGCCCAGCATGGCTTAGCAGAGAACTCTACGCCAAGCTGAAACATGAAAGGGAAAGTTACAAAAGTGAATGCTTGGACACTTGAGGGCTGTGTTCAGACAAGAGTTTTATTTTGAAACAACAGCCGTTGTTTCGAAATAAAATTTCTTATGTCCACATGACGTTCTATTATTTCGAAACAATGGGATCCATTGTTTCGAAATAATGGCCGTTATTTTGAAACAGTAAAACCTCGCTTGAAATCAAAATAGCCGTTGTTTTCAAATGGCTGTTTTGAAACAACAGTGTTCAGACACGTTGTTTCGAAACAACACCATTGTTTCAAAACAACTGTTTTGAAACAACAAGTCCAAATGGCCTTATTTCAAAATAACCATTTCAAAATAACAGCCATTTCAATAGCAGGCTTTCCCTTAATTCGAATTAACATTTTCTTAATTCGAATTAACTTATTTCAAAATAAGGACTTTATTTTGAAATAACTCATTTTGAAATAACTTAATTCGAAATAACAGTTTACGTGTGAACATAGCCCAGCAGTATAATAATATTGCTCGGGCCTGCAGGGATAAAATCAGAAAGGCCAAATGGCAATTGGAGTTGCAGCTAGCAAGGGATGTGAAGGATAACAGGAACAGGTTCTACAAGTATGTCAGTAACAAGAAGAGGATCAGGGATGGTGTAGTTCCCTTACTGAATGGAGCAGGCAACCTAGTGCTGGACGATGCAGAAAAGACTGAATTACTCAATACTTTTTCTACCTCAGTCTTCACAGGCAGGGCCAGCTCCCAGGCTACTGCACCAAGCAATACAGAATGGGGAGAAGGAGAGTGCCCATCAGTGATGGAAGGGCAGGTTAGGGACTACTTACAGAAGTTGGATGTGCACAAGTCTAAGGAGGTGGATGAACTGCATCTGAGGGTAGCTTTGGCTAATGTGATTGCAGAGCCACTGGCCATTACCTTTGAAAACTCATGGCAATCAGGGGAGGTCCCAGATGATTGGAAAAAAGGTGAATATAGAATCATCTTCACGAAAGAGAAAAAGAAGGAGCTGTGGAACTACAGACCAATCAGCCTCACCTCAATCCCTGGAAAAATCATGGATCAAGTCCTCAAAGAATCCATTCTGAAACACCGGGAGGAAAAGAGGGTGATCAGGAACAGTCAGCATGGATTCATCAAGGGCAAGGAGTGCCTGACCACCTTGATTGCCTTCTTTGATGAGATGACTGGCTTTGCAGATGCGGGAACAGCCATCAACATGATGTACTGGGACTGTAGCAAAGCTTTTGATATGGTTTTCCACAGCATTCCTGTTAGGTTGGTAGAAAGCTGGCTACGTCATTGGACTCAGTGGGTAGTTATCAATGACTCAGTGTCTACTTGGAAACCAGTAACAAGTGGAGTGCCCCGAGAGTCAATCCTGGGGCCAATTTTGTTCAACATCTTCATTAATGATCTGAATGATAGGATAGATTCCATGCTCAATAAGTTTGTGGATGACACCAAACTGGGGGGAATGGTTGATATGCTGGAGGGTAGGGATGTGATTCCCATTTAGGGAGACCTAGACAAATTGAAGCTTTGGGCCAAACGAAATCCCATGAGGTTCAACAAGGACAAGTGCAAAGTCCTGCACTTAGGATGGAAAAACCCCATGCACTGCTATGGGCTGGGGACTGACCAGCTAAGTAGCAGGTCTGTAGAAAAGGACCTGGGGGTTATGGTGGATGGGAAGCTGGACATGGGTCAGCAGTATGCCCTTGTTGCCAGAAAGTCCAATGGCATATTGGGCTACATCATTAGGAGCATTGCCAGCAGATCGAGGGATCATAGAATCATAGGGTTGGAAGGGACCTCACAGGTCATCTAATCCAACCCCCTGCCAGAGGCAGGACCATTCCCACTAAACCATCCCAGTCATGGTTTTGTCCAGCCAGGCCTTAAACACCTCCAAAGATGGAGATTCCACCACCTTCCTAGGCAGCTCATTCCAATGCTTCACCACTCGCCTAGTAAAAAAGTTTTTTCTAATATCCATTCTCGACCTCCCTAACTGTAACTTGAGACCATTGCTCCTCATTCTGTCTTCTGTTACTACGGAGAACAGTTGAGCTCCAGCTTCTTTGGAGCATCCCTTCAAGTAGTTGAAGATTGCTATCAAATCCCCCCTCAATCTTCTCTTCTGCGGACTAAATAAGCCTAATACTTTCAGTCTTTCCTCATAGGGCTTCTGCTCTAGCCCTTTAATCATTTTGGTTGTCCTCCGCTGAACTGTCTCCAGCATGTCCCTATCCTTTTTGTAGTGGGAAGCCCAAAACTGAACACAGTATTCTAGATGTGGCCTCACCAGTGCAGAATAGAGGGGAATGATCACATCCCTTGATCTGCTGGTAACACTTCTTTTGTTGCAGCCCAGTATGCCATTGGCCTTTTTAGCAGCAAGAGCACACTGCTGACTCATATCTAGCTTCCCATCCACCATGACACCCAGGTCCTTTTCTATGGTGCTGCTACTTAGCTGAATGTTTCCCAGCCTGTAGCAGTGCATAGGGTTTTTCCGTCCCAAGTTCAGGATTTTACACTTGTCCTTATTGAACCTCATAAGATTTCTATTGGCTCCCTGAATCCTGTCCTTGCCCTCCAATGTGTCTACTGTTCCCCCCAGCTTGGTGTCATCCACGAACTTACTGAGAGTGCAGTCTATTCCATCATCCAGATCACTGATGAAAATGTTGAACAGAACCGGCCCCAGGACCGACCCCTGTGGCACACCACTCGTTACTGGTTGCCAGCTAGCCATGGAACCATTGATTCCTACACGCTGAAACCATTGATCTAGCCAGTTTTCTGTCCACCATATAGTCCACTTATCCAACCCATACTTCCTTAATTTGCCAATGAGAATGCTGTGGGAAACTGTATCAAAAGCCTTGCCAAAATCAAGGTATAGCACATCAACGGTTCTTCCTGCATCCAGAAAACCAGTTATCTGATCATAGAAGGAAATGAGATTGGTCAGGCATGATTTACCCTTGGTAAATCCATGCTGACTGTTCCTAATCACTTTATTTTCCTCTAAGTGTTCTAGAATGGATTCTTTGAGAACCTGCTCCATAATTTTTCCAGGGATTGAGGTGAGGCTGACTGGTCTGTAATTCCCCGGATCCTCCTTTTTCCCTTTCTTGAAAATAGGCACTATATTTGCTCTTTTCCAATCCTCTGGCACCTCCCTGTTCTCCATGAGTTTTGAAAGATAATGGACAGCGGTGCTGGTATGTCATCGGCAGATTCTCTTAGCACCCTTTGATGCAGTTCATCCGGCCCCAAGGACTTGTGCACATCCAGCTTCTTTAAGCAGTCCCTAACCTGACCCTCCGTCACTAAGGGCCTCTCTTCCTCTCTCCAATCTGCCATACCCATGGTAGTGGGCTGGGAGCTGACCCTGCCTGTGAAAACTGAAGCAAGAAAAGCATTGAGCATTTCAGCTTTGCTCTCATCCTCTGTCACAAGGATGCCTGCCTCACTCAGTAAGGGACCTACACCATCCCTGATCCTCTTCTTGTTATTAACATATTTGTAGAACCCCTTCTTGTTATCGTTTACATCCCACACTAGCCGCAGCTCCATTTGTCCTTTGGCCTTTCTGATTTTATCCCTACAGTCCCTAGCAATATCGTTATATGCCTCCTTGGTCATCTGACCAAGCTTCCACTTCCTGTAAGCTGCCTTTTTATGTTTAAGCTCAGAGCAGAGTTCTCGGCTAAGCCATTCTGGGTGCCTTACATGTTTGCTGTTCTTTCTCCTAATTGGAATGGCAACTTCCTGTGCCTTTAGGAGGGTTTCTTTAAAATATAACCAACTCTCTTGGACTCCTTTCCCCTTCAGATTAGCTTCCCAAGGGATCCTGCCCATCAGTTCCCTGAGGGAGCCAAAATCTGCTCTTTTGAAGTCCAGGGTTTGTGTTTTGCTTCTTTCCTTCCTTCCTTTAATGAGCATCCTGAACTCAACCATGTCATGGTCACTACTGCCTAGTTTGCCATTTACCTCTACCTCCCTGATCAATTCTTCCCTGTTTGTGAGCAGCAGGTCGAGAGGTGCAATGTGATTATTCCCCTCTCTTCAGCACTGGGAAGGCCACATCTGGAATACTGTGTCCAGTTTTGGGTTCTCCACTACAAAATGATGTGGACAAATTAGAAAGAATCCAGCGGAGGGCAACAAAAAATGATCAGGGGGCTGGGGCACACAATTTATGAAGAGAGGGGGAAGAAACTTGGCTTATTTGGTCTGCAAAAGAGAAGACTGAGGAGGGATCTGATAATTATCTTCAGCTTCTTGAAGGGGTGCTCCAAAGACGAGGAACCTAGGCTATTCTGAGTGGTGACAGAGAACGTTAACAAACAATGGTTTTAAGCTGCAGTGGGGGAGGTGTAGTTTGGACATTAGGAAAACACTCTTCACTAGGAAGGTGGGGAAGCACTGGAATGGGTTGCCTAGGAAGGTGGTGGAATCTCCATCTTTGGAAACTTTTAAGACCCAGTTGGATAAAACCTGGGCTGCAATGATTTAGTGTGAGTAGTCCTGCTTTTAGCAGGGATTGGACTAGATGACCTTGTGAGGTCCCTTCCAGCTCTAATAGTCTATGATTCTGTGGAACTAGGGAATAGACTTCAATCAAGAGTCACTTTTTTTCTACTAGACTCCAGATACGATGGCAACTTAAGACAGCTTATGACCTCTGAGAAGTTTATAAATATGAAAGTTCTAGTAAGCATGTCCTCTTCTATATCACAATATGGCATAGATCTCCTGCTGTCATTCCCAAAATTTAGCTTTGCTGCAATGAGACTTCTATAGAATCTATTTTTATTCTACATTTCTCTTATAGGGTTTTGGGTTTGTGAACAAGATAGAATGAATGCCATATCCAGAACATATTGTGCTGCTCTCTCTGGCCATCTCTACAGTGAGGGGGGCCTGGCAGTCAACTTGACAAGGTTGACTTTAAGTCAACCTTGTTAAGTCAACTTAAGGTATGTCTGCATAGACAGGGAGCAGACATACCCAGGGCACACCTTCTCCTACCCCGCCCCCAGTCCAGATTGGATACCCTGAGCCCAATCAGCTCCAGAGTCCCATCCAGACCAGGGGCCCAATCCAGCTCCTGCCCTCTGGGAAGGAGCTGAGAACTGGGTTCAGCTCCCAGCTTCTCTCCACCAGCAGCAAGGCAGGCAAAGAGGGACTAGGAGTTCAATCGTTCTCCCTCCCCCTTTTCACCAGCAGCAGGGGCTTGAAGCCGGCTCCTGCCTGCAGTCGCAAGTGACCTGAGGCTGAATTGGGCACTGGGTCACTCATCACAAGGTCAGGAGGCTCCACAGCCTTTACAGGAGAGAAACTGACCAGGTCACGGATCCCTTGAGCATGAGCTCTGCAGCACTCCTGTGAAATTGACCAGGCAGCTGAGCCTCCTGCCCATGGTGACAAGTGGCTTGGGGCCAAATTTGGCCCCAGGCCACTTGTGACCACTTGCAGCAGCCAGCTCCAAGCCCCTGCTACCCCTGAAAAGGGGGTGGGAGCAAGATCAGGCTCCGAGCCCCTCTTTACCGGCACTGCGATGGCACCCCTCTGCACATCTTTGCAGGTGGTGGGGGCAGAGAGGGACTAGGAGCCCAACCTGACTCCAAGCCTCACTCTGTAGCCAGGGGCATGGGGAACTGGCACCTCCCCTTGCCACTTACAAGCAGCCATGGGTGGAGGGACTGGCATCACCCCTGGCTGCTTGCAAGTGGCAAGGGGAGGTGCCAGTTCCCCCCCACCCCACTGGTCACTTGAAAGAGGCTGGGGTGATGCCAGTCATCCCCCCCACAGCTGCTTGCAAGCAACCAGGGGCAATGCCAGCTCCCCAAACCCCTGGCCGCTTGCAAGTGGCCAGGGCAGGAGTGTGCTGCCAGTCCTGGCCAATTGCAGAGAGGGGCTAGGAGCCAGATGAGGCTCTCCACCTCTCTTTGTAGGCTATGGGAGCTAGGAGCCCATTTGTCTCCCAGAGGCTTGCTGCAGGAACTCAAGCAGCTCTGAGCCTGGTCAATTTCACAGACTCTGAGCCTGTGAAATTGACCAGGAGCTGGTCAATTTCACAGGCGCAGTCTGTGAAATTTACCAGACTCCTAGTTGCTGGCTCAGCAGCGCAAGCCTCTGGGAGCCAGATCAGGCCCCCTGGCCAGATCAGGCCCAAGCCCGATCACGCTCAGGGGTGGAGAAGGGGGCAGGACTTAAGCACTTGCTTAAGTCGACTTAATAATTTCTAAATGTGGACTGGGCTTTATTTAAGTTGATGTAAGGGCCTTTAAGTTGACTTATAGCCAAACCGTAGACATAGCCTCTCAGAGCTCATGCATGGTGCATCTCTAGAATGCAAGTGGCAAATGTCGTCACTTTATTTGGATCTGGTTCTCATTTGCTTTGGAGAGCAGGAAAGTGTTTAAATCATATCTACAATACTAGCCAAATTGGGAGTAAATCAGACTGCATCACAAAGGGACTCAGAAGTGGAAATATCTGCAAAGGAAGTCTATGGCAAAAACTTATAAAAATAAAGAAATCTATAAAATTTGCTTGTTTGTAAAGGTTTATTATCCAGTGCATCACAGAGAACATCTGGTTCTCTTCTCTCATCTTCACACGTTAGGCTTCCATGCAAAGAGCAGCATGTGCAGTTTCGGTAGGGTTTTCTTTTAAGGGAGTAAGGAAAGCCAACCTACCAAATGACACATATAAATATCTACATGAGATAAGGTACTGTTCTTCTCTCTTTCTGTATGATCATCCACCTTGACACCTTCCACAGCCTCACTCCACCCACACATCAAACAGAAGGATGAACTTCTAACAAACAAAGCTATGCTACATTGCAAATTGAATGACAAAATGTTTTTGAGTAGCAAACTGTGCTGGAACTTGATTACCATTAAGCAGGGTTCATGGTGAGCACCCTTTGACAGAGAATTTGTCGAGGATTGAGTGAGATCTAGCTATGATAAGTGCTATGATAAGTCTTTACTATTAACTTAAATATTTACATTTAGGTTGACTTTCCTTGTTAATTTGGTGTGAAAATCCTTTCTATACCATGTGTTCCTGTGAATGAAAATGACCAATATGTATCTGCAAAATGCTATACTGATATATTTTCGACTGCACCTGCAGGCTATGCATCTCCATTGTAAACTGAGTCTTTGAAAGCCATTCTTTTATCTGACATTCATAAAAATGGGTTTAAGGGTTTTTTCCGGTTTTTTTAAACAAAAAGAAGCTCTCTTGGTGATCTTCAAATGAAAGGAAATTTTATTTCTATGACTTGGTAATTTATTTTATTATGCATGCTATATTTTACTTTAAAGAAAGTCTATTTTATGAGTTAAATCAGCAGATACATTAGGAAATCAGTCAGTCTAGTTTGAGGTTGCAGAAGAGAAAGGTAGAACTCATATTTAGTGTTATTTTTCAAGTCTTTCCTAGACCATTTAAATTGCACATAGTCTTCCTCAAAGTCATCATGACGAAGCTATATAAATTCCTCTGAACTTTTTCAGTTTGCAAGAGCTTTCCTTAGGTAATTTCTTTACTGTGCTCCCTTCTATTAGATTTCAAGTGCTAATGTGTGCTCATTCTCCCTCATGAAGTCCAAAACTAGAACATGCAGCAGGTCCTCCCCACCACCACCACTATGCTGTAAGAGAAAAGGGAAGTAACTAAAAAAAAATGCAGTCAGTGTAGGTTCTTATGGCCCCCCCCATCACTTGTAGCATCTTCCCAACATTCCAAAAGAGATAAAGAAATATTTTTATCCCAACTTTGCAAATGGGAAACTGAGGCACAGATCAATTGAATGACTTGTCCATGGTCACTTAGGCTGTGTCTATACTACCAAATGAGTTCAAATTAAGGAGCCTTAATTCAAACTAATTTGAACCCTGTCTACACTAGGCTTTGCCTAATTCAAACTAAAAAAAAAAATAGTTCAGCTGGTTAGTTTGAACTAACTGGTTAGTTTGAACTTACTTGCATATTTAGTTCAAACTAGCCCAATGTACACATGCTAGTTTGAACTCAATAAATTTGAACTAGTGGTTAGTTCAATCTAACTGTGTTTTTTAGTTCAAATTAGCCATGCTTTTTTAGTTCAAACTAAAAAGTTAGTTTGAAGTAAAAAAAGCATAGCTAGTTCAAACTAAGAAGTTAGCACGTACTAAAAAAAAACATGGTTAGTTGTAACTAACTTCAAACTACTAAATTCAGACTAAGCAAGTCCAAACTAAGGTTTTAGGTGTAGACACGAACAAAACCCAGAAGGAAATTCTGATCTCCCAATCCCAGTTTAGTGCCCAGACTTTATAACCATCCTTCTGACTTGTTTTCACAGCTGGATTTTATGTTCAGTTCTGCTCTCCACATTATAAGGAATAATTTGAAAATAATGGGGAAAAATTCAAAAATACAAGTTAAAATTCAGTAAAAATATCAGGACATGCACAACATACATAGAGAAAGTAAGAAGAGAACACAGTTTACACAGCCTACAGAAAGACAATTAAAGTTTGAGGTCATAATACTTGCCTAAATACCTCTTAGAACAGATCATCAGTATGGGAATTACATAAACTGAAAATAATAAAGCAAAGACTAGGGCTTAAAAGTTTAACTCAGCAAAGTTCATGCTCAACATTAAGAAAAATGACTTTGTGGTGCTCCTACTAACTAAAGGAACTCTCTCTTTTAGGGATGTATTGAGGCTGGGTTATGTTGCTGGTCAGATTTGGTTGCCCAGATCCAGAAGCTTCCAGCAATTGAGTGAGTGACTGCGTTGAGTAGGTTTCCTACTGCTTTTGTGGTCCCCTACAGTGAGAGCAGCAACTACAGACAGGCAATGAGGTAAGTCCATGTGCTTAGTGTGTGACTGGGGGGAAGCTGAGCCAGGAGTGGACAGCATGATGTTTTCTCCTTCTGTGGAGCATTTTGCAGCAGAGTTTTCTCATATGCACATGTGACTGACTGGTGCTGATTCCAGAACAGAAAAAAAAGCCTGCATGGATTCCTATCGAAGATCCCTGCAACCAAGGAAGAGGATTACTGTTTCTTGCAACTCAAGCCTTCGGACTTGAATTGAGACTGCAACTGAGATATGGGTGAACTCCTCCCAGACTTTGGGGGTCTCAGGTTTCTTTCCTCACAATGTTGCTGTGGAGACTGTTCTGTTTAAGTTCATTTTGTTTTTCTTGGGATAAGATTTATCATGTTGGTAGTTAATAAAGTTCATTATGTTTGTTCTTTGGTAGTATTTTAATGTGGGGAGAGTAACTGAACAATATTCTCTGTGAGTACCTTTATACGGAATCCTTGGTCTCCATCTGCTTCTCTTTGGGAGGTTGGTTTTTTGTTTTTTTTGTTTTTTTTCCCCTGGAGGAGGGCACTGGAGAAGGGCAATTAAATGAATTCTAGTCCACCCCAAAGGTTACATTTGGAAATCCACCTTGCCGGCGAAGGTAGTTATGGTATCATCATACTCTAAAATTTAGAGAGAAACCTTCATTATGTGGGCGATGGAACTCATCTCTCTCATGTAAGAGAAATGAAAGCTAAAGAAGCTGAACTTTTAATTTATTTGTAATACGTAGAAAATGTAGTGAGTCATTATCATCCATAGGATATTTTCAGTGATATCAAGGACGAATTCGAGCCATAGTGCCTAGAAAGACAGCGTTTTTCTGGCTGCTGAGCTAATAGCTGGTGATACTGCACACCAGCTTTCAGCATTTCTTGCAGGACTTGGGATTCATAAGTGAGACCTGAGCATTTGTACTCACATGTGTAAAATCTCTGATAGTCATGGCATAGCTCTGTAGCTTTTAATGTTTCTATGTTCCTCCTCCTGCTGGGAAAAGCGACAGTGCTCCCAGGCACTCTGGATAAGAAAGCGCAGTGAGGTCTTTCAGGAAACTGACCAGGGAAAAGGCATTTTAGTTTATTTACTGTTAGTGCTGAAAAGCAACAAGGAAGTGAAATATATCTACTGCCATGAGAATGGGAAAGATGGCACTCTGGGATGAAGTTAGGCAGCAAGCAAGGAACGGTTTCCAGGCTGATGCCTTTCATATTATGCATTGCTTTTCAAAGCAGACCCGTGGGGGAAAGTACTATGAGTCATTCAGCTGCAACTCTTCAGATTCCTGGAAAATAGCTCCCAGAGTTCTGCTACTCCTCCGCCCCAACAAAACTACTGGATCTAATGGTTAGATAAAACTGAATAAATAAGATAGATAGCTGTATAATTAAATTAGAGTCTGATAACCTCTTTAAGGAAAAGAGGATGAAGAATCTGTTTCTGATCTCTGATCAGTGTAAATCAAAGGTAAATCTCATATATGCTCACATAGGGGAATATTTTCTTTATGGCATGCAGAGTATATGCAATATGACATAGGACTGGAATTCATACAAGATCTGAACAACCGTTAAAACTGGAGTAACAGAATTTGAATGAAATTTAGTAATGCAAAAATATGAATTTATGATCTAGCAACAAGAGCTTTTGCTATAAGCTAGGAATTTACCATTTGGCAGTGACAGACAGTCAAAAAGATCTGGATCTACTGGTCAATCACAGAATGACTATGTGTGCCAATGCAAAAAGGTTCTGAAAAAGGCTAATGTAATCTCAGGATGCATTATACACAGGGGTGTTTCTGGATAGCAGAAAGATCTGGGGCACCAGCCCCACAGGGTCTGTCTCTGCTAGGCCCCATCCCTGTCATTGCCCCCACCCCCATAGGCCACACCTCCGATAGGTCCTGTCCCTATCATGGGCCCCACTTGAAACTGGAATTCACATGAAATATTTTGAAGTGGGGAAGTTTCACATGAAATGGAAATTCTGGAAACACGGAGTTGTGATGTTTCTGAAAGGAAATATAATACCTGGGGCCATGCCAGCTGATGACTAAAATTGAAGTTGTTCTCAGTTTCTAGTCAGCAGCTGTCTAGGGACCAGTGCAGTATGGCCATATAGACTACCATGACTTATCATAGTCCAGAGTGTTTAGCCTCCACACCACTCCAACACATAGTCCCCATGCTCCTCTCCATGCCATGTTGCGATACAACTCCTTCATACCCATCTGCATTAAAACTGTAAAATGAGCAATCATTCACTTTGGCTATGTTCACATGTAAACTCTTATTTTGAAATAAATTATTTTGAAATAAAATCCTTATTTTGAAATAACTTACATCAAAATAAGCAAATATTAAATCAAAATAAGGGAAAACTTCAAAGCGAAGTAGCATGTCTGGACACAGGACTTGCTATTTCGCTTCAGGAGAGGGGCAGCATGGGAGGTGTGGCAACATGGACCGCTGGCAGGGCCATGTTGCCAGCCAATCACATAAAAGCAGGAAGTTACCTCACCTCCCTGTGCATTGTGACTATCAAGAGGTTGCAAGAGAGATGGCTGTGAATGCTCCCCAGCTCCCATACCATCCTCGAGCACTTGGTAGACCCACAGCTAGCCTGCAGAGTGCTACCCTGTTGTGGGACACACTTTTCCCTGAGCCCAATGAGCCCGGAGCTGAGGCCCAGACCATCGTCTCAGTGGCCTTCACAGCAGCAGTTGGTTCTAGTCCCCCTTCTGTGCCACAGCGCATCTGGGCACTGGACACTAGCATAGACCGGTGACAGCGGGTTGTCCTGTGAACCTGCAGCAATGAGCACTGGATGAGGAACCTCCGGGTTAGCAGGGAGACTTTCACCCACCTGGTCGCCAAGCTCACCCCCATCCTGCGGCAAAGGGACACAGTGATGAGGACAGCCATCCCCATGGACACTAGAGTGGCCATAGCTCTCTGGAAGATGGCCACTTCCAAGTCCCACAGGTCTGTTGCCCATCTCTTCGGCGTCGAGAGGTCCACCATCGGTGAAGTGCTGCTGCAGGTTGCCCATGCCATCAGCACAGTCCTGCTGCCACACCTCATCACCCAGGGAGCGCTGCAGGACACCCTCACCGGCCTTGCCACCCTGGGGTTTCCAAACTGGGGGGGGGGCAGGTACTCGATGCCACTCACATCACTGTGCAAGCCCCACAGTACTGGGCAGCTGATTACTGGAACAGGAAGAGATACCACTCAGTCATCCTGCAGGCCCTTGTGGATCACTGGGGTATCTTTCAGAACTGCTATGTTGGATGGCTGGGGAGGGCACATGATGCCAGGGTTCTGTGCAACGCCTCCCTGTACTGGGGCTTGGAGGTGGGCACCTTCTCCCCCCCCCCATATCATCACCATTGGGGAACTCAAGGTGCCTGTCCTCATTGTTGATGATGTGGCCTAGTCCCTCTGCCTCGGCTCATGCACCCCTACACAGAACCCCTCGATGCTGGACAGCGGCTTTTTAACTGCTGGATCAGCCACTGCTGCCAGGTGGTTGAGCGGGCTTTTGGCACACTGAAGGCCTGCTGGAGGTGCCTCCTCATGCACCTGTACCTCACTGAGGACAGAATTCTGGAGGTCATCAGTGCCTGCATGGCACTGCATAACCTCTGTGAGCTCCAGGGGAAGCCAGTGCCCCCCAAGGCAGAGCTCATTGATGTCCAGTTCCAGCAGTCAGAGGTGTTGGCCCCAAGGGAGTGACTGCCAGACAGAGCAAGTGCTGTGCAGGAGGCACTGAGAAACCTGTTTGTCCAGGAGGACATTTGAGGGCCAGGCCTGCCCCACCACAGCGCCCACTCCCCCATTCTACCACAGCCAGCTCCCACCCAACCCACCCACACCCTGAACCCAACCGAATAAAACACTGAACTAGAACTGTACCATGTGTGAACTTTTATTTATAAAAAGAAGGGGGTCGAGGAAGGAGGGGCTTGGGAGGCAGTAAGGTTCGGGTGTGGGCGGAACTGGGGGGGGGGACTTAACTGGGAGCAGGGATGTGGGGTGGGGGTTTGGGGACATCAAGGTAGGGTTATGTTATGGGAGAGCCACCCCTGGACCATGGTCCGCTGCCCCACGCCCTTCCCTGCAGCCACCTTGGGTCTGGGGGCACCAACGGCAAGGGACGGTGGGGTGTTGTGCTGGAGGTCCTTCAGGGTCCTGGGGTGCAAGGTGGTTGGTGATGTGCCGCAGGCTAGAGGCGATGTCCTTCATGGATACAGTCTGGGCTTCCTGGGCTGCAGCCTGCCACTCCATCACTGCCGCTTGCCATTCCGTCGCCACGACGACATGGTTATCTGCATCCACAGAGTGCTGGAGCTGCCAGATGATGGCCTCCTGGCGCCTCCTATGCTCCACTTGCCAGGCCCGGGAGGAGGCTTCTGCTTGCTGGCCGAGCTCCAGCAGGCTGGCCAGGATCTCGACACAGGTCCAGCGGGGTCGGTTCCTCAGCTTCCTGGTGGTCAGCGGGTTTGCAGGCCTGGGACGCCGGGTGGGTGCCTGAGCTGCAGGGCAGAAGGGAGAAAATTTACTTTCAGCCTACTGGCCTTGGGCATGTGCAGCCTGTCAGCTGCAAACACCTCTGCCCTGACAGCCAACAGGATTCCCAATCTGTGTGCTGTGTATACTGCACTCAGGGGGCACGTGGCCTCGTGGCCCACAACAGAATCGAATCGAATCACAGGGTTGGAAGGGACCTTGTGAGATCATCGAGTCGCGAGCTGTACTCGGCAGCATGTGGCCCAGGCAGTCTCCGGAGCCCATGTGACAGCAGTGCTGGCTGCAGGCTCTCCGCCCTGCATGCTCCCATGTCTGCCTATTGTCACCCCCGTTTTGAGGGACCCCCATCCTGCTTAAACCTGGAATCCTGTCTCCACATGCCTCCCTCCCGCCTGCATTCACAGGAGAGCCTGTGCACCCCCTCCCAGGCCCAAGCCCTACCTGTCCCAGGGCTGTGCCCCTCTCGGTACCCATGCCATTGTACTCCTGGGCCTGCCTGCCAGGAGTGGGGGAACACTCACTGACTGGCAGTCCTGATGTCCACCTCAATGTCCCCTCCAAGGTGGCTGCCTCCTCCATCTCCCCCTCGGGCTCCTCTTCGGGGATGCTGGCCCTCTCCTCCCGGCCGGGGAACAGCTCTGGACTGGCAGGTGGTGAGGTCCCGGGCTGGCTGTTGTCTCCCACATCCAGGGAAACCTTGGGGTCTGAGGGGCCTCCCTCAGGGCACGGGGCCAGGGCATGGGGCTCGCTGCTGTCTACCAGCTGGGAAGGGAGGCCGCTGGGGTCCTGGCCCAGAAAAGCATCCAGCTCCCGGTAGAAGGGGCAGCTGGTGGCAGCAGCTGGCCCCTGGAGCTGCCTGGCCTCCCTGGCTGGGCATAGTCCTGACTTGGGCTCTTCACTTTTGAGCTCACCTGTTCCGTGCTGTGCTTATAGCCCTCGGCAGACAGGGCCTTAGCGATGTCCTGGTACACTTCCTAGTTGCAGTGATGTGCCCAGAACTTGGCATAGACATCCTCTGTGCCCCAGATCCTCAGGAGGCAGAGGGTCTCCTTCTGGGACCACACAGGTGCCCAGCATTGCCCCTGCGATCCAGCACCCCAAGCCTGGGACATACTGTACGCAGTGTGCAGGCATGAGGCACCAGGGTGGCAGGGCACTTCCTGGATCCTGAGCACCCTAGGAAGAAGAAGGTAAAGTCATGCTGGATTTGAAATAGCCGTTGTTTCAAAACAAAGCGTCCAAACAGCATTGTTTCGAATGAACTGTTTAAAAAAAAAAACAGCTATTTCGATTTGGGGCCAGGTTTTATTGTTCTGAAATGATGGACGTTATTTCAAAATGACAGGGTCCCATCATTTTGAATTAAAGAAATGTCGTTTGGACATCTCAACTTTTATTTAGAAACAATCATCGTTGTTTCAAAATAAAAGCCTTGTGTGGACATAGCCTTTCAGTGATCCCTACAAATGAACCAAGGTGCTGGCAATTTCCCCTTAAAAGGTCACAGACCATTTTAAGAGGACACTAAAATATCTCCTCTTGTCTGACAAGACATACCATTCCCCATCTCCTTCAGGTTTCTGTTGCTGAATATCATGAATCAGGGAGCTCAGAAAACAGGAGTGGGATGGAGGGTGGTCAATCAGACTGTCCCTGGGACTTCCAGCCAACTTGTTCAGGTTCTCCATGCTCTGGAAAAGTGTATGGCATCTGGGTGCCCGGCTGAGAGATGACACCCTGCTGACCCACGCTGAAGACACCTACTGCTGCAGTTCTCAGGTTTTTAAAATAGAGACCACACATCCCCTGAACTTTGCTGTAATGCTTCCCCCCACTTTGAGTGGCAGCATTAGATTGTGGAGCAGGGGAAAAGAGGGGTGGCAGCACAGTAGCTGCAATTTCCCATGCTGTGCTGGGCATACCACAGGGCAGGAAATTTTAAGACTCTGGCCCTCTCCCAGCTTACATATGTATGCAACCCAGGCATGGGAAGCTGGGCAACTCATGAGGCAAGCAGGCAGGCTGGCTGGAGCTGCCATTGTGGTGTTGCGAGCAGGGTGACACCAAACAAGCAAACCCAGCCAGCCAGCTAGGCTGCCTGCTTTCTGCCTCCCTGCAAATAGCCAAAGAGAAAACAATAGTGTGAACTGAAAACAAGGCAGAGAAGGCTCCTGCACTGTTCTCCCCACCGGGGCCCTTAGCTCCTGCCAGACTCCCAATCCCCTTCCTGGGGAAACAAAGCAGAGAGGACTGAACAGCAAAAGCTAGGTAAGCCTAATCTTACAGGAAAGAGAGTCCAAACCAAAATTACAGCATTACTGGCTCCACAGTATCCAATGTAAGACAAGACAACATTACAGAAATTCACAATGCAGTACGCAAGAAGATAAAACAAGCAAGATGTCTAGTGCCACTTTCAAAGAGCAATACATTTATTTATTATTAGAGCTTTTGTGGGTGAAATCCCACTTTGTTGAACCCTTGAAAATGGTTTCCACTCATGTGATAAATAAATGTATTACTCTTTAAAAGTACCACAGGACTCCTTGTTATTTTTACTGAATTAGACTAACATGGCTACCCCTCTGGAACTTGTCAGTAAGAGGAAGAATAACTGTGGCATGCTGCCTGGTAGGTGTACGTATCTTGTGCACAATTCATAAGAGGGCAAAACTGAACAGCAGAATAACTAAATAGTATTTCCAGTCTGAAGAATGGCTGTGTAACAAAAGCACTTACCAAAGAGGATCTGCTCTTCCAGGGTATTCATTTTCTTTAGCGGCAAAAGTTCGTACTCCTGTTTGGCCTGCAGAGCCAACTCTGATTGGATAGAAGCTCTTGGATTCTTTTATCTCTTGGTCATCATTAATGTGTCCTGTTCCCATGACACACTTCCCTGAATTTATTTTCCCCCCATTTTGTAATTTCACTCATTTTCAAAGTGTCTGACAAAGTGGGATTTTCTCCCACAAAAGCTCATGTGATAAATAAATCTGTTAGTCTTTAAAAGTGCCATCCATAGGTCTCCTTGTGTGTTTTGCTGAACTAGACTAACACAGCTACCCCTTTGGATATTAACAGAAATATTCACTACATACATCCTCTATGCAACTGAATGCAATGAGATTGTTTACTTCTTTAAGCCCCCTAGTTACCCCCCTCCCAGCTCCCCCCCCCCCCCCGGCCCAGTTATTTCTACTTTTCAGCTTGAGAGGCTCTCTACCCTGTGCACATACCTCACTTAGCTCCCAATACAACCCTCTGCCCCTGGGCTATTTCCCATCTTGTTCACCACTCACTTGGCTCCCTATTGCTGCAACTCACTTCCACCTCACCTGATTCAAAGTTGGATCCTCCACTTTTTTTAATCTTCAGGGTTTTTTTCCCCCTCATCTTTAGAATTCTTTGCTAAATTAAAGCACAGATGCAACTGCACTTACCCACTGAATGTGACAGGGTAGCACTAGCACATGTTCCACTAGCCACTGAATTTGAAAGCCATGGGCCTACTCAAGCTAGGTATAACCCAAGGCATAACTTGGCCTGTGCTGTATGAGAAGTAGAGAGAGAACAGAACCCAGCTTCCAGTTGGGAAGTGGGTACAAGAGCCAGTCTTCACATTTGAAACTTTTACTTTAAGGCTTCATAAATAAGAAGCATTATTCCACTGTGGCTTTTTCAAAACAGGCCCCAAACTGAAGCACAGAAATTATACAGACATGTCAACTCCTGCAAATTTATCATGAATGACATTATTGGTAGGTAAAGCCTCACTCATGATCTCCCAGTAGAATTCTCAAATCTCAGAATTTTTTCCCCAGCCCCACTCTGCTAATGTTAGCTCAGTCTTCTGTAGCCACAATGTAGGGACAAATAAAGTGACTAGAATTTACCTTTAAAGCATCTGTTAGGCAACACTGCCTATCCATTTTTTAATATTGTAACTAACATAATTAACTCAGTTTAATAGACATTATAACAAATATTTAACAAAGCTCCATATTGTAAATGTGGAACTCATTTTATATTCTTGTTGAAACTTCTTTTAAGTATAATACTGTGTAATTTCATTTAAATGTGTGAAAAAGATGTGTAAATGAAGGATCTGTGTGATGGAATCAGTTGACATCAGCCTGTCCTAATGAAATGAAAGTGCCACCTTAATGAATGAACAATTCAGACCAATCCCTGAAAAGCAAGAAGAATCCACCCCAGAAAGAGAAAAACAAAACACAAGATAAAGCTATGTCTGCAAATGACTGGTGATGAATGACCATCACAGAGCAGCTCTGAGGCAGCAAGACATAGCAAGCCCCATATGCTTACATGAGATTCAGCAAGTATAAAAGATTGGTTAAAAACATGAAAATTTTGTGTCTTATTCTGCAACTGTCATGTGGAAGCACCAGATTCATGACCTATGCAGGGGTGGCCAAACTTTTGGAACTCAAGAGCAATGCAAGTTGATTATTAAACCTTTGAGAGCTGCGCTGAGACATATAGCCATATTTTATCCACTCCAAAATTACTAAGTTTAAAATTCATTGCACACTTTAATTTTATTATAGAAAGAGGGCAAATATTGAGCCTACTAATGTCAGATCCTAATAATTACTTAAGGTTACCATGAAAACTAGGCCTACTGTCACGGAGTGTTCTAGCTCCGCGTGCTCCCGAGCAAGGAAGCTCTCGGTCTAAGGCCGGATGGCCTTATGATTATTGACCCTGTCCACGGGGTACTTTGTGGGCAGGGCGGTATGGCCCACTGGCTGGAGTCAATGAGTCCCAGCCCTTAACGTCAGGGCAGTGCGGCCCACTGGCCGGAGTCACTAAGTCCCAGCCCTTAACGTCAGGGCAGTGCGGCCCCCTGGCCAGAGTCAATAAGTACCAGCCCTTCACGTCAGGGCAGTGCGGCCCCCTGGCCGGAGTCACTAAGTCCCAGCCCTTAACGTCAGGGCAGTGCAGCCTAACGGCCAAAGTCAACGAGTCCAAGTCCCGGCTGGGCACCCTGAGGGGTGTAGGCCCAGGTAGGGGGGTTCAGGCCCTCCCACTCCTCTGAACCCCAGCCCAGGGCCCTGGGGTGTACGGGAATCCTGGCCCAGTCAGCGGGGATCCAAACCACAACGCGCCGACTGAGGCCCGGACGTGGCCAATGCTCACTCCGATTTACCCCGCCCTGGGCTACTTCCTACCTGAGGTTGCTATGAGGTGCCCCACCTGGACTCTTGACGTCCGCCTGGTCAGATGCCTTGTTCAGTCTGGGTCCTCGGATCCTCACGGCTGAGGACGCCTTGGTCAGCAGTGCCTTCTGCGTTCCGCATCTCTAGCATCCCCGGCGTCTGCCCCGTTGAGGTAGGAGCCCGACCAGAGTCTGAGCGAGAGCCTCTAGCCTGCGTCTGCTCCCACCGCTGGCCAGCCCCCAACTGAGGGGAATCGCAGCCTCTTATACCTGGGCAGCTGTTTGAGCATGCCCAGCAGGGCCTGAGGGGCGGGGCTTCCCTTCTCTTCCAGGCATATAGGCCCGCTTGAGTGCGGGGCGGGCCTGCCCCATCACACCTACCTATACAATAAAAACTAGCTTTTCCCCACCATCCCGACTATGTCACTGCTTCCTCCCCCAGTCCTGACCGCCCCCCAACCCCAGGTCCTGACTGTGGCTCCCCTGGGATGACCCCCACCAAAGGCCCCCTTACCTGGTCATTCTGGTGGCTAGGCACAGGCTGGGGCTCGCTCCCCTTGCTTTAAGCCCTGCCCAGGCTCAGCATCCAATATGTCCACTCCAGCAGCTAGGCACAGGCTGCTTTACTATGGCTTTCTTCCATGACCCACACTTTTTTGTTTAAGCGCCACATGTGGCTCCCAAGCTACAGTTTGGGTATGGCTGGCCTATAGAGACCTGGCTCCCTCCTTGTGCCCAACATAGCTGGCCACTAGGATGGCTCAAGCAACACATAAAGGACTGGCACATCAGCTTCCAGAATTTCATGGGTATCAATGCATGTGTCCGGTTTTTGCTATTTTTACATTTACAAATAAATTTGGCATATTGCCTTGCCCCTGAAAAGATCCTGCTAGTCTTTTATTTTTAAGTATAACAACTACATTTACTCCAGTCATTATCTGCTTCATTTAAAACAATCCAACACACCAATAAAAAAAAAAAAAAAGACCAACCCCAAAAACCAAAACCCCAACAATTTCAAGCACAGAATAAATACTGGGTGCAGCATATGGTGCGGTTCAGTAGAATACAAATTTATAAATTATATCACTGCTGCTGAGGCTATACACAAGTACACCTGCTGCCCCAGTCTCACAACAATACAAAGGCAGGAGACCCCACGGTTGGGCCAGGCTGGCCTCACTGCTGAGGGAGAACCTGTGGTCAGGCCAGGCAGCTTCATTACCTGGGAGCTGGGCAAGGGCAGGAGACCCCAGGCCAGGCTGGCCCCAACACCTGGGCATGAGGTAAGTGTGGGAGACCCTGGGTCAGCTCCCCAGCCTTGCCTGCTGGGCTGTGGGTGACTCCTTGGCCAGGGCTGCCTCACAGGAGCCTGGCCATCAACCTTACCCCCAGAGAGCCAAGGCTGAGGAACGTTCCCTGGCTCACTTACCCTCTGCTGGCCTGACGCTAGTCTGGACAGAGGCTGAGGAACAACCCTCAGTCCAACCCAGGGCTAAGGGGGCTCTATTTCCAGGCTACCTGCTCCCAAGGCCCATAGGCCATGGGGGAATCACCCTGAAGGTAATGGGGAGACACCCCTGGCCCCAACTGGGACCTGGAGGCCATGGTGGAAATGCCCCTGGCCTGGAACACTAGCAGCACCCCCCCCAGCCCCACCCGGGGCCCAGAGGCCTAGGGGCACCCTAACACACACCTGAACTGGGGCTTGGAGGCATAGGAAGCTATCCCCCAGTACTACTGGGGGCCTGAAGAGCACACAGAGAAGCCTCTCCCCCCACCCCAGCCAGCTCTCCTCTCCCCACTCACCTGACCTGGGCCCCTCCAATCCCCCATGAGCTCCCCCCACAGTACCTATCTGCTTTTTGTGCTCTGGAGGGGAAGCTGGTGCTGGAACTGCTGCAGAGTGCAGGTACAGGAGGGCTTTGAAACTCCCTCGCTTTCTCTGCCCTCTCTGAGTCACAGACACCGGCTAGAGCATGTGGGCGAGGGAGGGGCTGCAACAGTTGAGAGGCTCAGCAAACTCTACCAGCATGCTGCCGGCAGGCTCTCCCTGCACCTGTGCTGGCCCTAGGAAAAAGATTCGGGGCCTTACCAGGGAGATTTGGGGCATAGGCTCTGTATGCCCAGTGCCAGCGATGCCTCTGATTATACAAGGTATTTCTAGCAGAGTGAGGGAAACATTATTACCTTTATACAATGACGATACAATAACACGTCATCTGGAATAAGGTGTGCAATTCCTGTCCCACATATTTAAGAACAATGTATTCAGAGTGGAACAGGTTCAGAGAACGACTATGATAATCGGAAGAATGGAGAACCTACTTTACAAAAGGAGGCTTAAGGAGCTTGATTTGATTACTGCAACAAAATAAGGGCTGAGGGGATATACACTTGCTCTCTACAAATTCATCATAAGGATAAACACCAGAGTTGGAAAGAAGTTATACAAGTTAAGGGCAATGCTGGCACAAGAACAAATGGATAGAAACTAGTGAAGTTTAACAAGATTAAGCTTGAAATTAAATAGAAGTTTTTGACCAGCAGTGATATGAAGGTCTGAGACAACCAGGGTAGTGGGGACAAAAATCCAATTTTAGCTCAGTCTGAGATTGATATTTGATGAAGAAGATGGTGTGAAGAATGGAAAGGGCTTTGAGTTACTACAGATAGTTCTTTCTTATGTGTCTGTGAGTTCAGTTTCCCTCATATGCTAAGGTTTTAACTAATAAACATACTTGAGCTCAGGAAGGAATTTTCCTCCAGGTTAGATTGGCAGTGACCTTGGGGGTGGGTGGGGGGAAGATTCGCCTTCCTCTGTAGTTTGGGGCATGGTCACTTGCTGGTTTGAACTAGGGTAAAGGGTGGATTCCCTGAAATATGAAATTTTTAAATCAAGATTCAAGTAATGCAGTAACTCAGCCAGATGCTAGGGACTGATTACAGAAATGGATGGGTAAGGTTTTGTAGCTTGAGATGGTCAGAAGATCAGAATAGGTGATCATGATGGTCCCTTCTGGTCTTAAAGTTTAAGGGTATGTCTACACAGCACTTTTATTTCGAAATAACACTGGTTATTTCAAAATAAAAGATATTTGGTCCACATGATGTTTTCTTATTTCGAAAGGACCGATCCTGTCCTTTCGAAATAAGAACTGGCATTTCGAAACAGGTTAAACCCGATTGTTTTGAAATGGCTGTGATTTCAAAAAGGTTATTTCGAAATAAGGCCGTTTGGACATGTTGTTTCGAAACAACATGTCCAAACGGCTTTATTTCGAAATAACCGTTTTGAAATAACAGCCGTTTCAATAGCAGGCTTTCCCTTAATTCGAATGAATATTTTGTTAATTCAAATTAACTTATTTCGAAATAAGGACTTTATTTTGAAATAATTCATTTTCAAAATCCTTATTTTGAAATAATGATGTGTGTGTAGACATAGCATAAGTGTGTAGGGGCTAAGTTAGTTCAATCTTCTATATTTGACTGAGCGATCAGTCAATACCTGCTCAATTGATCTGGAGTACAACTTAGTTACTCCAGCCCCATAAGAAGAGCAGGAATGAGTTGAACGGAGAGCCTTACAATCTAACTCAGCGCAGTGAAGACAGGTAGGTAAGTGGGCATTAAAAAGTTGAAGGGAGATGCACAATTTATTTGGCATAGCTTGTGTGTCTTCCTTCAACTGCTGCCAAAAACAGTTGCAAATGTAGATGAGGCCTAGGTAAGGTCTGGAAAATATGAAGGTCTTAAAGCTCAGATCAAAAGATTAAACCTGCTAGTTGTTTACATGATATGCCTCACTTATTTTCTGAACTTAATTGGAACTTGCAGCATTGATGCTTGCATGGAAGCCATAAGCATTTTGTTCAGACTTTTTTTTTTTTTGTAACATCACACAGACAATGGCAGATTTGACACAACAGTTTTACCAGTAAAGACTAAATCCTCCTTGTCCTAAAAGTCCTGTCAGATATGAGATGGTCCAGTCCTCCAAAACCCTGTAAAATTGTAAAACAATTGTAGAGAAGTCTGAAAGCATTCAATGTTATTTGAAAGAAATAAAAGGACAATGACAAGAAAAATGGTGAAACTCAAAGGGAAGCATGATTGTTTTACAAGAAAAATAAACCAGCTAGATACTGTGGTTATGAGTATTTTATGCAATGTGATGTTAGACAGGTTTGACAGAGCTACTGTAAAGCCCCAAAAGCAAGGTCTGGATCTTTTTGTCACTGTTAATTTCCAGGTTTCCTTGCAAGAGTTTCTCATAAGCTTACAATCTTAGCCTGACAATTCTGAAGACCGAGTAAAACAATTGGAAAGTTATGTTGATGATTCCTACCATGAGGAGTACAAATGTACAAAGATCTGAGCAATGTCTTTCCTCACATTTCATTGCATTGAGACTGTATGGATCTGCATCCATTGCCAACTGTGAAGCAGTGAAATTGTTCTCTATACTTATTAAAAATTATTTTCAGTCAGCAGGAGTAAAAACAAAGCTTAATGCTCTTGCTATCATGTCGGTTGAATGGGATTCACTTCATATACTCTCATTTGACGATACTGAATTGCAGCACATAAAGCTCACAATTTACCAGTTCAAACATACGACATTTCATTTGATTCTTAATGTTCTATCTTTGTCAAGGTGATATATAACCTATTAATTATCTTTGATATTCCTTTTGTGTTTATTCAGTAATATATATGACAACATTGATTGTCTTAAGCTGGGTACTTTTTTGCTTTCATTAATACTATGTTTCCTAAAAAGGGTAACTCTAAAGAACATTAACCTAGACCTCCAATTGTTAATCAGGACTCAAAAGTGAAAGATAACCACCAGCTAGATCAGGGATAGTAACCCCTCAATGTCTGTGATTGTTAGAGAAGTGATTCAATTTATTGAAAGTAAAGAGGGATAAGCAAGTTAGTATTAAGCACTAGACTGTCTACAGTGGCACATGATTCAAAACTCATGGGGTGTTCCAGTGATCTAAGTTTTAGATTCTACATTGCAAAGACCAAACTCATTTTTATTTATGATATGAAACATCTAACATCAGTTTATTCCTTTTCTCCCAGAATTCCTGGGTTCAAACCTGGGAAGGGGAGATACTTTTGGCGTGCTGTCCTTCCCCATGCCATTTGGCCTGGAGAAAAGAAACTTCAAGGAGAAGACAGTCAGAGACTTAAGTGGGCAGAACAGATACAGAAGGAATTTCAGCAGGAATTGCTGAACATGAATAACTTATTTTTGCAACTTCTGTGACCCACAACTATTCCCTGAATAACTAGAGGTTGTCAACATGCTCATAAACAGTAAATAGCATGGTTCCATGAACAGCCATGCAGCCAAGCTGTCCAATTTTCTTCACAAGTTTATTAATAAACTGTCCTCTGTTATTTGGTCAGGTCTAGTAACTTCATTTTTACCAAAAACATTTCTTTATCAATTATTACTAGCCTTCAGTCTTCTACCAGTGACAGTTTTTTCTCTGGGGACAGTGTCATTGCTAAAAAAGCCGAGGCTCTGTAGGCTATGTCTATACTACAAAAGCTAAGTCGACTTTTTTAAGTTAACTTAATAAAGTCTACTAAAGTCGACTTCATTAAGTTAAGTTAGTGAGTCCACCCTTTTCTTAAGTCAACTTAATAAAGTTGGTTAAGTTGACTTAAGCAAGTGTCCTAATAAAAAATGTGTTTGCTTAATTCGACTTTACTAAGTCGACTTAAGCAGGCACATGTTATTACATACAGCTTCTTAAGTTGCTTAGATGGCCACATTGCGTGAAGTAGACTTAATAAAGTTGACTCAATGCCTAAGTCGACTTAAAAAGTGAGAGTTATTAAGTTGACTTAAGGAAGCCCTTAAGTTGATATAATGAACTCCAAATGTGGCCAAGGCTTTGCTTAAGTTGACTTAAGCCTCCTTAAGTCAACTTAAGCCCATAGCATAGACGTACCCATAGATAGGTAAGCATCTTTCTGCTTCCCCTGAACTCTTCACCGGAAACAGGAACAGCCCTTAGATCAGTAATGCACTGCATGTATCATGTATTTACACCCGTTCCATAACTTTAATGTCTACAGAAGAATATCTAAAGATATTTGCTGTACAAAAAGATCTTTCTAAAACAGTATACCCAACCTTTTGACCTGAGGACCACAAATATCATTTTCACAACCATGACTAGCTTATGCCAGTTCCTCAAACAAAAACTGCTACACTGGCCAAAGCAGTCTGTCTGATTCTGTAACTACATCTACAGTAGGACTTTCTGCCAGAATATTATCATTTTGAAAAGGTCATACCTCTAACTGCCATTACAATATTAGCAAAAGTTTCTAGTCTATCCCTGCTCTAAATGACCCTGCCTCATATCTGACTACTCTTGATTTATTTCAAAAACGTAACTCAGAATAAGTTCGAAAATGAAAAGACCCCCAAGCAAGAAACTACAGTGTTCTGACAGTGAAAAGGAGAAACAGCTGGAGAACAGGTGGGAGGTATATGGCTTTTAATATTTATTGTTAATTAGTATTATTAATTAGTATTATGTCAAAGCATCCAAATCTGACCTCCCAGTAAAAAATAAGACTGTTTTTGTCCTGTAGTTTCAGAAAACAGACACAATAATGAAGGGGCTAATAAAGAAAATAGTGAGCAGGTACAGGAAAAAAGAAGTGGCACACCCCACAGCTTATGATAACATTTGAAATAGGTCAGTTTACTTTTTTATTTTTAAGCTGGTTCTCTCTGTTTGTATAAGAGCATACGTGTATGTGTGTGAAAGAGAAAGCCAGACAAACAGAAGCACAACTGCACAAGCTTGAGTAAGCAGGGGCAGGCTGGAAGTTAAGAATAAGATAGAAATTCATCAAGGACGACAGAGATCACAATTACTAACAGTGTCACCCACAATCCTCTCTACTAATGGAATTTGGGAAAGGTTGTTATATCCTTCTACAAAAAAGGAACTATCCATTAGGTAGTTTTCTCTTACTTTCTAACTGAATCCTGTTATGCAATTTTCTTTTTCTGTATGGCTATTCAAAGAAACCCATTTGCTTTAAAAATAATACTACTTTGCATTGAATCCCATTTTAATGTACCATTTTGATTTTCCTATATGCTGTATTTTTATATTTTAAACTTCAAAGCAAATAAGTAAAAGGCAGCTTACATTTTAGCAATTGACAGTAATTTAGCATTTTTTCTGAAGGATCCATTCAGTGGCTTTCTCTGCCCAAATGATCAGAGATACAATGCCTTACTGAGGTTTCATTGTTGTAGATAAAATAAAAGAAACATAAAAGCAAGACGTAGATAGCCTGGGAGAAAATAAGGAGTTCAAAAAAAAAGATACAGTTAGTTGCCATAACAGGGTTCATAAGTCATTCAGTGCTTTACAGTATTTTTCTTTTTGATATTACAAACAAGGAGGGACAGGGTAGGGTCATAACATTATTTTCATTTGAAGCCTTTTAAAAATGATCTTAAAGACCCCTAGTTCCCAACTACATTAAGTCTAGTTATACTGCCTTTTTAAATCACTGAAGTGTTCACAAAAAGCTCAGCTCCTAACTATTTAGCTTGCTAATAGAGCTGGTTTTTATTCCAGATTATCTCAGTTACTTGTGGAAACTTGGTGAGACAACTAGCATTTCCATGCCTCAGTTTCTCCATATATAAAATAGAAATAATAACCCACCACCCCAAACACTGCAACAAGCATTTTCTTTCTTTCTTTCTGCTCTGAGAATATCTGTGAGAAGATGCTCAGATTCTCTTTTATTTTTGTATGAATTTTGGAAGGCATCCAGCTACCACTGAACATCCTTTGATTCCCTTGGAAATACTTGCCTAGATAAACAATTTTCAAAGTGTTTTTGCCTTTGGAATCTTCAAGAATTTTCTAAGTATAATTGTGTTATTCATTGTGATTAGTAACCTAAGCCACTAAGGTATTGCTTCTGTTCTCTGATAGGATGGAAAAATTAGCACTTCTGAAAAAATATTTCAAATTTCAAAATCCAGTTTCCGTACATGTGACTTTGAAATTTGCTTTCTGGAGACAATTTTTGCCAACCCTCCCACCACCACCATTGCGCAAAAGTTTTTTTTAAAAAAGCAACAGGGATATTTCTCTAAAAATTCAATATAATAGTCATGAAGACATTTTTATTTAACCAGTTCTTACTATCATGACAGAAGATGTTCTTAAAAAATGAGGATACATGGGTACTTTTTAGGAATTGTTACATTCAGTGTTGCAACATCTAACTGATATAGGAGTCTACATCTGATTCTCAAAAAAATGTAAGCCCTTAGGAACCTACAGATCTTCAACTGTCAATGAGATTTTGGCTCCTGCGTGCCCAATGTCTTGTGAAAATGGGATTTAGGATCCTAATTATTATCCACTGCAGTGCTAAACACTGCAAAATATAAATGTCTTTAAAAATTTGGCCTGCGTTCCTTGCTGAATTTTTTTTTCAGTTTTCCATATGCATTATCTACTCCCTGGTCAGACCAAGAATCTTATTTATCATTATCAGAAGAGGTGTTTTTGACCCTCAATTTGCTGAAAGAGAAACAAACACTCTGACATTAGGCAGACTTGGAAACTTTTAATACTTTGATGTTGTACAAACCTCTTCAGTAGTGGAATAAAAGGAGTTGTTTGCCATGATAAAGGCATTAGCAATAGCAGAGAGCCAAGATTTGTGTCAAAATGTTTAACGCCTAAACACGTTAGCTTGATTCTGTATGCTTTCTGCATGGGGAGCACCCACCTACTGATTTCACTGGTTGCTCTGGCTGTGGCCTACTTGTGGAATAGGTCCCTCATCCATTGATAAGCTTCTCATCAAACAGTTTAGTGGGTTACTTCTGAGATGGTCTCTGGGTCGACATTGTTTCTCACCTTTGTCAGACTATTTTTGATATGTGGGAGGAATATCATCCAATCTCAGTAATATTAAGAGCCGGAATTTGAAGTTTATTTGCCTGAACAAACAATTATTTATACTAATATTATGATTCTTTTTATACTGTACTAACTCCTTGGGGCCCCAATCATGGCCCAGGACCTTATTTTGCTAAGTACTGTACACGACATAAATTATAATAAAAAGATGGTTCCAAAAGGAAGGAATTTTTATAAGCAGATTTCAGTGGAATTATCCATGTTAGTAACAGCTAGGAAACATAGTAAAGTTTACTCAATTTGATCAAAAGCATGTAAAAGCTAAGTAAGAATCAAGCAGAAGAAAACTGTTCACCTACACCCCATCAGCCATATAAAAAAAATCAATGGGGAAAAAAATCGTAAGCAGATAAATCACTGACCTGTTTATTTTTGGTATGTATGCAATGATTCACTGGATAGCAGGAGCCACTAGGTGGCATTTGTGATTTATTACTCTGGAAGCAATAGCTTAAAATATTTCATCTAATCCCTGTTTTAGAGGGAACAAGACATTTAACATTCCAAGACATTTAATTCAAGAAAATCTCTGCACAATTAGATAAATGCAGGGACATTTCTCTTCCACTATCTTATTTAAAAACCCAGTTTCTGAAGTTTCAATTCAAATCATATGCATTTTTATGACCTCACAGCACTGGCTTACATAAATAATTACTTGTCTACAATTAAGCTGTAAATAATGCAATCACTCCATTCTTGTCCTGTCACTCGAGTCCCAAACACAACAAATAGGGCTAATCACATACTTATTCAAGTGTGTAATTATTCACAGTTAAACTTCTGTCACTTTCACCCTGTTTGGAAACAGTAGAACAGAACCTGTAATTAGCAAATCTTGCTGCAGGCACTTTTACTTGGAATTAAGCCATGGCTTCAGCACCTATGTGAGCGAAGAACTATCCCTTTGATGTGGGATCCTACCAGCATTTCTTCCCCTTGGGCTATATCACAATCAGCCCTCAATGAGACACTGAGATCAATGGATGATGAGTATGTCAAACAAGTTTATTGTAAATCACCTACTTTTTTCTCTCACTGTTTGTGACATTGATAAATGCACCCATTGAGAATAATTCACACACACATCATATATTATGGAGGCATCAGTACTGATCCATAGTTAAGGTTGCCTTGAGTTTTGCATTTAATACGTCAATAAAAATTGTTTTGGATTTTATACAATAATTTGATAGCTTCTAAGCTGGCTTTTTGTTTGTTGTCAGCAGTGTTTTCTGGTTTAGAATTTGAGCCTGTGAAAGAGATATTTCTTACGTGAAATTGCCACTATTTGTAACATTTCATTTAACATAGCACAGTTACTTTTTGCAGCAAAATAAATGACAATAAGGAGTATGTGCAGGCATGACACTAAAGACATTGCTAAACAAGTAAATGCTTCTAAACCTTTCTTAAGTTTACCATACAAAATCTCCCAATGAAGTCATAGTTTCCTATTAAGTTGTACATGTCACATATGTATGAAACCAAAACCACATGCATGCTGTCTGTGAGCACTGAGCAGCCCTTAGGTCTAACAAGAGACTACTCAACCTGAGTATAGAAGGCAGAATCTGGCCCTCAGAGCAGCTTAAGAACTCATTTACCACCTGTCTTTATCAAAAGGGATAGCCGTGTTAGTCTAGTCCAGTAAAAAACAACAAGGAGTTGTGTGGCACTTTAAGACTAACAGATTTATTTTTTGCATGAGCTTTCGTGGGAGAAGATCCCACTTCCTCAGATGGGATCTTCTCCCATGAAAGCTCATGCAAAAAATAAATCTGTTAATCTTAAAGTGCCACACAACTCCTTGTTGTTTTTCACCTGTGTTTAGCAGCAGTTCTAAAGGCAGAGGGAATATGAGATTGAAACCAGTACCTGTCTCTTGCTCTTTAGCACATAAACTCATTATTTAGTAGAAAGGTTGAGTAATGCCAGGCATAAAAATAATGATTCTAAATGCTGTTTAGTTTATCAGAGGAATTAGGTTGTTAGCCCCCCTCCCCCCTGTGAATGGCTAGAATGTCTCATTTTGCAGCAGTTCTCTTGAAAGAAAGTTGTTTCACACCCAGAAGTCACTGCGAGCTGAGGAAAGAACATGCAGCCCAGCAAATGAGCCTTCTTTGTTGGGAGATGCCTGCTTTGAAATCCTTGATTAAATCCTTCAACAAATAGACTGACCAGTATCATTGGGGAATATCTCTCTTTTACATAGAGTATATGCTTTCAATTTGTTAGGTAATTTCACTAGTACATGTCAGGATGAAGGGGAAAAAATAGCTGTCAGAATGCATTTCAACTCTCTTTGAACATAAAGAACAAAGGGAGTCCAAAGTATGTTATCGGGCTGTTTCTGCGGTATGTATAGCTTGAATCACATGATATGAATTTGGAAATGATGAAAGCTAATTATTCACCATGCCTACTGGGCAATCTATTGGTTCTAGGACAGAAATGGCTAAGGAGTACTGCATAGCTTCTAATGGGCTGGCAAGCAGTTCTAAACTAATAGATTTCAATAAAATGTCAAGCATCTGATTGCCATGGAAACATTAATATAGGATGGACCCCATAGCCCTTTTTTTTGCTGTTGAATTACAATAATATAAAATTGCTGTAATCTCAAGATACCTTTTGAAATGGCAGTAGCTGCCTCCTAAAGTAATGACTCACTTGCACATTCTATGCTAGACAGAACAAAATGCTCAGTAAATGTTTCCACGATGATAGAGATTTTGTTAGGGAACTGTTATGCGCTGTCAATATGCTGCAAGGAAGATGCAGACACACTGACCTTTGTTTACACTTCTAGCAGCCTGCTGAGACACTGACCTTTCACTGATGATGATATGCATATGCTGAGCATTTGTTTAAACTGCCTTCCCACAACTGATAAACGCAGCCTTCCTGATGATGTTATGTAGATGGGTTGTAAGTGAAATAAAAATGAATTTCTTATTTTCCTCCCCCAGCAGCGCTTCCCACAGCTATACATTTATGACACTCTTTAAAATATATACTCATTGGAGAAAGGTGAATGATACGTGCACTTATTGCAGAGCATTCTCCCCAAAACAGTCTGTCAAACTGTCATTGCAAGCTGCCATCTGAGAAGTTGCCCTTCAGAGTTTTAATTTTTTCCCCCAACACAGACTGTTTATAAGACAGAGGCAGACACATCTCCAATCAGTGTCTTTATGATTCCTCAAGACTTATCAACTGTATGAGATGAAAATGTCACAGGAACTGCTACAGGTTGGGTGCATCTGGTAATGAACCCACCTAGCCTCTTGTCATCATTTGAAGATAGTAAATGCCTCATCCATTGCTGATTGGGCAATCAAGAATCAGCCTATTAGGTAAGTCTGTTTCCTGGGAAAAACAGCTGCTGATTCCATCGCCCTTCTACAGTGTAAATATTAAAAGGCTTGTGTTTTTGCCACCAGCAAGAATAAGCAATAATAGGTAGTTTTTGCTTTATTTGTCTTACATCTGAAGCTGAAATATGCCTGAACTGCAATGAATAACAGCACTATATGTTATACATCTGTTCAGAAGTCTATCATCTTAACACCTGACTCTCCTGATTCCTTAGCTGTGTGCTTCATAGAGCTTTTGTTAACTTAAATGTTTTAGTTCATAGGGCTTATTAATTTATTTTTCTCTCATTTTAATTCACCTGCTGAGTCTGCTTTGGGTTCGGGGACTCCAAAAATCCCAAAGCAAAATTCAGTTGGAACTGGCAAATTTCAGATTTTTAGGTCAAAAAAATCATAAGAAATTAAAAATATATCATTACAATCAGCAACCTCACTATAGGCATCAGAATCTGACTGATTTTTAAGTCTTAGTGACACCTAAAATAAGCCAAACCCGAACAAAATCACTAGATTAAAATATATGGTTGTTTAAATCTGAATGGTTCAACTTTGAGGCTGCTTCATTTCTTCTGGGTCCTCTGAAACTTCGGAGTGACTGGTTCGGCACCCCTCCTGAGGGTTTTAAATCATATCATAAAGCCCAGGAGGTTGTCACAAGGTGAGATCAAGCCCCTGGGGGACCCAGGCCTTCCCATGTTTTTGCCCACCTCCCCTCAAGTGGTGGTGCCCAGCCTGTGGGCCGTCTGCCCTGGTCCAGCCCAGCCCAGCCCTCTGGCGCTGGAGGGCAGGCTCTGGGGCCCGCAGGCTGACCAGAGCTGGGAGGTGGGGCTAAAGGAGGTGTTGCAGGGTGGTCCCCTGGCCTGTGGCCTGGCCAGCATGGGTGGGGGGAGTTGGGGCCCACAGCCTGGCTGGCACTGGGGTGGGGTCCGGGGCCAATGAACTGGACAGTACTGGGTGGGGGGAGCCCACAGTCTGGAAGTGCTGAGGGAAAGGGGGCATGGCCCTGCAGGGTCTATGGGGAGGGGGTCTGAGGCCCACAGCTCAGCCTGTCACCATGTGTGGGGACTAGAGCAAACCAGCCAGCCTGGCGGGGGGGAGGCCAAATGTGGGTGGCAGCAGGTCACAGGTCAGGCCAGATGGGGCTGGATTTTTGCAGGGTGGCAGGGCCCTAAAGCCCCTGTCTTAAGCTAGCTGTGAGTTGTCACAATATCCATCCAACTATAGCTTTCATCACTTCCAATTTTCTTCCCATTTATTCATGGTCTTATTTTTTAATTTGAAGATTCATCCAAATCTGATTAGCTATTTTTGAGTTCTGCAAGTATGAAACAAATTTCATTTCTAGAATATGGCTGAGCATATATATTTTGTATGGATAACAACAATGACTGACGACAAAATTATGGGAGTGATCTTAAGGAGTAAGTCGTCTGAAGAAAAACAGGTGAACAGCTTTAAAGCACTGAAGTTGGAATTTTCATACTTTTGCAGTAGACATGTACTTTATTTATTATAATTTACTATATGTATTGTAGTATAAGAAATGCCAGTTTGTACTAGATATTATATTACGTGTCATCATTTTCAGAGCCAGATTGATAAATCCTTTATCACATTAGTGATAAGTTGCTCTATTTGACTCCAGAGGGACGAGCTAGTAAGAAGCTGCTTGCTAGTGTGAATTAGGGATTCATAGTCTGTATCTGGAAATAATGAGTGGAAGAATTCATTTTTTAAGATAACTTTGGCCCCTTGTGCATACAAGGTGAAGCTTTCCATCTTAACTTGGCAGAAGGCAAGCACTCATGTCACAAAGTGTCTCCATATTGCATTATCTGCTTGTTATTTGGTTTTTAAAGAAAGAAAAGTGAAAATACTGCCAATAAAGTACCTAAAGGCCTTGATCCAGAGCTATTTGCTGGTTACAGGTCACCTGTAACCAAAGCATGACAAACCTAGGTAATCCTAAACAGAAGCAAGATGAGTTCTGCATATCTTTATAATTATTCTGCATTATTTCACTTTTGTATATTAGATAGTGTTTTATATAGGGTTACAAGCTATATTCATGTTGGATACCACCATACTTCAAAATAGTCTCACTGAATTCTGGGACTGTATGTGGAACTGAGTCACAAATAAAGGCTTCAGAATCTGGCCCACAGTGAAGGCAGTTTTTGTTTTAAAGATCATACAGTCTAAACCAGTGGTTCCCAACCTGTGACCTGGAGGCCAAAAGCAGCCCAAGGGGGACTCTCAAGGTGGCCCACCATTCCCCTCCCATTGACTGCAGAAGGGAGCTGATGCTTAAGGACCCACACAGAGCACATTGCCATGTGGCTGAAAGACCAGTGCCGGGCTCTTACCTAAGCCAAGGGGACAAGAAAGAAACGCTTCCCTCCCCCCTGGCTATTGCAGGGAGCACAGCAAAGTGAACTACCTGGTTCCTTAGATGCTGATTCCTCTGCTGAAGCCAGAAGGTGGGGAGCACTGATTTTCTGTTCCCTGGCTGCAGAAGGGAACTAATGCATGGAGTTACAGGCTACATGCAATTTCCCTGCTGCAGCCAGGGACACACATCAATGAAAGAGAGGCAGTTTCCTTGCTCAATTCCTTCTGTCTGGCTGCAGAGTGGGAACTGGGGAAGGGGTGCTGGCAAAGACTGGATGGCCCATCAGGGTTGTAACAATTATATCTGTGACCCTTGAGCAATGGTGTAGCAAGGGACCTGGCAGCCAGGGGCCAAGCTTACATTTGGGGTCCTGTGGGTGCCCTATGCCAGTCCACAACTTGCAGCCCCCCCCCTTGCCGGGCGCCCTGTTGCAGCCCAATACCTGGCAGCTTGGCGCCTCCACCTCGTCACTACACCACTGCCCTTGAGGCGGAAAGGTTGGGAACTACTGATCTAAATTGAGCATGGCAAGAAAATTAAGAGGAAGGAGGGTGGGAGGCAAAATGGAAGAAGATCATTCTTAAGTTGATTGGGTGGTGCAATGCAAAGCTTTTTTTTTTCAATATAACTAATCAGAGGATCATTGACGAATTGTGTCAAGGGGAGTTCTGGAGATTTATTTGAGATAAAGTGTGAAATCCCATCTCCAGTAAAGTTGATGGCAAAACTCTCACTGTGCATAGGCTCAGGGAAAACAGAGTTATGCCAGTTAGAAAAAGCATTGTGTAAAGAAACAGATTGTTTTAATCTAATAAAGGCTTTTTGGACTGTTTCAACAACATACACACACATATTTCCTCCTGTATATAATGTGAATTCATATTATATCTGTCTATACATAAATACATACATAGACACATGCAGATGTGGGTAGCATCTGCTAAAGATAAAGTTTGGTGATAAGTGGCATGATTCAAGATTCAGGGATATAATGATTTATCTGTCATATAATTCTTTTGGGAGAGATGACTAGGAAAGACATGGTAGGTATCCATTACTTACAAAAAAGGTTTGATGAAACCATGGCATTCCTTATTTTTATATAAGGAAACCATTATCCTAATGAATCCATATCATTAGCTATGTCAATTAACTAATAAATCTTCTCAAATATTTTTATAAAATATTTTTGCTACAATTTATCTTTGAATTTTGTGGCATTACCATTTTGTTTATCAATTTGAACCATTAACACTTAATGCAACAACTGGGGCACGAGCTTACTGCATCTCTAGGTTTCATTTTCTATATTTGTATAACTATATATTTCTTAGACTGTATTTACATCTAGTTGAGTCGATCACTTGTTAAAGTTGCATTAAACTAAAGCACTCTCAGATTATGCTATTTCATTGTACAATTTATGGCAGGCACACAAATTTCCAGTTCTGTTCCTTCCGTTATTCATTTTGTCCAATTATTCATTTAAATAGGTTCACCTGAAATGCTGGAGAAATTAAATGTTCTATCCACATTCATCCTAAATGAATTCATTGTGATTAATGTTACTAGAATGAATACAAAAAGAATTAATCATCATTAGAAAGATATTGAAAAGTGTTGCACTGACTTTTCAATCTTTAGTACAATGGTAGCTTGCTTGGCATTAGAGATGAACCGTGATCAAACTCCCAGATCTGAGCACCAGGAGGAATTTAGTTCTGTACCCTGACTTTTTTGGTTAATGCCCATCTCCCCTTAAAGAAACTACTTAATGTATCTGTTTTCCCAGAGCCTTATTTTAAGTTATTTTGTGCTCTGTAGTCTCTTTCAACCACAGCCATGAAGTAGGAAGATAGAGAAACTGCATGCCCGCTCCAGTTCACAAGCACATAAGGGTGGAAAATATGACCTTTATGATTTCATAGTGAAAAAGGATTACTAGGGGGGATGTACTGGATAAAGGTAATACATTGGATAACATGTGCTCCTTTTCTTTTCCACCACTTCTATCTCCCTCAAAAGAAATCCTGCATAGAGGTTCTACAATATTTAGAAAGTAACGAGCAGTGATTAAAAATTGAAACTATCTAATTGCTGTTCAATATTCAATATAAAATGAATTGATAAACTCAGTTTAATTGTTCTTGAAGCAGTTAGCTCTGGAACCCACAAGGGGGAAAAGAATTGTTGATTTAGTCCTACATGGTGCACAGGATCTGGTTGAAAAGGTGAATATAGCTGAATCACTCAATAGTGATCATAATGTAATTAAATTTAAATATCCTTGTGGAGGGAAAATGCCAAAGAAATTCAGCACAATAGCATTTAACTTCACAAAGGGGAACTACACAAAAATGAGGACACTAGTTAAATGGAAATTAGAAAGAACAATCAAGAGAGAAATCAATGCTAAATTTACAGTAAAAGAGGAGCTGGGGCTCAAACAATTTTTCACATTCATAACTTGATGCAGCAAGCCTAGAGGTGCCAGGACTATGAACTGTCAAGGCTAGAGGTGCCAGGGCTCAGTCCTTGCAACCCCAACCACAAATTAAGCACCAAGTGAAATGCATGAAAGCTGCACAGAAACTTCTAAAAACACCATAATAGAGGCTCAAGCTAAGTGTATATCCTCAATCAAAGAAGAGCCATAGGAAACAAACAAATAAAAAATGCCACCTTGGCCAAACAGAGTAAAAGAGGTGGTTAGAGGTAAAACGGCATCTTTAAAAATATTAAGTCAAATGCTACTGAAGACTATAGAAAGGAGACTAAACTGTGACAAGTCAAGTGTAAAAGTGTAATTTGGCAGGCTAGAAAAGAACTTGAAGAACACTTAGCAAAAGACACAAAAAGACATAACAATTTTTAAAAGTACATCAGAAGCAAAAAGTTTGCGAAGTAATCAGTGGAGGTCCTGGCCAATCAAGGTGCTAAAGGAACACTCAAAGAAGGCAAGGCTTCTGAAAAGAAGCTAAATTCTTTGTATTGTCTTCTCTGAAGAGGCTATGAGGCAGATTCTCACCCCTGACACATTATTTTTAGGTGACAAATCTGATTAATTGTCCCATATTAGGATATCAATAGAGGAGATTTTTTAATAAACTGATTAATTTAAAGAGTAATAAGTCACCAGGATCAGATAGTAGAGTTCTGAAAGAACTTAAATTTGAAGCAGAACTACTTACAGTGATTTGTAACTATCAGTTAAATCAGCCTCTGCCAGATGACTGGAGGATAAGACATGTGACATCATTAGTTTTAAGGGTTCCAAAGGCAATCCTGGCAATTGCAGATTCAGTGGGACTAACTTCAGTATCAGGCAAGTTAGCTGAAACCATAGGAAAGTACAAACCTATCAGACACATAGATGAATTCACTGTGTTAGGGAAGAGTAAACACAGGGAAATTATGCCTCACCATTCTATTAGAATTCTTTGAGGGAGGCAAACTAACATGTGAATAAGGTTGATTCATAGGATACAGCCTATTTTGACTTTCAGAAAGCCTTTGACAAGGTTCCTTCCCAAAGGTTCTTAATCCATGACTTCTTAATTTGCTTAAGAGGGAAAGTGTCTCATGGATCAGTAACTCATTAAAACATAGGTAACCAAGGGTAAGACTTAATAATCAGTTTTAACAGTGGAGAGGTAAAAAGCGAGATCCCTGAAGGATCTGTTGTTAGGATCAGTAGTGTTCAAGATATTCATAAATGACTTAGAAAAAGGGGTAAACAGTGGGCTGCCCAAGTTTGGAAAGTGATGGAAGTTATGCCATCTAGCTAGTTAAGTCCAAAACTGACTGAGAAGAGTTACAGAGGGATCTCACAAAACTGGGTGATTGGGTAACAAATGCCAGTTGAAAATCAATGTTGATAAATGCAAAGTAATGCACATTGCAAATTAATCTCAACTCTACATACAAAACGATTGGGTCTAAATTACTTATAACCACTCAAGAAAGAGACTGTGGAACCATCATGGATAACTCTCTGAAAACATCTGCTCAGTGTGCAGAAATAGCAACAAAAAAAAAAGTGTTAGGAACCATTAGGAAAAGGATAAATAAGAAGATAGAAAATGTCATTATGACAGTATATAAATCCATGCTACAGCCACATCTTGAATACTGTCTACAGTCTCAGTCTGCCACATCTCAAAAAGATATCTTAGAATTGGAAAAAATAGAAAGGGGCAACAATAGTGATTAGAGATACGGAAAAGATTGCAAAGATCAAGGGCCGGAAGTTTCATGAAGGTGCATGACAAGTCCCTCCCACCGCACCCCACCCCAAGCTCCTCTCCCAGTGTTGGAAAGTCAGAATCAGGGGATGGGTGTCTATGGGCCCATGTTGGCAGCAATGTTGGTGGTGGGAGTGGGGAATTTACAGTCCCATGTCAGTGTACAGAGGACAGGGAGCCTGTAGGTTCTCAGTAGCAGCTGGGCACACGTGGGAAAGGAGACGGGCAAAGCTGCATATAAAAGGCAGAGTGCACAGTGTTTTGAACTGGAAAGGGTCTGTCTCTGGCCAGGCTGCCCATATGCTGCTTAGACTCATTGCAGAAGCTGAGATTAAAAAGACTGGAACTGTTCAGTTTGGAAAAGAGATGACTAAAAGGAGGTAAGATAAAGGTCTAAAAAAATTGCAAATGATATTCAGACAGTGAATAAGGAAATGTTATTTACTCCTTCATATACCACAAGAACTAGCAATCATCCTGTCATGGAGTCTCATGGTCCACTGTAACTTCATAGGCCACTCAGCCCTACAACTGGGTGCCCATAGCTACTCGGCCCTCTGGCTGAGTACCACTGTCCATTCATCCCTTTTCAGCAGATAATCCCGCTCATGAATCTCAGCCACTAGTCCACAATGGTCATGAGTGCTGTGATGCTCCTGGCATTCTGGGGGACTGGCAAGGAACGAGGGCTTGCCCACTTCTCTGGGCCCCAGTCCGGGGACTCTACGTGCCATATCCTTGGCACTATCACTGCCACCTCCCTCTAGTCTCTCTCAAACAGGCTGTACTGCCCTGGGCCACTTCCTCCGCAGTCCTGACTTTCGTCCACACTCTTACCTCAGAGCCACTCCAGCCATTTGGCCTTGGTGTCTCGCTGGAGCCTTCACAGCCTTCTGTGCCATGCAGACCCCTTGCCTCTGGACCACTCTCTGGACCTCCAGTGCTGTCTGTACCATCAAAACCTCCTGGCTGTTGGTTAGCTCCCAGTGCACCCCTGTGAGCTGTCCATTTGTGAAGGCCAAAAGTGTAAGTCGGTTAAAAAAGAACTAGAGTTTATGGAAGGTAGGTCCATTAAGAGGAACTAGCCAAGATGGTCAGGCACGTAACCCCTTGCTCTGGGTGTCCTTAAACCTCTAACTGGTAGAAGCTGGAACTGGATGACAGAGGCTGGATCAGTTGATACACTGCTCTGTTCTGTTCACTCCTTCTGAAGCATCAGGCACCAGTCACTATCAGAACACAGGATACTGAGCTAGAAGGATCATTGCTCTGACCCAGTATAGACATTTTTATATTCTTAATCACAAGAGCTTGGAATTCCTGTGCAAAACAAAGAATCCAAAGTTAAACTGGGAGTGAAACTCAGCTAATTTTGGGGTTGTCAGTGAGGCTGTTGCTGGACATAAACATTTAGGCTCAGATCTTCAAAGGTATTTAGGTGTCTAACTTCCATTGAAATCAGTGAGTCTATGCTTGCAAGCAGCACTGTTTGCAGATGTGACATTCCTATTTATGGCTCTGATTCAGGTAGTTATTTAAACATGTGAGTTGTCCCACTTATGTCAAATTAGCCATATGCTTAATTACTTGCTAAATCAGGGTGCCTCTTTATCTTAAGGTTTTATAGCAGATAAAGAAGGAGGAATAGTGCTGGTGTTTGAGACAAAGATGAGCAAGTGTTCTTATTGGTTTGGCTTACAAAATTAATGTTGTTAACAGGATGGAGACTTTAAACAGATCTAAAGCACTTTATCCTGGAACCAAGCTAGCCCTTTTGACAATTAGGAAAGTTCCATCAACTAAACGATGCCTATGAATGTGATCTGCTCTATGTAACACCATCATCATGAGAAACAGTTGGACACCGATTTGTCTGCAGCTTTACTGAAAGGTTTATAACACAGCAAGTGGTAATCACATTAGCTGCCTTTATCACTTGCCCTGTATATTACATTAACATAATACAATTTTATAGCTTTAAGAAATATTAAACAGAAATGAAGGCAAGCGGTGCTTCACTAATGGATTTACAACATCTCTCATGCTTGCTCAGCTACAATGTCTATAATCAGACAGAATGTTATTTCCTTGTCTTTAGAAAGATTTGTTCATTTCAAACATTGTATAACTCTACTAAATATTTATCACCTAATCTGCTTGCTGAGGGATACAAACTACTGCAGCAATCCTTAATCCTGGTTTCAAACTATAGGAAGTCTCTCTGTCATATGTGTGTCCAATAGAGACAGAAAGACAGAGACCTCATGTGAAAGAGAGACTGGGAACCTGTAAATTAAGTACCCAAACCACACCGAGTTGACTACCTGACTCCCTTTGGCAACATCGTCTTTCTATTTGATTTCTACTAGTTACAGAATAGGTTCTGTTTGCCCAGTTGGGCAAGTCAATAAATAAAGCAAACAGGAAGATGCTATTGCATTTCCCTATCCTATTGTTTTTCTGGAGTTCCGGTAGGGAATGTACACAAATAAAACCATGCAATCTGATTTTAAAGTAGCACGTTATATTAAGTTCCTTCTATTACAGCATGGTTTCTTTAGGCCAACACTCAGATGGAAGTATGAAAGTGGAAGATGATAATGAAAGCAACCCCCATATATATGCATTTTAATTTCTGACTCAACTTGAGTTTGAGGCCAACCCAAATAAAAATGAAGGCTTTGAAAATGCATTATCTGAATATTTAGTAACAACCATATGATCACACTGCTTTCTCGTTCATAATTCCTGAGTTTTTGCTATCTATATCAGTACTTTAAATGTTCCTAAAACTTTTATTTGCCATAAATCCAATCTCCTTGCTTACTAGGAGCCTGGCCAAGGAAAAAGCTGAAGTGCTCAATCCATTTTTTGCTTCAGTTTTCGCAGGCAGGGTCAGCTCCCAGACTACTACCATGGGTGTGGCAGATGGGAGAGAAGAAGACAGGCCCTTGGTGATGGAAGGTCAGGTTAAGGACTGCTTAAAGAAGCTGGATGTGCACAAGTCCATGGGGCTGGACGAACTGCATCCAAGAGTGCTAAGGGAATTGGCCGATGAGATAGCAGCACCTCTGGCTGTTATCTTTCAAAACTCATGGAGAACGGGGGAGGTGCCAGAGGATTGGAAAAAAAGGAAACGTAGTGCCTATTTTCAAGAAAGGGAAAAAGGAGGATCCGGTGAATTACAGACCAATCAGCCTCACCTCAATCCCTGGAAAAATTATGGAGCAGATTCTCAGAGAATCCATCCTCAAACACTTAGAAGAAAACAAAGTGATCAGGAACAGTCAGCATGGATTTACCAAGGGTAAATCATGCCTGACCAATCTCATTTCCTTCTATGATCAGATGACTGGTTTTCTGGATGCAGGAAGAACAGTTGATGTGATATACTTTGATGTTAGCAAGGCTTTTGATACAGTTTCCCACAGCATTCTCATTGGCAAATTAAGGAAGTATGGGTTGGATAGGTGGACTATAAGGTGGATAGAAAACTGGCTAGCTCAACGGTTTCAGCATGTAGGAATCAATGGTTCCATGTCTAGCCGGCAACCAGTCACGAGTGGTGTGCCCCAGGGGTCGGTCCTGGGGCCGGTTCTGTTCAACATTTTCATCAATGATCTGGATGATGGAATAGACTGCATTCTCAGTAAGTTTGCGGATGACACCAAACTGGGGGGAACAGTAGACACATTGGAGGGCCAGGACAGGATTCATGGAGACCTAGATAAATTGGAACAGTGGGCCAATAGAAATCTTATGAGGTTCAATAAGGACAAGTGTAAAATCCTGCACGTGGGACGAAAAAACCCCATGCACCGCTACAGGCTGGGAAACATTCAGCTAAGTAGCAGCAGTGTAGAAAAGGACCTGGGGGTCATGGTGGATGGGAAGCTAGATATGAGTCAGCAGTGTGCTCTTGCTGCCAGAAAGGCCAATGGCATACTGGGCTGCATCAAAAGAAGTATTACCAGCAGATCAAGGGACGTGATTATTCCCCTCTATTCTGCACTGGTAAGGCCACATCTAGAATACTGTGTTCACTTTTGGGCTCCCCACTACAAAAAGGACAGGGACATGCTAGAGAGAGTCCAGCGGAGGGCAACCAAAATGATTAAAGGTCTGGAGCACAAGCCCTAGGAGGAAAGACTGAAAGCATTAGACTTATTTAGTCTGCAGAAGAAAAGATTGAGGGGGGATTTGATAGCAACCTTCAACTACTTGAAGGGATGCTCTAAGGAAGATGGAGCTTGACTGTTCTCGGTAATAGCAGAGGACAGAACAAGGAGCAATGGTCTCAAGTTGCAGTTAGGGAGGTCGAGGCTGGATATTAGAAAAAACTTTTTTACTAGGAGAGTGGTGAAGTCTTGGAATGAGCTGCCGAGGGAGGTGGTGAAATCTCCATCTTTGGAGTCCGGCTGGACAAAACCATGACTGGGATGGTTTAGTGGGAGTGGTCCTGCCTCTGGCAGGGTGTTGGACTAGATGACCTATGAGGTCCCTGCCAACCCTATGATTGTATGATTCTATGACCCATTGATCTGATGGAAAAATGTCCATCAACTTGCATGGACTTAGGATCTGTCTAATGGCCAAAAGGTTAGTGTGAGTTCTGAATGCGAATGTGTGTTCAGCTTTAACCACTAGGATGAACGTTTAAGGTGAGTGGTGGCTCCTTTTCCTCTTCTAGATGTTTTGTGTAGAGCCAGGCTCATTTGTACAAGTTACTGAAACCATTTCTACATAGTCTCTGAAGCCAGGAAAGAGGTTCCCTTTCGTGGATCACTAGTGGAGGTATGTACCCATCTCTGAGAAACAAGCAAGAAATAGCAGTACATCAACAACTCCCATTGGCTAACTGAGACAGGAAGCTACCTAACATTTTGGGTTTGGTGATTGAATTCTAAGGTTCCTCGCACAAACCATTCATGGTGTAGATAGCCTAGGTGGCTATGTCTACCCTGGTAAATTGGTCCACTCTAAGGAAGCTTAGCTCAAACTAATTTAGCCTTTGGCTTCACTAGGTTTTGCCTAGTCTGAACTGAGAAATATCTTAGTTCAGACTAGGTGAATGGCACTTGTCTGGACTTACTCATTTAGTTCTAACTTTAGTTCGAACTAAGCATGTGCAATAAACGAACTAATGGTTAGTTCAAACTTAAAAAGTTTGAACTAAGCCTTTAGTTCAAATGAATTGCACGTTCTAGCTCAAAATAAAATTTTAGTTCAAACTAGAATGCATGGCTAGTTCGAACAAGCTTGAGGTTGATTCAGACTAACCTCGAACTTCTTTAGTTCAAACTAGCAAGTCTGAACTAAAATTGATGATGTAGACAGCTGATATGGCACCTAACTCAGGATTGTCCCTGTGCTTTTCTTAGATGCCTGAAACTTAGGTTCCATGATACTCAGCATTTCAACTCCTAAACCCCTTTGTGGATTCCACCCAATCTCCTTAAATAATTCAGCTGTAGTACTATTGGATTTTCTTTTAATAGCTCATTTTTCTGAAACTGGCTTTCAGGGTACAAATGGGATTTACATTTATTGGTCTTCCATGCATTTCTTATTTCTCTATTCAGTGTTCTCTTATAGATGGGTTTCATGACATGCATTTCCCCAGCTGAAATAAAACAGAAATTAAAATAGCATTTTGGGGGTGGGGGTGAGAGGAAAGGGTCTTCCAGTTATTTCAGTGTTCATGTATGTAGTTGAACTTGTCATAGAGTGTTGTCATCCATGAAACAGATAAGCAGAAATTCCAAAAATGGCTAACAAAAGGAATGTATTTATTCATTTTTAATGCTTATGGAAGATGAGACTCCCTGCCTAGCCCAGAAGGGGCTGCCTATCCTCCCACAGAGCTAAAAGAAGGCACATAGGAATGTCACAGACCCACTGAACAGTATACACAAATACACTTTCATAGATAGAGCTTGGTACTTTCTTTCTCTTATAAAAAGTAAGGAGACTGGAGGAACACTCCTTGCTTTGTCGCCACAGGGGCTTACGATTTGCTTTCAGGGGGAAGTTTCCATTCAAAATAGTCAGCATCTCTAGGCCTACTCCTGTGCTGACTCTTCTCTGTTCTGACTAGAGACAGCTCTCAACATTATTATTTTGCTATATCAATGTTTGAAAGCTGAACTGGGCATTGTGTGCAGGCTAACATATTCTTTCACCATCTCCTTCTGCCCTTGGAGATTGTTTATTGGGAGCCAAGGAGGTGGAAAAGATCTGTTTTCCTATTGAAAAAAAAGCCTCCTAAGAGGCAAGAAGTGAACAGATAAAAATGCCTGTCTTCCTAAAGGCACATGACAGGCCACAGAGAGTTTTTGTTTTAAGTTGCTTTTCCAGCACACAATTCACATGATTAAAATCAAAGCAGTATATGTAGGGCCTGTATATTAGCTACTGCACTCAGGGGAGCAATGTGATCTGTCAGTGAAGAGTAACTTAAGCTATGTTTACACTAGCAAATTAGTTCAAATTAAGAAGCCTTAATTCAAACTAATTTGGACCCTGTCTACACAAGGCTCTGCCTAGTTCAAACTAAAAAATGTTTGCTAAAGTTTTGCTTAGTTCAAACTAGTTAGTTTGGGCAGTTAGTTCAAACTAACTGCTTAGTTCGAACTAGTTTGTTTAGTTCAAACTAGCACAATGTTGATATGCTAGCTTGAACTAAATAAGTCCAAACTAGTGGTTAGTTTGAACAAAGCACACTTTTTTAGTTTGAACTAACTGTGCTTTTTTAGTTTGAACTAAAAGTTCAAGCTAAAAAAAAGCCCTTCGTTTAAACTAACTTTCAAACTACTTAGTTTGGACTAACCAAGTCCAAACTAAGATTTACCCACCTGTAAAATGAAGAGTTATAATACTTTCCTCACAGGCATATGCTGAGGCTTAATATTTTCAAGTGCTTTGAGATCCTTGGACTAAAAGTAGAATAGAAGTGCAGATAGTTATTGTAGCTCTGGAACTGCATAAATGCAAGTAGCTTGGTAAATTAGCTACATAGCAAACATAGAACACTAGGAATTCATATCTTGTGCTAAATGCCAATGGTTTTTGCAAGCATCAAAAAGAGAATGCTTCATCATTGGTTGTGTGGTATGAAAGCTGTGATTTCCTGTGTCTAGCTCCAGAAGATTGCAGCTGGAATCTATAACGCATGGGAGGTAACAATTCTCACCTGTCATGATTTGCTGCCTCACTCTTTTCTGCTTTCTGAGGGGGTGAAACGTAATGCAGCACCAACAGTTGATATATTTGCCACTTAAAAACTAATTTAGACATTAAAAGAAGTCTTCATGTAACAGATTTCAATCATCTGTGCAACACAGCAAGCTTTGATTTAGGCAATCAAGATTTTCTTTATGTTTAATTGTGTACATTTTTTTAATTCAGGCAATGAGTTGTCAGCTTTTCATGTGTTTTTTAAAGTCCCATCAGTGGATGATCTAAAGTGCTGTTAATTATCAATTAAATTTTGCTCAGAGTAAATTGTAAAAAGTTCAGATGAACCCAATTAGGAAGAATGTAGCTTCCCTGTGCACTTCTTGGCTCAATTATTTTAAAGTATATAATACCACAAGGAAATAATCAAAAATTTCATATCAGTTATAAATGTGCTTATAAAACAGCATGCTAAAAAGTAATAAATGCACAATGTAGAAGTAAGAAAACGTACAGAAATATTTATTTATTTTGGATTTTATTAGTTCTTGCATGCAATACACGTCATTGTCATAAGAAAGATGACCTCTCAGATTTAGAGACCCTGAAATCCTCATACTACCAATTAAAAATCTGTCAAATAAAATATTATTTAGGTAGCCTCTGTACCTCCATTTTATAGTGTAGCCACTGTAATACATTTAAGTGACTGATCTGTTAGTTAAACCTTCAACACTCAAGTCATGTTCAGTTTCATAAGGGAAGTTAGGAATTAGTAAAACTGCAGCCATCCCATCATATACTTTGATACCTTCAGTTCTCACAAGCAAGCCTGAGTTAGTGCCATTGTATAGTGCCTTTCATTTACATGGCACTTCAGAGAGCATAGATGAGATACACAGTCCTTGTCCTGAAGATCTTATTCACCAAAATGAGACAAGACAAATACAGAAGGAAACTTATGACAATATTGCAAGACAGGGCACATGTGGTCCCTAGTATTATGAAGAAGAGAGGATGGATTTTGTACGGAGAGGTGGCAGAGGACTTTGAATGACAAGAGACAGGATGCATGAAGGAGGTCAGCAAGACTCTCAGAGGTAAGAGACAGTATGAGAGAAAGTCAAAAATGAGATGGGCACACAATGAGGAAAGCCTGTTCTGTGTGTTTCTGGAGAGAAAAGGAGTACAGAGGATCACCAGGATTCTGAGGACCTGCGTAAAGGAAATGATCCCCTACCAGAGAATTGCTGAAACTGTGACAGCTGCCATATGGCTCTCTCTCCATTTGCTCAACAATTACCACAACAACCCTTCAATCCTGTGTGTACCGCTCTCACAGAACTTGTTTAGTAGGCCTTAATTCTTAATCCATGCTGGGCATGACTTGTGCAGATCTAAAAAAAAGATGAGTTTCAAAGTAAAGGAGATTGTGTTTCAGTGATGTCATCCTTGCTACAGTTGGAATAAGCGACACAAAGCAATGCTTGTACCTCAAAGCAGTGTAACCAATGCATATGCCATATTTTAGACTTGAAAATACATGAGTTGGGTACTCACAGAGATTAGCAGTAACTTAGCCAGCTTCAGTGTCAGATTTGAAATGGTGACTAATCTGAGGCTTATATTTGGTAGCCACAACGTTAAAGATTGGCACCTTCACTGCATGAATGAATATTTGACCTCATTGTTGCACTCATACATATGATCTGTCAGTGAAATACGTAAGATTTGCATGTATTTTAAAACATAGTGAGAATGGTAGGATTCATAGAGCTTCTCCATAGATATTATAATTAGGGAAATATTAGTCTGATGTTCATAGATATTGAAACATACCTGTTACCCTCTGACAATGGCCTTCAGCAGGGCAATGTCAGAGCATGTCAGTGGGTTAAATGATATGCTTTTGTATTTTAAAATGCACTAACTGAAGGCAGGGCCATAACTAGGCCTTCTGGCACCCAGGGCAAGCGGCCCCTTGGGAACCCTTTGACCAGGGCCCCGATCCCACTGGGGCCCAATCCATCTCAGAGGTGGGAGCCAGATCAAGTTCCATCACTGGGCAAGGGCAGCCAGGGGCCTGGTGGAAGGTGCCTTTCCCCGCTGTGATGTGAGCATGGCCAGAGGCCCAGTGGGGTGTGCCCCCCCCCACCAGGTGAGCACAGCCAGGGGCATGGTAGTGCCTCCCATGCTGCCCAACAAGTGCAGCCAACTGAACAACCAGCCGGGGCTGGCATGTTCAAGGACAGGGCAGGAGAAAACTCCACCAGCCCCTGCCTGGCTTGCAGAGGCTGAAGGCTCATTCCTTTTTGAGACCTGGTAGGGTCTGGTGGCACCCTCTGAAATTCAGCACTGGGGGCTTTGCCCTATTTCCCCTGCCCTAGTTACAGTCCTGACTAAAGGTTTCCTGTACAAGATGCTAACATTGTGGTTACAGAAAGCATGAGTTTAGAAGCTCTTCTTTAATAGTTTGCTCTCTTGGATATATTTCTAAGCAGATACTTATCACATACTACACACTGAGGACTCTTCACCTTTTTCCTCCCTCCCACAGTAAAGAGGGAAAGAAATCTAAAAGGTGACCAGTCTAGAAGGGCCTATGTTCTTTCTTATCTTGATAGCTGTATACATCAGAAGCGATTTTCCCACCTGAGGTTTTAGAATTTTATACCAAAGTCCATTTCTCCTCTTCTTTAATGTTCTTAAATTTCCTACCTTCACTTAGCCCCAGAAGTGGCTGCATTTTAATACAAAGAACCTATATTTTCAAAAGTGGCTGGCTGTTTTGCAAGGAGGGTGTTTTGTGTCTCCTTCAAACAGCCAGTGTACATGCTCAATTTAATGCACAAAAAAGTGCACTGATTTTTGGAAGGCGTGACTCAGCACTTTCTGAAAGTCAGACCCTTTTATTTTGTCTTATCTGTTCCACACAAAATCACTTCTCACTTTTCAATACACAGGCGGTAATATATTGTTGTCAGCTATCATCATAGTTGGTGTTTTCTTCTTAAAGCCCTAGTTTTGAGTCACATGTTTACTGAGAATCTCAGCTTTTTTTTTTTTAAGCATGGTTTTAGCCTTCATAGTTATGGAGAAAAGCTTGACAATGTGATCTAAGTGCATCCTTGAGGTTCAGAGACAAGATGACGAAAAACATCATAAAAAATCTTATTTTTGAGGTCTGACTCAGGACTTTTGAATACTTGGAATAGTTTATGTAGTCATTTGAGATACTTCAAAGTGAAATATTATATAAAAATCATTCAGGCAGGGTATGTCTACATTGAAAAGGGTTTTTGAAACAAGGAGGCTTATTTCGAAAAATCTTTTTACCTGTCCATGTTGGCATTGTGTTATTTCAAAATAAGCGTGTCTTTATTTTGAAAAAAATGAAACGCTATTTTGAAATAACTAGCCCTGCTTTTCTATCAAAAGAACAATTCTTTCAAAAAAGCTATTTCAAAAAAAGCCATTCCAAGCTGTGGAACTGGCTTTTTTTTGAAATAATGGCCCTATACTGTTCTCTGCCTTCCTCTATTTCAAAATAGAGCGTCTAGTGAAGGCTCTCTATTTCAAAATAATAATTCCTATATTATTTTAAAATAGAGGCTATGTCCACACACAAGCCCTTGTTTTGAAACAAGCCGTTTCGAAACAAGCTGTTTCGAAATAAAGGCCTTATTTTGAAACGCCTTATTTTGAAGTAACAAAAAGCTATTTCGAAATAAGGAAAAAGGAGGGAATCGAAATAGCACGTCCACTGTGACATGCTATTTCGAAATAGGAGAGCGAAGGGTGAGGGAGGCCCTATGCTGGGTCGGGGACGCCCCGCCCCCGGGCTTCTCCTTTCCCCCCCGTGGCTCCTGCCGGGAGCGGTGGGGCTTCTCCTGCCCCCCCACAGCTCCTGCCGGGCATGGGGGGGCTTCCCCTCCCCTCCGCGGCTCCTGCCCAGGGCAGAGGGCCTTCCCCAGCATGGCGCCAGAGAATTCCCCACGCCCGGCAGGAGCTGCGGGGGGGGGGAGCCCCCCCACCTGGCAGGAGCCTCAGGGGGAAGGGGAAGCCCCCCCGTGCCCAGCAGGATCTGCGGGGGGCAGGGGAAGCCCAGGGGTGGGGCGCCCTGGGCTTGAGAGCAGCCCCAGCCACCTTCCCCCCTTTCCCCTTGCCGGGGGTAAGGGGGCTAAAGGGGCTGAGACTCCCTCCCCCCTTGCTGCCAGCAAAGGGAAGCGGGGGGGGGAAGCCGGCTGGGGCACCCTCCAACCCCCTGCACCCTACTCAGCACCCTGGCCAGGGTGCTGAAGGGGGGATGGGACCAGGGCTGTCTTTAAGGGGGGGCAGGAGGGGCAACCACTCTAGGCCCCGTGCTTTGGGGGGCCTTGTGTTTTTGCGGGATCCCACACAGCCAGCTGGAGTAAGGAAGCAGGGAGCTTCTTCAAGCTGTGGGACAGGGAGCAGCTCCGGCTGGTCAGGGAAGGGGGAAGGGAATTGGGACAGGCAGCGTTTGGTTACAGTAACTCTTGACTTAAGTAGCCACCTTCCCACAACTGCTCCCTGAGGGGAAGAGCAAGGGCAAGTGTTGAGGTAAAACTTATGGAGCCAGCCTCAGTCAAGCAAACAGGGACAAAGTCAGGAGAATGTCACATCCCCAACCTTTACAAAACAGGACCTTCTCTTTGAATTTACATCAGCATCTCCAGAAAGTGTTTGAGATATTAAAGAACTTTTTTCCTTCTACATTTAACAAGTTTTCAGTCTTCAGGGATGTCTTTTTGAGCAAACTTCTCTGTGCAGATAATGATCTATTATACCTGAGAGAGAAGACCCCAGGCTAGCACTCATATGGAAGTACTGGGTTTTTAGGGTTAATGGCCATCAATCAACACATTAAAGAAGTTTTTTGTCCTTCCTTCTGCACTGTTAGTATGCTCCATTGTCACTGATTGCAGTCAGACCACCCGTCCCAAAACATGGCAAAGAGGAAAGCAACTGTGGCCATGTGGGTCTAGTTTAGTGAAACAAACAAGGAATCCTTTGGCACTTTTAAAGACTAACAAATTTATTTATTTGTTAGCTTTTAAAAGTGCCACAAGACTCCTTGTTTGTTTTACATCAGGGTATCTGAGAGCAGGCCAAAGGTCCCTTGTTTCTTCCTCTCATCCTCAAATGCACCTGAGTTTCATTATTTAGATCACCTGCAAAGCAATAAGGAATGTATGAATACATATATTAAAATAAGATGGAAAAGGAGAGAGTCAGGCAGCATAAAGGAAATAACATACATTAGACAATTGGAATCCAGTGCTTTAAGGTGAGCGAGGACCTGAATTTATTTCTTGATATCATTCAAAAATAGCTTCCCTTTCTCTGAATTTTCAATTTAACAAAAACTTGATCTAAGAAAAATTATTAAACTTGTAAAATTGTGTGCCCATCTTGAACAGAAAACCAAAACCACAAAGAAGAGTACCTCCAGATGCTCCTGTCCACTTGGCTGTGAGGTTGATGAAACATCACCATGACACATTCACTATTGCCTACCCTAAACATCAAAAATAGTCACAAGTCTGGCTTAAATATATCATTAAAACTCACCTAAAAATAAAGAGATGTTTAAAGAAATAATAAACAGGGGGAGCTATTTTCTTTGACTTCTGGGTCCTGATCCTTCTGGATAAAGTCAGGTCATGTTTTTCTGCTTCTCTCTGCAACTTTTTAGCCTCAGGGCTAGAAACTTATGATTTTATTAAAGAAAAATTATGACACTGCCAGTGTTCCCTCTAAACTGATGATGCAGCTGAACAAATTATGGGTGCACTTGGGGAGCCAGCAGGCAGCAGGGAAGAAGCCCATTGGGGCCTGGAGAACCAGCAGGGAACTTGCTCAGCTGTATCATCAGCTTAGAGCTGTGGGTACCAACCTTTCTCAGGCTGGGGACCCCTTTGTAACAAAAAAAAAATCTTTGCGGACCCCCCTGGCTGATTATGTAATCTGGCCTGCACGGGCAGACTCTGGCCTGCACCAGTGGGACAGCTGGTGAGCAGCGTTGCCACCACCATTGCCCACACCACCGGGGAGCTGAGCCATGGCAGCTGTGGCCCCTTGCCCTTGCCCCTGCTGGGGAGCTGCTGTGGCTTCATCCCCTGCCAGGATATATCCACAGAAGGGGAAAGGCAGCTCTGGCAGGGAGCATCAGGGCTGTAGCTGGATTCTGGCCCTGGGTAGAGAAAGGCTCCACAGACCCCCTGAAAAGTGTCCGTGGACTTCTGGGGGTCCCCAAACCACAGGTCGGGAACCACTGGCTTAGAGGGAACATTGCGCTGCAAAATTTAAAATGGGGGGGGGGGTCCGCACAAACTGATTCACCCTGGGCCCTGCTCCCCCTTAGGGACGGCCCTGGGTGGAACCTTCCCCCAGGGTGCTATGCACCCTGGGAGGAAGGTCTTTGTTATTTTGAAACAAGGATTGTTTCAAAATAACATGTCCAAATGGCTTATTTCGGAACAACTCGTTTTGAAATAACCCTCCTTTCGAAAGCAAAGTGGTTTAAGTTGTTTTGAAAGGAGGGCTCTTGTTTCGAAACGAGGAGCTCCCTCCTTTCGAAAGAAGAAAACGTGGTGTGGACATAGGGAATTTTATTTTGAAACAACCGGTGTTGTTTCGAAATAAAAGCCCTGTGTGGACATACCCAGAAAGTCGTCTCTAGACTCTGATTTTGAAACAATAAATTATAAATAATTCTATTTTGAAATAATTATTTTGAAATCAATTCAAAATAGTTATTTCAAAATAACTATTTCAAAATATCTTTGGCAGTGTAGACATAGCCTAAGGCAGCTTATTCTTGTAAATGCTATCTGAATGTTTTTATGTATGCTGTACTTCACAGTTTTCGTGAGTTTGAAACATGAACACAAATGTTTAAGGAATTTAAGTATCTGTTCTTCAAGCTGTAATTGTTTGTTAAAAAGCTGACACTTGACTAGAATCCCAAGATATTAAAGAGACAGTGTCACTTTAAAAACATTTTAAGTTGTTCTTCAGCCCTAGAAATGAAACTGGTTGCTTCAGTTTTGCAGTTGTTTTGGGGGTGTGAACTAGGCAGCTTGTACAGCCTGGTACTTGCTGTCTGCATGTTGTATACCTAATCACAGTGACATTATCATGTTCATGCACAGCTCCAGAAACTCAGTTCTTAATATTCCTAAAGACTGTAATATAGACCTCTGATATCACTGCTTTTGCACTGGTCCGGCTCCACAAACTTCAGTAATGGAATGTAGCCCTGTGATATGACCTTGGAGAAATCATTTCTCTGCTCCCATCACTACATTAGCCCTCTCTCCTATACATTTGTCATGGTGGCAGCGCTTTTTCATGGATTTGTGTCCATACCTAGCAAAACGGGAAGACAGTCTTAATCTGATCTATAGTATAATAAATAACAGTTGTAAGGATAATCCTAATTTATAGACATGCCAACAAAATCAGTAACAGGCCAGTTGGCTATAGAAATGGGAATGTGAACACAGTTGTTCTAAGTAGTATATTTCTCTAATTAAAAGTGACAGCTATTTTCAGTACCATGTGTGCTTTAGGTTTGTGTTCATTTTACCCACACAGTCTCCACTTTCTTGCTCACCGAGCCTATCCTTTCTTACCACCAATGGCTAGGAATTACTACTATTGTTCTCAACCCCTATCTGGCCAGTAAATTTCTCCCCCTAGTAGTTATCTACTTTACTCTGCCATAAACACCATTCCAGCCTCAAGCTTATTCTCTGGTCCGCTTCTGGATTATCTCTACTGTGCCATGTATCCTCATTTAACCTACTTCCACTTTTCTTCTATTTCGGAGCCTTAGCCCATCTTCCTGCTTTTGACATATACCTTCAGCAGAATCCAGGCACTAACCCCTTGCTTCCTTTCTGTGCTTCAGCCTATGTTCCCACCTTTCTCTACCTTACTTTCTAGCCTTTGAATTCCTCAATATTACCTCTAATACCCAGAACACTTCCAATTAATTCCCCCAAAGCACATCTCCTTGCTTACCTCCAGGTAACCAATATCTTTTATTAGTTGAACAAATCAGTGACACCACAAAGACCTTCCTTAGAATTGCTCTTAAATCCCCAATTTGGTGGCCATTTCCATAGGTGTGTAAAGTTAAGCATGTGCATGCTCTGTCTCCCCCCCCCCTTGACTTCATGTGTGCTAAATTAACCTTGTGACTAAAATCTTACTAGTTTAGGGCCTAATTTAGCAATTGCACTTATTTAAAGGAAGAGTAGAGCAGTGCTTAACACACTTGCGTGGGCTCTAGAAAAATCTGCTTTCAAATTCTACTCTACCACATCCAACCTGTGTTACCTTGGAGATATGTTATTCTGGGTGTTGTGTAAAAAATTATTCAAGTGACTAAAGGTTCTGATAGGGATTTTTAGCAGTAACTATCTGCATTTGGTCATCTGTATCTAATTGTTATTCCAAGTATCAATGTAGAGAACTTTCCTAGCACACAGAAATGTTGTGATGATAAATAGATAAAAGAATGTGAGACACTCAAATACTGTGGCAATGAAGACCACATATATACCTAACATAGATTTTAATCAAGAATGTGATGTTATCTTGAGGATTTTGGCTGATATATGAATAAGGATAGATTCCACAGTATCCAGTACTGTTTATTAGAGTCATAACCCACCCACAGAGCTGTAGTTTGGCCTGGTTAGATTGATAGGAAGAACTGAATGATTTTGTAGCCAAACAAATAGTGCCACATTTTGTGAGGTGATACTTTTTAGCCCTTATGTTTCAGGGAATGTTGGAGATAGTGGGATGGGGAATGACCTCATTGGCTATGTCTACATTACAAAATTAGTCCGGACTAAGCAAGCTTAGTTTGGACTAATTTGAACTTTGTCTCCACTAGGCTTTGCCTAGTTTAAACTAAAAATTTTTTAGTTCAAACAAGCAAGGCTTAGTTCAAACTAGCTAGTTTGAACGGTTAGTTCAAACTAACTGCTTAGTTCAAATTTAGTTTGAAATTCAGTTTGAACTAGCATGATGTAGTAAGGCTAGTTCAAACTAAATAAGTTTGAACTAGTGGTTAGTTTGAACAATGAGTGGTTTCTTAGTTCAAACTGATTTTTAGTTCAAACTAACTGCTTTTTTAGTTTGAACTAAAAAGTTAGTTTGAACTAAAAAAAGCATGGTTACTTTGAACTAAAAATTAGTTCAAACTAAAAAAAGAAAAAAACTGCTTAGTTTGAACTAAGTTTGAACTACTTAGCTAAGACTAAGTAAGTCCAAACCAAGGTTTTAAATGTAGACTTAGCCACAGACTCTAAGGTCAGAAGGGACCAGTATGATCATCTAGTCCGTGGGTCTCAAACTCATGGCCTGCATCGTGCATTCAGCCCATAAAATTATTTTGCATGGCCTGCAACAACACTATTATTATCAATATTTGCAATCTCATTCTATGGATAGGTTTCAGCAGTGCAGCCCTTGGGCTAACATACTAGTCCTCATTCAGCCCTCGTGGTGATTCAAGTTTGCAACCCCTGAGCTAGTCTGACCTCCTGCACCATGCAGGCCACAGAACCTCACCCACCCACTTCAGCAATAAGCCTCTAACCTATGACTGAGTTATTAAATTCCTCAAATCATGATTTAAAGACTTTAAGATGCAGAGGATTCACCAGCAGGGGAGCCATTGCCCATGCTACAGAGGAAGTGGCAAAAAACCAGAGCCCAGAACCTCAGAGGGTTCATCCCTCATAATAAAAGGTTAAAACAAAACAAACTTGTATATGCAAAATTCACCATTTCAATTTTTTTGTTTACAAAAATCTCACCTATAGTTAGATACTACATTACCGCACAAAGAAGAACTGAACCATCAGAGTGCTGCTTCTTACTGCATCACTTGGATTGGATTGTAATAATATACACAATATTTAGGCCAAGATTTTAAAAAATGAATAGTGAGGCAATTTAAAAGGATTTTTTTCTTTTTTTGGAAAGCACTGACCATCTGCCAACTGCAAATCAGGCTCTTCTAAGGTATCTCAAGTTGTCCACCCACAATCACCAATCATTTTTGTAAATATAGGCCTTGAATTAGCTCGTTTACAAAGAAAATTATTTTAGGTCCCTAATTTAGTAAATTCAAGGAAAGTAAATAAACTTCTGCTCCTATCTGAAGTAAACTCTGCCTGTGCTTTCTGAGCTCTGAGAAGAAATGATTCAAACCTATGTAGTCATCTGAGTATTCCTGAAGATAAAGTATGTTTAAGCTGTAAAAGACATTTATTTCTTCTTATTAGCAAAGATTTATAGTAGGAAGAAGTTCAGACCTACAAGGAAATTAGCTTCTGTCACACTAAATGATGTATCCTGTCAAAATAAACCTTTGAGAAGTTTGCTTATAAATCAAGAAATGCATAATTTTTATATTTAACACCATAGATTCCTTTATGTAAAGAGGTATTTCCCCCCAAATTCTGAATTGTATGCAAGTTATGGAGTTTCTTTAATTATTCCATGGCAAAATTGTACTTAGAATTAACATATCAAGGTTAGGTACTGCAAAATATATACCAGGAGGATAATGTAATTGAAGAGATAATGAACTGCAATAGGAAGAAGTGAAATCATCCCTTGGGAGAAAAACTGCATCATGAGACCTTTTAGTTCGTCAAGTTATCAGAGGAAAGGCTACAGTGGTCTTTGGCAAGAGTTTGCATAAGCTAATGAATAAGAAAGGAATAGAAGCTTATACTTCATTAGTCTGACACTAAATCAATCACTTTTGATCAACTTTTGTGTTGGATTCCAATATGAAATTGAGCGGTTATATCGGTGGGTCAAGAAGAATTGCTTTGTGGAAAAAAAAAAAAAAGATCAAGGCAAAATCGTGCCTGCTTCTGGTTCACAAATGTATTATTGGGAGAATTTAATACTCATGAGAGAGTGAAGGACTAATAGTGTTGGCAAGAGTTTGGAATAACACAAGCTTTTAAATTCCTCTATTAATGCAAAGTGATGAAGTAAGGTAATACACTGTGCTAAGTTTTTTTAAAACCCTTTATTGATTGCACTTAAATGCCACTTGATTTTCTTATTTTCCCAGGAGGCTAGAATCCAACATTCTTATTCTCCTGTCAGTTATACTTTGTATAACTCAGCTTTCTTGAACCAGCTTAGAAGACCAATAAGGGTCAGTGCTGAAAGTTACAGGAAAGTGCCATTTTGTCTACTCTTGAACTATTGTCCACTTCAGAAAGTTTCACAGACAATGAGGTGGTGCCCTCCTCTTGAAAGGGAAAAGAATTAAAGGAGATCATTCAATTTTCATAAACAGTGTGAGGGGTATTTTAAATGAGAGGATAGGAGGGAGTGACTGACTGTAAAGATAAGCATTGCCAGGTGTGCTGTTGAACAGCTATGAGAGGTCAGTAGGAGTCACACAAATAGCACTGCAGAAATATTGATAAATTACACTCAACTTAATTAAGCAGTCATCCAAATAGTATGTTCTGTTTAACATGGGAATTTCCAGCTGATCATTTCAGTATAAAACATCAGTGACTTAATAGACAAAAAATAAAGGTTTGGCCAAATATTGAGTTATTTAGGAGCAGCTATTGCACTTTGACTTCACACACAATTTTAATCTAAAACAACTTTCAAGTGTAGACCAGCCCAAAGATTAGGAGCTTTCCTAGTGTGAACTACTATCCAGAGGTTTGTAGAAAACTAGTGTTTTTTTAAGATAACACAGTTTGTGCCCTTCAAATTGTTTCTTCAAATGAGTGCTTATTAACCCTCATGTAATTTTAAAAATTGTTTTAACCTTTGTATTATGCTTTTTAATTGTTTGAATAATCTTGTTAAATGACATAATATGCCTAATTCCAACAATACAAATGAAGACCAAAACAAACAATAAGCTGGAGCTCAGCATGTAGATATGGCTACACTGTAATAAAACACTCACAGCTGACCTGTGTTAGCTGAGTTGGACTCAAGGTGGACTATAAAATTGTAGCATAGACATTTGGGCTTGAGCTGGAAACTGGTCTCTGAGACTTCACAAGAGGAAAGGATCATGGAGTCCAGGATTTGGTCCAAGCTCAAATGTACTCTACACTGCAATTCTATAGCTTCTCAGTATGAGCCCCATAAGCCTGGCAGGGCCATCTGGGGCTGTGCTGTGGGTCTTTCATTGCAATGTAGACATACCCTCAGAGCATGATTCCCTACTCCTTTGTATTTGTGAAACCATTTACACAAAGGGAGTGTAAAGTGATTCTGATTCAGTAGGCTGCTAGAGCTTCTGTGCATCTCCCTGAAGAGGCTTAAGGGGTCATGAAGGGTGCAAAGAATTAGTGGGTCAGGACTTCAAACGCTTACACACAATGGTTGCCAGGCATATTCTCTCAGTCTTACTGCTCCTACCTGTACCTGGTTGTGGGGGCAGAGAACAAGAAACAAAAAAGCAATTCACATTATAAAAGTGCCTCTATCAACAAAATATGTTCTTGTCAGCCTCTGGTTAATTGCTTAGTTTGGACATGTCTAGTTTGATCAGGCTGTTTCCACTTCGAAGGGTTCCATGTACAGAATGTGAATGGACACCGGCCATACTTACTTTCAGTTTTTGTTTATGAGTAATATCAGTCATTAAGCAACTGACCTTCTGAGAACTCACAATGAAGCAGTGTACAGGAAATTTGTCCCATGCTTTATTTGGAAGATCTTGTACTGCAGATTGCAAATCTTAGGCTGATTGTAAAATAACCTTTTTGCAAAAGGAGGTCTGGTTGCTTTATACTATAGGAAAATTGTATTCCTTAAATTTCCTAAATTCTGGCTCAAAGCCAACTGGAATCTTTCCATTAATGTCACTGGGCTTTGATTCAGGCCCCTACTGGGCACAGGAATAAGATATTCTGTTTTAAAGAAACTGTTGTGTAAAAACATGTTATACAGATAGTTCTGCATGACTACCTTGCCCTCTATATGAAGGACAATGGGGAAAACCAAAAACCCAGCTTTTCCTTTCACCAAATAAAATATGCAACATAAGGCAAAAAGATTAGCCATTTCAGAGAGATAGAAATGTTTGGAGACATTTTATAAAACATAATGTGTTGCCCCTGAGGCTGTGGTCCTGCAAACAGTTTCCAGACCTAAATGTTCAGGATCTGCCTACACCATTTGCAGACCCAATATTATGTTTCTTGGTTTAAAAATGATAAAGATTTAAGGTTCATTTTTACAGCTCTGAATCCTTTAGTTTTAAAGTTTAAATGAGATATGATGAGTGAAGAAGTAGATTCAGGCTGAATTGTCATTTGTCTTCTGTACCCCCATACCTATGTCTGTATTAGCAAGGCTGTATGTAATCTGGTGCATAAATTGGTCTTTGGCCCATTCAGCATCATGCCATGGAAGCTGTCTCAGAACAGCTGTACTGGAAACAGGAGACCGGTACGAAATTTCATGAGTTAGCAAGGCCTAGATTTCTAGAACACAATGGGTAGTAATCAATGGCTCACTGTCTAGTTGGCAGCCAGTAAGAAATGGAGTGCCACAGAAGTCAGTCCTAGGGCTAATTTTGTTCAACATCTTTATTAATGATCTGGAGGATGAAATGTAATGGACCCGCACCAAGTTTACAGATTACAGGAAGATGGGAGGGAATGGTAGACACACTGGAGGACAGGGATAGAATACAGAGTGACCTAGATAAATTGAGTGATTGAGCCAAAAGAAATCTGATAAGATTCAACAAAGAGAAGTGCACCATCCTACACTTAAGACGAAAGAATCTCATGCATTGATACAGACTGGGAACTGACTGGATAGACAACAGTTCTGCAGAAAAGGATTTGTGGGCTACAGTGGATGAGAAGCAGTATATGAGTGAACACTGTGTCCTTATTGCTGAGTAGGATAAGGGCACATTGAGCTACATTAGTAGGAGCAATGTCAGCCAATCAAGGAATGTGATTATTCTCCTCTATTCAGCATAGATGAGGTCATATTTGGAGTATCATGTCAATTTTGGGCCCAGCCCCACTATAGGAAGAATGGGTACTAATTGGAAAAGTTCCAGTAGAGGGCAACAAAAATGATTCCGGCCTGAAGAACATGACTTATGAGGAGAGGCTGAGGGAACTAGGCTTATTTAGTCTGCAGAAGAGAAGACTGGGTGGGATTTGATAGCAGTCTTCGGCTGCTTGAATGGGGATTCCAGGGAGGATGGAGCTAGGCTGTTCTCTGCGATGGCCGATGAACAAGAAACAATTGCCTCACATTGCAGTGGAGGTGGTCTCAGTTGGCTGTTAGGAAAACTTTTCCACTAAGAGTTTGGTGAAGCACTAAAATGGGAGGTGGTAGAATCCACATTCTTGGAGGTTTTTAAGGCCTCACTTGCCAAAGCCCTGGCTGGAAATAAATTTGGGATTGATTCTGCTCTGAGCAGGGGGTTGGACTAGATGACCTCTTGAGATCCCTTCCAACCCTAATTTTCTATGATTCTATGAACTCTAGATCAGCTGGACCTTGACCTCAGTAAGAGGAGCACCAGGGTCCAGGACTTGGGCCATTCCACTGACCTCTCTGGAACACCACCAATGGACAATTGCCAAGGATCTGATCCATTACCTGGACTAGCTTTCTTATGACAAGTCTTCCATTGCTCCAGCTTCATGAAGCTAGCAATGGTGGAAACACCAGGGTAGATGGGACATAAGTATATTTATCACCTCATTGTTTAATCTTGGGGAGGGGAATTTATTATGATGCAATGGTAAAAACAACTGTGCCATGTCTACAGTAGTGTGCCCACCATTACGACCAGTGACAGAGCTGCAGTGTTTAACAGTATCCCCCAATCTAACGAATACCACACCCCCAATGAACTTAGGCAAAATTTAAGATCTCATATGGAGGCCACATGGAGCTATACAGCCAGACACCCCTGGATCTCAAGGGGGACTATTGTGATCACAAGGAAAAGTGGGCCAAGATCTACTTAGGTGCTCTGCCACCCAGTATGTCAGGGGCTAGACTCCACCTCAAACATCACCCTGTGGCAAACTGCACCTTAACTGATCTGCCTGCCTTGATTTTTCCTGCATTCACTTGCACAAAAGAATGTTGTCTCTCTCAACATCAAATTCAGTCTTTTTCTTTATATTAAGTGTTGTGGTCCATATGCATCCCTCAAGGTTAGTATAGTTCCTCTTAAATCCTTACAGTAAAACAACATCACAACAAAATAGCCCATAAATCTCATTCATTGGTTACCATTCCAGGAGCATGGCCTTGGCCGACACAATTACTACCCAGGCCCATCCAAAGTTCTCCCAGTACCACCTGTCCCACTCAAAGTGTCTGCCACCAGTCAGAAGGGAAGGAGTTCTGTCTGCTTCCCTCTCTTTCATAGTCAGAACCATGCCACCAAGGCTCACATCACATCATAGCACTGGACTCTCTCCTCTTGGCAGAAATGCCTGGCTGGAGTAGGATGGGGTAAAATGAAGAACAGAGGAGAACAAGGAAGGGCAGTGTATGTGACTCCAGGGACTTGGACAGATCATGCCTGTGAATAAGGGATCAAAGGAAAGATATATCTTTCCTTTCACAGCAAAGCATAAGGAGCAGCCTGGCCCATGGCTTTGGTTTCCAATGCCCCTAGACTTGCTGTGGGAACAGAACAGGTGCTTCCCAGCCACCGCTAGACACTGGAGTGAAGCCAAAGACATTTCTCCTTTCCATCTCTTCTGTGCCCCCATACCCAGCATTCAACGTGGCTATGCCCATGGGGCAAATACAAAGATTGGCTCCTCCCATGCAGGAATGAAGAAGTTTCACTCCAACCTCAAGACTTGCCCCAGGAACAGCTTGTTGCATGTCCACCCATATATTGGAGCCTACCCAAATTTCCACTTCTGGCTAGGTCAGTGCACAATGTCCATGTTGTCCACTCAAGAGTTATTAATTATTCTGTAACAATTCCTTTTGCTCCTGTTTCAAGACCTCGCTCTCCAGGCTCCCTGGTTGATGTTTCCAAGACATGCTTCTTTCTCATGAATCTTAACACGCATACCCACAAGAGGAATCCCCAGAGTATTTCACTACCCCAGTCCTCCTAGTCTGTGAGTCCTATGCCCGCTGAGGGAAACTCTCTCCAGGACCAAAGCTTTGGTTTTAGGCTCTTCACACAACCATACACTCAGGTCTTCTGCCAGAGGACTTCCTGTGGTGTTACACTCTCCAGATCCACAAAGGTAATTACATTCATAAGAAGCTGCTTTTCTTTTGGCAGGAATTACATCCATGAAACTTTCCTGGAAGGAGGTGCCAAACTAAGTCTATCCTTTCTTGCAGCAAAAAACAAAGAGAGAAAGATATACAGCCCTCTTCACCCCTATCCTGCTGATCATGCCTATCAGATCAGATCTCACAAGAAAGAAAAATAAGAATACCTAGTTATTGAGTGCCAGTCGGTTTAAGCATGAGCCAGGGCACTGAGGAGCTTGGTGGCATGAGGATGTAGGGAGTTTTGCATGCCAAAAAACTTATATACACTGAGGACTTAATCAGCAAACATATAGGCACATACAGTATTTAGATACTTACAGGTTTAGATGGTATCTGAGCTGGGCTTTTGAGGATCTCAGGGGCACCTAAATGTTGGAATTAGCTTCCTAAGCCATTTTATGTAGCTAGCCCTTCAGCTGAAATGGGCATAAAGCTAGATTCAGTGTTCTCCTGCATTATGTTCTATATTCAGTTATATTTGAAAATATTTTAAATGTAGTTAAGATCTTCAGGGAAGAGAGGGCTGCAGGCATGAGGGCAGTCACAAAAATGGAAAGCACTAGCTGGGGAAAGAATGCAAAGACTTACATGCATATGCTTAACTTTACATAGTGTGATGAGTCCCATAAAGCTGAGCATGTGCATAGGTCTTTATAGGACTGGTATTATAGTGCAGTGCTCCAGCAACTTCCTTTGGTGACAGTCCTACACAGCACCCTACAGATGTTAAAACTGTCCTCCCCAATGAACATCCTGGAGTAGGTCAGGTAATGGTTAACTCTCCAATCCAGGATATGGCAAGCATATGGAGGTATTATTTACATCCCTGTGACTGTACCAGCTTCAACGAATCTGGCTGCTGATGTCATTTATTGGTTAAGTGTGGAACACATGGAGTCCTGAACGGTATTCTTAGCCTGGGAGGTGTAATATAAACCATTTTCAATAGCATTTATTTCTACAAGAAGTTAAACTAGCAGCTATGGATTACTCATGTTGGTTGGCAAGGATATAGCACTAGGGCTAACTCATCCTAGAATACAGCTGTGTTGCAAAATTTATTAAATAATTTGTAATGGCTAACACGTCCCTTAAGTGGCACAGAGCCCAAGCTGAATTTTTTAAAGTGACTTAGGACTTAAGAGTCTCAATGCAAACCAATGGAGCTTCAGCTCGCATGTCACTTTTCAAAATGAGTTTCAGGCTCCAACTCACTTAGATACTTCCAAAAATGTTACTCTACGGCTATGTCTACACTTAGAATTTCAGTTCAAATTCCTGAAGTCGAATTAGTCGATTCAAACTAATAATTATTAATTCGAATTCAGTCAATTTGAATTGACATGGCCACACTAGAAGATCCAATTCGAATTGGCATGTCTATAAACATGACTTATTAGTTCAAATTCGGTAGGGGACGCTATTGTATAGGGCAAAATCAAGCTGTGGCTAATTCAAACTAACAGTGAATTTGAACTGACATGGCCACACTGGGTCAATTTGAATTACTCAGTTTGAATTGACCCAGACTTCGAAGTCAAATGAGGTTTGACCAATTTGAAGTCAGCTTTCATCAATTCAAATTGAGGAGTTCTTCAGTTCGAATTGAGGAAAGCCAGTGTGTCCATGCACTTAATAGAATTTGAATGGATGGCAATCCATTCGAGTTCAGGTCTAATTGTAGACATACCCTACATGCCTAAAGGAAAGCATGCAGCTGCCATACTGTAATATCAATGGAATCAGCCTAAAAAGAAAGATCCTGTGCAAAGACAAACCCAACAGCTTGCAGGAAAATTACTCCACTAAACGGAGGAAACAATTCTCTATTATGCAAGAGCAGGCAAGAAGAGAATTTAAAGGGAAAGGAGGGGGGAAAGGAAAAGAGCAGGTCTACAAACATTCCAGAGGAAGCCCACTGCAGTAAGTGCTTCATCACACCAGTAAGTGAACACCTCAAAATCTTTAATGTGTTTATCCTCACAGCTCCCCTAGGAAGCAGGGCAGGGTTATGGTCTCCATGGTACAATCAGGATACAGAGGCAGAGAGAGACTAAAGACTAGATTTATTAAGGTATTTAAGTGCCTAAAGATCAGATAGGAGCCTAACAGGGTTCTCAAAACATCTAACTTGGTGTTTTAAATAAAAGTTAGTTGCTTAGGCCATTGAAAATCCCAGCAGGGCTATGTCTACACTAGGAAAAGTTAGTTTGAACTAAACTTGAATTAGTTCAAATTAAAGTTGATTAATTCGAGTTAACGTTAAGTCGAATTAGTCCACTTTATTAATTCGATCTAAAAGCACTTAATTCGAATTTATTAAGTTTGAACTAAGGGTTAATCCTGGTCTACACTGTCGTTAGTTCGAACTAAGGATTGAACTAAAGGCTTAATTCAAACTACCTTGGAGGTCTACTAATTTGAACTAAGCTTTCATTAGTTTGAATTAATTGATCTGGTAAACTCTGCCTCTACATATGCTATGCTGACTGGACAGCCTGTTTTGTGGTCTCACGTGCCTTATTTGACCCTACATAGCCTAGGACCAGCCATAATTGAAATTTGAATAGGGTAGTAATGAAAAAAATAACCCAACTGGATTTGTTCTGAAGCTATCATTAAATGCTCTGATGTCAGTTTTGAAGCCTATTTTATTTTCTACTTGCAGGCAGAGATAAAACATTCTCCATAAGTAGCTCTTATAGCTTAGTTCTTCACAATGGTATCTTTATTTCCCTCCAAAGTGCTGATTTGAGGATTCTGTTTTTAACACTGAGTGACATAATCCACAGTATAGTAAGCAATGAAAGGTAGAGCCTTCAGCTACTATAGCTTATGTGACTGGAGGATTTATTGCTCTATATTTGGGAGCTCTCAATGACTGGGAACAAACAAACAAACAAAAAAATCCAAAAAAAAACAAAACAAAAAATAAATCCTCGGCTCAGTTCTGAGCTATAAGCATCCTGTCAGTCCGCTAAAGAAAAAAAATCATCAAAGGCACTTGAAAAATAGAACCTCATTTGTATAATAGGTAAAATTTCAGCAGCTGTAAGCATCCTGGCAAGTATTTTTCTCTAGGGAACCAGATTTTTTTTTGAGACTGTACATCCGTGTTCAGCAGCACTAAATGGCAAATGCCAGAGAACACTGGGTCAATTCTTCTAAAGTAAGACAAGTTAGTTTTTCACACGGCTGCACTCTAAAATGCCTCCCCCCCATCCACTTCTTAACAAGCTCTGAGGATTTTATGATTGTGTTATTAGAACAAACTATCTTAATGCACTTCAGAAGTGCTGGTTGGAAACAAGATTAATGTCACTTGGCTTTGTTTATGTCATTTCTGTTGTCAATTTCAAATACTTACTCTAGAAGCATGAACAGGATGGGTTTAACTATTATTCTGTCTGCATCTATTTTATTATCTCTAGTATCATCATCTGAGATCTTCCTGATAGGTGGACAGCATTACTCTTCATGTTCCTCACCTAGCTTCTGAGTGGCATGTGACCATTTTACTTACCATACACACTGGCTGCACTTGATTCTCTTTCAAGGTAGGGATGTCTGTATCCCTGACACAACTAAGAGCTTCCTGTATCAGCCATTGGAAACTAGCTTGAGGGATTTAATGCAGATGAGGCCAGAACTGCCTGGCAATGAAGCAGAAATCATGTCAGGCCTGCCCGGCAGGCCCACTGTAGATGCTAAAAATTGGCAAGTATTTCTCTCAAGGGAGAAGGATTTTTATCTATGAACCCACACCATTCAATGCCATTGAATGTGAAATGCCAGAGAAGACTGGCATTAAAACCTTTCAGTTTGTACTGCTGCCACCTCAGCAGATCTGTTATAGCTCAGTAGGATATCATGCTGTGTGTCTAATGCTGAGAGAGCTAGGATCACACTGTTACCCTGAAGAGTCACTCTCTATTACTTGCTGATACAAAAATAATCACTTTTCTGTTTTTCATGTAATTGTGGATGTTTACAAGGAGATTTCTTGTGGGGGATGTTCATATGGGGTTAGATTCAAAGAGCCTCAGGCCAGATCTGGGCCTAATCTACCTTCAAGACTGGAAAGAGAAGACACACATGAGGCCTCCTCTCAACCGCCCTGCAGACTTTGGAGGGCTAGCAGGACTGGACTATAGGTTTAGGTTACATGAAAATGGGGATAAAAGCTTCACCATATGGCCAAGATTGACCCAGGTCAGCTGACTCAGGCTGTGGGGCTAAAAATTTCTGTATAGATGTTCATGCTCAGGCCAGAGCCTGGATTTTGGAACTGTCTACCCTTGCAAGGACCCACAGCTCAAGCTCCAACAAAAACTTGAATGTTTACTCAGCAATGTTTAGCTCTAGACCCCCCAACCTCATGAGTCAAAGTTGGCCATGCCAACTGCAGGTTTTTCACCCATGTATACATGTCCTTCTTGTCCTCAGGAGGGTGTTAGCAAGCAGCAGCAGATCACTTTGTCCTGGAAGCATTCTGGCACAGGGAAGGAGTTGGGCCTTTCTGAGTGACCATTCTTTCCCTAGACTTCACATTGAGTAGTTGGAGCCATGTGTATCTTCACACAAAGGCTAATTGTAAAAGCTCGATCTAGCTTTTAGTAAACAGGCCTTCTGTGAACTCTCAGCAGGAGTTGGAATTCACCACTATGGGCTAGAAAGAGTATGGCCTACATGTTTTTTCCTCTCTCGCTGCTACAAACTCACAACCAGTTGCACTTTCCCTGGCCTTCCTTCAACAGCCTCTTGTACCATAAAACTAGTTGAGGCCATTATAGTCCTGTGCAGAGCCCAGCTCTTATCACAGAGAAACAATAGCTACATCAATCTATTCCCCTAAACTGATTATGGCATACAGCAGGTTGGTTTGTTTTCTACACTTTATATTCCAAACAATTTGTCCTCTCCCATGCATTTTTTCTTTGATATCTATGGGTGATAACCAGACACCTTGAAGTGACCAGCATTGATTTTAAAGGGTCAGGTTTTCACTCAAAAACTGCACTGGCCAATATGTGTGAGCAAAAACCTAACACATTGTGGGTAGTACAATAATTCAAATAACTAATGACGATGATAATTGTAATGTTCCACAACTTTCCCCAGGAGAGGCCAAATACTGTACTTTAGTTAAATAAATAGTTTCAGTTTCAGGGGATCAACTACTTATATGAGTAAAAGGGTGAAGTATTAGTTCCAAATTACTAATATTTCTTTATATAAAGACTTGTTTAAGCACATATTGATTAATTCAATTAAAAAGAAAACACTCGCTCATCACATTAGTCCTGTATATATACTACCTTTTATAATATTAAAATTATGTAATAGGATTAAAATATTTAAATGATCATCCCAACCTCAAGGAGTGAGAATGAGTTTATACTGGTTTATTTTATTTTGTGTGTGTGTGTGTGTGTGTGTGTGTGTGCACGCGCGCATGTGTGCATGCAACGGTTATGGTTTCTTTAGTACTTACCTCTACCTCTGTCTCACAGCCTCCCATACAGTTTCACACACGGTAGGGTGCTGATGTCTTCATTGCAGCCACTGTTCCTTCATGGTGCAGAGTTGCTGTGTATCTGCTACAGTGTCAATTTATGTTTCAGTCTCAATCTAATGGTTATGTCACACAATATACCCTTCAAAATCCATGTCTTCTTTCAGACTGCACTTGACAAGAAAATATGAATTTTCTAGATCTCTGTCATCTTTTTACAGTCTTCATAATTAGTTCAGTTTGACACCCAATTTTGAAAATTACTGATAGATCTGTGGAGGCCTGTGTGGATGTCATAAAGTTTGCTACAATCACCCAGAAAGGCTGTTTTCCTAAAAACACCACATATATTACAAAAGAAAAAGGTAGGGGTTTTTTAAGCTTGCTGGAGGCTACAGCCCCATTCTGATTTCACTTAAATCAATATCCAAAGAGGCAGCCATGCTAGTCTAGTTCAGTAAAACAAACAAGGAGCTCTGTTGCACCTATAGACTAAAGCTCATGCAATAAATTTCTTAGCTTTTAAGTGCCACAAAACTCCTTGTTTATTTTACTTAAATCAATGGCAGTTTTGCCATTGGCTCCAATGAAGTCTAGATTTCAGTAGAAAAATTTTAAAATCTAGAATATGGCAGCCTTCTTAAAGATAAGTGTGGAGTAGTAGAAAGAATTAACATTGCATGCAGCTGCTCACAGGTTAAAATCCTGCCTGATCGGTCTCAGAGGTGGTGATTAGTCTTGACCCAGAAACCTGCTGGATTTTCCAAGTCAAAGCCAAGATTGAATATCTTTCTAAAAGATGGGCTGTTGCTGAAACAGAAGTTATGGTCTTGCTAAAGAAATCAGTGCGTGGCCTGCATCATTGAAGGGGCTATTAATGAGATGGTCATATTGCTACCTTTTGGCTTGGAATTGATGAAACAAACACATAATCCAAAGAAGATCATTTATAGGTTCTGTAATATATACATTTAAGAAAAAATACACTATCTAAGATTTATGCCTCACCTATTTGTAAAGATATTTACAAACAGCAAATAGTCTTGACTTAAAAACATGAAGGATCCAACATGTCCTTAGATAGAGTATAACCAGCAACTTGTGACAGATTGAACAGGATTTAATTCCCGGGCAGCTGCACTCATGCTTCACACTTTCCACTGCTCCCCAGCTATCTGTAATAAAGATACCATATCATATATTTGCAAGCTGTCTGAATGAAATCGAGGCTTCCTTGAAGTTAATGGAAAAACTTCCATTGACTTCAATGGCACTAGGATTTCAGTGTGTGAGGGGGCTTCATAGTATGTCTTCCAAAATGACACAGTTTTATAATTAAAAGTACATAAATATATTTTAGTAGGTGCTGGATGTTTGGAATAGGGCAAAAAATTGCTTTATGTTTGTGTCTGAAAAAGTTTCCTTCTGTGTAATGACAACAACAAAAGCCCTGTGCCACCTTAAAGACTAACAAATTTCTTTAGGCATAATAAGCTTTCATGGACTGCAACCCACTTTGTCAGATGTTTGAAAAAGTTTCCTTCCATATAGTCGTAACTCATAATTGTATAAGCCTTCAATGTGGTGGGACTGCCAGCTCCAGTCCCGCAGGAATAATTGTCCTCTGATTCTTATATATTGTACAACTGATGGTGAGAGGTTAGGATCTTCTTCAACTCAATGATTCCATGATGTCTATGACAAATTTGTTTTTAAAAAGATCACTTCATCTTTAATTGAATTTCTGAGGTCAGAATGCACCTTGTACTCTTTTGTTTGAGATCATGAAGTGCTTTAAAGTTCAGATTATCTGAACATAACCGAGTCCCAATCATTGTCTAATAAGGCAGTAGTTTAGCGTCTTAAGAAAGCCCAGCGTTTGTAATCATATATAACCAATTACCCACAGATATCTTTTAACTGTTTTTTCAGGGCAGGCTGTCAGGAATTAATTAGCATAATGCCTCGAAGCCCCAATTTTTGGAATATTTGTGTGGTAGATTTATCAGTGTCATTTCACCAAGACGCTTTCTCAGGCTTCAGTTTGTTGTTTTGATGACTGGCTCCATCGGTCTCCACAATTTTTGGCAAAACAGGACTTTGATTATTACTTTCTTCTTTGGATTTATCCAGACACATTTCATTATATGTATTCAATACATTTATTTTGTCAGGCTTGAGTGTGTTGTTTTGATGACTGGGTCCATCACTCTCCACAACCTTTAGCAAAACAGGACTTCTTTGATTATTATTTTTCCTCTGGATCTATTGAAAAACATTTTCATTATATTTATTCAGATTTTTCCTCCTTGGTCATATAAGTTAAAAATGGGGGGAAAAACAAAAAGCAAGCAAGCAAGCAAGCAAGCAAGCAAACAAACAAACAAAAAACAAACAAACAACCTATTACACCAGCTAGACTGTCTCATTGTAAATGCAAGATAAATCAGGATGTTGCAACTCTAGGACACTAAAGCAACAGGGTTATATGTACCATATGCATTCACTACACTAATTGTCTTTGCAAAAGCATTTTTTATTATACATTCATTAAAATTTATTTTCATTTTTGTCAAATGACTTGGCTCTGAAATACATCTCAGGAAAACTGTTTAATGTGTAAATATCTGAGGGCATATATTCCAAAAATTTATGACCATTAAGAACTTTTATGCTGACTGCATTTTACAGCCTCATCTTCTTTGTGGATATGGATCATATGCAGATGTGTTTTGGAAGAGTATTTTATCAGATGATTAAGTTATGGTGAATTTGTGTGTAATACTGTTTGAAATTATAACTCTTAGTGGTATTTCTTATATCCTTTGACTAGCAGTTAGTAAACAAATTACCAGTTACCCTACACTTTCATATTTATTTTGCCAAATTCCTGATTCTGAACTTTTCTGTTGACATGACCACTTCCCCCTCGATAAACTGAACAGTTAACAAGTAATTCAAATACCATTACTTCTGTAACCAATCATTAGTATAGTATGTCTGCCATATTTTTACCACTGAATCATCCAGATTTCATATGGTTCAGAGCAGGCCTACAGGAGAGGGTGTGATCTACATTAGTGCTCCCATCATTGCTAGCACTAGTGAAGCTGGATTGGTGCAGAACAACAGTGGGGAAATCTCTCAAAAATCTCAGTTAAAGAGGCCAATAAAATGAATGGTAGTTTTGATAGTGATTTCAAGGGAAGCAGGATTTACCCTCAGAGTAGAATTTTCAGAAGGATTTAGCACTGATGTTTCTGGGCTCCCGCTAAACAATTGCATAATTTCCATCAACTTCAGTAAGAAAAAAGTTAAATCAGTGCTGTGAACTTTTAATATCCCTCTATTCCCTGAGGCTATTTCTGGTCATAAAAGAGAATTAGCACCATAGAATATTCCAATCATTACTTTGACCACAGATAAAGACAACTGAAAAGCTTTCTATTACTTCTTATGTGGAGGAATCAATCATTTAAGATGCTCCTGCCTTTTTTAATTTTAGTCAATATTACAAATTAGTTTAGCTCCTTTAAGTATGAGATTCCTTTTCCTGCAAACATGCATACATGTCCAACATGTGAGTAATATTATTGATCTTGTGTGAAATACTTAAAAGTGAATTGTTAAGCATACGCCTGTTTGCAGGAATGGATTAATTTGAATTTGTGTGCTCTCAGTGAGCCACAATGCTTCTACTCTTTTAGAAAATACTAATTTTTTTTAAAAAAAGCATTAAAGCACAAAGTAAATACACATGCTCTAATATGTGTATTATAATGAATGTCCAGGCACTGACAATGGCAGTCTCCTCAAGGATTCTGTTTGCAAGAAACTTGATCAAGCCCTTCAAGCAAAGGGATCAAAGCACAGGAAAGAGGTCTATCCTACTGCATCCACCAATGTCATCTACTACAAATCTATACAATTCCCATCATTAAGAATGATTTTCAATGGTGACACAACATTGCTTCTCTTGAAGACCTACAATAATAAAAATTAATGTTAGTAACATTCAATAAAATGCATCCCAGTATGTAACATAGACTGATCAGACTATTTGAATAGTATAGGAAAAGCTGTCTGGTGATGAAAAGAAAAAAAAAAGCTATAGGAGATTATAATTCAAATGAGAAACTTTATAAGTCACGTCTAAAGCAGTAGAAATTTCTGTGTGGTTTTGGGCTATTAGAGCTCAGTATTAATGTATGGACAGGAATTCATTGAAACTGTTTTTGTTCTTTGCAGTGCAGTGACCCAGGTTAAAATAATTACTTGTCCTCAAGACTGAAAAACTGATGTAGTTGCAAATTCATGGTGTATTTGACTTCGACAAATTCCATTGCTTACACCTCTTATAATTCCTTCCTTACACAATCCCCAGTTCACAACTGCTCCTGTTTAGATTTATGGGCAAATGCACATATATTAAATAAGATATGATAGAATCATAAGAAAGCATACTACTCAATATTCTGTGTAATTGAAGAAAAATTGCAAATTAGACCAATGTATAAAACTACATCAGCTTCAAATATTTAGCATGTCTAACATATGTTTACTTATAAAGACCTATACAATTACACTATTAATATAATCAGATACCTTTAGTTAGAAAATAGCATTTGACAATTGTCATAATGTATGATTTTTCATGTATGATTTTTGTCCTATATTTTCTATTTTTAAGAAAAAGTTTAATCAATTTACTGAACTCCAAAAGTATACAGTATAAGTATACCGAACGTAAAAGGTAGAATTATAAGAGAAAATGGTAGCAATGGATAAATGCTGAAACTGGGGCCCAGTCCTTCAAGGTGTTGAGAGTAAAATGCTGGCTCCATTAAGGACAATAGCAAAAACTCCCATTACCTTTAAATGGAACCTGAATTTCATCATAAGTTTCTTAATTGCTAATGAAGGCAGTGTTTTGAATGGTGAGGCTTAGGGAAGACAAAAACTACTCATTTTAGAATTATGCATTCTTTGTATTGGTATATTAAATTAAGACACAGGGTTCAGTTTATTAATTAGGTTGTTTTATTAATGTTAATATTTGCCCTTCTTTTAATCAAAAGCAATTCTGATACTTTTGCTTATGTCCAAGTGATACTTTACCACACAAAAATCCCCACTCCTTCTGCAGGGCTTCCTTGTCATGAAACATATGACTCAACAAGAGCAAACTTATCAGAATCTGGGCCTTCTCCTATGCAAATGTCTGGGATGAAATCTTTGCTCCAATGAAGACAATGGCAAAGGGGGCCATGATTTCATCATTGATTTAGAAACCACAGGACTATCTGAAGAAAAGTTAAAAGACTTACTTTGTGAAGCTCGTTCCTCTCACTCACAAGGAAATTCATCAAAAACTTCAGTTTGAGGCATCTTCATGGACTCCTCAACCTAACTTGTAAAATCTAGGGCCAAAGTCTGCCACCATTACTTGCCCTGACAAGGATATTAACTTCAGTAGGGTTATGTATGGTATAAGGTACCCTTCACCATGAATAAAGGTGACACAAATCTGGCCTACAGAACATTGCTGGATGTATACTGCCATAACAATAATGATATTTAGCAATCTATACATAGCCTCTTTATTCAGAGAGTTGCAAAGAGCAGAAGATGCCTTGAAGTCTACTGAACCTCAGCAATACAGAGTAAATTACCTGGGAGGTATTAAGATACTAAAGTAGAGCAGGCTGAAGAAAGCATGTGTGTATAGAGTGGATAACTAATAGATATATAAAATTTCTCTGATTTCAGAATTTGTATTACTGTCTAATCCTTCAGGACCCTATTATTATTTTTGCAAATGGGTTATCACATGATATACACTTCAATTAGTTTGATTTGGCTCCACTTGTAATCCATGGTAAAAACTTCCGCTAATTACAGTCGAAAATGACCCAACCCCCCAGGATATTGGAGTAAAAATGAGTATTTCTGAGACCTAAATTATGGGTAAATAATACATGCCAGGAATGAAATCCTAGTCCATGGAAATAAATGACAAAACTCCAATTGAGTACAGTGGAGCACGGATTTCAATGTAGAGCTTCCAAAAGCATGATCAGCATTGGTCCTATGCTAACAGGATATTTGCTGTGAGATGGCTCGGAAAAAGCTTGATGAAAGCACTTTGTAGGCCCTCCTACACATTACCCTCCTACACATTTTTTCAGTAATATTGGAAATCATGCATGGGGTGAATAAAAGTTGATCACTCTACTCAGTTATTTGGAGACAATATGTCTTCATTGTAAGCCAAGGTCCAGTGAAGTCTGAGGAGAAAGTCTCATTAACTTCAATGGATACAGGATTAGACTTGTTTAAGCTGTCATCTCCTGCCATCCTCCAACATCCAAATAAAATACATAAAATATAGGTTATAGCTGGAGGTGTTTGCTCACGTTTTGCTTAAACAATTTTCTCTTCATATCAAAGATTGAAAATATATATGACTACATTAAAGGATTTTTTTTGGTAGAATCTATGTATTGTGGGAACAAGCTAGCTCTCAATGGAGAAAATGCTCATTGACTTCAGTGGGAGGATTGTGTCTTAGCTCCTAATGGGGATAACTGGGATATCCAGGGTCAGATCATGATGAGCCTGGATGAAAGGCATGTGGATGAATGGAGCAGCTGATCAGATGTAAGCCCTGGGTTCCACACTCTGCATGAGGAAACTCCCCAGATTGGTGAACCTGAATGCCACATTCTGTAAGAGTTGTTTGCTGAAGGAGGGCTATGTAAATATCTTCCAGGAACTAAAGGTGGAATCCCTATGGTAACTTCAAGAAAGCTAAATACCCTTCCTACTCCATGACAGGGTAATAGGTGCATTATGGTGTAAGTTTAGGGCTTTAGCCTAAAAATACAGGGGAATCATTGTTAAGAGTTTATTTTATAAAAAGAAAAGTGAGACATGTAATTCTGTGAGAGCTTGAAAATACATGTATTAGTACAGGTATATGCTGTTAAGGTAGTTTCTGCATATTGGATGTGCTGAATATATTTAAGTTCCATTTCTCAGTGAAAGAACTAGATAGATGCTTAGCTTTGAGGGCTTTTTTGGGGCATTTCTGCATATTAAAGACCACTGGGGAGAGATTGAAGTTTGGCCATAGAAGGGTTCAAACTTTCATTATAGAAAAGGAGATATTCACATTGGTATAAGCACATGGCTGAATAGTTTCTCTGTGTACCTTGGAACAGGGTCTTAGATGTTGGGCTAGGGGATTCAAGATGTGCCGTTTAATAATATTTAGTATCAGCAACTACCTCCCTCAGTTATTATGGGATAGCTGTAATATAGTCACAAAATGGTTGATGAAATAGCTTTCTTTTCTTGTTTTGCAAAATAGCATGCCTTTCATGCACTACTAGTTAGACTTACTGTGCTATGTCTCTGGAGTACTAGTAATGCTTCAGGGATATCATGGGTTAAGGGTTAAGCAACAAGTCTATTTTGATGGTTATGCAGGTTTATGGTATTCCTGCTGAATAAATGGGAAACTTTTTCACTACATTTAGGCTTTGAGCAACTTTTTGCACATCAGAACATGACATCAGCAAAGATAAAATTATTCTGATAGTTACATTAATATATCACTCAAATACTAACCAGGAACATTTTTTAAGACCAAGATTCTCTTTGCAAAAGAACTATTCTTTGAACATCTCTCCAAGTTTAACTTTAGAAAACAGTAGATTTGCACATATATTTTTTTAATATACCTATGTGGTTTCAAGATGGACCCAAATTAGGGTTAGCATACCAGCTGCACATGAAACTAATATAGTTTATCCAATTTTGTCTTTCAATTTTCACCAGAATTGAAATCTTAGATGCAGCACAAAAATGTTTTCATTCATAACTGTTGATGTAACTGGAATCTAAATTAGAGGGGGAAACATTATATCAATGAGACCTACATTACTCTTCCCCTGTATTATGGTTACAGAGCAAAGAGTAATTTACATTGAAGATCCCACTGCAAATAAAACATAAAATAAAATAAGATGATTATTTTGAAACATTTGAGTATAATTTCCTCACTGATCAGACTGAAAGGAAATAAGTACAGTTTAGAGGAAATGTAACATTAAAGGCATTCTGTGCCATATTATTGCTGCGTCTAATATCACTACTGCAATGATACTATGCTACATGTATCTACATGTAACAGTCTCCTTCTTTTTGTACCATTGGATAACGTTCAACTCATTAATATCTTAGAATATGTTACTATAATTCTCCAAATTGGTATGATGAATTATTACCCTATCCTGGCACTTCTGCTGATTTATTGTTGCTAAGTTTCATAACATATGAGATGGACATAAGAGAAAATGGAAAACAAAAAAGGGAGATAGAAAATACAACTGATATTAATTTAGTGATTGTTTTATTTATATTTACTACAGAGTTTAACTTCCATAACTGGTATATTGAGGCTGATTTTTAATGTTAAATATGCAAGAGAAAATGGTATTAAATCTAATGTTAAATTCTTTATAATGTATATAATGCATTATTTTAATCATGCATTTATTAAATACAGTAGTGAGTCACTGAAGTGGAATATTGAAGGTAGGGCACAATAGGGAATGTGATGGCACATCAGTGGAATGTTATAAATTCTCATGATAAGCCAGCCCCTGAAAATACTTTAGTGGGAGGAAAAAATCAATGAAGGACTTTACAAAAGATGTATCTGGCAAATCAAGATTTTGAGCAGTAAGTTTCAAGACAAGATCTGTATGCCTCTCTTAGATTGAAATTCAAAATGAGGGAAACTATCTGCTTATTTAGCACACTTCTTCTGCCATAAAAGAAGGACAATAGTTAATACACCACAAAAAAGTATCAGTATTACAGACTGGTTTAATATAAAAAGATTCATACAAATGACTGCGGCTTAAAGTCCCACATGATTCCACCACCGCAAACCACAATCATATGTCTTTGCTCTCCACAAACATATGGCAAATTAGCTGTTAAACCATACCATATAATATATACAACATTTTAAATGGTAAATCTTTTCCAACATAAAAAAAGATACAAAATGGAAACTGAGTAGGATTAAACTATTATTACATTCTGGGGGAAAATAACTCTTGATTTTTTAGCAGTAACTAAAAATGAGGTTTTATATTGGTGTAATTGCTATTGTGTAGTCAAGAAGATCTCAAATAAAGTTGGTAAAATAAAAATCAATATAAGGAAACTCAGATTTAGGCAATTTCATTTGCCTAAGGTGGTTGCTTCCTTAGCAGTTGGAATTCATCATGGAAGGAATTTGTGTCTTAGCATTGATCATTGTTCTGTACTGTCATTGTCGTATCAGTTGATAAGTTATGAGTTATATTATAAAATAGAGTCATCGACACTAAGAACTGAGTAATGTACTGATGTGTCACATCAGGTAACTCAGTTCATGTTAGACTACATCTTTCTATTTCTCTTTTTTCTTTGCAAGGCAATTTTATCAGACTGCTTCTTCATCCTGGCTCCACAGTAATCACTCTCACACATGCACTTTTAGAGTGAACAGAATTGTAGTAAATGATTGAAAACTTCCAAATAATTATGTACACCTACCTGGATTATTCCTCACTAGCATCCTCTTTTAGTTTTTTGTGAGACAATTCACCCCACACCCCCATAAAATGAAAAGGCAAAATAGATGTTATATACATTTGACAAAATTCATACCATTTAAATAATTAAAACTAATTTGTGCTCAGAGCTACAGTTGCATCTTTATTAGAGAAAAAAATACAAATAGGCATCTCTATAGAGCTGTTTATTCAATAGAGAAGTTAAATAAAACATATTCCATAACCTCAGTTCTCTCACATTAATAGAGTAACCCTGGATACTAACTTTTTTGCCCTTGTTACAATTGCTTTTCCATTATGATTGTATACAACTATTAAAAAAAAACCCAAATCAACACATTTTAAATTACTTTTCTTTAAAAAAAATATCCTAACCAAATATGTTTTTGATTTAAACAATATTCTTTATATAAACCTCACATGATGGTACTTTGAAAAAATTTAGTCATAAAACAGTAAGTTTCATTTGTAAATAAGAATAAAATGTCGATGTAAATCCAACTGCATGACATTTTCTTTTTAATTATATGTAGGCTATACTATAATCTTTTATCAAAATTTATATTTAAAATAATAGAGTAAATCTTGAACATAGCAGCCTATAATATTAAGCTCTTTTTAAAAAAGAACAGTGTATGTATATGGCAAAATCAAAATGCACTGCATCTTAGATTGTAGTCTGCTAATAACCTGTTAAAACAGCATAATACTTACCCTTTGAATAAAAGGCATCAAAATACAACTGCAGGTAATAATTATGTGTATTCATGTTTATGAAAAACAAACATTTCTAGAGGCAAAATATTTAGACACTAATAATAAAGTTATTTTTGTTCTCTCATTCAGAAAAGACATTTCAATCATTTTAACTATAGATGCAACATATAACATGTATAGGGACTCCATTGCACCAGATATGTTAAACCAGATTTACACTCCATTTATAGAATATCATCTGTATTTCCTTTATTTAAAGAATAACCAGTCCCAATTTGTGTGTCTGTTGCAAAGAGTAACGCTTTAAACTCTGCCCATGTCTCCTTGAGAGTGCTTTGAATTCTGATTTTGTAGAGATCTCATAGCCGGTGAAGTTTACATTTGTACTCATTGAGGAATCAGTGGCTGGACTGACAAATGTTTGAACAGAAACATGTGAATATCATCAATAAGTGTGTTGTAATTTGTATGACCCATCATTAAAAATTTTAATGAAACTATGACATAGGGATTCCATGCACTGTTAAATTACTAAAATCTACCAATTGTAATGCTTTCAGACTGTTTATTTTTTCCAATAGAAAAATAAATCTCATACATTCGAAGTGGTACACAAAAAACTGGGATAAAATTGATCAGATTTCTTGATAGCACCATTTACACATTCTTTAAAGTAAACATTA
>ML681963.1:73978675-74011175 GCA_007922195.1 Podocnemis expansa | reverse complement strand
AGCAGAAGACTGATTTCCATGGTACAATTTTTCTTAAATCGCCTTTTGCCTTATAAATTTTAAAACATAATAATAAAAATAATAATAATCATCATAATCATCATCATCATGACCTAGCCAAAGATAATATAGCAAAGAATTGTTGGATGTTGCATTTAGCCCCAACTGTGACATGAAATTAATTGCTTCAAACTTTCACTCTCATCAGCATATAGGAATACATCATGCAAGATAACTTGTTATTCATCTTACGCAAATGTAGCACCATCAGAGAAGGGAGCACTCTAAAGGTAAAATCTGTTTAATTAATAGGATGTGTCACTTTAACATGTTTTATTAGATCTGCTGTAATGATTTCAGTGAGAAGCATTTCCCTAAAAAGACCAATTTGTCTCCTCTCATTTAAACAAGTTCCAAGCTGGTGTAACTTCACTAACATCAATAGTTTTACTTCTGATTCACATTTTTGTGAGTAGAATCAGGCCCAAAGAATTAATAACTCAACATAGTACCCAGGTAATTTTTCCTCACATTTGTCTGGAATATACATTTCTTTAAAAATATTTTTGCTCTTTTAATATACCGTTTCTTAAAATAACTCTCTTAACAGAACAACCTCTCTGCACAAACATACATAGACACTGGCATACTGACATCCATTCACTCCTACATAAAAGTTACATGTGATAAAATCTTAGGGATAATATAGTTTTTAATTGCTTTACCATAATTTGTCATCTCAATTTCAGCAACAATAAAAATATCTAAATATATGAAGATGAAGAATGGTTAATATTTTCTAGTTTATAAAATAGGCACATTCAAAAGATTAATCTAAAATAACAGATTTTAGTTTCTGAATTCTTTTGCAACTAATCTGAAGATTTCAATCTAACATTTCAATTACATTTCATCAGCACGAAACAATATGTAAAATTAAAGAAATCAAAAGAATCAAGTTCTTATTTATTAAGAAATTAACTAAGTGAAATTCTGTGCTCTATGACTTAAATAGGAAGCAGAATGTACACACAGGCTCAGGAGTCAAGAGACCTTGGTTTTATTCCAAGAATAGCACTGACATGCTGTGTGAACTTGGTCAAACCACTTGCTCAGTTTCTCCATCTATAAAATGTCGATAAAGAAACTCACATACAACTTATCTGAGATCTAGAAAAAAACTCACAAAATAATTGCTTAGTATTTTAGCTGAAACATTCTTATCTGATTTTGTTTACATCTCCTGAAATGCCAAGTTATTAGCATTTGGTAACATGTGGTAACATGGAATCAGCCAAAAAGACTCAGTAATGTGACATTTCCTTTAGCACAGGACATGATTTTGGAGGTTTATGGTGTTGTGCCACATACTAAAAACAACCCTTATCTGACCCCAGTGCAATACTAAACTCCTTTGGGAGGGGGGGAGTAGCTGTCACTTGTCAGCATTGTGCACCTTGTGCCATTATAACCAAGCAGAAGTTGACAAGTTTCTCACATACCACGTGGATGGATGCAGTATAATAGGCTGCCTGGAAGACAGAAAGACATACTGACTTAGTTGATTTAAAAATATAAAATAAAATAAACCCAATAATACTAACGCTCATTTTGAATCCTTTCAGACTGGTGCTTTCTCTGCTTTTACCAGAAATACCACTGGAATCAGTGAGAGTTTTGCTTAAATAAAGAATGCAGAATCAGACTATAACTAAGAACTTTGAAAGTAAGATTTTTCTATTAATTTCAACTAGTTAATTTGGACTGCGTATATTTTATTATCCTGCCTCCGTTGTAAGTGTTTTACCACTTGCTCACAGAATATTAAAGTAATGTCACATGGTTTACTGAAGTCCATTATTTTACATTTTTCATAAATAAGACAAATGAACCCTCACAAGATAAACTCCCTTCCCTATATACTTATTTGCTTCCATTTCATCTAACAACATTTTTACTTAATTCAAAATCATGCAATACAAATTTTCTGATTTTAAATTTATGAGCTGCAGTCCACTGTTAGGCATCCATAATGCACTCCCCCCCCCCCCCTTTTGCTCTAAAAAGTGACTTGGCAAGCCAGATCCACCTTAAAATTGAACTGTGGGGTTTCATATTTATTATACTACTGACTTCCATGTCAAAATGCCACAGTTTACACTTCTTTTTTTTTTTTAATAAATAAATGCCGGCCCTGGAAACTCAGCATGGAGTCTGAAAGTCAAACTGAGTTCATTCTTGCATGGGTCTCATTAGCAGCATTAAACGCAAAAGTTAAATTAAATTAAAGGCAAATGTGCAACCCAATGGCCTTAAGTGGGGGTGCATGGGTGAAACTGAGCACATAATTTGAAACCAGTGGTGTTGCAAAAGCAGACCTGTACATGGAATTTAGTCGAACTTGGCATGCAGTTTTATTGCATTAAAAATCCAGTTCACTCTCTCATACATAAGTTTTATCTGCACGACTGACAGTAGTACAAAAGCAGTAATAATTTAGACACATAAGTTAGTAGATGTGATCCTGAATATACAAAGAAAGCAGATTGGCTGAGTAAAAAGGTGTTAGTTTTATAGTCACAGAATAAAACCACAACTTCAGTTCTTCAGTTAAAGCATCTTAGCCATTGATAGTAAGATTTAATATTTTTAAATCTTGAAGATCCTAGTGATTATAAACAAAAGGAAAAAAATCTCTGTTTTAGCAGTAGAATTAAACAAACAAATTATGACAATTTTTATTTTGGAGAAGAATTGTAATTTTGGAGAAGAAATGCAATAGTTATTAAATTATTAAACCTTTTATACATTTCTACCTCCTGAAATAGGGGAAAAAACAACTTTCTATTAAATACTGAATTCTTTTAGAAATATTGGATTACATGTTGTTTATTATTAATCCTTCTTTAAATGACTATCCCCTTCTAATATTTAGATTTACTAGTATAATCTCAGTGACCTACTCCTTGTTTGGATTTTTAAACATGTTTAAAAACACATCAAATGTTGTGCAAAACCTATTACTAAAGTTTTAACAAAAACTCTGTATCAGAATTCAGTTATAATATAACAAAAAAAAACCAGATAATATCACTTTATAACTGAAAACCCCTAATCATTTGTATAACACAGATATTAATGCATGAAAACCTGCACCTATTGGCATTAGTGATAAACTTTCCATTGTAGGAAAAGTCTTCACTTGTGATTACTGATTTTTAAAAGTTCTTATTTTCCTTCTTTAAAGACCCACTGATACCTCAGTTGAAACTGGAAAACCATTCTATTTCAAAGTAGTTTATTTTCTAGATTCATCACTCTGTTACCTTGTACTCCCACATCTACTTGCTACATCCACTTATCTCATACTTAGGTTGCTCTATGTTTATACAGTGTCTAGCATAATCCAGTTGAAGACTCTAGGAGCCAATGAAATACATAATAATCCCTATTTTCTTTTTCTCCTCCCCTCTATTTTACTGCAGTCTTCAATTTGCAAGATCGCAGTTCATTAGTATGTAGATAATGACATCACAGACCTTCTACTTGTTTCAGCTGCTGTTATGCATGTACGGACTGAACCAGCAAAAACTGAATAACATGCATAATTTTAAACTCATGTATTAATGACTTCTCTCTTTCTCTCATACATATATGGCACCCATTAATGTAATATTTGGGCACTTTATAGACTTTCGTATATTTATCCTCTGAAGACCCTTGTTAGGTATGATGGTGCTGTTACTTCCATTTTCAAATGGGGGCTGAGATTCAGACAGTGACTTAGTCGAGGTTCCATAAGAAGACAGTGGCCGAACAGGGATTGTTAGTAGGCAAGGGGACTATTCACCTACTTAAAATTATGCATGTGCTTAAATGATTTACTAAACTGAAACATAGGCTGCTAGAGGACAGGGTTCTGTAATTTTAGGAAAACATATATAAAAGCAATAAAGAACCTTTATTTCATGCAAAACAGACTACATACAAATAAGGAGCCTGAATCTGCCATATTTACAGATGGGTAGCCCTTACTCTACTAGAAGTCCCTACTGAATTCAAAGGGTCTGATTTTGATCACGTTTATATTACTGTGTAAATGTGGTCAGAATGAAGCTCAGAGGGACTGGTCATATGAGCACAGATTACTCTCTTGAAGCTGGACTGTAGAATCAGGTTGAAAGTATAGTAAAAAGAAAAAAAAATAACAATTCTATTACATATGTTTTTTCATGAAGCATTAATGTCTTTAACATCCTTGTCAAGGATAGTGTTTGCAAAAGCTCCACAAAATATGTATGCTAAACATTATGGGCCCAATCCTGAGAGTTGCTGTCACCCTTAACACACATAGAAGTCAATGGGGACTTTAGGCAATTGTGTGCTTCACAGAAAATCTTGTACAACTGAGCCATTAAATTTAACCAGAAAGAAAAGCTGTCATTCATTAACAAAAAAGATTAAAATAAGTGCATTTAAAAGATGTATATTACTTTTCACAGCCTGGAAAAAATGAAATTGAGAATCATAGATGTTAGAGATGGAAGCAGTTTAAACAGACCAGCTTTTTCCTCTCTCTGCTGGCATGGGATTTTCTTCTTCAGTTTTGTACTGTCTACTTATAAAAATACTAAGTGATTGGACTTTTTCATGGAGACGATGTAATAACATAATACATCTAGACGTCAAGAAGTTTCTTCCCTGATATTCAATATAGTCTTTTTTTTGTCTTCTTTGTTTCATGACATTGCATTTAGTTATACCCTGCACCCAGAATCTCTCCTCATAATTCTTTTCCTTCTTTGGGGTTCATATACTTTGGCTAATTGCAATCTGATATTCTATTTCAAAACCTTTCTCTTCTTCCACTCTGAAACAATTTCACCTCTTTCCTCCACAAAATAAATCTATATTTCTTTATTTTCAAAACAACTATTTCACACTGACATATTTGCATTTTTGACCTCAAGACTCCACCTTTGTTTTACTTCTCTGTCTGCCATACTCAATAGTTCTATTGTATCACTAAGAACTTCATTTGGATACTGCCTTCCCTTATCCCATCAAGATTCTACATTGTCTTCATCTTAACTAACTCACTTTATCTGGGATTTCTAGACAGCAAGAGAGAGAGAGAGAGAGCACTCATATGAGCACCTTTTATTGCAGGTTAAAATCACTGCTCCCACAGGTCTGAGAGCTTTGTCCTGAGGAGCAAAGGGTTTCTATGCAACCTATCCTGGGTATTAGGATGGCATAACTATATCAGTAGGGGTTTCATCTGTCACAGCCCTGACTGGTGAGGACACCAATATAACAACACTATATATAGCATTTAAAGAATGTCTTTCTTGTCTTACAACCATCTTACATCACTAAGAGTAAAAGCATTGTAAATACCTATTTCACTTTTTGTCATGCTCTTTATTTCCTATTTGTACTTTATTGAGTTTGACAATGAAACTAGACTGGTCTTTTTGCTCTAAATGTAACTTTATTCCCATGCACTACTAGAGTGCTACAGATATTAGAGTGGTAACACAGCAGGGAAACATTTACACCTATACACACCACAAGCACTTTCAATCAGCCTAGCCTGGCTCCTCTTCCACTGATGATCTTCAATGCCCAGTCAGTTCCAGTTGCTAATCCTCCATCCAGCTGAACCTGTGCTTCTACAATATTCCCTCTAGGCTGCACCTGTGCACGGGAGTGCAGAAGCCCCAACGCCCTGGCGCAGGTCTCACTGCCGGCGGCGCAGGCTTGCAGCTGCGGCTCCTTGCTGGCCCCCAGGGCACATTCTTCCGGCCAGCAGGGAGCTGTTCCACGGAGTTTAAAATCTCCCCTGAACGTGCTCAAGGCGGGAGATTTTAAAACTTCTCTGTGCAGCTTCCTGCCGCCCGGAAGAATGGCAGCAGCAAGGGGCAGGCTCCCCCAGGAGCAGCTCCCGCAGCGGGGGCAGTGGGCTGAGGGAGCGGGGTCAGGGTACCACGGGGTCTCGGGGAAGCCGGCTGGAGAGCGCCCAGCTCTGCAACTTGGGGAAGGCCCCCGCCCTCCACCTGGTCCCTGGGAAAGTGCCCAGGGGGAGCAAGCAGCTTCCCCAGGACTAGGGTTGCCAGACGTCTGGGAGAGGGAGGACATGTGCTCCTTTTTACTTCATCTCCTTCATCCAGCAGGCATTCTAAACATAGGTGATTCTTTTCTTTTCTTTTTTTTTTCTTCCCTGTATCTTGGTTTTTAGGAGTAGAAGGTGGTTTAAAAAAAAACAAAAACAAAAACACAAAACCACCATGCCCAACTCAGGGCTGGAATCCGTAAACCTTAAGAGGCTGCACTACACATGAGGAACAAAAGAACCTGCAGCAAAATCAAGGGGGGGGTGGAACATACTATTTCCTCTCTTCTTAGAAAGGCTTGTAGCAAAAGTCTGTGTGGTTCAGTTGGCTGAGCCACTACCTAGCAATCTTGCTGTTGTGGGTTTGAGCCCTATGCTGGGCACTTTGGCTATTTTTTTTGGGGGGGGGACTCTTGCTCCCTACAAAAGGCCTAAATTGCAGGAAAAATATAGCAAACCCTAACTAAATGAAGGAAAATAATTTATACTGTGAATAAAATTACAAGCAGGGACAAAATTAAGTAAAGAAATAAAGGGGCACTTTTGAATTGGTTAGAAACAATGTAGGACATTTTTTAAAATTGTAAAATGGGCTTCTGTGGAAAATGAAAAAGCAGCAAGTCAGCTTTTTTTTCAACTTTTTTGGTGCTTTGCAAGCTTATATTTGCAAATTTAGGGTTTTTTTTTAACTTTTTTAGTTTCATGAGCATTAATGAAAGGATCATGAAAATCTTTCATTTACTGAAAAAATGAATTTTCAGCACCAGAAAACATCTTAGTAATTTTTTTTATTTTAAAATAATTTTAAAAAGGCCAGACTTCGTACTGTTTTAGTGCTGCATTCATTATCATTACCATTTTCCATGACATAATATGGTAATAACGCAATGTTCCCTCAAAGCTGATGATGCAGCTGACCAAGTTATGGATGTGCTGGGGGGGGGGGGGACAGCAGGGAAGGGGCCCGATAAACATTGGGGACTTTGCTCAGCTGGCTCCATAACTTGCTCAGCTGCATCATCACCTTAGAGGGAACACTGCTTCTCAAAGGAGGTCTTTTCATTTTAATTACAAAAGTTACCAATTTTCCATAGAAAGTTGGTGTCTACTTTTACTGTTGAAAATTATCTGCATCAGAAATGGAAAGTCAAAACTAAGGTTGCAGGAAAAGTTATTTATAGAAAAGGAAAGAATACTATAAAACAACAAGAAGTCTTGTGGCACATTTAAAAACTACCAAATTTATTTATTACAGAGCTTTCGTGGTATAGATCCCACTTTGTTAGATGCTTGAAAATGAGGGACTAGGAGGAGTGTTTTAAGTTTTCTCACAAATGATTATTTGTTGTCACTCATTTTGGTTGGTTGTCATTCAGTGTGTCCCACATTTGGGAGTTGACAATTTGAGGACTAGATGAAGCATTTCTACCCTTCTTCATCCCGCCATCATCATCTCATTACACTGCTGACACCTCTCCCTATTTTTAGCACCTAAAACCAGACTTTTCTTTCACATTCCAAGGTCAAACTATTACAAGTTAGAATGTAAACACCTCAGGGCAGAAGTGTTATTAATCTGTAAGGAGCAATGCACAAATACAGTTCTATAGAAAAAATTATTAAAAATGTTCCCTAGTTTCTGCATCTGCACCTGAAGCTGTTTCCCTCTTGGTGGCTGTGCATGACAGCCTAAGAACTGTATGAAAAAGCTGTCTTCTTCTAACTACAATTTCCACTACATCTGTGTAAGTGAAAACTGTGGGCTAAAAAAGGAGACTGGTTAGAATTCTACAAGCAGTTGTGTGGCACTTTAAGACTAACAGATTTATTTTTTGCATGAGCTTTCGTGGGAGAAATCCCACTTCCTCAGATGCTTCGAAGATGGGTGAACTTACAGAAAGGAATGAAACTAAATGCAAGGGGGGTGTAAAACATAGGATCAGGTCATAAAGTAACAGCAAATCAGAGCAGTTTACAGGGTTAAAGAATGGGAAGCCTGAAGTCAAATTACCCTTTGTAATGTGAAAAGAACCCATAATCTCGACTGAGTCCTGCTTTCACAGAATTTAGCTTGCATATTAATTCAAGTTCAGCTGTTTCTCTTTGGAGTCTTGATGTCCCAGGTACATCTCTAAGGACAGTCGTTAACAAATCCATCATCGAGTGATTAGGTAGATGGAAGTGCTCAGCAACTGGTTTCTTTGTTCTTTGATTTCTGATATCAGCTCTGTGCTCATTCAGTCTCTTACGGAGCGATCGTCCTGTTTGTCCAATATATAAGGTGTTGGGGCATTTCTTGCACATGATGGCATAGACCACATTAGTAGATGAGCAGGTAAATGAGCCTTTGATGGAGTAGCAGGCTTGATCAGGACCTATGATGGTGTCTGAGATTTCAATAATTTCCACGACACCATCAAATTGAGCCTGGAACACTCCACACAGGAGATCCACTTTCTTGACACTACAGTACAAATCAGGGATAGACATATCACCACCACCCTATACCGAAAACCTACTGATCGGTATAGTTACCTACATCCTTCGAGCTTCCATCCTAAACACACCACACGATCCATTGTCTACAGCCAAGCCCTAAGATATAACCGCATCTGCTCTGATCCCTCAGACAGAGACAGACATCTTGAGGATCTCTATCAAGCATTCTTGAAACTACAGTACCCACCTGGGGAAGTAAGAAAACAAATTGACAGAGCTAGACGGGTTCCCCAAAGTCATCTACTACAGGAGAGACCCAAGAAAGAAAGCAACAGAACACCACTAGTCACCACATACAATCCTCAAGTCAGACCTCTGCAAAAGATCATTAAGGACCTACAGCCTATTCTAAAAGATGATCTCTCTCTCTCTCAAGCATTAGGAGACAGACCACTCCTTGCTTATAGGCAGCCCCCTAATCTTAAACAGATACTCACCAACAACTACAGATCTAACAAGAACATTGAAGCAGGCACACACCCTTGCAAAAAACCACGCTGCCAAGTCTGCCCACATATCTACACAACAGATACCATCATAGGTCCTAATCAAGCCTGCTACTCCATCAAAGGCTCATTTACCTGCTCATCTACTAATGTGGTCTATGCCATCATGTGCAAGAAATGCCCCAACACCTTATATAGTGGACAAACAGGACGATCGCTCTGTAAGAGACTGAATGAGCACAGAGCTGATATCAGAAATCAAAGAACAAAGAAACCAGTTGCTGAGCACTTCCATCTTCCTAATCACTCGATGATGGATTTGTTAACGACTGTCGTTAGAGATGTACCTGGGACATCAAGACTCCAAAGAGAAACAGCTGAACTTGAATTAATATGCAAGCTAAATTCTGTGAAAGCAGGACTCAGTCGAGATTATGGGTTCTTTTCACATTACAAAGGGTAATTTGACTTCAGGCTTCCCATTCTTTAAGCCTGTAAACTGCTCTGATTTGCTGTTACTTTATGACCTGATCCTATGTTTTACACCCCCCTTGCATTTAGTTTCATTCCTTTCTGTAAGTTCACCCATCTTCGAAGCATCTGAGGAAGTGGGATCTTCTCCCACGAAAGCTCATGCAAAAAATAAATCTGTTAGTCTTAAAGTGCCACAGAACTGCTTGTTGTTTTTTTTACTGGATTAGACTAACACAGCTATCCCTTTGGAAACTGGTTAGAATTCTGCCTCTGCTCAGTTATATGTATGGTCACTCCTCTCAGAAGCATTTCAATCAATCAATCAATCAAATCATAGGGCTGGAAGGGACCCCATGAGATCATTGAGTCCAACCCCCTGGGAATTGAACCCAGGACCTCCTCCATGTTAAGCAGAGGTGCTAGCCACTACACTATTTGCAATCATTGACAAATATATCTTTCTAATGCATAATTAATAATGGCACAAAAATTGTGTGTGTAGGTCCTTCTTCCTTTTATAAAAATAAATCAAAAGTTTCTGAGTGGAAAAGAAGAAACTAAAATCTCTGTGATACATAGTTTTAATAACATACATGGAACTGTCACATTTCTTGCTTTTTTCTTTTTTTTTTCCTGTGTAACATAAAAACAACATTACCTACTCCATATATTAATATTTCAGGAGTTTCAAATTACATTGCAAAGGAATGTTAATGTATTTCAAATAGCTTCCTTTATACTTCTCACTTTTTTATAATTAAAAAAGAAAAAGTGAGCTGGTTGCTTACTGAATTATACAACAGCACATGAACATGGTTTTTCACAGTATTAGAGAACCTATAGTGGGTGTAATTAATTAATCATTCACACACACTAAGCTGTCATTCGGATGAAACATCTTCCAGAAGAAATGTAAAACTTAACTCCTAATTGCTGTGCTCCATGAAGATCTTATGATCTTTCACTAAGAAATGGGGTTTTAGACACAATCATATGGCGGAATTAAAAATAATTCCATTCTGCCTTTCTAAAATCATGGTCCACTTTCAACTCTTCATTTCTTGGTCTATTCTGTTGTATACTGTTGCACAAACTATTGCCACCACTCCACCAAGATGTCTGTATTTCACAAATGAACAAATTATTACTGCATGTATAAAGTACAGTAATTTGAGATCCTTGGGTTGAAAGTCATGATACAAATGTAAGATAATGTTATTACTGGAATTCTTAAAAGAAAGAAACTGTGTAACAATCTGGCAATAAGACATGATAAAAACTTTAAAGCCCAAATCCAAATCCTAACTAATTCACTAGCAAAACTCCTACTGACTGGTAAGAGCAACATTTGGACTTAATACTACTTCCAACCCCGGTATCAGGTCTAAGCAGATAGTAAATGAATGATATTCAGAGAAGTGAAGCAGGAACAATTATCTTCAAACTGCAGACCTATTCTATGGAAGCTATTATGGCCTGCAACAGGTAATTCTATTTGTTGCCCAAGCTGGAGATGGATGGGAAGAAATGTACAGTAGCAGAAACCTCGTACTGCCACCTGTTGTCCTGCTGCTGTGTTGGGAGCTCAATGCCATGCATGGAGTATACACATATTGTATGGCTCCTCATCTCCTACTCTCATCCCTTGTGCTGCAGAACCTAACTGAGTTTGCAGGAAGTGGCTGGATATGCCCCTGCATGGCTAAAACTGTTTTAGAAATGAACAAAAGAATGGTTCCCCTGTTTGTATTTTATAACCAGCTATGCAAATTAATTGAAAGTTTAAGTCATTAAGTTCCTTATAGTCAGTATTATAAAATACAAATATTGTTAATAACTTTGGGAACTGTTTTACATTTGTAGGAGCCAAATAAAGGTGAGATTTAATATCAATAAGATTATTTATACTTTCAAAAGAAATACTGTGACTCAGATTCTTCAGTCTGCCACAGCTGTGCTGGGCTGGGCAGGAGCAGAAAGATTTCAGACAGATTTATGATTTCCCAGCTCCAGCACCTTTGGATGCTGGCTTGCTCCTGTCATTATGCCCAGCTGCCAATGGGCCAAAGCAATTCCAGAGCTTTGCTTTCTTATCCTGGAGCAACTTCAGCTGTGAAGAATTTGGTTTAGGACTACTATGCTAGTTCTGCACTACCCAAAAGAATCCTTAAAGGGCTGGATTCATTAGCTTTATGGCTGCTTCATGGCACCAGAGCGGCACAAATTCTTTCTAAATGATATGCTCTAGTTCAACCAGGAGTTATTGGGCTTGATGCAGGCTTCACTGGGTGAAATTCTATGACCTATGTTATGCAAGAGATCAAACTAGATGATCTTAATGGTCCCTATTGACTTCTGAGTCTATGAGTAAGAACCAGAGCAGCTCTAGCGATGTTGAGAATGTAGGCCTTCAAGTGCAGTAGGGTTTTTCAAATTAAGTACAAAATAAATAATAGAAAACTGCATTAACACTAGTAGACATATGGCTAAATATATGATTATATTCTTTTAAAACAAATGGATGTTGAACATTATATGAAGAAATTATTACATTAAAATTTCACTGAGAGAAAAAGCCTGTAACTGGTTAACAGCACATGACTCCCATTAAAACTGACTAGAAACAAAAGTGTGTAGAAGACCTGCAAGACATCCTAAAATGCATTATGAATTTCCTCCTTTAAAATCGTTGGCTAAACAACAGCATTTTTAAATGACAGTGCAAACTACTTTATATTTTTATAAACAAAAGATTTGAACAATTCTATTAAATTCTGCTAATGAACACTGCTCTCAGAAAGCATTTTGTTAGTTTCCATAGAATAAAAGATTGTGTGTGTCAAAGCTAATTTTTAAAAAGGATTCAAGCACATTTTTCTTTACAGACACCAGAATATAACTTATGGTGACATAAGCACTGTGTTAAAATAGCCTATGTAAAAACATCTTATTAAAGCAACAGTAAGAATCCATTTATTGCTCTTTATCAGTCAGGTAATGAAAGGCTAAGTTGTTAAACCTGTAAGTAACAAATTGTCCTGTGTTAATATGTGATTCATGAAAATCACATATTTATTAATAACATCATTATTAGGACAGGAAAAAATGAATGTACAATTTGTTTTTAAGCCTTAAAAATGAACTGTAGATAATAAAGAAATACCTTTAGGAAGTATTATATGAAGTTATTATATAAAATGTGTTGAAGACTCAAAAATAAGTATTCAGTTAATATTCAGTAGTTCTACTACACTTCATGATCAGGATCTGTAGTATAAACACTGATCAAGATCTTTAGTATAAACACACAGTACGAAGAGGTATACGTGCTACAGCTAATCTTGTGAGATATTTATCATATCAATAATTTTCCATAAACAGCAAAATTGAAAAACATAATTCACATAATGAGGCCTATACCATCTGGGGCACATCCTGTGTGATGTCTCCTCAAGTCTGTGAAAGTCCCTAGACTCAACAGAATCATTTCAATTTACTCCTTAGTGTGCAGAAGTATGATTTGGGAAGGACGTAGAGGAGGCTGGCATAACTGTCAGCTGTGGTGAAGAACTCACTGAAAAGTTTCTTGTGGCAAGGCAGACTGGAAAAGGGAGTGGAATAAAGCCAGTTGCTCTATCACACACTGACTAAGCACTCTGTAATTCCTCAAAGGGGAAGAGGCAAGTACAGAGGACATGTAAGACCTATTGCAAAAAAATATATATATATTCTTATGAAATTCCATAGGAGACAGCCCAGCTGGTCAGATTTACTGATTTCCATCTTCTGAAAAATGGTAATATTTCTACCTGAAAATTGCTATGGGTTTTCACTGACAAGTATCTATATGGTTATAATGCTTCTTATTATGCCTCAGGCTCCTGTTAGAAAATGACGGCAAACACAATTGGAAAGGTATGGTGGGATTGCAAACTTGAAATAGTAGAGCATATGGAAATGTAGTTCATGAGAAGTTTTATAAATAGCTCATACATTTTCTCAGATATGCTGAGCTTAGGCACAATATTGACTTCAGAAATGAAAATGACTGCACTGGTTTAGCATGATAAAGTCCAGTGACTGGCATAAAATTAGCAGGATAAAATCTCATTTACAACTCAAGAAAACTTCTGTGTTTACCACTTAAAAGTCAGCCTTTTCCAGTAGTTATGCAGTGGGTTTTTTAGTTATTTTTCTTTGCTAATTAGAAGGAAAAACTATGGATCTCAACCATAACCGTGACTGGTGGAAAAGGCTGACATTTAAATTTCAATCATTGTAGTTAGCAATGGCTAGTAAAGGACTTCTAGGGATATGCAAAATGAATTCTTGAGCTTTGCTTGGATCATGGTATGACAAGCTAAGTGTTATCATTATTACTGTATATGTAACAAGTTCAAGACATTCTGGAAGCATCCCAGATCAAAATACTGGGATTTGACTGATTACATGATTGTTCAGACTCAGGACAGCTGGGATGTTCTGATTATGAGAGCTATAACTAGCACTAATGACCGTGGGACTGACCACCACCTTATACATTCATGCATGTCCATCAGGATTGCTCTCAAACGCAGAATTCAAAGGAAGCAGATCAGATGCAAGACAAACATCAAGTGCTTGAAGGACCCACTCAAGCAGAGAGAAGTCCAGCATCTATTGAGTGAGACATTACTAACAGAAGAGCTAGAAGTTGAGAAGCATTGAATGGGACTCCAGATAGCTTTTCTCTTATCATGTGAAAATACCATAGGATACAAGACAAGGATACTATATGACTGGTTTGAAGAAAATGACACAAAAATTCAATGTTTCAGAGACAAAAAACAAACAAACCCAGAATGCTTTCAGAGTCTGGCAGAATGACATTAATTCTGTCATTAAGGAAAATGTACATCAACAAGCAAAGTCAGAAATGTAGTGAAGAAGGCGGGAACTGAAGAATGATTGGTGGATTCAGAAATCAAAGGAAATCTAACATTTTGCTGACATCCATGATACTCGTGGCTTCTTCTGTGCTATGAAAGCTGTGCACGGCCCAAGCACTCAAGGCCTCAATCCTTTATTATCAAAGGATGGAACAATGCTCCTGAAGGACAGAGAATCCATCAGTGTTCACGGGAAAGAACATTTAATTTAATCTCCTGATTCACGATTCAACTGTTGATGAAGATAAGATAAATAACGTGTCAAAAAGCAATTAGCGAAGACTTTGGTTCACCGCCTACTCTGAAAGAAGTTGGCAGCGCTATCAGAAAAATGAAGAACAATAAGGTAGCCAGCGTTGACAGAGATTTTCACAGAAGAACAGCTTATATATATCAGCATCATGTCCACAGTCTTAAAATTCAGATCAAGGTAGAAATCTCAGATGACCTAAGGGATGCCTTGACAGTCATAAAAATTAAGAAAGGGGACAGAGCTGATTGTGGAAACTATGGAAGCATCTCCTTGTTGGCCGCTGCTGGGATGGCCATTGTCCTTATCTTCACCAATCACAATCTCCTTCCACTTGCAAAAGAAATTCTTTCAGAATTTCAAAGTGGTTTCAGATCATCTCAAGGAACTATGGACATAATCTTCAGAGCACATCAAATTCAGGAGACATGTCATGAGCAAAATCAACCTCTTTACATGGCCTTTACTGATTTTTTCGAAACCTTCAGCTCTGTAAACCATGAAATCCTATAGAAAATCTTGTCCAGAACTGACTGTGCAAACAAGTTCATCAGTGTTCTGGAACTTGTCCAGGACAATGTGTCAGCAATGGCTGTCAACATAAGGGAGTCAAACAGAACTATTTGAGGTAAAAAATTGAAGTGAAGCAAGGGTGTTATCACTCTAGTACTGTTTTCCAGCTTCATCTCCATTGTAATGCTCCTCATTCACATAAAGTGTATAGGATGGAAAGAAAGACTCTTTAACTTCAACAGACTCAAGTCCAAAATGAAGTCTTCAACTACATTCCTAATGGAGCTCCAGTATGTGGAGGATAATACAATTGTTGCTTACTCTGAACGAGAGCTCCAAACCATTCTCAATGCATTTTCAGAAGCCTATAAGAATACTGGCCTAACCTTAAACATCAGGAAAAGGCAAGCTCTTTATTAAATTGCTCCAAACAAAGAAATAAACCCTCCCTCCTTTCAAATCAATTGAGAAATGCAGGAGAATATGGGTCATTTCATCTATCTTTGAAGCTATCTTTCATCAAAGACAGATATTGATGTGGAAATAAACTGCCACTTCAAATGTGCAAGTGCAGCCTTTGGATGTCTTCTTAAATCATGCCATCCTTGCTCCTTGTCTACCATGTCATTGTTATCCCAACTCTCCTGTATGGCTAGGAAACCTTGGCCATGCACTGATGACCTCCCAACAGCTTGAAAATCTACCACCAATGGTGCCTTCACAAGATTCTCTGGATTAGCTGGGAGGATATATGTACAAATATCAGCATCTCGATAGAAACAAATTCAACAGCTTGGAGGCCATGATTATCCAAAGCCAACTTTGCTGGATAGGTCATGCTGTTCATATGCCTGATTCCCACCTCCCTGAGAATCTTTTTCTCGTATCTGAAAGAAGGTAAGCAAAGTCATGCAGGGCAAAGAAAGCACTTCAAAGACATCTTGAAGGCAAACATGAAGAGGTGCAACGTTGTCATAAATACTTGGGAGACTCTTGCGAAGGACCATCCAAAATGGAGGAAAGCTCTGCTGAAACAGCCCATTAACAGGTAGAAGAGGAAAAGTTGAACAGGCAGAAAGATAATCAGAATATACAATGCAGCAACATTTTGCCTATCCCTACTGGAAATATGTATCCTTACTGTGACAAGATATGTGGATCTAGGATCTGTGAACCCACTACTGAGATCCCTGGAAGATAATCTGATGTGTTTATGAGTGACTGTTGCTGCTGCTATCTTCAATCAACTGTAGTACACACATGCACTCAAAAAGAACACAGCAGTTCTTACGACCATCAGTGAATGGCAAGGTTAATTCACTGGACCTTTCTGGGGCTTGATATTTTTAACCGGCTTTCCAGTTTGTACATTCAAGTTGTTTTCAGGCACAAAATGTGAGGTAACAATGGGAAATTAGTTCTAAAGCTTCAACATTTGCTTCACTGAAAAAAAGATATTATATACATACATATATATATATATATATATATATATATATATATATGTGTGTGTGTGTACTGCTGTTCTTCTTGATTGTGTAGCCAAGCATCTCCAGGATTACAGAGGCTGTAGCGTATACCAGTTCATTGGTTTCAGTGATGGTGATAGTAGGAAGTGTCATTAGGGCTCTATGGGCATCTTCTAGCATACTATCTGATGGTACTTCTCCAACGAGCCTTGGCAATTGGTCTCGAGGGTTGACTGTAGCTAGTTTATCCATGATCTTATGCCTCATATCAGCTGCAGTGCTCTGTAATGGGAGGGGGGGGCAGTGAAGTTCCAGCTTCAGCTGTTGGCTGCACATCTAGTTGTTCTTCTGGGGCTTCTTCTTGAGTCCGGGAGGTAACGTGGAGTTGGTCTATCTCCAGTTGTGAGAGCAGCTGCCTCTTTAGTATGTTGAAGCCTTGGGTAACTAGCTGTTTCTCAGTTAGTGTGGACGTACGTCTTTTGTCCATCCATAGTTCCCTCATACGTTTCATATAGCCCCTCTCATTAGGTCTGCTGTTGTAGTAGCATTCCATCAATTCCAGGTTCTCTTGTCTCGTCCACGCATGGTTTGTTCCAGTAGCCCACTTATCGTCAGATTGTCCTGGTTCCCTAACATCTAGTGCAGACCTTGTTAATCCGGGCGACGTCCGAGCCGGCATGACTCTGTTAGTTCGTGTCACTCTCATATTCAAGGTAGGCAAGTGAGGCGTTAGAGGGTCTTTTGCCCAAGGACCCCTACTGGGAAGGTAGACAGGTACCCACCAGGATTTCAACCCCGGTCTCCCGTATCAAAGGGCGTCGCTATTAACCACTACGTCGCTCTTAACCACTACGCTATCCAGTCACAGCAGTACATACCCCCCTTGGAAAATGAGGTTGGAGGATAAGATCAAGGCAACTCAGAGAGAAGTTAGCCAGCTGGTGGAACTACAGAAGGGTGTAGAGATTAAGGATAAGACTCGGCTACTGAGAAAATACAAGGGCCTGACTCCATCTGAAGCCCTAGAGACTGCTAAGCAAAGGCTCACAGCACTGGCCACCAGGCTAAGGAGATACACTAGAGAAGCAGAGGCCAAAAAGATAAATGCCCTGTTCTCCAAAGAACCATCCAAGGTGTACTCCCAACTGCAGTGCAACAACACAATAACAGCAGAGCCACCAACAGCAGAAACTGAACAGTACTGGAAGAACATCTGGGAGAAAGAGAAGACTCATAACACAAGTGCAAAGTGGCTACAGGACCTGAGAACAGAGTACAGCAATCTCCCAGAACAGGAACCAGTCACCATCACAATAGCCGACATCCAACAGCGGGTCAAGAACATGAAGAGCTGGACAGCACCTGGCCCGGACATGATCCACACCTACTGGCTAAAGAAACTAACAGCAGTGCATGAACGCCTAGCAGCACAGATGAACCAGCTGCTAGCAGCAGGCTCCCACCCAGACTGGCTAACACAAGGAAGGACAGTGCTGATCATGAAAGACCCCCACAAGGGCACAGCACCATCCAACTACCGGCCAATAACCTGCCTCCCCACAACATGGAAAGTCCTATCAGGCATCATAGCCGCCAAGCTACAGGACAACATGGGCCAGTACACGAGCACAGCTCAGAAGGGCATTGGGAACAACATCAGAGGCTCAAAACACCAGCTGCTCATAGATAGAGCAGTCGCCCAAGACTCAAGGTCTAGACAGACCAATCTGTGCACAGCCTGGATTGACTACAGGAAAGCCTACGACTCAATGCCGCACACATGGATCTGTGAATGTCTGGCGCTATACAAAGTCAACAGGACACTAAGGACCTTCCTCAAGAACTCAATGGGACTGTGGAAGACAACACTGGAAGTCAACTCAAGACAGCTTGCACAAGTGGCCATCAAGTGTGGCATATACCAAGGTGATGCGCTGTCCCCACTGCTGTTCTGCATTGGCTTGAACCCCCTCAGCCAGATAATCACAAGGACTGGATATGGATACAAGTTCAAGAGCGGAACTACCATCAGCCACCTCCTCTACATGGATGACATCAAGCTGTATGCTAAGAATGAACGAGACATCGACTCGCTAATCCACCTGACACGGATCTACAGTGAGGATATTGGGATGTCATTCGGACTGGAGAAGTGTGGCCGGATGGTAGTAAAGAGAGGAAAGGTAGTCAAGACTGATGGGGTGGAACTACCAGCAGGCCACACAGCAGACATACAGAGCAGCTTCAAGTACCTTGGCATCCCACAGTCACATGGGACCCACGATGAGGAGGCAAGGAAGACAGCAACATCCAAGTACCACCAAAGGATAAGACAGGTCCTGAAGAGCCAGCTCAATGGGAAGAACAAGATCCACGCCATCAACAGGTACGCCCTGCCAGTCATCAGATACCCAGCCGATATAGTGAGCTGGCCAAAGGAGGACATGGAGGCTGCCGATGTGAAGACCCGGAAGCTCCTCACAATATACGGAGCTTTCCACCCCAAGTCCAACACCCAGAGACTGTACTCCAACCGGAAAGAAGGCGGGCGGGGTTTGGGGAGTGTCAAAGCCACTGTCCTGGATGAAGCCCAGAGCATCCAGGAGTACATCAGTAAGATGGCACCCAAAGATGAGCTGCTGAGAGAATGCCTGAGGCAGCAGCAGACATGGGAGGAAGATCAAGCAGAAGAAGTGCCATGGCAAGACAAGACCCTGCATGGGATGTACCATCGACAGATAGCTGAGGTGGCTGACACTGGGAAATCCTACCAGTGGCTGGAAAAGGCTGGACTGAAAGACAGCACTGAGGCACTGATCATAGCAGCACAAGAACAGGCACTGAGCACCAGATCCATTGAAGCAGGGGTCTACCACACTAGACAGGACCCAAGGTGCAGACTGTACAGAGAGGCCTCAGAGACAGTCCAACACATAGTGGCAGGATGTAAGATGCAGGCAGGAACAGCATACACTGAACGGCATAACCAAGTAGCTGGCATTGTGTACAGGAACATCTGCACAGTGTATGGGCTAGACCCTCCCAAGACCAGATGGGAGATCCCACAGAAGGTCGTGGAGAATAACAGGGCTAAGATCCTGTGGGACTTCCAGATCCAGACAGACAGGCAGGTACTGGCCAATCAACCAGACATCATGGTAATAGACAAGGACCAGAAGACAGCGGTGGTGATAGATGTAGCAGTGCCAAATGACAGCAACATCAGGAAGAAGGAGTATGAGAAGCTGGAGAAGTACCAGGGCCTGAAAGAGGAACTAGAGCGGATGTGGAAAGTGAAGGCCAAAGTGGTCCCAGTGGTGGTAGGAGCACTCAGGGCTGTGACTCCTAAGCTGGGAGAGTAGCTCCAACAGATCCCAGGAACAACATCAGAGCTCTCTGTCCAGAAGAGTGCAGTGCTAGGAACAGCTAAGATACTGTGCAGAACCCTCAAACTCCCAGGCCTCTGGTAGAGGACCTGAGGTTGAGGATGACACATACATCCCATAGGGGGTGAGAGAGGATTTTTTTTTATATATATAACAAATTATGATGGCAGGTAAATTAATTGCTGAATTATATTAGTATAAGGATTGTGAAAAACATGACCAGATTGAAGAGTAAAAAATCAAACTGCTGTATCTAGACAAACAATTGTGCTTTGGTATTAAGTTTACAACATTGTCTGATAATACACATGACATCCAAAATACAGAGTTTCTGATCATAAACTTGGGCTCCATTCTCTGTTCTGCACAAGCTCTGTTAAGCCTAAGAATGAACCAGTGAAGGGATGCCAATGTGACTTTAAGCTACTTTCATGTGTAAATTAGAGCAGCCTGATTTCTGTTCTGAACTACATCTGGCTCTCCCCATCTCCCTAGGGTTGTTCACATAGCTGAGAATAGAAGTAATACAGTGGAAATCTGGCCACAGTCTCTATATGCCACCTGTGTCACTGGTTGTGAGGAAGTCTGTGTAGTTTAACTCTGCTGGTTCTACAGCATGCAGGGACTCTCCCTTTCCTGGGGATCTTTTTCAGTGGCTTGATCCACCAGCTTTATGGAACCTTTATATTCTGGCAGTGCAAGGGGTTTGTAAAAGAACAGGCAATTGTCTTACTATCTGCTTATCTACTAGAATGGGAAGTTCATCTAGCCAGAACCACAGAATTAACATGTCAACAAAGACCTATCTCAAAGATGTCATTAATGAAAGAGAAACAGGACAGTTAAAGAAATAACAGCTAACTATTCATATGTCTTTAGGTTAAAAAAAGTTAATCAGGAGAAAATATATTATAAAAGGAATGCAGTTACCATAACAAAATGAATGTCTCCCAAGTATAATAAACATATTAGCTGGATTATGGGACAGTTTACAATCTCACAATGCTAACAGATTTTGACATGTTGATGTGATAAGATTCTCCTCTTACTGACATGCTGTGAACATTTTCTCTCCAAGGCTGACATGTTGCTCTCTGACAAGGGTCAGAGAACAAAACAAGCTAATGCCATCAGAATACTGGTGCAGGAAAATGTTTTTAGTACTTGTAACTATGTTACAGGCCAACTTAGTGCTTACCATAGTATTGTTTATATGTGATTGTATTTACACTTACCTTTAACTTTATGACTTTTTTATCTTTATTTTCATAAACTGGAAATCAAATGTCTTTGAATCAACAAAAAATTGTGATGATAACTGAAACACATATCAGAGAGAGAAACAGATCTCTGACACTACTGGAGGCAGTGCCAGAAATGAGTAACTATTTGCTTGCAAGATCAAAGGCGTAAAAGGTTGTAATCTCCCTTCCCTAAAAGTGCAACAGAAGGGCAGTGAATTTTAGGTGAGCCAGTAATAAGAACCAACCTTCCTGAAAGGTGAATCATGCAGTTACAAGTAGGCAGAAATGAAAGTGTATGATTGCATTCTCCTTAGGAGCCTCATGCAACTGACACATATACCTCATTAAAGCAAGCACAGTGAGGAAAATAACAAATAGATACTGCTAAACAAAAATTCTACAAATACATTGCTTCCAAAGTGCCACACTTTTGGGAATGTGTTCTTCCAGTAATGGGGCTCTATGGAGCAGTTTCATGAAAGGAAAATTGTGTCCAGATAAATAAAAACAGAGAAATAGGGAGGAATTTTCTGTTGTGGGAGAGAATGATAAAAGCCAGGTATGCACAGCTATTCAAGCATACAAAAAAAAAAAAAAAAGAAGAAGAAGCAAGGAGCCTTTTGTCACTTAAAGACTAACCTATTTATTTATCACATGAGCTTTCGTGGGAGAATATCCCACTTTGTCAGGTGCTTTGAAGAGGGGGAACTTACAAAATGGGATGATAATAAATGCAGGGGAGTGTAAGACGTGGGATCACATCATACTGCAACAGCAAGCAGTATGACCTGATCCCATGTCTTACACTCCCCTGCATTTATTTTCATCCCATTCTGTAAGTTCCCCCTCTTCAAAGAGTCTGACGAAGTGGGATTTACTCCCACAAAAGCTCATGCAATAAATAAATTGGGAAGTCTTTAAGTGCCACAAGACTCCTTGACTTTCTTGCTTTTTTTGCTTTACCAGACTAACACAGCTGCCCCTTTGGAAATATTCAAGTATAGTTATCTTATGCATGTAAGACCTGTGGTTAGATGCTCAGATGGTATAAACTAGCACATAGTGAAATGGCAATTTACACCAACTATTCATATGCATATCCATTTGCACACCTAAAATAGATGTGTAAATATTTGTGAGCATCTAACTTTGAAAATATAACTGCAATAGAGGAGAGGCAAAGTCACCAGTTTAGAAGAACAAACAAGGAATCTGGTGGCACTTTCAAAAACTAACAAAGGTATTTATTGTATGAGCTTTGTGGGAGAAAATTGCACTTTGTTGGATGTTTGAAGATGGGAAACTCACAGAACCCATCTTCAAGTACCTGAGGAAGGGGGATTTTCTCCCATGAAAGCTCATGCGATAAATATATTTGTTAGTCTTTAAAATTGCCACCAGACTCCTCCTTTGTTTTGCTGAACTTGACAAACACAGCTACCCCTCTGGAAGATTAAAAAGGTGAATTTACATTGTTTATTTTTTTATTTTTTTTTGGAAATCATGGGCTCTCTAGGTTTTCCTTTCCTTTCTGTCTTTAAAGACATATATTTAACCTCATCTGTTGTCCTGACTTCTGCATCTATTATCCACTGCTTTTTCCTGCTACGATGGTTTTCGATTTTCTTGTCTTCTGATATATAGATGTTTGTATTAATGCTTAGTCATCAAAAAACCACAGCTGATAACATCATCTTAAAAACTCAAAGGATTCAAAACACAAAATACTTGTATCAAAGCACTAATAAAAAAGGGAGAAAACCAACACCTGTAAGTTGTGGTTTTGAAGTATTTTTCCCTTTATAAATGCCGGTTGCTTGCAGATTTCAATAGTGTTCATGTTCTTTTTCTTTTTAGTTGAAAAAATTAATTAGAAGTAATAAAGAATAATTATCTCTAAGAGCAGGTGGTGGTTTCATTTTAAAGATGGTCTTAATTTTACTAATTAAAAACAGGGTGGAGCTTAATTTTGAATTGCAAATTTTTTTTTTACAGTAAACCACTGCCTGTTTGCAAGATAGAGCTCAGTCTGCGTATTAAAAAATATTATTAAACTGGTGTCACATCATTCAGTTATTTTAATATTGGAATGAAATAGTGACAGCAATAGATATTTTTCATGGTTTAGGAAGCAAACTAGGCCATATTTCAAATACAACTTCCCTACTATTATAAAAATGATAACATATTCCAGAAGAAACTTCCATATTCAGAAACTGATATTAAACTACTCACATTTTATTGATATGGATTATCACTACCAAGGACTCATAGACACATTTATGTCTTATACTGCTTTACTAGTCCTCTGTTTTTCTTACTACTAAAAATTCAGAGTGGTCAAGAAGAAAGATTGTGTGAATGTTGTGAAACAATCAATAATAGACCAAGAATATATTATTGAATAGCTGACACATTTTAACTGACAAATGATATACACTGTATTATACTTTCACTACTACATTTGAGTTTGAATGACAATGGTATAAAACATAGTTTATAGTTATATTTACATTATACCTACAGTGAGAACATTTGTAAAGTGTGATAAAAAACATATCTAATATAGAGAATATATAAATATAATGCCTGTAGGTATCACCTATGTATGTATTATATACTGTCTTATCTTCAAATTATTTATGATTTCTAACAAATTTAAATTCAGAATTCTAAATCTCACTTCATATGTCACTGTCTTGCATTCACATTCGTCCATATCATTATTAGAGAAATATTAGGTTATTCTGTCATCAGAAATTAGAACAAAATATTTTAATGCATGTAATAATAATCAGATATGAATCTCATACACATAATTTTGTGCTGTCCAGCAATTCAGTGTCTAACAATATTTGTTAAATTGCTGTTGAGAATATATTTAAAATGTCTGCCATGAATTCTCTAAGTATGGTGAAACAGTAAAAGTAGGGATTTGTTTAAAGCAGAATGACACTAAGCAGCTCAAATACAGGTGAAAGATAATCACGTATAAAGCAGAAACTTCTTTAATCAAAACTTCATTACCTACCATTTCTTTCTGTTCTCAACATAAGGAACTGTAACCTTGCTTCCAGAGCAGATATATACCTCTTTGCACTGCTCATTCAACTAGATATTCTTGCACATAACATGATCAATATTTCCTCAATGACCTGCTTATCTTCTGACATGGTTTCTTTTTCTGCATCATTTAATTGCAAATAAGCACTGGTCTGTAGAAGATCAGTAAAGAACTCCGTTCTGCTTCACTAGAGTGTTTCCCCTGACATTAATCACAGTTTAATTTCACCATTAATCTATTCCACAAAGCAATAACACTTTAAAAGAACCTTAAATGGGAAACTGCATTTCAGCATCTCACTGGTAGAGGGCATATGTTAATTTAATATCACAGATGATTACAATTACAATTAAGGAAATAAAATAGCTTGCATTATTCTTATTACATTTATACATTGAATAAGTGAACAATAAATAACCATAAGAAAAGTTGTAGGAGCATGAAAACATCGTAATATATTACATAAGAGATATGAACTGAGCGCTTACAGTGCAGGAGAGACTGCCAGGAAGGAAGTTCTCAAAATTTTTCATGAATTATACATTTAAAAAGTACTTTCCTTTTGTGGCCCCCATTCCAATAATATACTACAAAGTGGAACTAGGCCATAATTTAGGATGCAGCATTTTTATTACTGATAAAGGTATGTCAAAGAATGAGAACAACATGACACTCATAGCCTGGCTTCAGTTTACAGGTTGTCACTTAGGCCTTGTCTACACTGACAATAGATGTTGATGTAACGCCATTTAGACTGACCCCCTAAAGCAGTGGTTCTCACCCTTTTGTGGCATGCAACACACTTGGCAGCATATTGTAACTCTACAGGACACACTAGCTTAGTCCCTCCAGGCCAAATCCAGCCATCGCCCTGGGTCTTACTGCTGTAATGTGTCCCAACACAGTGGTTGAGAACCACTGCCCTAAAGCATGTGTCTCCACTGACACACTAGCAACGCCGAACTAAATTGAGCTACTTCGACCTAGTAACACTGCTCCCCCATCACCCAAATGGCATAGCACTGAGGTCAAATTCCAGAGTTCAAATGTCAGTCGGTGTAGGCAGAACTTAACATAAATCAATGCAACTGGCCTCCAGGAACTATTCCATACCTTTTTATTTTTGCCACTCTGGACTTTTGTGCCATGCTGCATTGTGACCATGTAAGCAGCACATAGGTCCTCCCCTTCCTGTAGTCTCAGGAAATTTTGAATTCTCATTTCCTGCTTGATCAGCACAGAGAGCTTTGTAGCTGAGCCACTCATGGTGACAACATGCAGCAAATGAACCCTGGAAAGGGGTTGACTGAAGGCCTTGGATCTCATCGCCCTGCAGGACAAGGAGTCTGTACTCACTCAGCACCAACTTAGCAAAAGAAATCATGATATCTACAAAAAGATGTTGTATGGAATGGTTGAGAAGAGCCACAACAGGGACACAGAGCAGTGCCACGTTAAAATCACAGAGCAGAAGCAGGCATTCAGTAGATTAGGCAAAGAGTCATTCTGGCTCCTTGCCAAAGATGTGCCACTTTTCTGAGGACTTCATGCAATTCTTGGTGGTGAACCCGCCACTGTGCCACTATGCCACATCAATACCACTGAGCAATTCATTATGAATCATGACAACTCCATGGATGAGAAGGAAGAGGAGGAGGAGAGCAGGTTATCCATTTGGCCAAACACTGACTTAGATGTTGGGGAAGGCACACTTGGTGAGTGCATTTACCTAATCCAATTGCTGTGATTTATATCCCCAGTCACGCTGCTCTCCAGTTCAGAGCTGAAACAGGTATATGCATCCCATCTGTGGCCTCCAAACAGTTTGGGAACCCCAGTGCAGCATACCCATCTATTATGTCCTGCACATTTTCCAAAGTCACTACCTTTCACAGCAGAAATCTATTAATGGCTTTGCACACTTGTATCATAGCAGTTCCCATGGTAGATTTCTCCACTCCGAATTGATTATCAACTGACCAGTACAAGTCTAGGGCTGCTAACTTCTACAAAGTGATGGCCATTCACTTTTCCACTGATGGAGCTGGTTTCACACAACTATTCATGCACTTCAGTACCAGGGACAGCTCTTTGCAAAGTTAAATGAAACTACCCCTTGTGCATACAGAAGTTCTGTAGCCCTCCTCATCATCTCAGAGGGTCATCATGACGCGTCCCACCAGTCTGTGCTTGTTTCCTGAGCCCAGAAGTGGCACTCCACATATCGAAGATGATGTGTGACAGCCTGCAACAAGTGGAAATCATTTTGCTCTATTGCTTGTAGCTGCAGAGCCCCAGTAACATCACAATGTTCTGTGTCATGGCTCCTGGTTCACTGCTGAAAAAACTGTATAGTAAGGCATGAGACAAGACAGGGAGGGGAAGAAGAAGCGAGCATGTTGCTCCACAGCCTTCTCACAAGCCACCATGGCTACTTTGACTGTGGAATGGCTACCAATAGTGCATTGCTTTAAAGCTTGAAGTCACAATGAGTAGTGGGGCTGCAAGAGCCTGGAGCAAGCACTGCAGATCATGCTCTTACAACTTTTACAATTTGGAGGGTGAAAATCAAATTAAAATCTCGCAATATAGACAGGGCCATAAAAAAACAAAACTATAAGTTCTTAAGTGTAAATTGAGTGAATTCAAAATGGAATCAGTGATAAATATGAAAACTCATCATGCCCTTTTTTGTGGTTACTTTTCAGAGAAGATTCATACTTGATTATAACCCCTTCTACTTCAGGTCTAGAGAAGGCAATTACTGGAAGGCTACCTTCCAAAGGTAAGTTGACTATTTTTACATATATAATCTGCCCAACATTCTGTGTTATACAATTTAATGAAAAGCAATGCAAGAGTGTTGATGCAGTACCCTACTACCCAAACATCTGCAGTACCCTGTCATCTGTTGCTGATGCATAGAACTTTCTCAAGAGTGGTGGAGGGTTCTACCTTTTTTTAAAAAGATAGAATAATAAACAACACAAATAAGATTCCTAGCAATAAAACTGACCATTTATTTAGCTGGAGCATTGTTTTTAAAAAGTCATATAAGTGAATATGATTACAATTTAGAGGATAAAGGTAATAAACAAATACTGTTAGGCAATTGCATTTTCTTCTCTTTAAATTGACTCATACTCACAGTTTGTTTCCATTTCCCTACATTCCTGAAGTTAATCAAGTGCCATTTACAACACAGTAAAAATTAGTGGCAGTTCTAAAACAATGACAGTTTATGAAAAAAGCAACAATAACGATGACCCACAAACAAAATGTAACAAACTCAGTACCAGACCTAAACAGCATACAATGTTAAAAGGTACAGATCCTAAATTCCTGGTGAAGGAAATGTTTTTGAAAGGGGGCATAAATTACTATTTTAAGAACTGTTCTACAATGGTGAAGACATTATTTTTCTTTGTTTGTAGATGGCCTGTTAGGGTGAAATTTCACAGTATTAGTTTTTAGATAGTTTTATTTTGGCTTCCAGTAAAAATTTTTAATAAGAAGAGGTCTCTGGAATTCAATTATCTAAAATTCATTCCTCTACAAATTTCTATACAGATATACAATTTGATAGATAGATAGACAGACAGACAGACAGACAGACAGACAGATAGATAGATAGATAAAAATGGTAAGATTGACACACATGAATTTTAGGCCACTTCCTATTGAAAATTATTATGCAAAACCAAACAAAAATGACATAAAAATTCAAAAGGCATAAAAACTAACACAATGTGAAATTCTACACAAATCAGTTACAAATAGGGAAAATGAATAATTTCTTCAGCATTTTAAGACTATTTAAGGGTAACTGTGTTATTCTACATGACTAAAAGTTTGTGTCAACAGTACTGAGAAATAAAATCTTCAGAGAAACTCATGAAGAATTGCCCCTTTTCAAAATGGCTGCCTGCGGTAGACACACAGACTGAAAATCTTCATCCAAAATGTTCAAAGTTTGATAAAATATAAGCAACTGAAAATGATGTTGCATATTGGCAAGTGTTAGGCAACTTTAACCATGCATGTTACACTTTCAAAACCAATGACAAACAATTCATCATGTTATTATTTGTTAATCCTGCTTGGGAATGTTGAAAGAGGTCTGGTGAGTCACAAAAGGCTCAATAGTCCAACTGAATGTGAGAGGTGGGAACTTCCTTCTAAAAAGGGTTACAGTGAGAAGCCTGGAAGAAAGATTACTAGAAATAGCTAAAAGTGAGGAAGAAGTCAGATCTGCATGTTGTTCCCTTACAGTTAATTTCTGTGTTAATAAAAAGCCAGCCCCAGAGCAGGAGGGAGTTTGGACTGTTATGACAAGGTTAGTTACAGAATTACATTTAATTTTTGCCGTCTTTTCAAAAGTGGTTTTGATTAGAACTATAATCCTGCAACAGAAGTATCTGTATATTACATGTATCTGAAACAGCATGTTACCTACTACATGTTTTCTCCACTGTAAGTGCATTTTTTAAAGCAAGATTTTATTCTCCTCTCAACACAGTACCATGAAGATGTAGCAGAGAGAAAGAGTAGATTGATTTACATTATTATTAGTCCTGCAGTAGTGCTTAAAGGCCCTTACCCTACTCTGCTCTGCACTGAAAAAAACCCATAAAATTAAAGCTTCTTGTCAAGAAAAAAATTATAATCTAAGTAGATAATGAAAATATGCTGAGAAAATGCATCTTTTAATTTATAATTGTGGAAAATCTGACATTAAATAATTGATAGAAAAATAAATTCAAAGCATTAAGATGTCAGCTTCACAGTCACCTTTCTGACCATAAAAGTAGCATCTCCTTTATAAAAGAGAAAATAAGACTGGCTGTTGTTCTGTGCATTCACTTTCCAAAAATACTTAGTACAACTGGAACATTCATGAGACCAGTTATCTGGAAGGTATTCTGAAGGAATCTTAGCACAACAGGAAAAGCATAAAACTTTCCATTTAGGACAGAATATAAACCCAAGCAGGTTATAACAGCAATATCAGACTTGGCCCCTGGGCATTTCTAAGGTCATTACTAAGTGGCTAAGGTTACAATAGTCCTGCTGGTCAGTAATTCCTTGGAAATGCCCTGGGCCTTGACTCTTATTACCTACAGGAAATCTAATTTCCAGTCAGAAAAAATAACAGTGAAACTAACCACATACACAAGAATAAAAATATAATGCTTTATAGCTTCTGAATATGATGTGAGTTCATTTTTTTTTTGGACTGTAGCATAATGGATATTAACAGGTGCTAACTGGCTGGCTCAGAGGCCATATTGTGCTATAGGAAAAGGGTTCATCACTAGTTTAGGCAGAAAATCATCCTGTTTCTCCCTGCACTGCAGGTAGTCACCCTCTTTCCTCCTTCTCTTTCTCAGAGCTGGTAAATACCCATTTTATGGGTTGGTTTTATCTTTCTATTTCCCCCATAACAGTCCATTCCACTTGACAAATTCTAACAGCAAACACAGGGCAGATGCTCAATTTAGGATCTAGCCTGCAGTAAGATGCAGTGTGTTGACTCATTGTGCATGGAATCAACCTAGGAGAGAGAGTGATTGTCTGAGTCATAATTTCCTCTTTTGTCTCTTGGTTACTCCACAGAAGGGGTTGACTGTGATGGGTTGCAGCATAGGGTCCGTAATACTCTGGCTCAGCTAGGCTGCAGTGCACTTTGGGAAAGTATAGTCAGAGCTCTGCCCAGTGCCCAACCTGTCCACATGTGGAAGTAAGGGATGAAGAAGCTCCACTGCTTCTTTTTGTGTACCAGAAGCTGTGGTACATTGCAGAAGCACATTGGAATAAGGGGGTGGATATCTTAGTACTTCTCCTCCCTTGTCTCAGTACACAGGATGGGATCTGACATGATTCCTGAGCTGGATTCGGTCACATCCTAAATTTTTCAGAGTTGCATAGAGTTAGACCATAGAACTCTAATTAAAGTCAACAGGCATTGTTTAGTTAAATCTTATACTACCAAAAACTTAGGGGCAGACTTTCATAGGTTCAATATGGCAGCACCACAAAGAGACAATAAATTCTTCTGCATTTGACCCATAGAGAAAACTCTGGACATCTTTGGTTTCTCCAAGCAGCGTACAGCTAATGTAATGGCTCTGTACTGCAGACCACCCACACCATTATCTCATAGTACAGGGACCATGCTGGGGGCCATGACCAGGAAGTATGGCTATGAACCATGTACAGTTTAGGCCATATACATCTGAAAACTGTTTGTATCAGGCTTGAGGCTCTTCTATGCTCAGGTGGGTGCGGGTTTGGCAGGCAGGAGGAGGACAGAACTGACTCTTAGATGCCTACAAAATGGGGAGCACTAAACTGACTTTAAAGCAACCTTTCTCATCTCTGCATTGGCACTGCGTTGAGCAGAACGTGACCAACCATAAGAATCATGACCTAGGGATCAATGGAAAATCTTGCTTAGACAGGAGAGTCTCCTTGTGTGATACTTTCTCTGGCTTACCTTCCAGGCAACTGAAATCAAGTCAGTTGGAAGTAATATAAGCAAAGTAATAGTTGAAACTTTATGTTTTGTCACTCACTTGACACGGAAAAATAATTATCCATAAAATAGCTGGAACAAAGTGAATGTAATAAGGCCCTCAAAAGACTATGCATCACTTGCACAGGATGTTTGGAAAAGTGCAGAGTGTGCTTTTTCCAACTTGTAGGTCATTTTAATTCCTTTCCACTTTTGGATACCACTTATTCTCTAGTACCTGGAATGGGACAGCCAGCAACAGCTTGAACTACGTGGAAAAGAAACATATTATCTCTGAGAGTACCTTTAAATGATGTAACAAGTTGTGCAAAGGCTGCCATAGTAATTACAGTGCCAGACAATTAGTATCTCAGTGACTTGAAGATTAATGTATCCATGTGATACTAATGCAAAATCCATGAAGTATAAACATCATTTTCTCTTCACCTGCTCAGTGCCAAAGAATTTAGAACTTAGAGTAATAAACCCCATGCTGCCTACAGTCGAAGCTTGATTCAGGTCTCATCTGCATTAGTTGAGTATAGTAGCCTTGTCTTCCCCATAACTTAGTACTGGTCTAACACTAATTGAAGTGAGCAAAATCAGACTCTTTTTCTTTAAGTGTAACTTCTTTAAAGTAAATGTTCACACACTTATACTATAATCCTCTAATGTAGAATATTTCCAAAATTTTGCTTTATTCATTGTCTTTAAAAAGATTTTGGATGTGGATCAAGCAGCATTTATAGCTATATAAGGTGATGACTATGATAAACTGATATACAGGGGTAAGAATGAAACCGCTTACATGTTACTTGCTGCTTCCTATCCCAATCTCCAGCAAAAGTAATAATTCATGACTTCCTGTTGTATTTGTTTCCTCATAACTTCACAAATTTTGTAAGTTTTACCATTCATTTTGTATTTCTTCATTTTAGTGTTCTTATTCTCAATTTTTAACATAAAATCCAACAAATCAGGTGGAAGTCAATTAAATTAAAGCAGCTAACATTTCCCCCTTTTCAAGGAGGTAACTTTTAGGAAAGAGGTTTCAGAATTGTTTGTTCAGTCAGTAAGAAGATATATTTTTTCCACCAGATTGTGAATAAAAGAGAAGTAGGAAGCTTAATGGACCTTGCCAGTTGTCTTCAATTACCATCATACTGAGTTTACAATTTTAACTGGAAAAGATATAGGTGTAATACACCAATGTGAAACTCTTGGGTCATTTACTGCCATGTAAGTGATGGACAAATAATGTCTAACAATTTAGCACTGAAACTCTAGATCATGCGCTGTGTCTCAGAAATTCCTTGGGTGAAGTTTGACTAACACTTATGTAGAGAACAATTATATAGAGAGATCATTAAAGTGTAGAGTGAAAAAAAAAAAGACAGGTGACACAAACACAAATACTAAGCACTACCTACCTATGTATAAATAGCATAAGCAACATAAGAATCATTTGATTGGTATATCAAAGAGGGAGAAACATCATTACATCATCAAATAGCAGCTGCCTGATATATATTTATTTTAAATGTGTGGGGTTGTGTGTGTGTGTGTGTGTGTGTGTGTGTGTGTGTGTGTGTGTGTGT
>ML681963.1:73730445-73957768 GCA_007922195.1 Podocnemis expansa | reverse complement strand
ACACCCCTCAGCACCCTGGCCAGGGTGCTGAGGGGTCAGCCCTTCCTCCCAGGGTGCTTAGCACCCTGGGAGGAGGGGCACATGTTGTCTCGGAACGCTTTGTTCCGAAACAACATGTCCGAACAGGGCTGTTTCGAAACCTCTGTTTCGAAACAACCCTGTTTCGACAGGTAACGGGGTTTAAGTTATTTCGCAAAGACCACGGCCATTTCGAAAGAAGCGGTTTGCTTCTTTCGAAATGGCCGTGCGTCGTGTGGCCATGGCACTCCTTATTTCGAAACAACCTCTGTTGTTTCGAAATAAGGAGTGTGTGTGGACATACCCTAAGTGTACTCTTTATGCCACCATCTAACACATTGATGAAAATATTGAACAGAACTGGACCCAGAAACTATATTTGCAGTACCCCACTCATTATGCATAATTGTGAACTATTAATAACTACTCTTTGGGAGTGGATATCCAACCAATTTTTCACACATCTTATAGTAGCTCCATCCAACCTGTGCTTCCCTAATATGTTAATAAGAAGGCAATGCAAGACTGTATCAAAAGCCTCACTAAGGTCTAGATATATCACATCTACCACTTCCCCTCCATCCACAAGGTTTGTTACTCCATCGTAGAAAACTATCAGATTGATTTGACCGCTATGTCTACACTGAGCATTTCAATTCAAATTACTGAATTCAAATTGACCAATTCGAATCGACATGACCACACTAGAAAATCCAATTTGAATTGGCATGCCCATGCACAGGACTTGCTAGTTTGAATTCAATAGGGGGCGCTATTGTATAAGGAAAAATCAAGCTGTGGCTAATTCAAACTAACAGTGAATTCGAATTGACATGGCCACACTATGTCAATTCGAATTACTCTCTTCAAATTGACCCTGACTTTGATGGAAAAGCAGGGTTGACCAATTCAAACTCCGCTTTCCTCAATTCAAACCGAGGAGAGCCTCAGTTCGAATTGAGGAAAGTGGGCATTTCCATGCACTTATTTCAATTCGAATAGATGACAATCAATTCGAATTCACATGTAAGTGTAGACATAGCCAACATGATTTGTTCTCGACAAGTCCATGCTGACTAAAACGTAGCACCTTATTCTGTTCTAGATGCTTTCTAATGGATTCCTTAATTATTTGCTCCATTATTTGTCCTGGTACAGCAGTTAAGCTGACTGGTCTATAATTTCCTGGGTTGCCCTTATTTTCCTTTTTATAAATGGGCAATATATGTGCTCTTTTCCAGTTTTCCAGGACCTCTCCAGTCCTCTATAATTTTTCAAAGATAATAGCCAATGGCTCAGATATCTCCTCAGTCAGTTACTTGAGTATTCTAGGGCACATATCATCAGGCCTTATGACTCAAAGACCTCTAACTTGCTGAGGTAATTTTAACTCGTTCTTTCCCTATTTTTGCTTCTTATCTTGTCCTGTTTTTACTGCCATCTCCTTTGTCAGGCATACAGTCACCACCAAACTTCTCAGTGATGAAGACCAAAATGAAGAAATAATTTAGTTCCTCTGACATTTCCATATTTTATGTTATTGTTTTTCCCTCTTTGAGTAATGGATCTACGCTGCCCTTGGTCCTTCTCTTATTTCTAATGTATTTAAAAGATGGGGGGGGTGTTGTTACCTTTTATGCTTTCAGCTAGTTTGATCTGTTTGTGCCTTGGCCTTTCTGATTTTTCCTCTACATAGGAAAAATGCTACTTGTTTATAGCTATCCTTTGTGATTTGTCCAAGCTCCACTTTTTGTAGGGCTCTGTCTTCATTTTTAGATGATTGAAAATCTCCTGGTTAAGCCAGGGTGGTCTCTTGCCATACTTCCTATCCCTCCTGTGCATTGGAATAATTTGTCCTTGTGCCCTTAATACTGTCTCTTTGAAAAACTGCCAGCTGTCTTCAATTGTTTTTCCTCTTAGACATGCCTCCTTTGGGATCTTAACTACTAACTCCCTGAGTGTGCTAAAGTCTGCCTTCTTGAAATCCATCATCTTTATTTTGGTGTTCCTTAGAGTCATGATCTCTATCATTTCATGATTATTTTCATCTAAGTTACCTCCCACTTTCAAATTCTCAACCAGTTCTTCTCTGCCAAAATCAAACTGAGAATGGCCTTTCCCCTAATAGCCTTCTCCACCTTTTGGAGAAAAAAAAAATGTCTCCAATACATTCTGAAAATTCATTGGATAATCTGTGTTTTTGAACATTATTTTCTCAACAGATGTCTGGATAGTTGTAATCCCCCATTACCACCAACTCCTGTGCTTTGGATGATTTTGTTAATTGTTGGAAAAAGCCTCATTTACCTCCCCTTCCTTGTTAGGTGGCCTGTAGTAGATTCCTACAATGAGATCGTCCTTGTTTTCAACTCCTGTTCTTTTTACCCAGAAACTTTCAACATGTTTGTCTCCTATTTCCGTCTCCACCTCAGTCCAAGTATATACATTTTTAATATACAAGGCAATACCACCTCCCTTTTTCCCTTGCCTATCTTTCCTAAGAAAGCTATATTCTGCTATGTTAATATTCCAGTTATGTCTATTATCCCACCAAGTCTCTGTGACGACAACTTTAGCCTAACTGTGGTTAGCTACTAACATTTTGAGTACTTCCTGACTATTCCCCACACTTCCCACATAGTATATAAACACTAAAGATACTGATTTGATATCCCCCCTACAAGTTTTGACTAGTCTCTTTTATGCCTGCTGTTACAGCCCAGGTTCCCCCCAAGTTCTGACCCTTCCTCCACGTCCCCCTGCTTTTAATTTACCAGTGGGCTTGGTTACCTTCCCCCCAAAGATTTTGTCTTTCCGCTGCTTTATTCTTAGAGGTGGACCCAGGCTGTCCTTGCCTTTCTTTCAGGTTCACCACATCCATGACAAGGGCACTCAGCACTGGGTGAGTAAAAAGGTACTCAGACCCCTTGGCGGGTACATAATATTTCTTCTCTGCTCCTTTTGAGGTAGGAGCTATTGGGGGGGGGTGTCAGAGAGACTGCTTTCAGTACCTCCTCATGAACCAGGACAGCTCCCCTGGCTATGGCTGCTCCTGCCAACACACTGAATATGGACTTGGAAGCTTCCCTTAGCTCTTTCACCTTCAGGTTGAGGTTAGATGCCAGCCTTGTTAGGAGGGCCTGATGGGCCTTAAAGTCACCCAGTGGGTGCAAGATCCCTTGTGTGAGTGCCACATCAGAGGAGGAAGAGGAGCATAATTGAGTGACAGCCTTCGGCCCCTCCACCAGGTCAGACTTGCCTTCAGACCCCCAGGCCAGCTCTCAGAGAACGTCTGACCACTGTCAGTGACTGGGACTCTGAAGATCTGAAAGACTGGGGCACTGTCCCCATATGGAATGCCTATGGGTCCCAATAAGGCCACTGAGTTGGCCACTGCCCTTGGGCCAATGCCTGGTTCTGTACGAAACTATGGGTCAACTTATCTTTATCATGGCCCTTTCCCTGTCCTATCTTCCTAGGCTTTTTAAGTCACTGCTAGACGACCTCAGGAGCACTGCTGCTGCACGCTTCAGTGTCCAATACTGTGGAAAAGGGGAGACTTGTTGAGACTTCCTGGGTCTTCCCCTGGACACAATTATCTTTGGTGACTGTGAGAACGAAGAGCTCCAGTGGCAGAGATAGTGTCAATGCTCTGATGACTCCTGGTTTGATGAAGAGCTAGAGCACCTTGACCATCTCCTGGGCATTAAAGAATTTTGGTGTCATTTTCCCTCAGGGTGCTATGCCTGTGGTGACCAGGTTCTGTACCACTTCTCTCTCATGGGTGAACTCAAAGACACCAGAGAGCACGAGCAGTGCCAGAGATGTCCTCAAGAACTTCTGTCTGACAAGACTGATGAGTAGTGCTGCCTCTGGTGGGGCTCTCTCAATACCAGGGACATCAACTGGAATTGATGAGACAAAGGTCAACGCTGGGTTGGCAGCTCTTGACCTTGCAGTGCTGCTAGCACTGGGTCCGGTAGCTGGCCCTCTGGAGTACCTGTCCTTTGTACCGTGGTATCCTGAAATGTTGACAGATTGTGCCAAATAGGGGAACACATTTTCCCCTTGATGGCAGGCCCTTCTTCTTCTTGAGGAGGTGGAGTCATCAGCAAGGCCAACAAGGCAATTGCCACCTCAAACGCCTCAGGCATCAATGGAGTCCGGAGTGTTGATGACCTCCCACTACCAGGGGTAGGTGGTTGGTCCCTTTATGCGGACAGTCCTGGTGGACCACTCCTTCCTGGAATTCTCTGCTGCACTTTGCCTGGTGCCATTTTCTTTCCCAGTGCTGGGAGCGTGACCTCAGTCCAGTCATGGCTTTCTTTTTCTGGCCACTGAGGATGGAGATCACCGTCAGAAAGGAGGAGGTGCCAGCACTGACTGCGCACTCTGGACTGGCATGATCAGCACTGAGGAAAACTGTGCTGGCCCAGATGCTGATCTAAGAACTGGCTCCATTATCAGACCCTTCAGCCTGATGTCTTGCTCCATTTGAGTCCTAGGCTTGCAGGATTGGAAAATTTGGCATTTGTCTGAGTGATGAGCTTCCCCCCTGCACTTCAGGCATTTGTCATGGGGCTTGTTCTGCAGGAAAGTTTTGCTGCATGCCATGCACAGTTTGAAGCCTGGGGATTGGGGTATGGCTGCCCTCCAGCTATGTGTCCTAAACAGGACTTAACCAATCTTAAACTAGTACATTAACTAACTACTTAATTTAACTACCTTAATCAACTAAACAACAGTTTAAATAGTGAATAACAATGGGCACTTGCAGATCACAAGACAGATATCACAGTTCCAATAACCATCATAGGCAGAAAGAAAAAACTGAGGGGGCATAGGGCTGACAGTGTCTCATATACTGCAGAATTAGTGTTGCATTCCAGGGGCTGCCAATGCCAGCCCTACAGGTTCTACTAAGGGCAAAATGTTCCAGTGCCTGTGCATAGAGGCATGTGCAAGTCTACAGGGGAATGGACATAAGCAAGAACCCAAAGAAGAAGGAATTTATGGTCCCCCAAGTTAATAAAACAAGAGAAAGCCCTGCTTTGAGATGATACCTGAAAAAGAGCACCTCATTAGCCCTTTGGGAATGACAAGTGACTGGGAGCATAACCACAGCAGTTGCTGCTTTTGCAGCACAGGAACTTCTCCAGTGTTTGGGGGGTGGGGGAGAGATGGGGAGAATGAGAGAAGAGGATAAAGGAAAAAGACAGGAGACCCTGCAAACTGTTACAATAATGGAGGGAAGTGGCAGGATCTAGACCCCCCCACCTTCTTCACCCATGACCCTGTGAATATACCCTAAAAACAAAGTAAGTGACCAGTGAGACACTCAAATAAAAGGAATATAAAAACATGGGATGATATTTTGTGATGTGTCTGGTCATTGCTTAAGAAACCATTTCTTGACACTAATGTTCTTTAGGTTCTTGCCTGTTTCTGCCAGGCACCTAATCCTGTAACAAGAAGAGTAAATCTCCTAAAATTAAAATCATTGGCTATGTCAACACTAGAGGGCTCAGATAAGTTGGCTTAATAAGATCAACTTAAAGTCGACTTTATTAAGTTGACTTAGAGAGGCCCCATTTCTTTCAATTTAAGTTGATTTTAAATGAGTCCCCTGGCTTAAGTCAACTTTATAAAGTTGATTTAAATGGCTCTCCTGCCTTAAGTCGACTTTATTAAGTTGACTTTAATGGCCACATTTGAGAAGTCGACTTAATAAAGTCAACTTAATCCTTAAACATGACTTTAAGGGTGAGATTTATTAAGTCAACTTAAGCTAGTGCTTAAGTTGACTTAATAATCTCCAAATGTGGCCCTGAAGCTGCTTAAGTTGACTTAAGCCTGGATAAATTGACTTAAGCCTCCAGTGTAGACACACCCATTGAGAGTGCAGTGCAGATCAACACCAGCAGCATCTTGAATCTAATTCTGAGGATTCCAGTTAGTCAGGTTTCAGACCTAGATATGGTATAAAAATGGTATTGGCTTCAATAGCACTGGATCCCCTCAGAACAATGAACAAAGATTGCAAGTGCTTTCAAATACTGCTGGATCTGATAAGGGTTGAAAGCACAGCTTTAAAGTCACTCTGTTCACACAGAGGGATCCAAGAAGATGGTAGCTAGTCGACTCCTTTCCTGCTCCAAGGCATCTCAGTTGTGAAGTCATGCAAGGCCAGTCTAGTCATCTTTCTTATTCAGAGATTCTGAGACACTATTGGGTAGATCTTAAGGTGGGGCCATCAAAGCCTCATATAAATCGTCTTCTTTAGACACAGTAAATCCTGCATCTTGGCAGGGGATTAGACTAGATGACCCTTGCTATGCCTCGTGACCCTATGAATTTTGGTAACACTTATCTTGATATGTATACTTCTTGTTGGAACAACACGGAGCTCTCTCCTAGCATTCTCTGTCAGCAGATACAGGGATTTTGGGTTTAAGATCTATATGGGTAATGAAGGAAGTGAAGTTGATTACCAGAAAGAATCTTTCTAAGAAAGATGGAAAATCCACAATTCACTTTATGATTTGAAGAGGGCTGTCCAGATATCATCAAAATGGCTCTTCCTGGATGTGGGCTGACATTTTCAAACATGGGTGCCTAAATTTAAGTTCCTGAATTCATATTTAGGAACTATATAAAAGTAGGCTATTTTTCAAAGATGTATCTCTCACTGACTTCAGTGGGATTTGTTAGTGCTCAGTAAGTCTGAAAGTTAGGCCACTTTTATGTAGGAACATAAATATGGATTTAAGAGCCTGAGGTCAAGTATTCAGTTTGAAACATTTTGGTAATAGCTTCTGGGGAAAAGATTTTTGAAAACTATGACCCTAAAGTTTGGTACCCATAAAAGGCACCTAACAAGATCTATTTTTCCCAAGTTCTGAACATTCAGCAACTGCCATTGCAACCACCATATTCTAGGCTCCCATATTTTTTAAAATGTGGATTTCCAAATAATAAAATGTTAGAAAAGCCTTTTTTTCCCCATCTTTGGCTGGCCAAAAGACTTCATTCCTTCCTCCTCTATTCAGAATCTACAATAGTCATCTCTAATTTTACTGTCTCCTAGATGAGATACAGCAACATCTTCTGCCTGGAAAAAAAACTGTGAAAGCAGCATGGAAGATTCAACAAGTGAAGAAAGCAACCATACATCTTCTGAACAAGGTGGAATGGGAAGAATATATCACACTAATCTTCACACTCTACAATGGCTGTCAGTCAATATTCATGGTAAATTAAAGGTACTCACTACTATCTACAAAGCTCTAAATAACTAACAATCCAACTACTCAAGAGACCTCCTCTCTTGTTCCTGCCTCTGTAATGACATCAGATTTCTAATTCACACTGGCCTGTTGTAAAATGTTACATACATTTTATAAAATTATTAGGCATGGGTTTTATCTATTGTTTAGATTAAAAAGAAATTTAAATTTCAGAGGATGGCTTACTCTCTTCCAGATTTTGTCTGTGAACAAAAGTGTGAAGATCACACACCTTGGTGCATATAATATACATGTATTTTAATAATTTAGATTTATGAGCCAAATTTATAGGTTAAGGATTTAAAAAGGTTTCATTTGCTATAAAAGAAATGCTCAAAATCATAATTCAACTTTGACTATAACTGTAATACCAAAGATACACAAATATATCAATGTACACACAAAAATACCCTTACGCTATACATTTATAAACTGTGGAACTATGTTATAAATTGCAAATCCAGACACATTAAGTGTCTTATTTATCAGGAGTCTTTGATTTCCTGATCTGCAACTCTGCCTATTAACCCATCTCCCATGGAATTAAAATTTGAAACAACTGAGTTGCCACAAACAGCTGACATCTTTTCAAATCAACTTGCCAAAGAAGTGTTTCTTCTCCCACAGATATGGAATTAAAAATAAAATAAAATTAAATAAAATAACTGGTTTGGGATGCAAGACAGGCAAAATGTATTGCTTTACCACTGACAGGTTTATGGACCAATATCTCATGGTCATGTTGATTGCTTCTAGCTTTGTTAGGTAATACGACAAGGGATTAAATGTGTAACATTTTATATGCAGAAATCCTATTTAAAACATCTATTATATCATTTTCAGTTGCTCTCCTGGTAACTAAGATATGTTACTTCTTAGGGGAAGTGACATGTAAAACATAGTTTTATATAGTTTTATAGCTTTTTTTTTAGTTAACTACAGCATTTCAAAATATTTTATGTAAAATATACAAAATATACATAATAAATGATGTTATAGTCTTTATCAGCAGTCATTTGCAATGGCTGATAGAAGTAGTCAGTGGTTTCATCACTTTGGAGCAATATGGTCATCTCAATCTCATGCTGATAAAGCTTCCATAACCTAATTTAGCATGTGCATATGTGGGTGCGTAGTCACATACATATCAATATAATGTACACAGAATAAATAAAAAATCATTACACATAGCTAATATGAACTACTATGTATGACTGCATCATCTCTTTAATATAAGGGAATATACAGTACAGAAGAAACAGAAGAAAACTGCCTCTGAATGCTCAATCCTTTTTTTCTCTCTTCCTCCAGAAGTAACATATCAAACAAATCATTAATTTAAAGTTACTTTAAGTCATCGCGTTTGAATCTTCTTAGTGGGTACTGTTTTTCTGAGTTTCAAATGTGCTTGGAAAATGTGATTCAATAAAAGAAGGCTTTATTATACCTTGTATGTGACTACCTTACAGTTACACAAAATACAGTAATACTTTAAGATAAGTCAATACGAACTTTGTGCAAGGATGCTAAAGATTACACACAGATTAAAACAGCTGAAAATATCCACAACAAAAGATCTTTACATTTACAAGCATCATCTTTGTAAAGTAGGTCTTTTAAATATACACAATATAATCCAAAAAATAATTCAAAATTATTTGTTTCACAACAAAGAATGAGAAGATCTTTTGGGACAATTTTCCTGAACTATAATAAACCTTAATGATTTACAGAAAGATTCATATTTTAAATATAAATTTAGTGACCCTTTCTAAATAAAACAGAAAAATGTGTTTCCTGAAACAATAAGGAAAATAAGCTTAGGAAGGATACACGTCATATAATGGCATTTGAATTTATAAAATATTATGTATAAATAGTGCTGAATAAAAAAAATTGAATACAGATCAAAACTATAAGTAAAAGAAGGCCAGAAAATTCTTAAAGAGTAAAAGAAAACCACTAACTGGTTCCTAAAACATATTTAATGTTAACCCTTTACATCTTAAATATTTAAAGCTCCTTATTAATGAAGTTAACTCTAAGCAGCTGATGTGCCTCTGCTTTCCCAACCAAAAACTCACTTGTTTGATGCGGTCTGGATTAACAGTAGTCTGAGGCTGCAGAATGCTGACTGGTTCTGTCTTGGCCACATTTTGAGGCATTTCACGAATCTTTTCAGCAATGAAGCCATGAACTGCATTCAGTGCTTCAACTGTTCCTTGAATCAAACACACCCGCTCCGTAGTACCTGTATAGAGAAGACCCTAATTTAGGTAAAGTCTTGTCTTAGGCACTTGCCCATTGACTTATCAATACCTCAAAAAACCTGTTTTGAATTATGATTGAACATTGATGACTAATTATAATGTAACTTTTAAGAACTCCTTACCTGCTTCCTGCAGTAAGTGTACATATGGAAAAATATTCCAAATGATAACTTTGCTAGTATTGTCCATTATGATCTAAACATTATTTTGGATAGCTTCTATTTGTATTGATCTTTTATTTATGTAAGCCTGTAGCCAATCCTGGCCAGGTCCTTGCCCAAATATGGTTTAGACATAACTATAGTTACATTTAAAGTGAATAATAAACTATGCATGCCATATGGGAAGTAAAAATTAGGGGACAATATCTCAATTCAGATTGGAAAGAAGAGCGAGAATGAGACAACAGAACTAGATTCCCAGTTTGCCATTCAGAGCTGGTACCTGCTTATGCTAAAAATATGCTATTAAAAATTAACTAACATAAGTATTATCATCGCCATGTGCAATATTAAAGATCAATATTTAAATTATTTCCGCATTCTGTACCCTGGATAGAAAATAAATTGGTTTTCCCCAGTAGTTTCAAGCCTTTTCAGAGTGTGGACTGAAACTTAATATGGAGATGATTTTCTACACAAATTTCTCTCTTATACTTCAGTGTCTAGTCTATTTTCTATTCCACTCACATCATACAATATCCTTGTAACAACTCCAAAAGTTTCTTACCACATAGAGAAAAATAATAATAGGGAAATAGTTAATGTCACTTCATCTGCCTTCCAATGTACTTTCACAGCTGGAAACAACAAAAGCCAGCACCATATAATTATTCAACCATCTACAGACCACATTTTGAGCGCTTCTGGCTCAGTGTGCTTGTGTTGAACTTGCCACATATCAGAACTGGACTCCAGAGTGACCCTTTTGTTCATCATACCAGACTGTGCTGTGAATGTCAGGAAAGATTGTGACAGGTTGCTTGTCAGACCCTGTCCAGTGTGGCACTGTGCCCCCCCTGATTCCTACTCCTGAACCCCAATTCACCCCACTTTGCCAGGTGATCACTCACTTCTCAGTCAGTCAACTTTAGCCTCTTGCATATAATTGGTCTCAAGCAGCAGGTGTATGCCTTCTGGCTGCTTGAAGGATGGTCCCCAAGTGACGACTCCCAACCTCATTCATTATGCTGGGAGCCACTGTCTTATACGTACTGGGACTCACTCCCAATCACCCTGGTCTTGAGTTTCTCCATTTAACAAAGAAATGAATCAAGCCCAATCTTCTGCATTCATGTCCTCTAAAGACTATCCAGCTTTGGATAAAACAACTACTAGTATATTGATCAGTGCATAATTTTAAGTGAGAAAATGGCCAATCAAGGCAAAATCATAATATAATGAGTCAGTAGTGACCATAGGGAAACAAAAGGCATAAAAACACATACTAACCTAATATCTCTACCTAAACTGACTCATAGTCCAAGTTTATGCTCAAGATGTCAGTTGTCAGATGCCTGTAGAGATAGTCTCTGGCTGAGGCCAGGCAGGGCCTGGATCTTGCTTGAAGTTGTTTCATGTTCGAGTGTCCCAGGCAAACAGACACCAATCCCTCCAAGTGTCTCTCTTTGTTGCCAGATCCCCCCTGACCCTTCCCTTTCTGTGTTGCCACAGGATTCTCTTTACCGCTACCTGAGCCAGGGAGGGCATCTGCATTCCCATTGTCATGTAATCCTTCAGTCTCTATGCTAAAGATAATCCTGAGGGTCTATATCCATGTTGGTGTAGGAAACATGATACCATAGTACTCCAGTGGAAGAGGTTATGAGCGTTCATAAAGAAACCTTGCATGGCATAACTGGCACCAAATCATATAATCACAGTGCACAAATGAACAGAAAAAGCATACAGATCATAACTCAGGGGTTAACAGATGTGTATCCCTTGACAAAGATACACTTGGCATGTGCAGTGTCCAGAGCTGTCCTTGGGAGTAAGGAGCAGTGTGACAGCCCCAAGCCCTGTGGTTCTGTGGGCCCCATCCTGCTCCACTGTCAGCAGGGCAGCTCAGGGCGCACACCACTGCCTCCTCCCACTGCTGCGCTGCCCACTCCCCATGTCTTGTTGCCTTTAGTGGCAAGCTGAAAGCAAGGGGCAAGGCAGGAGTGTGGAGGCCAGCCTGCCACACCTCCAGGGCAGAGCAGTCATCCCAGAGGTGGGACGGGAGAGCAGGACCTGGCTTATGGGCCAGCCTGACCCACGTGAGGGAGGGGCTAGGGGCCCCCATAAGCCAATTGGCCCTCAGCTCTGCTTCCTTCCCCCCCCGAAACAGCTCTTCCAGTATCCACCTGATAGTTTAAATATGTATTGTGTACATCAGAGTGACAGATCTCCTTTGAATAAATCACATAACTGATTCTTTAAATAAGATAAAGTCACTTGAGTTCTTCTTGCCCTAAGTAAAATAGCCCTTAGATCCATTACTCAACCTAAGTCATCTTCCAGAGACTACAGGAGAGGCACTGGGCTTCTCTGTACTTTTTCTCTCTTCTAGCCCCACCTGTCACCTTCTTCTTATTCTTTCTCTTCACATGAATTGTATTTCGTCCTGGTCTCCTCTCCAGCCTTCTTCTATGTCACACTTATATACCACTCGCCAACATTCAGATTCATTTCCTGGATCTCCCTCTTCCTTCACAATCATCCACCCTTATCTTTGTTGACTTCAAATTCGATGATGATGACCCCCCGACCCTCGTTAAATCAGAACAGAAATAAATGTTAGATAAGTCCCATTAACAAGAGAAATTTATTGCAACTTTAACTGTGGGGCTAATGTGCTCCCCAAAAACAAAAAGATGCTACAGCTTACAACTGGGGTGTTAAACTCAATTGCTATGGCGGGCCAGATTTGACTTAAATGTTCATACAAGTGGGCCATACATACCACAAACTCAAATACCATGGCACTTTTGCAGCTTTGCGAAGTACTGCGTATGTTAAACTGTGCTCCACAATCTCTCTATCTCTCTCGCACGCTCTTTCAGGGGGACAGTGTGGTCTCGCAAAGCAGGCTCACTTACTCAGTGCTCCATAATGTCATGAGATCTGACACTCTCGCAACATTGCAGAGTGTTCGGTATGTAAGTCCACACTCCCTCTCTCTGTTAGGGAGAGTGTGGTGCTGAGGCGTGCATTTATAGGCCAGATGGAATTGGTTCACAGGCTGCATTCAATCTGTGGGCCACATGTTTGACACCCCTAGCTTAGAGGAATCACAAATACAGCTCTATGAACACAACGTGAGGATATATATTAATTTAGGATTACAGAGGATAAAAACATGGCCTAAAATTGTGCATCACAGTGCCTCTCGCTTAGAAAAATTTGTTTCTACATCACTGCCTCATAGAAATATATTCTAGTTAAGGGGCCACTGATGTGGGTCACGAATGAAGTTCACAGCCTGAAGACACTTACTGAAAAATCCAAGTGCACCACCACAAAAAAAAAAAAAAAAAAGTGAAATAAAATTGAGTGACATAGTGAGCATTACCATGCATACAGTGATTTCTGAAATACTCTACAAGTCACCTCAGCAACTAGTATTGGCATTGTGTAGCTGTGCTGAGCCCAGTGGTGATGGGGAGGAGTAATCTGCTACTGGTCTGTACCATTGCAGTTTACTTCCCCCTCCAAGTTTTGATTCTGACTCTTTTCCTGAACCTAACTGCTTTGAAAGGGAGGGGCCTTGCAAGATAATAACCCAACAGAGTCTGCTCTTCACACTGGATAACAACACAGGAAATTCCACTCCCTTTCTTCCCTGCCTGGGCATAAAGGCAAGCAACAAAATTTCTTTTTATAAGAAAATTCTTCTCATTTGATTTCTTATGAGGATCTCTAAAGATGAAATGCAAAGCTTTAAAGATTTACAAGTACACATTTTCAGAGCCCAACTCAGTAAAAGAATTGATGTGTGAACTTAAAAATCACAAATACCTTTAAAAACAACCGTCAACGCCTCAGTTCAGAATCTTGTTCAGCCTATAACAATGAAAGACATCTAAAGAACCACTACCCCCCTATCGAAATATTTTCTTAATAGAATAAAGACTAAGTCATGAAAAATCAGTGTTTCCGAAAGGCGCTCATGACATTAATCATATTCAAGCATTACTCTGTCAGGCTGGAACAACAGAGTGGATATTTTTTACATGTACAGATATGCTTCAGCATTAGTCTTTAAGTGCCACAGGACTCCTTGTTTGTTAATATTATTTTGTTGTCTTTTTAATAAAGCAACTGTAAAATAAAATTAAAACACCAAACACAGCCTACAAAAATGGAATTTTTCCAAAAGCACTTAAGCAGAAACAATAAAATTTCAAAGTTACCAGGATAGAAGCTTGGCCACTGAAAGGCAAATATAATTTGCTCAATATATGTAGCTTTTTTATGCTTTTCTTTTTTTTTTTTTTTTCTAGTCAGCTTTCTGTTTCCCCTCCTCCTCTTGTCCACAGCTCCTGTGGTTCCTCTGTAAAGTGATCCGGTTCTAAACAAGTGCTCTGGGGAGTCTTTACATTGTAGTATTAATTGGTTACTAAATGATGAGGAGTGATGTGGATTGATCAATGTTGCTGATGCAAGTGTTCTCTAGGTCAGCAGACAACACATTTATACAAAAGGCAGATCAGGTTACCTTTAAGCTACTGTAGCCTGATATGGAGAGCACTTACAGGAATGACTACTGTCAAAACAGTGGAAAAGGAGGCAGTCAAAGCAAAACAGAAGTCTCATTAGACTTGACAGTGACTCTCTGAAGAGCATTCTGTAATCTGTGTGGCTTTTGGACCTTCAATTTAATAGAATATGTATCAAGTTATACAACAGACCAGCTTTACTACACTTTAGTATGTATAAACCGATACTGTTCCATGATGAAATACAATTGTGTAAAAATAGGTTTCACAGAGTATGATACAGTTTTGAGATAGTTCACAATAGCACTACACTTTCTTTGCGGATTAAATTATGGGACTTTCACTGATACTACTAGGAAAAAAAAGGGAAGGGAGGGAATGTAGGGAGATTACACATTTAGTTTTGGAAATTGCTTTAATCCTTAGAAGAAATTTTGTCATATTCTGCCACACAACCATAATGGCTTTTCACTCAGACAACACAGTCAATAATTTACAGAAGAGAGTCATGCAAGGAGAAAACTGTCAGTTATATGATCAACCTATGTAACAAAAATGATCCTATTATGAATCACCAACGTTGGTGAGATGTTTGTCATTTTAAAAGCTTTTAGATTCCATTAGTGTCTAAAGTAAACTGCCAGAATATTTATCATTTCTACTAGCTGTTTAACAAGAGCAACCATTCCTTTTTGAAAATTGCTGTTAAAAGCTCAGTCATTTATACATACAATATTTGATCTACTCATTTCACAATCTGAAGATACATCTTTGAAGCAAGCACAGCTCTAATTTTAAAAGCTACTGTATAAAAGAAAGTAAAAATTTCTCAATAAGCACAGGCTACTCACATTTTTACATGTACAAACTATTATTAATATATAATGATTTACAAATTTGTATGACAATTACTTATGCCAACTATCGTACTTAAAATTAAACTACTGTCCCTTTAATTTTGGAGATGAATTTACAAAGTACTGTACATGCAGAATGACAACAGTTTTTCCCTTAAATATGGAAGAAAGAATGAAAGGGTCACACTTAGAATTCTTACTAAAATACATGATCAATAGCACAACTAAAAAAAAAAAAGTGCACAATATCACCAAAATGTTGGAGAGGAACTGACATACAGAGAACAAATCCAAAAACCAAGCATTTTAAATATGCTGTTTCGGGAGTGAAAAACTGTTGCCCCAAGCAAAAAACAGCTTGCTATTCAATATTTTTGAAGAAATAAAAAAAGGACTCAACATTCACAGGAAATCCTTTTTTACCTGGACGTTGATATTGGTTTGTACTTGTGCACCAGACCTAAATTCAATTTCTGAATATGTAGTGTTTCTGTGTAGTTTATGTGGAGTGTGAAGTAAGAAAGATGAAATATAGCATACAACAGAAAGGTCTGTTATAACACTTGCTAAATAACATTATAAAAGCATATTTTTAAAAAAAGTAATAATTTTGATTTTGCCTCAGTTGTTCCAGAAAAATTATAAGTTCTTCTAGTCTGAGAATGAAACAGTCATCTTGCATTTGTAATTACTTTTCTTCAGCAATATAAAATGTTACTATACATTTGATAGGTTTTAAACTGACATGAATCTAGTTTGAATAATAATAAACCACCAGGAAGCAAGAAACCAAAGTCGGAAAAAAAAAAGCATCTTGAAATTATTTTATTTTTATGCATTTTTCTTTGTTTTTTTTTCTTTTAAAAGTAAAAGGAATTTTTTATTCCTAGGTTGTAAAATTCTATGCAAGCTGTCAGTCTGAAGATAATATTAAAGCCAAGTTACAAACCTATAAAAGGTTGGTTGGTTTTTACTGGAAACTCAAATTGTTTAACTCATTTAATACCATGGTTAAAAAATTCCACTTAAACTAGTGTCATAGGGTAAAATTTCTAGAATGCCAATGTGAGTTTGGCTTAACTTTCATTAGGATTTATGCTCTTAAATGACTTAGGTGCTTTGAAATTTTTACTCTAACTTTTAAACAGTGGATCTAGTCAAGCAAGGTGCTTAAGTATGTGCATTACTTTAAGCATGTGAGTAAATTCATTGTAGTCAGTTAAGAATGCTCAAATTCTTAAAACACTTATGTGATTAAATACCTTGTTGAATCATGACCTAGACATTTTGGGAAGTACAATGTACATTTACCAGAGGATTTCCAGGCATTCTTAGGATCCTATTAATTTTTCATTGTGCTGTTACATTCATTTTAAAGAGCATTTGAAAACCAGGAAAGTACAATATGTCACTACTGTATAGTGAAACCAATACATCTACATCTCCCTGAATTTTCTTAGTGTATTGGTCAATTTCTCTGATGGCACAAAAAAGAAAGAGTCAAATATGTGATTGAAGTTGATATTTGAACAAAATTAAAGATAACCTGAAATATTCTCTTGGACTGATATATTTTTAGCTTTTTATGTAAAAAAAAAAAAAATCATAGCCACTACTGTCCCAGACTCCCCATAGATTTGTTCTTTCAATTTATAATCCAAATATGAGTGGATTGTGAGTCTACATTAAAATTTCTGAATTGTCTCAGCCAGAAACATGTTTGCATCAATTGTAGACAAAACAGGAAATGAGGTTTGAAACTATTCACTGGACATGTATACCATCAAACTTGAATGGATAGTTAATAACATGGGCACCAATAGACATTTTCCTGCTTAAAATGTTCTGTCTATACATTTATATAAATCACTAAAGAACAGATGACTAAGGCAATGCCAGTTTATTTAAATACAATCAAATTATTGTAAGGCACCACAAAACTAAGCCAAAGCAGAAAGTGTCTGCCATATAGTTACTTGTGGATGTAGCAAGTTACTTAAGTAAATCCTGCAAGTATGTCACATATATACATTTAAAATATAACAGGAACACTAACAATCTTCAAGTTCCATGGGACAAGCTGTGTTACTCTAGTTCAGGAAAAAAAAAAAAAGTACAACAAGGAGTCTGATGGCACTTTTAAAAACTAAGAAATTCATTCATCGCATGAGCATTTGTGAGACAGCATCCTACCAACATCCCCCACAAAGATGGATTACATGCTACGAAAAGAACCATCCGGAATGATGCTACAGGTCACCATGAGGCTGAAATTTGTGGCTTTGTACTCACACACAACCATTTCAGATTTGAAGATAATTTATACCTTCAAGTCAGCAGCACTGCTATGGGAACCCACATGGCCCCATAAAAGGCCAACGTTTTTATAGCTGACAGAATAACCTTTCCTTAAGTCTCATCCCAAATCACTTCTCCTCTACTTATGTTACACTGATGACATATTCATCATCTGGACCAATGGGAGGGATGCTCTTGAACATTTCCCCAGAGATTTCAACAATTTCCACTCTACTATTAAACTTAGCCTGGAACACTCTGGACAGGACATCCACTTTCTGAACACTACAATACAAATTAGAGATGGACAAATAAGCACCACCCTATACCAAAAACTTACTGATCAATGTAGTTACCTACATCCCTTGAACTTTCATCCAAAACACACCACATGATCCATTGTCTACAGCCAAGCCATAAGATATAACCACATTTACTCTTCTCCCTCAGATAGAGACAGACACTTTCAGGATCTCTCTCAAGCATTCTTAAAAATATTGTACCCACCTGCAGAAGTGAAGAAAAAGATCGACAGAGCCAGCAAGTGCTCCAAAGTCAAATACTACTGTAGAGGCCCAAGAAAGAAAACAACAGAACACCGCTTGTCATCATCTACGACCCCCCCAAATCAGAACACTACAGAACATCATCAAGGATCTACAGCTTATTCTACAAGATGATCCCTTACTCTCTCAAGCCTTGGGAGACAGACTTCTCTTTGCTTACAGACAGCCCCCAACCTTCAGTAGAAACTTACCAGCAACTACAGACCTAACAACAGAACCATTAAAGCAGGCACATACCCCTTCAAGAAACCATGCTGTCAACTTTGCCCACATATCTGCACAAAAGACAATATGAGAGGACCTAATAAAACCAGCTACTACAACAAAGGCTCATTCACTTGCTCATCCACCAATGTGATTTACACCATCATGTGCCAGAAGTGCCCCTCTGCCTTACATATTGGAGAAACAGGAAAGTCTCTACACAAAATAATAAATGGACACAAATCTGACATCAGAAATCACAACATTCTAAAACTGGTAGGTGAGCATTTCAATCTTTTTGCTCACTCCATTAATGATTTGCTAATTGAGGTGTGTAAGCAGATGAATACCAGATCAAAGCTTCAAAGAGAGGCTGTAGAGCTCGAATCTATTTGCGAGTTTGATTGCATTGCTTCAGGGATTAATAAGGACTTTGCATTTTTCTCTCAATACAACAGGTGATTTGACCTCATATTCCTCTATATATTGTCCCCCAGTGTTCAAATCTTAACAACAGCTTTGATTTGCTGTTATAGAGTGACCTGATCCCATGACTTACACTTCCCTGCATGTATTTCCTCTCACAATGCAAGTTATCCCACCTTCAAATCATTTGATGACATGGGAATCTTTTTGGAAGATCTTGTCTACAGATCCTTACACCTGTAATAACATGCAGGGTACATGTAACCATGAACTTCAGTAAAAGTCAGATCGACACTTGAATAACTTCCCACTTACTCAACGCAGTAAAAGACTCAGGCAGGAGGAAGGTAGTAGAAAAAGTTCCAAAACCTTCCTACTACTAAAATGTTTCATTTACTGCAAAGTAAAGCCCCGGCAGCTGAGATGCAGTAAGATAGCATAAGGCTAAAAACAGTATAGCTGTGGGAGGCATTACTCTATATGCCACCATAAGTGGGACTGATCCAAAGGAAAAAGAAAAGTATATTGTAGAACAAAAATGAACAGTAAACAAATCTTTTTCTGTTACCAAATAACACTAAAGTCTTTGGAAAGGGATTCTTTCACATCTAAGAAAAGCAACTGACTGGAGTACAGAGTAATGCTTATTTCTAATTAGAAGTATTAGAGAAAAAAAACAATTTTAAAGGAAGATATGGTACAAATGTGCAAAACAGGCATAAACAGCTGTCAAGAATAGTACAAGTTTATTTAGCACAGTGGCCTAGAAGCTATCATTTCTCAAGAATCCATCCTGAAACACTTGGAGGAAAACAGAGTAATCAGGAACAGTCAGCATGGATTCACCAAGGGTAAATCATGCCTGACCAACCTCATCGCCTTCTATGATGAGATGACTGGATTTGTGGATGCGGGAAGAGCCGTTGATGTGATATACCTTGACTTTAGCAAGGCTTTAGATACGGTTTCCCACAGCATTCTCATTAGCAAATTAAGGAAGTATGGGTTAGATGCGTGGACTGTAAGGTGGATAGAAAACTGGCTAGATCAACGGTTTCAGCGTGTAGGAATCAATGGCTCCATGTCAAGTTGGCAAGCAGTAACGAGTGGTGTGCCCCAGGGGTCGGTCCTGGGGCCAGTTCTGTTCAATGTTTTCATCAATGATCTGGATGATGGGATAGATTGCACACTTAGTAAGTTTGCGGATGATACCAAACTGGGGGGAACGGTAGACACCCTAGAGGGCAGGGACAGGATTCAGGGAGACCTAGACAAATTGGAGCAGTGGGCCAAGAGGAATCTCATGAGGTTCAACAAGGACAAGTGTAAAATCCTGCACTTGGGACGAAAAAACCCCATGTACTGCTACAGGCTGGGGAGGGATCAGCTAAATAGCAGCACTGGAGAAAAGGACCTGGGAGTCATGGTGGATGGGAAGCTGGATATGAGTCAGCAGTGTGCGCTTGCTGCCGGAAAGGCCAACGGCATACTGGGCTGCATCCGAAGAAGTGTCGCCAGCAGATCGAGGGATGTGATCATTCCCCTCTATTCTGCACTAGTGAGGCCACATCTAGAATACTGTGTCCAGTTTTGGGCTCCCCACTACAAAAAGGACATGGACAAATTAGAGAGAGTCGAGAGGAGGGCAACCAAAATGATCAAAGGGCTGGAGCACAAGCCCTATGAAGAAAGACTGAAGGAACTAGGCTTATTTAGCCTGCAGAAGAGAAGACTGAGGGGGGATTTGATAGCAACCTTCAACTACTTGAAGGGTTGCTCCAAGGAGGATGGAGCTCAACTGTTCTCGGTAGTAACAGAGGGCAGAACGAGAAGCAATGGTTTCAAGTTACAGCTGGGGCGGTCCAGGCTGGATATTAGGAGAAACTTCCTTACTAGGCGAGTGGTGAAGCATTGGAATAAGCTGCCTAGGGAGGTGGTGGAATCTCCATCTCTGGAGGTGTTCAAGGCCCAGCTGGACAAAACCCTGACTGCGATGATCTAATGGGAGTGGTCCTGCTTTTTTTGGCAGGGGGTTGGACTAGATGACCTCGTGGGGTCCCTTCCAACCCTATGATTCTATGATTCTAAGATCCCTTCAGCTATGTCTACACTAGCAAATTAGTATGGATTAAGGAAACTTAAATCTGGACTAATTTGGTCCCTGTCGACGTTAGGCTTTGCCGAGTTCAAACTAAAAAAAAATTTAGTTCAAACTAAGCAGTTAGTTTGAACTAGCCGTGTTTTTTAGTTTGAACTAAAAAATACAGCTAGTTCTAACTAAAAAGCCATAGTTAGCTCAAACTAACCTCAGGTTAATTCGAACTAACACAGAACTGCTTAGTTTGGACTAAGCAAGTCCGAACTAAGCTTCCTAATGTAGACAAAGCCTTCCAGTCCTGCATTTCTTTGATACGGTAACAATGTTTTAAGGACCACTGTAAAAAATATTTAAAATATATAGAATTGCCACATGAAGAGTACATACATTCAAAATTAAATGATGTTACATAAATTATGGATATGATGAAGATCTTTCTCATTTCTCTGCTCCCACCACATGACAGAAAAAAGGTTAATTTTGGTTTGATTTAGATTTTAAAAGTACATGTTCTCTTCTTGATGTGGGTGTATTGCTTATTCAGGGCTTAAGAAAAGAGATGCAGTTAGTTTAAGTAAAATATTCTCTCTTATTTGAAAGTGATAAATTATTGATTTTATGTTTTAGGTATAGTTCTTTCTCTCCCTGATATCCTAACTGCTAATGTTGTTGTTTTTTATATCTATATTATAGTTTACATGACAAAATACAATTAAATACTGCATTTTACCTTATAAATTAATAAGTAAATGGTGTGTTTATTAAATGGTTGTTGAGCAACCATCTGACACCCTGCAAACAGGCGCTTTCTCAAACTCTCCTTAAAAAAAAAATAACACATAATTTAAATAAACATCACTTTGAATCAGAGGTGTTGCTGGTGCTGGGCACGCTGGGGCATGTGCTCCAAACCCCAGTGCCGGTGCCACGGATCTCCAGCCCAATCGGGTCGGAGATCCGGGGCCCAGCCGCCGGCAGCCACGACGGCCCCATCCCCAGCCAGGGATCTGTGGCCTGGCCGCCCACGGGTGCGGTGGCCCTGTCCCCGGCCGGGGATGCAGGGTCTGGCCTCCTGCGGCCGCTTCCGGCCCCATCCCCAGCTGGGGATACGGGGCCTAGTCGCCGCGGTGGCGCGGCCGTGCCTGGCCCTGGCCCTGGCCCTGGCCCTAGCCAGGGGGTGGGGCCTGCAGGCTGGGGCAGGGCCTACAGGCCGGGGCGGGGCCTGGGCCCGTGCCCCAGGTCCCTCCCCCGGCCAGTGACGCCCCTGCTTTGAATAGGACATCCTATATGTAAGAATTTTGAATATTGCCCAACCTAAATGACACAAATATTCAAAACCATTGACACATCTTGCTCAAAATCACTGAGTTAATTAATCACTCCTATATAGCAAAATTCTTTCTGAAGTTCTCAGAAGTCTCCACAATTGAGCAAGCCATTTAGTAAATGGAACAGAAAATGACTACCTGAAATATGTCAACCAGTTAAAGTCTTCTGGTAAATACTTATGGAGATGTACCAATGACTTTTACTTACTTCATAATCTAGTAAATACAATTCTGATCTTGAAACTCATTGAGCTTAGAAAGAGGATGCTATAATCTCTCTCCCAGCCTTCCAAGAAAAAGAAACTTGTGAAGAAAGGCTTTATGCAAAAAACACCAACACCAACCAACCAACAATAGAAAAAAAATCCACAAATCTCCAGCCCCCCATATATATTTTCCTATAAAATTCTACCGATCTGCTGGGGAAAATAACTAATTGATCCTGCTCTTGAAAATGAAAGACTGCCTAGAAAGGAAATATATATAATATATATATTAACAAAAGCACTTAAGAAAATTTTAATGGAAAGTAAGAGTTCAGTATGCAATTATAGCTTTTATGGTATGCTAGAGTAATATGAACATTTGTTAATAGTTCCTCCTACTCATGCAATTACTAAAGGAAAAACCCACCTATTTAAGCAGTAGAAAAAGACTTAAAAAATTGTAGGACCTGACACATCTGGTAATTTAGCGTGATGATAGTTCAATTTGCCAAAGGAATTTTTCTCTACAAAAATATTTCTCAGGCTTCAAGATGTGAGAATTTAGTGGAAAGCTTTGGAAACTATGTGGATCAGGTCAAGTGAACATGAAATCAAATAGCATCCGAAATTATTCAGTTACTCTCTTTTGAGGCAACAAAGCACTGATTTCAGGTAAATGAGCTCTCTGCAATGTTAGATCGGTAATCCTAATTCAAGAGGAATTTTAAATATTCATACTGTATTCACCATTTAAATCTTAAAATGTTGTATTTACACATATTTTTGATTTATGAAGCAACACCTTCTCCGCCTTTTCCCTGCCTGTCATTCCTGAAAAAGAAACATTCCTCTATTAGTATATAAACTACATTATGACTTAAAATGTGTCACAGAGACTTGGTGGGATAAGTCTTATAAATGCAAAATTGGTATAAAGGAGTATAGCTTAGTAAGGAAGGACGGGAAGGAATGAAAATGGGAGGAAGAACTGCATTATACATCAAATAAATATATATATATAGGTGACTGGATAGCGTAGTGGTTAAGAGCGACACCCTTTGATACAGGAGACCGGGACTCAAATCCCCGTGGGTACCTATCTACCTCCCCAGTAGGGGCTCTTGGGCAAAAGACCCCCTACCGCCTCACTTGCCTACCTCGAATGTGAGAGTGACACGAACTAGGAGAGTCATGCCGGCTCAGACGTTGCCTGGATTAACAAGGTCCGTGCCAGATGTTGGGGAACCAGGACAATCTGACAATAAGTGGGCAACTGGAACAAACCATACATGGATGAGACAAGAGAACCTGGAATTGATGGAATGCTACTACAACAATAGACCTAATGACAGGGGATATATGAAACGGATGAGGGAGCTATGGATGGACAAAAGACCTACATCCACACTAACTGAGAAAAAGCTAGTTACCCAATGCTTCAACATAGCAAAGAGGCAGCTGCTCTCACAACTTGAGATAGACCAACTCCACATTACATCCCAGGCTCAAGAAGAAGACTCAGAAGAACAACTAGATGTGCAGCCAACAGCTGAAGCTGGAACTTCACTGCCCCCCCCCCCATTACAGAGCACTGCAGCTGATATGAGGCATAAGATCATGGATAAACTAGCTACAGTCAACCCTCGAGACTGATTACCAAGGCTCATTGGAGAAGTACCATCAGATAGTATGCTAGAAGATGCCAATAGAGCCCTATTGACAATTCCTACTACCACCATAACTCAAACCAATGAACTGGTATACGCTACAGCCTCTGTAATCCTGGAGATGCTTGGCTACATGATCAAGAAGAACAGCAGTACATACCCCCCCGGAAAATGAGGTTGGAGGATAAGATCAAGGCAACTCAGAGAGAAGTTAGTCAGCTGGTGGAACTACAGAAGGGTGTAGAGATTAAGGATAAGACTCGGCTACTGAAAAAATACAAGGGCCTGACTCCATCTGAAGCCCTAGAGACTGCTAAACAAAGGCTCACCGCACTGGCTACCAGGCTAAGGAGATGCACTAGAGAAGCAGAAGCCAAAAAGATAAACGCTCTGTTCTCCAAAGAACCATCCAAGGTGTACTCCCAACTGCAGTACAACAACAAAATAACAGTGGAGCCACCAACAGCAGAAACTGAACAGTACTGGAAGACCATATGGGAGAAAAAGAAGATTCATTACACCAGTGCAAAGTGGCTGCAGGACCTGAGAACAGACTACAGCAATCTCGCAGAACAGGAACCAGTCACCATCACAATAGCCGACATCCAACAGCGGGTCAAGAACATGAAGAGCTGGACAGCACCTGGACCGGACATGATCCACACCTACTGGCTAAAGAAACTAACAGCAGCGCATGAACGCCTAGCAGCACAGATGAACCAGCTGCTAGCAGCAGGCTCCCACCCAGACTGGCTAACACAAGGAAGGACAGTGCTGATCATGAAAGACCCCCACAATGGAACAGCACCGTCCAACTACCGGCCAATAACCTGCCTCCCCACAACATGGAAAGTCCTATCAGGCATCATAGCCGCCAAGCTACAGGACCACATGGGCCAGTACACAAGCACAGCTCAGAAGGGCATTGGGAACACCACCAGAGGCTCAAAACACCAGTTGCTCATAGACAGAGCAGTCGCCCAAGACTCAAGGTCTAGACAGACCAATCTGAGCACAGCCTGGATTGACTACAGGAAAGCCTACGACTCAATGCCGCACACATGGATCTGTGAATGTCTGGCACTATACAAAGTCAACAGGACACTAAGGACCTTCCTCAAGAACTCAATGGGACTGTGGAAGACAACACTGGAAGTCAACTCTCAAGACAGCTTGCACAAGTGGCCATCAAGTGCGGCATATACCAAGGTGATTCGCTGTCCCCACTGCTGTTCTGCATTGGCTTGAACCCCCTCAGCCAGATAATCACAAGGACTGGATACGGAAAAAGTTCAAGAGTGGAACTACCATTAGCCACCTCCTCTACATGGATGACATCAAGCTATATGCTAGGAATGAACGAGACCGACTCGCTAATCCACCTGACATGGATCTACAGTGAGAATATTGGGATGTCATTCGGACTGGAGAAGTGTGGCCGGATGGTAGTAAAGAGAGGGAAGGTAGTCAAGACTGATGGGGTGGAACTACCAGTAGGCCACATAGCAGACATACAGACCAGCTACAAGTACCTTGGCATCCCACAGTCACATGGGACCCACGATGAGGAGGCAAGGAAGACAGCAACATCCAAGTACCACCAAAGGATAAGACAGGTCCTGAAGAGCCAGCTCAATGGGAAGAACAAGATCCACGCCATCAACAGGTACGCCCTGCCAGTCATCAGATACCCTGCCAGTATAGTGTGCTGGCCAAAGGAGTGCATGGAGGCTGCCGATGTGAAGACCCGGAAGCTCCTCACAATGTACGGAGGTTTCCACCCCAAATCCAACACCCAGAGACTGTACACCAGCTGTAAAGAAGGTGGGCGGGGTTTAGTGAGTGTCAAAGCCACTGTCCTGGACGAAACCCAGAGCATCCAGGAGTACATCAGTAAGATGGCACCCAAAGATGAGCTGCTGAGAGAATGCCTGAGGCAGCAGCAGCAGACATGGGAGGAAGATCAAGCAGAAGAAGTGCCATGGCAAGACAAGACCCTGCATGGGATGTAACATTGACAGATAGCTGAGGTGGCTGACATTGGGAAATCCTACCAGTGGCTGAAAAGGGCTGGACTAAAAGACAGCACTGAGGCACTGATCATAGCAGCACAAGAACAGGCACTGAGCACCAGATCCTTTGAAGCAGGGGTCTACCACACTAGACAGGACCCAAGGTGCAGACTGTGCAAAGAGGCCTCAGAGACAGTCCAACACATAGTGGCAGGATGTAAGATTCAGGCAGGAACAGCATACACTGAACGGCACAACCAAGTAGCTGGCATTGTATACAGGAACATCTGCACAGTGTATGGGCTAGACCCTCCCAAGACCAGATGGGAGATTCCACAGAAGGTCGTGGAGAATAACAGGGCTAAGATTCTGCGGGACTTCCAGATCCAGACGGACAGGCAGGTCATGGCCAATCAACCAGACATCGTGGTGATAGACAAGGACCAGAAGACAACGGTAGTGATAGATGTAGCAGTGCCAAGTGACAGCAAAATCAGGAAGAAGGAGTATGAGAAGCTGGAGAAGTACCAGGGCCTGAAAGAGGAACTAGAGCAGATGTGGAAAGTAAAGGCCAAAGTGGTCCCAGTGGTGGTAGGAACACTCGGGGCTGTGACCCCTAAGCTGGGAGAGTGGCTACAACAGGTCCCAGAAACAACATCAGAGCTCTCTGTCCAGAAGAGTGCAGTGCTAGGAACAGCTAAGATACTGCGCAGAACCCTCAAACTCCCAGGCCTCTGGAAGGTGAGAGGAGGACCAACTGAAAGTCTATGGATAAAGATATAAAGGAGAAAAAAAAATACCAGGTGATGTAATGGGAGGTGTCTAACCCTGATCACAAAATCAGGAGCTAGAGGTAGAGAAGGCATTTCTAGAACAATAACAGAAATATCTAAAACACAAAACCTGGTATTAATACGTACTTTTAATTACCCAAACATCTGTTTGAGAAGTAACAGTGCAAAAGACAGAAAGTCCAGTAAATTATTCAAATACATTAGGGACAACTTTTTGTTTCAGGAGGTAGAGGAATATTCAGGGGGACAGATCGATTCTGGGTATTAAGAAGGAACTGGTTGAGAATCTGAAAGATGGAGGGAATTTGGGTGAAAGTTATAATGCAATGACAGATTTCATGTTCTAACGAAATGAAGGCATGAAGGAGGAGGATAACAATTGACTTAAAAAAGCGGAGTTTAATAAACTCAGAGAATTAGTAGGCAAAGTTCCAAAGAAAGAAAACCCAAGGGAAACAAAGAACTCAGGAGAGCAAGTGATTTTTCATAGAGACAATATTAAAGGTAAAACAAAAAAAACATCCTGATCAGAAGGAAAGACAGTAGAACAGTAAGATGACAGCAGAGAGTTCCTAATAGAGCCATAAAGACCTGGAAGTAAGTAAATAGATAAATAAATCCTATAAATACAGGAAATGTGAACAAATTGCTCAGGAGGAATACAAAGGATAGCACAGGCATGCAGGAACAAAATCAAAATGGTCAAGGCACAAAATAAGCACAATGAGGAAGGACAGAAAAGGCAACAAGAAGAGGATCTATAAATATGTCATGAGCAAGCTAAGGATGAAGGGAAGCCCTGGCTGTCTACTTAGTGGGGAAGGACAGCTAGTAACAGATGATATAAAAATGTTGAGGTATTTTATGCCAGTTTTGCAAAATAAATAACACAAACTTTTCAGCTAAAAGGACCTTGAGGGAGCACACTAAAAGGAACAAACACACACGAACCCAAGTTCTCACGTTGGTAAGATTTCTTATACAAGGACTTTTAAAACACCTGAATGCATTTCTTTGTGAAAGGTTGGATGGACAGTGTGGAAAATGTAAGGTCATGGGCACAGTTATAACTGAGGAGTCATCACCAGGGATGGTGCTTGCTATTGAAACTTATGAATAAAACCTACCACCACCACTTGCCATTGAAACCTAGGACCATTGTGCCATCTGCTGGAGCAAGATGGGAAAGCACAGGGAACACAAACAAGTGAAGTTAATATAAAGGTTGTCTAATAATAATGGAATATGTCTGAGATCCCAAAGGACTAGAGAAGGACAAACATAGTACCTATCTTAAAAAGGGAGAAAGAGGACCAAAGGAAGAATAGACCAGTCAGCCTAACTTTGATACCTGAAAGCATGCTGGAACAAATGATTAAACAATCAATTTTTAAGCAGTTAGAGCAAAGGTGTCAAACTCATTCAATATGAGGGCCACACTGGAGGGCAGGACACTTGATATGGACCAAGTGTCCTCATGGACTCCCCAAAACTTACCCCTGCAACATTAAGAGCACCATGGGCTCCACTTTCCCCTCCGCATCCCACAGGCCCTCTGACACCTTCCCTTTTCCCTGCCCTCTGGGCTCCCTTTTGCCATGCTGGCTCCCTGAGTCCCTTTACCCCGTTGTGCAGGTCTCAACCCCCCACTGCCTTCTCCACTTCCCATACCACATGGTAGCAGGCAATCAATCAATCCCAGTCACAGGCAAGCTGGGCTCTGGCCTCCCCCCTCCCTGCCTATTCACTGTCAGTCATTCAACATGCTGGCTGTTGATTGGCTCATTCCCATGTGGACTTTCCTACTTTCCCTTTTTCCTATTTGTGATTCATGTTTTGTGCTGTCAATCAAATTAGTAAGCTGACTGACTGACAGTGAACAGTTGGGGTGGGGAGCAGTGTGGTGGTTCTCCAGGACCCCATGCAGACCACAGCAGAGCTGAGCTGGGATTGGCTGGAGCACATCCATTGATCCCCTACGCTGTGACTCAGATCATGTGAGTGAGTCAGAGTCTGTGTGCATGTGCGTGTGCCTGCCTGGCCCTTCTCTGCTCTGTTTTGCCTTGCCAGCAGCCTGTCTTTGCTCTTTATGGCTTGTGCAGATAGCTCTCAAGTACAGCTCAGGCAGCAGCTCTGTGGGTCTGATCAGCACCCTTGGCAGGCCAGATCCTGCCTGCAGGCCGTACGGTTTGATATCTCTGAGCTAAAGGATAACAAGCTGGTAAGCAATAGCAAACACGGATTTGTAATGAACAAATCATGGTAAACCAATATAATTCTTTAATATGCCTACAAGTTAGGGAGGTGCTGTTGTTATAATACATCTTGATTTTAGTAAGGGTTTTGACACAGTCGGACCTGACATTGTCATAAGCAAACTAGGAAAATATGGCCTGCATGAAATTACTAGGAGGTTAAAAGATCATACTTAAAGAGTCATTATAAATGATTTGTTAGCCTGGAAGGATGTATATAGTAGCATCCTGCAGAAGTCTGTCCTCGGTCTGTTCTATCCAATATTTTAATTAATGGCTTCGATAATGGGAGTGGAGATATACTTATAAAACATGTAGAAGATACTAAGCTAGGAAGAACACTTGTAGAGCAAAGCCGGCAGTAGGCACTAGCTCACTAAGCAATTGCTAAGGGGTCTTAGCACTTCAAAGGGGCCCCCTATTTGCTTTTTATTATATGTTGGGGGGGGGTATTCATGTTTAGGGCCACCAGTGGGCTAGTACTGCCTGTGGTTTGGAGGTCAGGGTATGAATTCAAGTTGTACAAATTAGATTTTGTCTGACATTAACTAGATGAAATTCACTACACTTTGGAAGGAAAAAATCAAATGCAATATTAAAAATAGGGAATAACTGGCTAGGCAGCAGTATTACTGAAAAGGATCTGGGGAGTTTAGTGAATCCCAAATTGCATATAAAGCAACAATTCAATGTAGTTGCAAAAACAGCTAATATTTTGGGGTTTGCTAACAGAGGTACTGTATGTGAGAAATGGATGGTAACTGTCTCATTCTAGCAGCACTGGTAAGGCCTTACCTGGAGTATTGTGTCCAGCTCTGGGCATCACATTTTAAGATTTATGTGAAGAAACCGGAGTGTCCAAAAGAGAGCAACAAAAATGATAAAAGGCTTACAAAATTGATTTGAGAGAAAGGCTAAAAAAACCCCCAAGCCCTGAGTATGTTTACTCCTGAGTAAAGAAGACTGAGTGGAGAACCTGACAGTCTTCAAATATCTTAAGAGATATTATAAAGAAGGCAGAGATCATTTATTCTTTATGTTGGACAAGAATTAATGAACTGCAGCAAGTGAGATTTAGACTAGATACTAGGGATAACTTCTAATTGTAAGAATTAGTTAAGCACTGGCATAGGTTTCCGAGGGAAGCTGTGGAATTCCTGTCATTGGAGTTTTTAAGAGGGGCAAGTTAGACAAAAAACTGTTAGTGATGGCCTAGATATACTTGGTTCCTCTGCAGCACAGTTGGCTGGATTAGATGACTGCCTGAGGTCCTTTCTTGCCCTACATGTGTATGATTCTTTGATTTGCAATTACATATTGTCAGTGAACATCAAAATGTGTTTTCTTAATAATTCAATTTTTCCTGTTGATTACTCTTTTATTTAAATCATAATGCTGTGTGATATCAGCATTAGCTACAGTGCGGATGATTAATGAAACAAAATGGTAATTTAAAGTAGGGATGAAGTGACAGTGTAATCATAATTCAAAGTACAGAAGTTTTAAACTCATTTCTGAAATTTAAATGAGAGCGCAATATTATTATACTAGGTATTTTCCAAGGCCTAAGACTGAGGCCCCATTATGCTTGGTGCTGTACATACAGATAGAAAATAATGACTCATTTTAAAAATCTTTTTTCTTCTTCTCATGTCTTGCTGTTTCTAGGTTCATCATATGTCATCACTGACTACTGTCCTTCCTGATAAACTCACACTTACCTCATTCTTGTGTGGAATGTGCTGGTTCTTGAAGGCTGCTGTCCATCTAATTACTACTCTGTTCCTTGCCATTACTGAAATGTGTATCAGGGGAAACTTTTAGCCAGGTGGCTAGCTGTGATGATTGTTCTTGATAGCACAGTGCAATTCTTAGCTAATTATTTATGTTACCTAGTCTTCAAAGCAACCTACCTTTATCTGTGTGTGCTTTCATTAAACTGATACCTATTGTCTTTTAGACGATAAGCCCTTTGTAGCAACAACTACCATTTTATTAATGTTTATACAGTGCCCAGCACAGTGGAGCCCCACTTGGCTGGGTTCCACCACAGCACAGATGTTAAATAATTAATTGTTAATAATAGTACACCACAATAGTAATACTAAGGCACTGCTAAACTTAGAAGTAGGCTGGGCAGTGTAAAGGCAACTTGTAAGATGCTCCACTATTATAGGTGGTGAGCTAGCATGCCTGTGGCAGAATGACACTTCCTGCCATAAAACATCGTCAGAATGACCTAAATCTACCAGCATATGAATATACTGTTCAACATTATTTTTTCTTGTGAATTTCCACAATGGAAAAGTTAAGACTATGCAGAAAAAGTTACAAAGGCAGAACTGTTTCTAAAATAAAAATTTATTGAAGTTTTAACATCAAGTAACAGCTGATCTTTGACTATTTACATATCATCATAGCTCCATATCTTTCATTTTAACAACTCAAATTCTTGTTCCAAAGGGACAGCCATGTTAGTCTAGTAAAGCAAAAAAAGCAAGGAGTCTTGTGGCACTTAAAGACTAACATTTATTTATCAAATGAGCTTTCATGGGAGAAAATCCCACTTCATCAGACACTTTGAAGAGGGTAAGTTACAGAACTTATAACCAATTTGTTACCAACTTTGCCCACCAGCTCGGGGTATGCTCATTTATTAGGGTTACTTTGTCTTTGGGGAAGAGGGGGAGATGGTAATTCTATTAGTGTACTGCTTCTGTCACTTGTGTTTCTATATGGAGCTCACCTCTCCCTTCTGCACGCTCTCTCCCAATGGAGCAACCCTTGCAGGACCTCAATTTCTCAGGACTGGATTCTTCCAAGCCCCAAATCCAAATAACCACTCAATATACACATTCATCAATTAACAAGTTGTGTCTGAGCAGATTGGGTCTATCAGCACTCTCAGTTAACCCCTTATATGTCCCTGAACTCAGGAGAATAGGTCACACAGCACTTCTCTGCTGCTACCCTTATGTGCCCCTTTACCACACCAGACTAGGCTTGATTATGGATATTGATCAGCAGTTTTCAGCTGCTACCCTTATATGCCCCTGTAACTTACACCTCTTCAAAGCGTCTGACGAAGTGGGATTTTCTCCCATGAAAGCTCATGTGATAAATAAATCTGTTAGTCTTTAAGTGCCACGAGACTCCTTGCTTTTTTCTTTCTTCTTTTCTTTTTTTTCAAATTCTTGTAGTATAGCTATTTTCCAGGGTCTCTTGTTTCCTGCATAACAGTATTTTTCCAGTGATCAAGGAAGATTGAATTGTCATGGCAAATGCAGACTGCATTTTTTTAAAGTTCCAACTGATTATCTATGGGTTGCATGTTCTGCTGCAAGAAAAAAAAAATCATACATATCCTCAAAGCTTATGGATATAAACTTCATCCTTTCCCCCTAGGTTCTCAGCCCCTTCTGGAGAAAAAGGAGGAAAAATGGTCATCTAAAATCATTTCAGCATATCCACACATAAGCACTTCTATGTTTATTTTATTGCATTTTGAGAAATCTGTGTGGCTACCCCATACTGCCACACTGACTATAATTCTAGTAAAGTCCATAGGGCTCTGCAAGAGGACAAGACTATTTCAGATCTGATGGCAGGACAGGAGCCTAGAATGGTATTACTGTAACCAGTAATCATTATTCACATATTTTTGAGTGCAGCTTACTGACATGCCAGTTTCACCTATGTTAGGGGACTCACTGACCACTTTGATTCTTTCTGACCTCTTCATTTCTATACGGTTTTATAAAAAATCAGAGATTATATATTCGCCACAATGTTTGAACTTCCTGAATGATCGGTCAGGTCTGTGAAAACCCACTCAGCCAATCAGGAAATTCTGAACAGCATCTTGGCAACTGGGTAGCACTGAGTTGAGGGGAGGACCTGTCGCCTCGACTCAGCATAGTGGACGTGCCGGAGTAGGGAAGCCGAAGGCATGCACACAAGTTATTTTAGCTAACTTGTGTTCCCCTGTTCGACTGCCATAGAAAAGGGCAGGTAGGGTAGACATGACCCTTCCCCCATGTGTTAGCTAATACACAATTAAAAACCAAACCAAACCACTCTTTTTTGGTTAGTGAAGACTAAATATTAGTGCTTGCTCTCATAACAGACAGGTCTGGAGCTTTGGGGAGGCTTGGGTTGTTACATTCCATTTATACCCTTCCAACGCTGACAGAATAGTTAAATCAGGAGTCAGTAACCTGCGAAATGCCTTCCCCCCCCCCCATACTTCTGGCAATAGGAGTCAGGCCAGGAGGAAGCGGGGGATAGTGTAAGGTATGTGCCTCACTAAAGGCTGCCAACCCCTCTGCTAAATTTTGAAGTGTGTAAGATTATTAAAGAAGGCCTATTTCTTTTGTTTGCATTTTATAAAATGGTTTTCTAAAATAGTTCAGTAACTGATTTTTGAGCTGTAACAACTCAGCTGTTTTTGCTTTTAGTGCCCTACTGAGACATTGAACATTACAAAATAATGATTTCCAATTCTTAATTCTAAAATACGAAGTTTCTAAATATTATGGGCACAAACGTGTCTATATTTCCCACAAGGGCATTTATTTTAATGTTCACCTTAAAACCCCCTAAAAAGTGTATTTTTAACATTAATTTAATTATTATACAATATGGAAACATGAACAGTTAAATAGTTAATTTGAAAAGTGGCTGAAGTAAGAGTCCTGGAAAGGGAAGGACTCTAATTAGTCACATAACAGGTAGATTGTGGGCAGCAACAGCTGAAATTTCTCCAGTTTTGCTCTGCTAATATGTCTCAATCCTGACCTGATCAGCCTAGAGTCAAATAAACAGCTCATTCTCTATAGCAGTGGTTTTCAAACTCTTTTTTTCCTCAGGACCTAGTTGAAAAAAAAATCATTTATGTCTGTTACCCAAAAATTACATCACTGATCATTGCATTCTAATCTGTTGGTGGCAACAGCAGGGGGTGCTGCAACCCAGTACCTGAAGGTCTGCAACCCAGAACCGGGTCCCAAACCATGGTTTGAAAACCACTGCTCTATGGTCCCTTGAGAAGAGACTGACAAAACTGCCAATTAGTCCCTCTAGTTGTAGTTATGATGGGATTGTTACGTGGCTTAGACCACAAAATTTATATATAGACCACCTAATATCTACTGCACAGTAATTTGGGGGGGGGCACTTTTCACCTGGTCGCATTTCCAAGCGATGACCTTAAGAGTAAATACTATATATCTGTGTCTTCGAACAGTTAAGCATGGAATTGTTCACTTGGATACAGAATCTGATGATACTTTCTGGGTGAAGAGATTTGATTTTTAAAATATACCTATTACATGTTTCTGGGAGTATGAAAATGTATTATAAAATGAACAAAAATATGTTGACTAAATCTAAGCAGATTGAATTACCAAACATACTGTGATGGGGTGTATTGGTATACACTGCACTGGCATATCGAGGGATAAGGACACTTTGCAGGCTGAAGAAGCTACACACCCCTACGTTTGCTGGGCACACTCAGGTGGGAAAGTGGATATAAAACCTGGTCACCCAGATCAGAAGGGGCAGACTGCTGATCAGAGTCCAGGCTGCCCTGAAGAGCAGCAAACATGTAGACTAGGGACCCCATAGATCCTGGGGGTTTGTGGTGTGGCATCAACAACCACGGGCTGGAAAGTAGACAAGAGTGCCCAAGGAATGTAAAAGAGGGAGCAGCAAAGACACCATCAGCATGTTTTGGGTAGAACCTCACTGACCAGCACCCCTAATACTGACAGAGCCTTGGGTTAGGGCTTAGAGGAACAAGGAAGGCCAAGCTCCTTACCCTGGGTGCCACAACCACACCGGTGGCACTCCACTACACCAACAAGCCATTAGACAATGCAGAACCAATATCATCCTGACACAGAAGGCCACTTAAGTGAATCCAGCCATTAGGCTACACAGCACCAATGAGAAGGCTGCTTTCCTGACTTTGGCTAATAGGTCATGTTGCTCTGGTTACAGGACTGCGTTGCTAACTCAGACCATTTGACTACGCTACTTGGAAGAAAGGGCGACCTCTGGTGTCTCAGACTGCTCTGCTGGCATTAAGGGAGGGGAACCTAGTGGAGTATGGCAAATCCACAACCTTGTCCAAACCTTCTCTGTGTGCGTGTATCCCCATCTGAGATGGGATATACTGGTCATGTGACACAGACAAATGTATAACCTACCATCTTCCCTGAAGCAAATGCATAAGTAACCAGATAGTGTTTACACCATGACCTGAAATGTAATAAATCTTAACCAATGGAGGAAGTAAATTCAAGAGTTGCATTTCCTCCACTAAAAATGTCATGTCCCTAGATATTTTCAAACAGAGACTACATTGCGAGAAAGACCTTATAAGCTGATGTCATTCATAGCCGAACACGAGAAAAATACAAAAATATTCAGTTGCACCTGGATGCAATCAGGGAGTCCGCACAGTCTTTGAAGCACAGGGGTAATACCTCTCTCTGCCCAAAAAATCCTAAGCAAGCATGCTATTAAAGACAGAATTAGCTGCAACTTCCAAGTGGTCTTCAGTTGTAGTCTGTGGTAGGTCCAACACTGTAATCTAATCCCTTTCATAAAGGGAAAGTGGATTTTCTCAAAAGATCAGACACATGGTCCAGAAGTTTATGTTTATCTGCTTTGTGTTTTAACCAACAAACAACTCACACACTCTGGGGAGACAAAGAGATATACATCATGTGTGTTTGACGAAGATTATATACAAATGGAAATCTACACTTGCTGACAGAATCTGCACTAATATCATACACAGATCAAACATGACCTCTTCTGGGGATGGCAGTGGGAAGCTTTATTCATAACTCATGTATCAAGAATAGAACATGTACCTTAGCCTAAGCTTCTGCCCAAACATTAACTGTTTCTGGGTCTTTTCCATGCAGGACCTCCTTTTGTCCCATCCATACAATCCAAACGCTCTAGCTGGAGTTAACAAAATGTGCTTACCATTGTGACTCAGCAGCTATTACTTTGCACCTTCCTGTAGGGTTCAGACACATGTCAACAGAAGAAACCCTTCATTTACATACTGGTTCTTAGTGTCTGACTTCATGTAACACTGAACCAATCTTTCCATGCACCGAGCTTTGCAAATCTGCATAGTAGTCACACATTGCAACAAAAGCAATCTCACATTTTCTTCTAGCAATTATTAGAAATGATAGATTGAAGCCAGAACAGAAGAGAACCATGCTGCAAAGCCTGCTTCGGCATTTTTATAAAAGGTAAAAATGAAATAATCGAATCTATGTCTGGCAGTCAACAGTCTTGGAGGCTTCTAACTGAGTTAAAAGAATTAGCATGGACATCTGACATTTTTTTCATTACTAGGAACAAAAATAATCAAATAAAACTAGGTTTGGCAGGTTTCAACTTTTATTTATTTTTCTAACGTCGATGGATATTATTGATTTTTTATGATTTTTTTTGTCCATTTGAATTTTCATGAGTGTGCAAAGTTATGGGTCTTAAGATTTTTTTTTCTTCTATTTTTATGGGAAGGTCAGACAACAGTAAACCGACAATGACAACAGAAGCTGAGATTCGAAAAGTTAAAGCTTTATAAATGTTAAACACCATCTGTCAACATGTCAAAATATATAAAATAAACATCCTTAAATCAAACTCTAATAAGCAGCTTTCTTTGATGCTCTGCTTATCTATATGTTTCATCATCATTGATGGAAATATTTTCTCATTAGTTTGCATGTGTATGGTGAAATCAGCATTTACTGACACTTACCACTAAAGTTTAATCTTTCCAAACCTATATAAAATAGTCTTCATATCACATGGACAGAGATCAAGGAAATCTGTCAACCTCACATGATGCCAGAATTGCATTGTCACCATTTTCCAAATAACCTTGTCCAAGAGAAGTAAGTGATTGAGGACAAGATTCTTCCAGAACCAACACACAAGGTGAATATAACAAATTTTGGAGTGCAGAACTTCTTAAGCCCAAATATGTAGAGAAAACAACTACACTGCCCCCCTGAACATTTTGGTTCACAGTTGGTTCAAGCTGAAATGACAGGCATCTGGGAAGAGCTGTGTAAAGGACCAGCAGTAACAATCACATAGTGCTCTCTTACACAAACACAAAATCCATCTCCTATCCCTTTGAAGTTAATGGGAGCAAAATCATGGTTGGTAACAAACAATGTAAACCAAAGACAGCAGAGACCATCTGCTAATGCCTTATGCTAGTGAGATGAGAACTTAGATGAGACCAGGGGATGATATGTTATGCATTCCATAACCATATCTGACAGCAAGTCTCCTCTTATGTTAAAATATTAATAAAAACAGAAATCAGTGAACCCAAACTCCAGAAAAGAAATCTAAAGTTCTCTAGATCCACAACTAATGCAGGCTGCAGAAGACAATGAGTGCCACAAGTGTTTGCCCCAGCATGAACATCCATGAAAGGTGGTAAAGCCCATCTGCTTTTCCCCAAAGCTACTAATACAGAGACTCCTCTCCTGTGCCTCAAAAAAAAAGAACACCTTGGAATAAAACCCAAATCCTTACCCATTCCAAAATGTCTCTGTTTTTTTGGAGAAATGGAAAGAACAACAAAAATCTATGCCATATCATAAGAAAGACTATATCCTAAGAGAAAGGCAGAATGTAAGAAAAAAAATAGGAAAATTCATTAAAAACAAACAAAAAGAATCAATCAGATTTTTCTCTCCACACAGGAAACAGAATCTATATCACAGTTGCCAATTTAATCAGATCTGCTCCTTAGCTCACAGATCTTATATCCAAATACGCTATTTCTTCAGAATGGGAAGGGACTCTTCATTTGCCTCTGCAGCTGGAGAAATCAAGATCAGATCCAAGAAACAAGAGAGGATACAAAAAGAAAAAGAAACACAAAGTGTTTTGCAGCATATCATACCTAGATAGATAGATAGATAGATATCTGTGTGTGTATTAAATAGTAATTCATCTGCAATGGATTTGCTGTCTCAGTTACCTAGGGTCACTACATTCTGAACGGAACTTATACACTTGAATACAACAAAGCAGTCTCCTAAAACCCTAAATGATGTCTTCAAAAACCATTTATGAAAATTACAAGAAAATATCTTCACAGTCACTCTGTTCACTCTTACAAATCCTTCCATAAGATTGACTACTTACTTGATGTATAAAACTGGTACAGTAATGACAGACAGATTGGGATACTATCACATACAGCTGATGGATATTTACTTGTAGGTAAAATTGTAGATGTTCTGATTGCATTCCTCCTCCCACCCCACTACCTTTAATTTGTTCTCCTCCTGGGGGAACTTGAGTGGTGAAACCATATGGCTATCAGCAATGTTCCCTCTAACTACTCATAGACTGTGTGCGCAAGCAATTTCTTTGTGTGCACAAAAACATTTCTTTGTAAGCAACAGTATTAGCACTATTGAATTTTTTTGTGCGCACTTTATTTTGTTGCGTGCACAGTTTTCATGACCTGTGTGTGCATGCACACACGCACAGCTTAGAGGGAACAGTGGCTATCAGTAGTATGATCAACTTGCTAGAATGAGGTATGCTGTTGCCTGTCCCTGTGTCATTTCTTTGCCAGTTTTAGCTAGTAAGCTCCACCTTGGAGGTCCCTACCAATATGGGATTCTGGGTTTAAACACAATAATTTATGGGTTTATATCTGTATACATGAAGGAAGCTTTTCTGACACTCCTGGGGCAATTCTTAAACTGAGCAATAATAGTAAAAAAGAATCATTTTAAATAAAACCACTAGAATAGAGACCAGTGACTAAAAACAAATACAAAATGAGGTAAGAGGATGCACTGTGAATTTTTAAAAAGCTATTATATTGAAGAATGAATTTAATGTGGTCACATACCTCAATAAAACAGATTTATTTTTTTCATCTTATGCTTTAAGTTCTAAACTTGTTTGTTCTGAAATATTTGTTGTAATACTGAATTTTATTCACCTTACTAATCATGAATATTACATGAACTGTGTGCAGTCTTACAACATGAGACTTTCTATATTTGTAAGTTTCTTGCTAACACACTGTGGAATGCAAGACCTATGGGACTCTGAGACCTTAATTTAAGCCTGTGGCACTGAAGATGCAGCTGTTCATTTATATGCAATCATCACAACTACTGAAGTTATAGTAAGATTACATTTGGAAAGTCCTTTTTCAACTGTTAAAACTACTGAACTACGTTAGAATCAGCATCTTGCCTTATTAGAAATGTTTTCACCAGTTAATCCATTCTCAAGTTCAAAATCAAACCAATGACATGCAGAATTTCACTCAAGTATAGCCAATTAAATACAAAGCTATAAATATGTTTCATGGATCATATATCAATATTTGATTGTTATGGTGATGTTTATGTTTATCAAATACATACATAAATTAAGAAGTCTCATGAAGTGTGACCCAGAAATATAATAATTAAGGATCCTTCAATGCTGTCATTGTAAATCCTGTTTTAATTTTGATTGTGGTCAAACTTAGTATTCTTACCAGAGTTAACTCAGATGTTTCTTTTTGAGTAGCTGTGTTTAGTAAAAACTTTTAAATTGTAACAGTAACCGTTTGCAGGCAATATGGTTTTATAATGTCTTTAAATAAAGCTCAGGATAAGAAATAAAAGTGAAACACTGAACACCATTTGCTACAATCAATGAAAAAAAAAATCTTTGTAGAGTTATGGGGCATCTGCATGGATTTTTGCAAATAATATCTCTAAGCAGGACTCTGTCTCACTTTTCTGGGCATTGGGATGCTATCCAGAATGGAAGAGACTGAAAGTGAGGGAAATTAGAAACTCTTTGAAATAACTCCAACACTGGGCTGAAGTACAGAATTTTGCTGTACTAGGTGGGATCTAATTGTGCTTGGCAAGTGAGGTGGTAGGGTAAACAATCTGCAGTGGATAACCAGACAACAGGATGGTGTTGCCTTCTGGAGCCAAGACATAAGACATTAAGGCTATGCCTACATCTAACTGCTTAGTTCAGACCTCTTAGTCTGAACTAAGCAGTTCGGAGTTAGTTCAAACTAACCGTGGTGTAGTCTGAACCAACCAGAACTTTTTACGTTGAACTAACTGCACTTTTTTAGTTCCAACTAAAAAGTTAGTTCAAACTAAAAAAAGTGGTTAGATCGAACCAACCACTTAGTTCAAACTAAAATGGCTACATCATGCTAGTTAGTTTGAACTAACGGTTTGAAGTAAGTAGCTTGAACCAAGCTTTGCTAGAGAATTTTTTTAGTTTAAACTACAGGGATCAAATTAGTCTGGATGAAGCCATCTTAATCTGGACTAATTTGCTGCTGTAGATGTTGCCGAAGAGTTCATAGACTTTCAAAGTCAGCAGGGAAGATCCACTTGTGATGGTTCATTATAGCATTACTGATACCACAAGATGGAATACCTCAGAGACAGATAAAAGATTATTTCAGAGAATTCCGAAGTGTGCTAGAAAAGAATGTCCAAGCAATCTTCTCTGAGATCCTTCCTGTCCCTTGAGCAAAAGGAATAACAAACAAACAAACAAAAACCAAACAGAAGATAGATGATTCTGGAAGTAAATCACTTGCTAGACAAGTGGTAGAGGAAGTAGGAGTTGTATATTTTGGATGCCTTCTATCTCAGTAGAAAGGGAACCAATTTTCTTTTGGATAGAAGATAGGCTAAAAATGTCAGGAGGCCATTAAACTAATAGCAGAAGAGGAGGAGAAAAGATGAATGTATAAGCACTCAATACAAAATCAAAATGCTGAGAACAAAATTAAATCAAGGAGCTAAAGGACACACACACACACAAAAATTCTTTAATTGCCTGTACAGAAATCTGAGGGGCCCAGGTAACCAAAACAAGGGAACTGGAATTATTTTATGAACATACATTTCATCTAGTTTATGTTACTGAAACCAGCTGGGTGATTTACATGAATGGAATGTTAAAATCAATGGTTATAATCTATTTAGCAAAAAGAGAAGGGGGTACTACATCAAAAAGGGAGTTATCTGTTTCCAAGTCACTGATAACTCAGAAGAAAAATGATCTTAAATGCTTATGTTTAACAGTTAATATACAAGAAGGGGTATTACTTAGTGTTTGCTACAGATCTCATTTATGTACCTATCTATACTACGTGAGAAAAAAGTTACCAAATCATTGGTGATGTCAATTGAGTGACATATGCTTGAAGTTCCACACTGCTAGCATTCCAACATCCTTGTAATTTCTAAATATTACAGATGATAGTTTCCTAACTCAACAAGTGTTCTAACTATCATGGGGCAATTGCTGTACTGGTCCTTGTCTTGATAGACAGAGGATTTGGTCACAGAACTAACAGTTAATGGTAGCTTTGGTATAAATGATCATGACTTGATCATGTTTATAATATGCAAGCACAATGAAGTCTACAGCACTAATATATGCACTTGGTGTTCTGAAAGGGCAAATTTCATGAAGATGAAAAAAATCATCAGCCATATTAGTTGGGATGAAAATTTAATCAGAAAAAGTATGAATAATTGGAATTTTTAAAGATTTTTTTACCAGATCTCCAAAAAGCCTCAAACCTACAACTGAGGAATAATGCTGTATTGGTTAAAACAATGACCTGGTTTAGATGGAAAGTGAAGGCACCTCTCTCACTCTGAATGCGATTTTTTTAAAGGTATTAATGGAAAACAAAGTTCTGACAATGGTATTGGCCCATTACCAGATGGAAATGGTAGAATTATCGATAATAATGTAGAAAAAACAGAAATAATCAATAGGTATTTCTGGGATGTATTTATGTTTTTACTAATTTTCAATCACTTGTCTTCTCCAAAGACATTTACATAATCATACCTCTCTCAGATAAGCAAAGAGCATGACCTTGTAAGATGCTTCCCACAGGAGGGCTATTACTTTCCAAAGTCACAGCTGCCAAGTTATGTGCAGTTCTATGTATGATATTTCTCAGTTTAGAATCCATGATTCCCTCCTATTGGCTGCTCTGGCTAGGGAAGGTGGACACTTGGGTACAAAGTAAGACAGAGAAGAAAAATCCCCACGGAGCATCAGTTAGAGCGTAAATGGGATGCATGAACTTAGAACAAATCTATGAGGAGTATGTGCCTGGATACAGATGCTGTGACCACCGGACTGATTGCTGATATGGTAGCTGGGTGACAGGATGCCTGAAGCTGTCTTGAGTGGCAGAGAAGGATATTTGAGTGAGTGAGTAAGGGAATGAGGATCACCCTTCTCCTTAGCTTCTATTTTATCTAACCTGTCCATATTCAGCTTCTCAGCACCTGATCCGTATTGACTTTGAACAAACAGGGTAACAGTGAGCAGAAAGAGCTAATTCCCAGAGGCCACCTACTCTTCTGCTCAACAGGTGCTCTTATGATCCTTGATGAACTGGAACAGCAATACAGAGAACTCCTACTTCCATGTGAATTGGGGTGTGTATGTATAACCCACATGCCAAAAAAGGAATAATCTCTTTCAGGGATCCCTTATAGATAGGTTACCTTGCTGGGCAGATTTTGCAGCCCAGAAACCAGAACCTTCTGGTAAGAGGGTGTGGTAGCACATTGAGCATGCTCCACAAGTTTTATTATTATGCTGGAGTTGCATGCCCAGGGAGAAGCCTGAGAGGAGCAGCCTGGAGAGGAGCAAAGAGAGAGCTGCAGAGTCCACGTGCTCAGGGACTGAATGAAAGGAGCTGCGTGAGAGTAAACTGCAGGATGTTTCCTCCCTGCTTTGGACAGTTTTGCAGGGGAGTTGTCTGCAATATAACTGACAGCTGGATGGTCAGTGACCTGATTGTGTGGTGCTGGCTGCACAGGAGGAAGAAAGGATTGCATGGCATTCGCCTGAAGATTCCTGCAGCTACAGATGATGAGGATGGCTTCTGTTTTGCATTTAAGCCTCAAGGACTTAAGATCCTGCAATTGAGATAAGAGTGACTCCACCTGAACTTTGGGACTCTTGGGTTTCTTACTGTTTTGTTTAAATTTATTATGGTTTCTTAGGATAAGATTTGTTTAGTTAGTTAATAAAGTTCATTGTTATGTTTATGCTGAGTAGTAGTTTAATGTGGGATGGGAACTCTGGGCAGTCTTCGCTGTGAGTCCTGAACAGACTGGATCCTGGCTCTCCAGCTGCTTTCTGCAGAGGTTTCCCTGTTAGGCACTGGAGAGGGGCAAGTGAATGCATTTGAGCCCATCCTTGCAGGTTACATATGCATGACAGGTTTGCTGGTACAAACACAAGATGTTTTATGCTTGCAACTAAGAGATTTAACTTCTCATATGTCACATCTTGATTTCTGTCATACAGTGCAAAACAAAGTACTGCAAGATGTTTCACATACACACATGATTTGGTTAAGAAACAGTATGCTAACATGTCATTTAAGATGTGTTGCATGTTTTTAGTACATATGTACCAAGTGACAAACCTAAGCTGCACTCAAACTTAGTCATCTCGTGGCTTATGAATGCCTAAAAGCACAACCCCAACATTCCCCAGATTGGACTTTTGAATATAATTTTTATAAATGTCAGAATGAGATAAATGTGCATTAGAGATTATATACCAATCAAACTGATCAGTAACCAGACCAATTGCCTGTAATTCTGGTATAAGGATGTGAGGTTTTTTTTACTTGATCAATCCTGTTTACTATTTAAGCTTCGTATCCTGTCAGGCTTGCAGTCTTTGGATCGTCTTCTAATCTTCCAGTATAAAATCCTGGAGTGCTCTCTTGATGAAGCCATCAGTGCAGACACTTCTTTACTTGAGAAAGTGGTTACAGAAACTAGCAGAGGGTCCAGTGGCTATTGTGCCAAGCTTGTTATCAATAAAAGGTGTTGCCAAAGATGAAACCATAATCAGAATCAGAGGACTAGGCCCTGACAAGAAATCACAGTGTTTAGAAGACTCTCATAGAGTAGACTTTTATGGATGACTGTCATGATAATGAATTTGCATTTTTGACTTAATTACCTCTTTATTTATCAAACACTCTTCCTCAACATGTGTCAATCTAAATATCTAGGCAACTTGTGTATGAAAGCTCCAGGGTGATGACCACGCTAGAGTGTCTAAAAGGACTCTTCCTTTCCCCTGCACGTTGAAGAATGACTGGTCCCCTCATTAAATGGTAATTCAAGGTTGAGCATAGCTTCTGAAGGCAACCATTAATATTAATATGGACATGGTGCAGGGCCTGCGTACAATGGCATGGTGGTGTGGTGATAAAAGACCAACAGCCCCACTCAGTAAGACACTTTGACAGAATGATTCTGGGATAGTGGTAGTATTTCAAATTATAAAAAGGATCCCCAATATCTTTAGCCTGTGGGTTTGTGACTTGTATTTCCTCTGTGAGCTTTCAACCCACAGAACAGGTTTCCAGAAAAAACTGCAGCTGCAATCAAATAACATTTCCTCTTTCTCATGTGTACTCACATCAGCCAGCAAGAAATTAAATTTAACTTTTTTTGCTTACAAAATTTCTTACAGAATGCAAGATAAGGCTAACTTCCTATCTCAACATCACACTATCTCATCTAATAGGTTAGCTGAAAGGAACGAAAAAATGCTGTAAATTACAGTTCGTCATATAAGTAAAACATCTATAAAGTCACAAATTCACCACAGTTTCTTCAGATTTTTTTCCTGAGTTAAGAAAAAAAAAAAGGGGGGGGGAATAAAAAAAACATTTATTTATTTATTTATTTATTTATTTATTTTGCCTCTTGGCAGCTTGTTAATGCCAAATGGGTGAGGGAAAGAAAGTAGGGCAATCAAAAATAAAAAAGGATGAATATAAAGGTATAGTGTGTCCAAAGGGAAAATATAAAATACTTTGATTTTTAAGTAAAAATTAAAACTGCTACCTATAAAGAAATCTTTCAATGTGTAGAATGATCTAATAAGAAAAGAATATATGCACTGACAATTTAAACTAAAAACTAAAGAAAATCTTATAAATTGGATAGTGATAATATTTCATTTGAAGTGTTTTTCTGGAAATCATCATGCTGTCTTAGAACCAGCCATCTCCATAATTCTTCATGGTCATGCTTATTAGCTAAGAAGCTTATAATGTAAGAACACAAAGTAATGGTTTAAACTAGTAAATCTAAAAACTGAAATCATTTGGTAACTATGATTGTTCCCTTTCTCTAAAAAAGTAGAGAAGCTGAATAACATAACACAACATTTTCCCCATGATATTAATAAATGGCAGTGCTACTAAAATAAACTGAAGGTAATCTTAAACACCTAACTGTCTGAAAAACTATATAATTTAGAAGGCTGTGAATCTGAATCACAGGGCTGCTTGATGGGTCAACATTAAAATTAAAGTAAATCAATTTTCTAATTTTTAATACAATTGACAAGGGCTGGAGTAGTGAGGCACTAATTCTAATTAAAGATTGAAATTAAAGCATACTTCAGTCAATCATATTTGCATTGCTACCTTAGTTATTCAACTCTTATTAAAATATAATCCACATATATCATCTACTCATTTCCTGAAAATACTATTCCAAGATGTAAAGAATTAAATGATGTAAACCTATTTTGCAGCACAAACAGCATCTGAACTGGCTCCTTTTCCCACCAGGGGTGTCACTGCAACCTTCAGGTGGGCTAGGATTCATTCACTTGCCCCTCTCTAGCACCTAACTGAGATAAAACCACTGGAGAAAGCAGCTGAAAAGCCAGGTTTCAGTTATAAAGGGACTCACAGTGAAGACTGCTTAGTTAGAATAAACATAACAATGAACTTTGTTAACTACCAACTTAACGGATCTTGTGGAGTCACTATTATCTTAATTGCAGTCTTTTGTTCAAGTCCTTGAGGCTTGGGTGGAAAGTAGCAGCAATCCTCTTCTCTGGCTGCAGGAATCTTCAGGAGAATGCCTTGCAGTCCTTTCTTTCTCCGCTGTAACCAGCACCATGCAGTCAGGTTTACTGCAGGGGTCTCAAAACATGCAGCCCACGGGCTGCATGCAGCACCTAAAGCTATTTCCTACACCCTGCAACACCACCATTGTTACTGATATTTGCAATATTGTTGTATGAAAAAATTTCATTGTTTCAGCCCTCAGCCTCCTCATGCAGGCCTCTACTAGTCCTCATGCGGCCCTTATGGTGATTTGAGTTTGAGATGCCTGGATTACAGGTTAACCAGCTCTCAGTCCCACAAAAGAAAACTCTGTAGCAAAATGGTCCACTGCAGGGAGAAAACATATTGCAGTCCACCCTGGGCTCAGCTCCTCTCACTCAAGCACTGAGCACATAGACTCTGCACCTCTCTTTAGTTGCTCCTCTCCCCGCAACCCCTCAAGCTTTTCTCAGACATCTGCCCCCACCAACAACAGAAAACTTCTGGAGCATGCTCAAAATGCCGCCACTCCCTCTGACCAGAAAGTTCTGGTTTCTGGGCAGCTAAATCCGCCCAGCAATGTAACCCTGCCTCAACAGGTCTCAAAGAGATAGCCTGTTTTAGGCATATGGGTTACATCATGACATGTGAATGATACTCACATATTTGTTCCCTGCAATGTAATCAGAAGATGCCATTACAATTTCTTCCACAACTTGTGCAGCCAAAGACTCCTCAAGATAGCTCATCACTGCCTGCTCTGTTCCTGTAGCAAAATCTCTCAGACGATCAATTGGGATGATACTATCTGATAATGCACATATATCAGACAAACTAGGGAGTTAGTAGTACACTGATCTGAAGAACTTTAGGTTCCAACAGGAGACCACAGGAAGTTGAAGCAATGGCAAGAGGAGTAGCAAACACCACTGGGAAACTTAGGGCTTGATCTTAAGAAGACAGCAGGTTGTGGTGGGCTGAAAAAACAGATCTTACAATGAAAGCTGGCCAGGCAACATTTGCCTAGCACAGAAAAAAAAAATAGTTTTTGAAAAAAATGTCTATTCTAAAACAGGATGAAAAGAACAAAGAAATGTAGAAAGAAAACTGAAAATCCCTGTTTCAGGAGAACCAAAATGGAACTTTCTAACTTGATCTCATCTGTCCAACTCCCTGGGCAGTTGCCTCCTGCCTCTGCCCAGCTTCCCCTTGAAGAGTTAGGAAGCCCCAGAAAGCAATTGCCCAGGGAGCTGGGAAAACGGGGGAGCCCAAAGTGCCAGGAGATGAGGGAGGCAGGCCAGTTTTGTCAGAATCAATACATTCCTGTAGAATATGATGATTCTACCAATTTTTTTTTGACAAAAGTTTTCTGATGGAAAAAAAACCAATTCAACACAAACAGGTGCAAACCAGATACATGGGTTATGAAAGAAAAGGGGGACAAAGAGCAAGGAGGCAGAAGAGTAAAGGAGAGGTAACAGAAATGAGGTAAAGAGTTTATGGAGAAGGAGAAAAAGATGATGTTTCTGAGGGAGGAAAAAGGTGACAATATAAAATGTGAAGGGTGACTACGTTACATGCAAAGAAAGCAGGAAAACAGTGGATGCAACAAGTTAGACAGAGGAGGAATTTGCTAGTTTTCCTTCCCACTTCAGTCCTCACATATATTCTTTTATTTAAAAATTGTGCAAATACAGGAAAAGATTTGTTATATTTCAAAGTATAGATATTATCAGTATTATCATTCACAATATAGTAATAAGAGTCAGCAGATAATTAATCCCTAATATTTAAAGTGATGAGGTTATAAATAAAATTCTCATGTTCTCAAACCCAGGAAAAGGTGGGTACCCAAAACAGCAGCATTAGTTGTTTTATTCTTTTACTCACTCTTTCTCTTAAACATTTTTCAATTACATATATTTCAAAATATTTTAAAGTTTATATATTTAAAAAAATAGTAAACAATACAAGGGCAAATCTTCAACAGTTGTAAATTGGCTTAATTCTATGATTTCAACAGAACAATATGTATTTACCTATGTTGAGGATCTCATCCAATACCTCTATTAATTTTTTTTAAAAAATGCAGCACTTTACCCCTTTCCATAGTCCTAAAATCCATACCTCATATATTGAATCTAGTTCTTGTATGTATCAGGAGGTAGGTAGGACTTAAAATCTATAAGAGAGATTTGTAACTATAGTTACAACTGACACTGAACATCACTGACAACTCTGCTAGTAGGGACTCTGCCCAGCAGAATAAAAAGGAGGCAAGCCTAGTATTTTAAAAATATTTACCCTATTTTCACTAATATACCCACATTCATGGAACTAGAATCCACAAGCAGCTAAGCTAATTTCAGCTAATGGCTTACTGTGCACCACAAAAACAAGCATGAGACCTTCAAAAATAAGACACTTTTAAAACATTTTCTTAAAATAAACAAACAAATAAATAAATAAATAAAACTGACATCTTAATTTTGTTTCTCTAAAATTAATTCTTATTGAAAGGTGTGTACTGGTAGAAGGCAGTAACAGCAAGTGAGAATAAGAACTCTCAGTTACAATAGTAAGGTGCTGGATGCCTGCTTCCAGAATCTGTTATTCATTTTAGACTTCTAAAATTGGATTATTTTAAAAAGGAGAGAAGCATTTCAAAAATAGACATTTTCCACGGAAGGGAATTTGATGTGTTTTTGGAGAACAAATGGCTCCCAGGTAGCCACACAAGTCACAGCTTTATCAGCCAATCAAATTTCTCATTGAATAATGCATACTTTATGAAGTGCAACCTAAATGAAATGTGTTTAGAAAGTGACAATAAAATCTAACTGGCCAGTACATTAGGTGTTAATTCTCTAACAGTACTAAGCATTCTCAGACCTCTTAAGCTACACACATTGAACAACAGAGAGAGAACCATTAGAGATGTGCAAACAGGGGGACTGAAAACAGGGGAGTTTGAGAGAGAGTTTGCGAAGGAGTTTGGTGAGGCCATGATGGTGAAGAGGAGCTGCACTGCTTGTGCCAGGGCTCCTTCTGTTTCATCCACCTGTGCCTGTAGCCAGACAGACATCCTGACCATGGATATCTCTACCCAGTTCCTGGTGTGGACTTGTAGGGACTGTGGCCTGGATTTCCCTGTCTCCGATGCTCAGGCTGCGGAGATGAATCAATGTGACAGGTGCCTTCTGGTGGAATCTCTCAGGAGGCAGGTGGAAGAACTACAGAAGGCGGCTAGGATCAGGAGTATCCATGCCCTGGGGAAGTTCCTCGATAGCATCCACAAGGAGACATGCAAGGAGGAGGATACTATCCAGGTGCCAAAGACTACTGCTGCACCACTGTAGATGGAGGGGATGCCTATGGCAGAGGGAAGAGACTGGCAGCTGGTTACCTCTGGCAGCAGACAGTGCTCCACCCCTGCTCCCATCTCACCCTCCATTGTGGTGAAGAACTGTTATGCAGTGCCAGAGACAATGGATGAAGTGGAAGAGGAGACGCCATGCACCCCCAAGTCTGGGAGGATCACAGCCACCACAGCTAGGAGGAAATGTAGGGTTGTGGTGGTTGGGGACTCACTTCTGAGGGGGACAGAGGCACCCATCTGTCACCCTGACAAGGCCTCTCGGGAGGTATGCTGCCTGCTGGGTGCCCACATCTGAGACATTATGGAGGGATTGTCAAGAATCATCCACCCCTCTGACTACTACCCCATGCTACTCATCCATGTGGGAACCAATGATACTGCGAAAGGTGATCCTTGGCAGATCAAAGGTTACTACAGGGCTCTGGGAGCGCAGGTGAAGGAGTTCAGAGCACAGGTGGTATTCTCCTCGATCCTTCCGGTCCAGGGTAGGGGCCTGAGCAGGGACAGATGCATCCTGAGATGAATGCCTGGCTGCAAAGATGGTGTCATCAGGAGGGCTTTGTCTTCCTTGACCACGGAGTACTGTTGCAGGAAGAAGGACTGCTAGGCAGAGATGGACTCCATCTGTCAAGGAAGGGGATGAGCATATTCGGATGTCGACTGGCTGACCTAGTGAGAAGGGCTTTAAACTAGGTTTGAAGGGGGAAGGAGACCAAAGCCCACAGGTAAATGACAATGTGGGAGACCCGGGGGAAGGGATGGAACTTCGGGGGTGCTGGGACTGTACCAGGAATAAAAGAGAGGGTAGTTGGAAATGGGGGGGAATCAGTTAATTGTGTTAGATCTTCTAATGAAGCTTTAATACCTCAGGCAAGTGCGGGAGGACAACGTCAGGAGAAAATGCAAGGAAGGAGATGCAATAAAATTGAAAATTGATGCGGGAAAATAGGGCGATCAGCCTGCTTTTTTAGGTGCCTGTACACGAATGTGAGGAGCCTGGGAAACAAGCAGAAAGAATTGGTAGTACTGGCACAGACAAGGAACTATGATATAATTGGAATAACAGAGACATGATGGGATAGCTTACATGACTGGATCTCTGCCATGGATGGGTATAAGTTGTTCAAGAAGGACAGGCAGGCAAGAAGAGAGGGAGAAGTAGCACTATATGTAAAAGAGCTCTATGACTTCTCAGAGCTCCATTATGGAAGTGGAAATGAGCCAGTTGAAAGTCTGTGGGTTAAGTTTAAAGGAGAGGGCAACAACGGGGATGTCATGGTGGATGTCTGCGATAGACCTCCGGACCAGGAGGAGGAGGTGGATGAGGCATTCTATGGACAACTGGCAGAAGTTTCCAGATCACAGGCCCTGGCTCTCATGGGAGACTTCAGTTACTCTGACATCTGCTGGGAGGCCAATGCAGCAGTGCACAGGCAATCCAGGAAGTTTTTGGAGAGTGTTGAGAACAACTTCCTGGTACCAATGCTGGAAGAACCAACTAGAGGCCTTGCACCTCTTGACCTGCTGTTCACAAACAGAGAAGAATTGATTGGGGACGTAGAAGTGAATGGCAACCTGGGCAGCAGTGACCGTGAGATGATAGAGTTCAAGATACTGATTAACGGAAAAAAGGAAAGAAGCAAAACACAGACTTTGGACTTCAGAAAAGCAGATTTTGGATCCCTCAGGGAAATGATGGGCAGGATCCCTTGGGAGGCTGATCTGAAGGGGAAAGGTGTCCAAGAGAGCCAGCTGCATTTTAAAGAAACCCTGCTAAGGGAACAGGAAGATACCATTCCGATAAGCAGAAAGAACAGCAAATGTGGAAGGCACCCTGTATGGCTTAACAGAGAACTCTACACTGAGCGGAAGCATAAAAAGGAAGCTTACAGGAAGTGGAAGCTTGGACAGATGACTAAGGAGGCAGATAAAAATATTGCTCGGGACTGCAGGGATAAAATCAGAAAGGCCAAAGGACGACTGGAGTTGCGGCTAGCAAGGGATGTGAAGGATAACAGGAAGGAGTTCTACAAGTATATTAATAACAAGAAGACAATCAGTGATGGTGTAGGTCACTTGCAGAATGGGGCAGGTAGCCTTGTGATGGAGGATGAGGAAACAGCTGAAGTGCTCAATCCTTTTTTTACTTCAGTTTTCACAAGGAGGGCCAGCTCCCAGCCCACTACACTAGGCATGGCAGATTGGAGAGAAGAAGAGAGGCCCTTGGTGATGGAAGGTCAGGTTAGGGACTACCTAAAGAAGCTAGATGTGAACAAGTTCATGGGGCCAGACAACCTACACCCAAGGGTGCTGAGGGAGTTGGCCGATGAGATAGCAATACCGCTGGCCATCATCTCTGAAAACTCGTGGCTAATGGGGGAGGTGCTGGAGGACTGGAAAAAAAGCAAATATAGTGCCTATCTTCAAGAAAAGCAAAAAGGAGAATCGGGGGAATTACAGACCTGTCAGCCTCACCTCAATCCCTGGAAAAATCATGGAGCAGGTTCTCAAAGAATCCATCCTGAAACACTTGGAGAAAAACAGAGTGATCAGGAACAGTCAGCATGGATTCACCAAGGGTAAATCATGCCTGACCAACCTCATCACCTTCTATGATAAGATGACTGGATTTGTGGATGTGGGAAAAGCCGTTGATTTAATATACCTCGACTTTAGCAAGGCTTTTCATATGGTTTCCCACAGCATTCTCTTTGGCAAGTTAAGGAAGTATGGGTTGGAGGTATGGAGGTGGACAGAGCATTGGGTAGATCAGCGGTTTCAGCGTGTAGGAATCAATGGCTCCATGTTTAGTTGGTACCCAGTAACGAGTGGTGTGCTCCAGGGGTTGGTCTTGGGATCTGTTCTGTTCAACATTTTCATTAATGATCTGGACGATGGAATAGACTGCACACTCAGTAAGTTTGCGGATGATGCCAAGCTGGGGGGAACACTAGACATGCTGGAGGGCAGGGATAGGATTCAGGAAGACCTTGACAAATTGGAGCAATGGGCCAAACAAAATCTCATGAGGTTCAAGAAGGACAAATGCAAAGTCCTGCACTTGGGATGGAAAAACCCCATGCACTGCTACAGGCTGGGGAGTGATCAGCTAAGTAGCAGCACTGTAGAAAAGGACCTGGGGGTCATGGTGGATGGGAAGCTGAATATGAGTCAGCAGTATGCTCTTGCTGCCAAAAAGGCCAATGGCATACTGGGCTACATCAGAAGAAGTGTTGCCAGCAGATCGAGGGATGTGATCATTCCCCTCTATTCAGCACTGGTGAGGCCGCATCTGGAATCCCGTGTCCAGTTTTGGGCTTCCCACTACAAAGAGGACGTGGAGAAATAAGAAAGAGTCCAGCGGAGGGCAACAAAAATGATCAAGGGGCTGGAGCACAAGACCTGTGAGGAAAGACTGAAGGAACTAGGCTTATTTAGCCTGCAGAAGAGAAGACTGAGGGCGGATTTGATAGCAACCTTCAGCTACCTGAAGGGATGCTCCAAGGAGGATGGAGCCCAGCTGTTCTCAGTAGTAACAGAGGACAGAACAAGGAGCAATGGATTCAAGTTGCAGCTGGGGAGTTCGAGGCAAGATATTAGGAAAGACTTCCTTACTAGGCAAGTGGTAAAGCACTGGAATGGGCTACCTAGGGAGGTGGTGGAATCTCCGTCATTAGAGATGTTTAAGGCCCAGCTGGACAAAACTCTGGCTGGGATAATTTAGTGAGAGTTCTCCTGCTTTTTTTGGCAGGGGGTTAGACTAAATGACCTCATGAGGTCCCTTCCAAACCTATGATTCTATGATATTATGTATTTAGAATATTCAGACAAGACTTCTTACAACAGCAACTGTTACCTTGTCCTAGATCATTTCCTGTAAACTATTTCTGTATCTATCTAACTAGTTAGAAAGGCATCCAGGCATTAGATGATTAGGATTAATACCTCTCTGCCTCGCCAGCAACTCTGAGGTGTTAATTACCAGAAAATGCCCTTTCAATTCATATTTAAATTTAACCAATAATAAAAGTTAAAACAGTATTAAATATCTTAGAAGAAAAGAGAAATATTTAAAGTTGCCATTTTTCCAAATCACTGAGTTGTATCTTGGTAGTAGAGCATATATAAAATAGTAAATCCAACACATATTGAGACAGTAGATATTTACTTAAGTATAAAAAATTGAGTTATGGACTGAGTATCAGTCACTATCAAATCATTATTTGGTTCTTCAACTTTCCATGAAGAGTTAGTTTTCTTACTCCATTGAATTAGACACCTGTTTCCATTGAGTGAAACTTGAGGGTAGTTGCACTATCATGTATTAACTGATTTTTGTCTAGTTTTCTTGGAAAACAAACATCGACAGCATAAATCAAAATGGCTCAGAGTCATTTTCTGCTTGCTATGTAGGTGAGCTAGTATCTGGTTTTCTTCATCAAATAATTTTCCTGTTGAAAGCCAAACCAAACCAAACCACTTATGACCTAAATGTGATTTATCTTACTTGTAGTTGACAGTTCTCATCCTGTAGGACAGGGTTTATATTTAAGGGCTCTCTATCTAGTAACAGCTTAAAATCTTATTTAGTCCTTCTGCATATCTACATTCTCCCCTCCATAAGATGGTAAATACCTGAAACATTTTGACTTTTTGTTACAAAGGTGTGTTGCGTATCATAGATAGTTTTTAAAGTCTTTACTTGTGCCTGTTACTACAGTAATGATATATGAAGAAAGAAGGTAATAAAAGCATGACTCCATCCAACAGTATAAAAAAAGATAAATGACATCTTCTAGTCCCTCAACAAACAGCCCATTATCACTTTATTCTTTTAAATCATGGCTATGGTGAGAAAATTTTATGAATGAACTGGGATATTAATATTTCATACAAAAATATAAACAAATGTTTAATAAAACATGAAAAAACCTCTAAGTCAGACAACTGATCTCATTTACCTACCTCAGTCATTCAGTATAACTCACCCACCTTGGAAACTAGCCCCCTGCACACAGAGTTACATTACTGTCTGTTTAGTAAGTCTACCTGATAAAGCAAACAAGGAGTCCTGTGGCACTTAAAAACTAACAAATTCATTTATGCATGAGATTTCATGGGGGAAAATCCAACTTCATCAGACCCTTTGAAGATGGGGGAACTTATAGAATGGTAGGAATAAATGCAAGGAAGTGTAAGTCATGGGATCAGGTCACACTGTAACAGGAAAGCAAACCCGTTGTTAGGATTCAAACACTGAGGGAACAACATATAGAGGAAAGGGAGGTCAAATCACCTGTTGTGATGAGAGAAAAATTCAAAGTTTCTATTAAGCCCTGAAGCAATGCAATCAAATTTGCAAATAAACTCAATCTCCATAGCTTGTCTTTGAAGCCTTGATCTGGTATTCATCTGTCTGAGCACCACAATTAGTTAATCATCAATAGAGAGATCAGGAAGATTGAAATGTTCACGTGCTGGTTTTAGAATTTTGTGCTTTCACATTCACAGAAATTTGATCTGATTTCACATTCACAGAAATCACAATATTTGAATCTTAACAACAGGTTTGATTTGCTGTTACAGTGTGACCTGATTCCATGACTTACACTTCCTTGCATTTATTTCCTCCCATTCTGTAAGTGCCCCCATCTTCAAAGCATCTGCTGAAGTGGGATCTTCTCCCACAAAAGCTCATGCAATAAATAAGTGTGTTCAGGGCATAGTTGCCACCAGCCTTTCAGGGCTCGAGCCCTGAGTCCCAGCACCCAAGCCTCAGGTGTGCTGTGGGGCTGCCCGTGCTAGCACAGTGCTCATGCAGCTTGAGCCCTGAGTCCCAGTGCACCTAGTCTTTTTCTGGGTCAGAGGCACTTCTGAATATGTTAGTCTTTAAGTGCCACAGGACTCCTTGTTTGTTTTACTGAACTAGACTAACACAGTTTCCCTTTTGGTACCTGATAAGCAGCACAGAAGTGATTAACAAAATTAAAGTCAGGAGCAGTGCAAACTATTTATGCCCTTATTATCCTTTGTGTCCTTCCAAACATTGCAGTATGAATTAAGGAATATAGTGTCCAGAAATTATTACAAAAATTCTAAATAGCATTCTTACTAGAGAACATATAAAGACTAATGAAGTTCATTATGCTATTGTTCTAGCTATGTACTTTATTTTAACATTGTATTTGCTTTATGTAATTGCTTTTCCAATGGACTGCTTGCAAAAAGTATGTAGACTATTGCTCCAAGATTCCTTTCAAAGCCCACTTGCTCTGGTTCAATCCCATTCATTTTATTTATACTGTGTTTACTGTTCTCAGCCATGATATATAATATCTGTCAATATTAAATTACAACTGCCTGGTTTGTCAATTCATTTGTAACAGAGATTCAAATCCTGTTGTAGTTTACCTACCTAAACCTCTGTGTTCACTGTCTTCTCTAAATAAGTATAATCATTTCTAAAGAAAAAAGGTGCAGTAAAGTAACAGAGATTGAAAATATATTTTCACCAAAGGAAAAAAAAATCACTAGCATGCTGCAGTAGAAAATATTTGAAAGTCAGAAAACAATCAAGATTCCAGAAACAATCTCATTACTGACCCTTTGTTGCTCCATTATATAGCAATGTTAATATTCCCTATTTATCTAATTGACTACAAATGACAACATAACTTATGCAACAAGATGAAACTTCTCTATTCTAAAAGAACCTTAGAATGTTTAGAGGAAGATGATATACTGGCACCTAACTGAGAAGTGAGTTCTCAAAACCAGGTAAAGGATAGTGAATGTAGTCGATTCACTAGGACTTAGAGATAATGAGTGGTATAGATTGCTCTCTCTGCTCAGAGTAGAATGGCAAACAGAGAGGGGCAGTATCACGGTAGGATGTAAAATTATAGGAAAACCTCAGAGTTATGAACGCCTAAGTTATGAACTGACTAATGACTCATATACTTCATTTGAAACCAGAAGTATGGAATCAGGCAGAGCATCAGCAGAGACTAAAATAAGAAAAGAAAGGCAGATACAGTACAGTGCAGTACTGGGTTAAATATAAATTAACAGAAAAATTGAAAGTTTATAAAAGATTTGACAAAGTAGGGAAACTGTTTGTGCTTTTTTCATTTAAATTAAGATGGTTAAAAACAACATAATTTTCCTGCATAGTCAAATTTCAAGGTTGTGTTAAGTCAATGTCCATCTGAAAACTTTTTAATGAATAAACCCATAACTTTTTTTTTCAGAGTGACAAACATTTCAGAATTATGAATAACCTCTCTTCCCAAGGGGTTCATAACTCTGAGGTTCTACTGAACTTGACCTCTGGAATATAATGCAAATAGATGGCCTATGATTGGGATGGATTCCTGGTGAGCATATGGAGAACAAGATACAAAAACCCCCCTGTAATATTTAGTATTTAAGTGTCCAGACACTAGGGTGATAAATATTTTATGAATGCAGACAGATTAGATTTGAAAAAGTAAACATACAAAGAGTCACACTGGAACAAAACAGGGGTACATCTAATCCAATATCGTATCATTAGTGTGTCACAGAAGTGTGCAAGAAATCCTGTAGTGGGCAGTTATGATATACCATCCTGGAAAAGTTCTACTCCTGAATATTTGAATTTGCTTCCATTTCAAATTGTATTACAATCAACAGAGATGCAACGTGAGCTGGATATAAACATTCCTTTCTACATATTCTTGGATAGTTAATTGTTTCTTTTCAGCAGAGATTGAACATTCCTTCAACCAGAGCTATTTAGCTTACCTAGCTTACAAAGATCTAGTGTTCCAAAGGGTAGCTGTGTTAGTCTATTCTAGTCTAGCAAAACTATAAGTTACCTATCTTCATGTGTCTAAGAAAGTGGGATTTTCTTCCCTGAAAACTCATGTGGTAAATAAATGTGCTAGTCTTTAAAAGTGTCACCAGCTTCTTTGTTTGTTTTAAAGATAGAATCATAAAACCATAGAAACCATGAGAGGTCATTGGCTACGTCTACATCAGCCACAAGAAGTTTGAACTTGTTAGTTCGAACTAGAATGCATGGTTAACTTCTTAACTCCAAACTAAGTGTTAGTCCATGGCCACATGGCGCCTAGTCCAGACTTACCACTGGATTAACAGGTTTGAACTAAGCGTTTCTTAGCTCGAACTAGGAAATTTCTTAGTGTGAACTAGGGAAAGCCCATGGCCTAAATTAGTCTGAACTAAGCCTCCTTAGTCAAGACTACCTTGCTAGTGCAGACATAGCCATTGAACCCAGTCCCCTTCACTCATGGCAGGACCACGTATTCTCTTAAGCCATCTATGACAGCTGTTTGCCTAACCTGCTCTTCAAAACTTCCAACGATGGAGATTCTACAACCTGCCTACACAACTTATTCCACTGGTTAATCACCCTGAAGGCTAGGATTTTTTCCTAATGTCCAGCCTAAACATCCCTTGCCATAATTTAAGCCCATTGCTTCTTGTCCTATCATTGGTGGTTAAGAAGACCAATTTTTCTCCCTCTTCCTCTTGACAACCTCATAGATACTTGAAAACTGTTATCATGTCCCACCTCAGTCTCCTCATTTCCTGACTACATGAACCCAGTTCTCTCTATTTTCCCTTATAAGTGAAGTGTTCCAGAGCTCTAATCACTCTTGTTGCTCTTCTCTGGACCTTCTCTAATTTATCCACATCCTTCCTGAAATGTGCTACCCAGAAATGGACATAATACTCCACTTGAGGCCTAATCAGTATGTAGCAGAGCAGAAGAAGAGGTTGCTTACCTGTAACCGGTGTTCTTCGAGAGGTGTGCTCCTGGCCATTCCCATTTAGGTGTCTGCATGCCACGTGCACGGCACACCGGAACATTTTCCCATAGCCCCACGGGGCCGGCGATAGCGCCCCCTGGAGTGGCGCCGACGCCGCTCCCTATATACGGTGCCACTGGCCCCTTCCCTCCTCAGTTCCTTCTACCCCCACTATAAGAGGGGAGGCGGGAGGGAGCGGAATGGCCAGGAGCACACCTCTCGAAGAACACCGGTTACAGGTAAGCAACCTCTTCTTCTTCTTCGAGTGCTGCTCCTGGCCATTCCCATTTAGGTGAGTCACTAGCCTTACCCTGGAGGTGGGATGCGTCACAGGGACGTCGACTGCAGCACTGCGGAGCCAACCGCCACGTCTTGCCGGGCCTGCTGGGTAACAGCGTAGTGCTGAGCGAAGGTATGCGGAGAAGACCATGTCACTGCTCTACAAATCTCTGCGATCGGGACCCCTGCGAGGAAGGCTGCTGACGCCGCCTGGGCCCTGGTTGAGTGGGCTGTGACCTTCGGGAGAGGCACTCCAGCCAGTCTATAACACTCCCTAATGCAGGCCACTATCCATGCAACAATCTGCTGTGTAGAGACAGGTTTCCCCCGCATTGTGTCTGCTACTGCCACAAAAAGTTGAGATGATTTGCGGAAGGGTCTTGTCCGCTCTATGTAAAAAGCTAATGCTCTCCTGACATCCAGCATGTGGAGACGACGCTCTCTGCCAGACACATGAGGTTTAGGGCAGAGGACTGGCAGGTAAATGTCTTGGTTAACATGAAACTGTGACACTACCTTGGGCCTAAATGCCGGGTGAGGGCGTAGCTGTACTTTGTCTTTAAAAAAGGCGGTGTACGGGGGCTCCGCTGAAAGGGCGCGCAGCTCGGAGACCCTCCTAGCCGAGGTGATGGCCACCAGGAACGCTACCTTCCACGAAAGGTAGAGTAGAGACCACAATGCCAGCGGTTCAAAGGGCGGCCTGGCAAGGTGTGAAAGGACCAGGTTCAAGTCCCATTGAGGTGTCGGGGCGTGCACCGGAGGGTATAACTTTGACAGCCCTTTGAGAAACCTCTTCACAATAGGTATTGAAAACAAGGTGAGATGTTCATCCACCCTGTGAAAAGCTGCAATTGCCGCCAGGTGGACCTTGAGGGATGATAGCGATAGTCCAGTTGATTTTAGGTGCCACAGGTAATCCAGGATGGAGTGAACCGGCAGTGTGTATGGGTCCAGCCCATTGCCTCCTGCCCAGCGCGCAAATCTCTGCCACTTTGCCGCATATGAAGACCTTGTAGAGTCCTTTCTACTGCTACACAGCACCTGCTTCACTGGGGATGAGCATAGCAGTTCACTGGCTGTCAACCATGAAGGAGCCAGGCATGGAGGTGCAGCGCTTCCAGGTTGGGGTGGAGAAGCAGCCCGTTGTCCTGGGACAGGAGATCTGGTCTCATGGGAAGCCGAATGGGATCGCACCTCGAGAGCTTCAGGAGGGCCGAGTGCCAATACTGGCGCGGCCACGCCAGAGCTATCAGGATGACCTTTGCCCCCTGCCTCTTTATTTGCTGAAGTGTCCTGGGGACCAGCGGCGTCGGAGGGAACGCATACGCTAGCCCTCCCATCCATGGGGCTTCGAATGCATCCCCTAACGAACCCGGGCCGAAGCCCTGGAACAAACAAAACCGGCGGCACTTGGTGTTTCGGTGGGAAGCAAACAGATCCATTAGGGGATGCCCCCACTGAAGGAAAAGCGACTCCGCCACCTCTGGGTGGAGAGACCACTCGTGAGTCAAAAACCTCCGGCTCAGGCCGTCTGCTATCGAGTTCAAAGACCCCGGGACGTAAGAGGCGACCAGGTGAATGCCGTGGCGAATACAGAAGTCCCACAGCGCTACTGCCTCCTGGCAAAGGTGCCTGGAGCGGGCGCCCCCTTGCTTGTTGATGTAAAACATCGCTGATGTATTGTCCGCCTGTACCGAGGCCGTCCGGCCGCAGAGCTGGTCCCGAAAAACCTTGCAAGCTAACCGCACTGCCCTCAGCTCCTTGACGTTGATGTGTAAGGCGGAGTCTTTGGCCGTCCACAGCCCTTGAGTTTTGAGCTCGCCTAAGTGAGCCCCCCCACCCCTTGTCCGAGGCGTCCGACATCAAATGTACCGATGGACCGATCATCCTGAAGGGGACCCCCGAGCACAGATTGACCTCTTGTGTCCACCAGTGAAGGGAACGCAGGATTGGTGAGGGTACCGTGACCATCAGGTCCAGAGTCTCTCTCGCCGGGCGGAACACACTTGCCAGCCATAACTGAAGGGGACGCATGTGAAGTCGTGCGTGCGGAACAACAGCAGTGCAGGCCGCCATGAGCCCCAGCAAGCGGAGACACTCTTGTGCTAACACCAGCGGGAACTTCAGTAGGGAGACCACCGTGTTGCGTATCGCACAGAAGCGGGAGGCTGGGAGTGACGCCCTTGCTGACCCCAAGTCTAGAACTGCCCCTATGAATTCTATCCTCTGCGAGGGTGTCAACATGGATTTCTGCCTGTTGACTATAAGGCCCAACGACTCAAGAGCGCACAGGTGACTGCTAAGTGGTCTCGCGTCTCCTGAGGTGACCGACCCACCACCAGCCAATCGTCCAGATAGGGGAAAAGGGTGACCCCTCTCCTTCCGAGGTAGGCCGCCACCACCGCTAGGCACTTGGTGAAGACCCTCAGGGCCGACGAAAGGCCAAACGGCAGGACCGTAAACTGGAGGTGGACCTGACCCACCACAAAGTGTAAGTACTTCCTGTGTCACCGGTGAATAGCAATGTGGAAGTACGCGTCCTGCAAGTCGAGGCGGCATACCAGTCCCCTGGATCTAGAGAGGGAATGATGGATGAAGGGGAAACCATCCTGAAGCGGATCTTCCTGAGGAAGCGGTTGAGCCGCCGTAAGTCCAGGATTGGGCGATACCCCCCTTTCGCCTTTGGGATCAGAAAGTAGCGGGAATAGAACCCTTTTCCCTTCCTGTTGGGTGGAACCTCCTCCACTGCCCCTTTTAGGAGCAGGGATCGAACTTCTTCCCTTAGTAGCCCCACTAGCGCGGGATCCCTGTGGGTGGCTGGAGGGCAGGGCGGAGGTGCCGACGGGGGTAATGAAGCAAATTGGAGGGAGTAGCCCTCCTGTACAGTTCTGAGGACCCAACGGTCCGACATAATTTTGAGCCACTCCAGGAAGAAAAGGCAAAGTCTGTTGTAAAAGGGTAAAGTCTCTAGATCCTGCCGAATTGGTATGCCATCCCCGGGCTGACCCTCAAAAGGTCTTCTTCTGGGCCACTGGGTGGCGTGGACCCCCCTGGTCTCCAGTCTGTCGCCCGGCTGACTGGTGGCCACCCCTATTCCGCCTTCTGTCCTCCTTCTGGCGCCGGCGGAACGGGCGCGCGGGCGGCTGCGGCTTAAAAGCCTTTCTCTGAGCTGCCGGCGCATGGAGGCCCAGAGATTTTATTAGAGCCCTGGAGTCCTTCAGGGTCTGCAAGCGGGAGTCTGTTTGCTGTGAGAACAGCTCCGACCCTTCAAAAGGCAAGTCCTGAATGGTGGCCTGCACCTCCAGTGGAAGGCCCGAAGCTTGGAGCCAGGAGCACCTCCTCATTGTCACCCCTGAGGCCATCACGCGGGCCGCCGCGTCTGCCGCATCCAAGGAGGACTGCAGGAGGGCCCTAGAAACAACTTTGCCCTCCTTGACGGAGGCTGCAAACGCCTCTCCGGAGCCTTGACCTAGTGAGTCCGTGAATCTCTCCAGGGAGGACCAGGCGTTGAACATATATCTGCTCAGAATAGCCTGTTGATTTGCTATTCTCAGCTGGAGGCCTCCTCTTGAATAGGTCTTGCGCCCGAACAGGTCCAAGCGCTTCGCCTCCTTGGATTTAGGTGTTGATGCTGGGTGACCCTGCCTTTCTCTTTCATTCGCCGCCGCTACCACCAGGGAGCCGGGGTTGGGGTGGGAGTAAAAACGTTCATAGCCCTTGGAGGGAACAAAGTACTTTTTCTCCACCTGCTTTGCAGTCGGGGGAATAGAAGCTGGGGTATGCCACAGTGCCTTGGTTGTATTTTGGATAGTCTTAATAAATGGTAGGGCAATGCGGCGGGGACCTTCGGGCATGAGAATGTCCACCATCGGGTCCTCATCCTCCGCTATCTTCTCGGCCTGCAAGTTCAGACCCTGAGCTACCCTACGGAGAAGCTCCTGGTGCGCCGAAGCGTCATCCAGGGTAGAGGAGGGCTTTGCCCCAGCCACGGCCTCGTCCGGGGGCGACGAGGATGATTCTCCCAGGTCCGGCCCCCCCGACAGGGCAGTCAGATGGGCACTATGAGTGCCACTGACGACGCTCGTCTGATCATCACCCGGCGACTCCGCTCCGGATCCATCTCCCGTCTCGGGGGAAACGGTAGCTGCTGCCGAAGGAAGCCGATGAGACTCCAGGCTCGAAACCTGGGCACCTGGCCCCATGCTCTGGTCTTGCTGAAAAGCCCAGGGGGTCCAAAGAGGCCACTGTAAGCCCGGCTGCCAGCCCGACCACTGAAGATGGAATAGGGGGGCACCTTGAAGAGGTTGGGACGGCTGACTTGGCTTGGGCTGCCGCCTCAGCACCCTCTCCTCTGCTGAGCTAGACGAGCGGCTGCTCCGCGGTGACCAGGGCGGTGCTGAGGAAGACGGTACCGGCGATCTGTGGCCGCCGGACAGGTGACGTTCTTGGTGCCGAGATAAACCCTGCGGAGACGGTGCTGGAGAACGGTACCGCGGCGCCCCTGCCACCGCCACCACTGCTGGAGGGACTGGAGAACGGTGCCGCCGTGGACTCGGCACCGTACAACCCATCTTCGGTGCCGACCCGAAGGGAACCGGCTTCCCCCGTGACGGTACCGGTCTCGGTACCGGAGGCTCCGGCCTCGGGGTCTCAGGCTGAGCTGGGCCGCAAAGCTCCTGCACCGCCGAGAAGGCCTCCAGGGTCGTCGGGAGGACGAGGTCCTCTTCTAAAATGTCCCTAGTGGGCGACGCCTCCGATACTGGGCTGTACCGGGGCTCTCTCGACTCCCGTGCCGGAGGAGGAGAGCAGTCCTTCGGTAAGACCACGCGGCCCTTTTCCCCGTGAGGCGGGGAGCCCTCCCGCAGTCTTTTCTTCTTAGCCGGTGCCGGCGAAGCAGATCGGTGCCGGGATTCCCAGTGCAGCTTGTGGGCGGGCTTCAGTGCTGAGGACGGTGCCAAGGATGCTGGGGCGCTCTGCACCGATGGCGCCGAACTCGACGCCAAGTCCCCCGGTGCTGGACGGAGGGCCTCCTCCATCATATGGAGTTTTAACCGCTGGACCCGCTCTTTTTGAGTCCGCGGCTTAAACGCCTTGCAGAGCTTACAGAGATCTGCAAGGTGTGCCTCCCCGAGACACAGTAAACATGAAGAGTGTGGGTCGTCGACGGGCATCGGCTTCTTGCAACGCCCGCAAGTTTTAAAACCGGGCATAGCCCGCCCCCGCCCTGGAGGGCACGACGACCCCTACACTACCACTACTAACTAACTAAACTTAGAACCGCTAACTACAACAACAAACTAAACTATATGGGAATAAACTGCAACAGCAGAGATGTTCCGTGTGACCGACAGGCGGTAAGAAGGAACTGAGGAGGGAAGGGGCCGGCGGCGCCGTATATAGGGAGTGGCATTGGCGCCACTCCAGGGGGCGCTATCGCCGGCCCCGTGGGTCTATGGGAAAATGTTCCGGTGTGCCGTGCACATGGCGTGCAGACACCTAAATGGGAATGGCCAGGAGCAGCACTCGAAGAAGAATTACTTTTCATGTCTTACTTAAAATATTCCTGTTAATACATCCTAGAATGGTGTTTGCTTTTTTTGCAACAGTGTTATATTGTTGGCTCATACTTAGCTTGTTGTCCACTATAACACCCAGAACTCTTTCCACAGTACTCTTTCCTAGCAGTCATTGCCCATTTTATATGTGTGCAATGGACTGTTCTTTCCTAAGTGGAATACTTTACACTTGTCTTTATTGACTTCCATTCTCTTTTTCTCAGACCATTTCACCAGTTTGTCCAAATCATTCTGAATTGTTATCCAATCCTCCAAAGCATTTGCAACCCCTCCCCACTTGGTATCACCTGCAAACTTTATAAGTGTGTTCTTTATGCCATCATGTAAATCATTTATGAAAATATTGAACACAACCAGAGCTAGAACTGATCCTTGTGGTATCCTGTTCCTTATGCCCTTCCAACATGACTGAGCCATTGATAACTACTTTTTGGGAGCAGTTGTCCAAACAGTTTTTCACCCATTTTATATTAGCTCCATCCAGGTTGTACTTCCCTGGTTTGTTAATGAGAAGGTGATGTGAAACTGTAACAAAAGCCTTACTGAAGTCTAGATACACCAGATCTACTGCTTCCCCTCTGCCCTCAAGTCTTGTTACCCCTGGTCTCCTGGTGTTTCTGCAAGGCTTTCATAGAGTCTAAGGTCAGAAGGGACCAGTATGATCATCTAGTCAGAACTCCTGAACTACGCAGTCCTCAAAATCTCACCCAAGCATTCCAACAATAAGCCTCTAACCTATGACTGAATTATTAAGTCCTCAAATCATGATTTAAAGACTTTAAGATACAGACAATTAACCAGCAGGTCAACCATGCTCCATGCTATAGAGCAGGGGTACTCAAACTTTTTGCGAGCTGGTCCACATTCAGCCTTCCACCATTCATCGGGGTCCCTATCCCGAGCCAGGGGGCGTGGCCTTCTGGCTGGGGGCGGGGCCTGCCCTCTGGGGGCGGGGCCCATGCCCTGGGTCCCTCCCCACCCCAGCGACGCCCCTGTTGTCGCAGTCCACCAGAAAGGTCTTTGCGGTCCGGATTGTGGACCACGGGCCATCATTTGAGTACCCCTGCCCTAGGGTCTCTACCATCTTTACTTTTCAGGAACACTACCCAACGCACTCTGACCCACACAGTATGCCCCACACACCATGACCGCTCCCAGTCATCAGTAATACCCAATATACCCCCACCCCCTCCAGGAACTGTCACTTGACACCGTCCCCAACAGATACCATCATACTGTGTGTCTCATACATACCCTCTCCAAGCACTTTAGCCACACCACACAAACGTATCACAAGGCAGTTAATACCACCCCTGACACCCAATAACAAGCCAAACCAACAAGGAGTCCTGTGGCATTTTTAAAGCCTAACAAATTTATCTATCTCGTGAGCTTTCATGGGAGAAAAATCAAACTTCATCAGATGCTTTGAAGATGGGGGAACTTACAGAATGGGAGAAAAATAAATGCAAGGAAGTGTAAGTCATAGGATCAGGTCAGACTGTTACAGCAAATCAATGCACTAATTTAGATTCAAACACTGGGGAATAGGACTCCTTGTTTCTTTTGCTTAACTAGAGTACTATGGCTACCCCCTCTGGAACTTAATCACAAGCCAGTAACTAGTAGCTCCCCTCTCACCCATCCCTGAGACCATCAATATGCAGACTGCTGGCCAAATCGAGACCAGCAGGTGCTTTTGAACAGACCCCAACCTCTTTTTATTTCTTTACTTTTTTTGGATTGCTTTCTCTTGAATTTGGACCTTCGCCTACCTTGACCAAGACATTTGAACTTTGTCCAAAAAAAAAAACAAAAACAAAAACAAAAACACCACACACCCAACTACCCCAGCTGCCAACTGTCATCCCTGATGTCCTCTTGCCCCAATCCATATCCCTTTCCTCACCTCATCTCTCCACAACCCTGTTCCCCACAATCCATCATCTTCTCCCTCTTCACTCCATCTCTTCCAACACCCATCTCTGCACCCCACGATACGGGACCATCTCCTGACACCCCATCACACTCTAGCTCCCACCCCAGCACCTCGTGACCCATTACACCCTGCACCCTACCTCTGCCAACATCTGCCCCTGCACCCCATTTCCCCACCACCCACCCCAGCACCTCATGACCCATTACCCCCTGCACCCCACCTCTGCCAACAGCCACCCTTGCACCCCATTTCCCCAACAACCGCCCCACCACCCACCCCAGCACCCCATGACCCGGAGCATCCCAGCTCCTCAACACTCAGACCCCGCCCCCAGCGCGGGGCAGGGGCAGGGGCAGGGCAGCCCCCAGGCAGGCTGGGCTGGGGCTCACCCGGGCCAGCCAGTGCGGGTACCCTTTCATCTTGGTGAAGACCAGGTCTCCGGGCTTGAAGCTGTGTGGCATGGCGGGCCGTGCTGGGCCAGTCCAGGCTGCGCTGTGCCGTGCCGCGGCCTAGCTGTCGGCAGTGGCGCGGCCTCCCTCGGCTTTATCCCAAGCCAGGGGGCGTGCCCTTCTGCCTGGGGGGTGGTGCCTGCCCTCTGGGGGCGGGGGCGGGGCCCATGCCCCGGGTCTCTCCCTGCCCCAGTGACGCCCCTGCTGTCGCGGTCCACGGGAAAGGTCTTTGCAGTCCGCATTGTGGACCGCGGGCTGCCTTTTGAGTACACCTGCTATAGAGGAAGGTGAAAAACACCAAGAGGCCTAGCCAATCAGCTGCACATTCCTTACAGACCCTAAATATGGTGATCAGTTAAACTCTGAGCATGTGGGAAGTCTCACCAGCCAGTCACCCAAGACAGAAGTCTCTGTAATAACTCAGAACCGACACCTTATCAGGTAATTCAAGAAATTTTCAATACATCTGTTTAATATAGGTAACAACAAAATGTTTTTGGGGTTAGTGATAAGCATGGGAAAGTTTGGGGGGAAAAATAAGTCTTTTATAGAAAAAAGGGACCAAGAGAATCAAAACTGAGCTTGTGACGGAAATCAAATTAAAATTTTAACTAGGAAATCACTGCCCCCCAGGCTCACAGAGGTCAAATATAACTGATTTCACCTCCTTCCCCTGGTAAAGGCAGTTCTTCAAATGGAAACTCTGACTAATTTCTCCTTTAACTAGCAAAACCCTCCATACAGTTACTGTTTTCTTTTTAGCAAACCTTCTTTATTAATTCATGTTACCTAATTTATTATTGTATTTTAAACTTTTTTTGAGGGTTCAGGGAGAAGTGACCCTAACCTTTCCATATTTTCAAACAACATAGGTACTAGATACTTGCATCTGAAAACTTGTTAGGATGCTTCTGTAAACAACTATGCTAAAAAGTGTTGGTGTTCATGGTGCCAGCACGGTTATGCTGGTAAATCCATCTGTGTAGACAAGTCAGGAAGCAGGGGTCTGAAACTTAAATCACCACAAGGGCCGCATGAGGACTAGCAGAGGGCCGCATGAGGATTAGTAGGATAGCCCGAGGGCTGCACCACTGAAACCTTTCTATACAATGATATTGCAAACATCAGTAATGATCGTGTCATTGCAGGCCGCAAGAAATAGCTTTAGTGGCCGCATGCAGCCCACGTGTTTGAGACCCCCCTCCCCTAAAGTGATACAGAAACTGGTGAAGTTACGTCAGTGCAACTCCATTGTACTGCTTACGAGCATCCACATGAGAAAGTACTTTTGCAGAAACAAACCAGTTTAAATAACACTGATAAAAGGCACACTCACTTATCCAGTAGGACCACATGAGGAGAGAGATAGTACAATTCACATTAAATGCCTGAACGATGGATTAATGGCATACCAAAGATGCAAAACAGCACTACCTCACCACAAGAGTAACTTATTTAATTTCTTTTTAGTTATCTCTCATTTAAACAGCCATTTCAAATTTAGTAGAGGTCATACTGGTGAAATCCAATATTGCAGGAAAAAAAAGATGTGGGGAAAACTGCCAAAATTTCAGAAGAATATTGAGTTTCTTTCAAAGGTAAAAAGAAAAGAAATTCTTGATTGGCATTCCAAAATTCAGCACTTTCACTGGTTGCTAATGCGTGTTCAACTGTCGATTACAAGAAAACTCATTCAATTAAAAACTGATCTTTCACACCTATGGGTTTATAAGTAGGTGCAACATAAGCATGAGTCTTATCCTATGTCCTTGTCTATAGTTGCATTTTTAGGGAAAACTTCAGCTGTTTCACAACCACCTACAGAACTGTATCAATGGGAAATAAGAGTGTCTTTTCCAAGTTCTTTGCTAAAGGGTCAATGTTCATATTCTTCTTTGAATATATTTCATTATTATGTTTTGTAATGTTTGCTATATCAATATTTAAACATCTTCAGAATGACTATATCACAAGTGGAATTTTCACACATCACTAAAAATAAAAGCAGCCTGAGTTATACTAATACAATATATTAAAGCTGTTTCAGTAACAGCTTGGTGATTTTGCTTAATAAATAGGTCATCGTGCAAGCAAATGGCAGCAACAGAACAAAAGAAATGATTTTTCTTTAGAAAACACATTTTGTCACTGCTGACAGCAGCTGGCTTCTGTGACTGATAAACTTGTTCAACTTAATGGCTGCACTGCATTATAGTATACATGTTTTCTTGCATACATGACCTTTCACTCTAAAAGGCTTATCTAGCTACCATGCAAGCTCTATTTTCTCTTACCTGTTTCCATGATAAAATGAAAATTAATTAGGCACTCAAAAAATATAACCATGGCTTTACTCAAGTCTCTGTAAACTAAAGCTGAGGAATAGCAAAGTGGGGAAAATCTCGTCAAAATAGATTGAAGAATGCCTAGAAAAGAATTTTAACAGAATTGTTTCAATTGTGTGACTGGAAAATTATTAAATCTTAATTAAAATACAAATCCAAATGGGTTCACAAAATTTGTGGCAACATTCTTATCACACTTTTTCCATTTGGGCATTAACAATTTCTCCATCTATTATTGCAGTGGTTCCCAGTCTCTAACCCAAGGGGCCAAAAGTGGCTTGCAGTTGCTTTCAGAATGGCCTTTGGCACCCTCCCTGCCAGCTACAGAAGACATTGCCTAAGGACTCATGTGAAGCATCTTGCCTTGGGGCTAGGGTTACCAGACACCAAAACATGGAAAGGAGAACAGGAAAGTACAAAAAGGAGGATGTGGAGAAAATGTAGTAATAATATAACTGTCATTACCATATTATGCCATGGAAAATGGGCAATGATTAATGAATGCAGTGTTAAAACTGTGCAATGTCATGTGTTTTCATATTATCTTAAAATAAATACAAATTATCAAAAACTGGATTTTTTCATTAAATGAAAGTTTTTCATGATGTTATCATTAATGTTCATAAGACTAGAAAAGGTTAAAAACTAAAGATGCAAATATAAACTTGAAAAACCCCTAAGAAAGTACAAAAAATAGTTAATTCACCTCCCATTTTTCATTTTCCATAGCAGCCCATTTTACAATTAAAAAAGAAAAAAGTCCTAAATTGTTTCTATCCAGTTAAAATGTGCCCCCCCCTTTTTTTTTTTTTACTTAATTGGTCCCTGTTGGTAATTTTATTTATGATATACTTTATTTTCCTTTATTTTATTAGTGTCCCTATATTTTTACCCCCAATTTAGCCCTTTCGTAGGGAGCAACAGGCCAAAAATTAAAGTGCCTAACATGGGTCTCACACCCACAACCCTGAGATTAAGGAACACTTTTTCTAGCAGCTGAGCTAACCAGACTGCTGTTAAAAAGCAGGAGCCAACCAAGCCCCCATACAGGGATCAGTTAGGAGATTTTCCTAACCACTTAGTGAGGACTGTCTTGTAAAGAGCTGTGATTCGGTCATGTGCGCATAGGACCACCTCTGAGTTCACTGCTCCAATACCTAGCTGCTGGAGGAAAATCCCTCTGCTGGGCTCAGGGTTAGGGTTAGGGTTAACTTGGTTGTTACAATTTTTTTTTTTTTTAACATTCTACTCATCTTTAGGAAAAAGCCAGACAAAATCACCTATTTTTAAAATGCCTGCCGGATGGGGGACATGAAGGTAAAAAGGAGGACACCCTCCTTTTGTCAGATGTCTGGTAACCCTACTTGGGACTAAAAGACCACTGTAAGCTCTAGTCAAGGGCATGGGAAATCAGTGCTTCCCTCCTCTGGCTGCAGCAGGGGGCACAGCAAAGCTCTTTTCTTGGCTTCCACATAGAGCTAGTGGGAGAGGAGATCAGCACTCCCCTCCCTAAGCTCCAGCAGAGAGTAAAGTGCTCTGCTTGGGTCCCGAGTGTTGGGATGCAACTGGAGCCAGAGGGAGGGGAGAACTGATTTACTTCCCCCCTGGCTGCAGAAAGAAGCCACTGCCTAGGGACCCAGGTGCACTACACATGGCTGGGGATAGGTGCAGTTTCCTTGCAGGACAGGAGAGCCTCCTTGCTGAACTCCTTCTGTTTGGCTGTGAGGGGAGGAGAAGACACTGACACAAGAGACTGGTGCCCCTTCAGGGTATCAAAAATTGTATCTGTGGCCCCAAGCCAAAAAGGTTGGGATTCACTGTTTTATTGAAGCTGATTGTCATCAGCAGAGTTTGGATGTTTCAATTCGCAACGCAGACCTGTAACATTTGAGCCATCAAAGTAACTGACATCAATAGCAGACTGATACACAACTATAAATGTTCACAACTGTTGGGTCATGGGGGATGCACTTTTTGCCAGTGGATTTAACAGCTATTTGCTCACAACAGAAAAATGAAGGAATTCCAGATTCCTTGGCTCAGTTACAGGTTCTGGAAAGATTTGTACTCTCAGACTCTTATATATCCACAATGTCTCCTCTCTGTTCCACACCCCTATTCTTGCTTCTGTTCAATCTCACACCCCCTCTGGCTCCTGCCCTTATGTCCCTGCTTTGCTCCTATTCAGCCCCAATTCCCTGACCACTCTCCACCTGCCTGCATTCAAGTCCAACTCTTCTTCCTTATCCCTATTGCCTGGAAATGGTAGTAAGGCACTGGGAGCATGGAGGAGACAGTCTCCTGGCTCTCAGTTTTGTACCCAGTGCTACCACATCTACTGGAGGAGCAACAGCAGGGAAAGCCCTCCTCAGTCCCTCCAGTAGGTTTATTACAAATACAGATAAGATATTCATAGAATTTAATGGTCAAACTCTAGCAAGACTTGGGAAAGATTAGACTTACAGCTCAGGGTCTCCTCAAGCATTCAGAATGAAATGGCAATTGTCACATTGACAGCAAAGTGCACATCCCTGACAAATTTCCAGCCCCTGAGCCGAGACAGAGAGGTGCTAGAGCTTCTCAGTGAAACAGATCTCAGATGATTTTTTTAAAACTATATGTGACATGAGGAGGTGGTCTTGAATACTTATTGTATGTGGAGCTGTCATTAGCATAATGTTTCTATGTGGAAATTCCTGTTTCCCATTAGGGTTCTGATTGAGTAGCAGAGACTGTGTATCTAAAGAAATAAAAAGGAGGCCCTTTCTAGTAGCCATCAGCAACTTATATTTAAGAGTAATTAAGATTCAATTTCAGCACCAATAGTCTTAACAGCTCTAGAGTCAGCTGTCATGAGGTACACCCAAATAAGTTTGAGCAGAGTGGTCTACAGAAAGGCAGAGTCCAGGAAGATCTGAGTTTAGTCAGAAAATATAAGTTGGTTTGTTTCAGTAATTTAAGAGAAAAGTCAATTTAACATAGCTTTTAGAGAAGCATTATTTTAGATTAGACTAAATATGTATGAAAGATGTCTGTTTTTAAATAGTTTTTCTGTGACACTGCTCCAGCTGATAAACAAACATACTTTAACAAGACTGTTAGTCAATATAAAAAAAAGAACAGATTTCAAAAAAATGGGAAATGATGGTGGTCCACTCAGAACTGAAGTGTGTTGGCATAGATGGTAAATACTCACATCCTGGTCAGAGAGCAGAAAAATTGTGAGGTTCTACCATGAGGCAGTTAAGAACAAATGGCCAAACATGTGAGTTAGATGCACTAAGACCAGAAAAGGGATAAAGGTACAGACATTGCTGTAACAGTGACCATAAGCCAACACATTTTCCCTTAACTTTGTTCTTAGAAATGGCTGACTCATCATAAGTGTAAAAAACAAGCAAAAACAAAACAGCTTTGGCAGACAATTGGAATGGAAAATTTCAGCCCAAATTGTTAAAGTTGGCAAAATTATAACTATATGAATACAGTCATAGAATGTGTCAGGATAATGTTAACTACAAACAAAACTGTCAGTTCCACCAATAATGCATCTTAGAATTTCTTCACCTCAAATTCTGCTGGTCAACATTTGGATAAACAATAAAAGCAGAAGTTTCCTATTACTTTCCAAAACAGGGAATAATTCTTGAAGCATTTATGACACCAGCAGGGGCAACAGGAGTAACAGGTAAGTTATCTTGCTCTGATACTAAAAGCAAGACCAAGCTAACTAAATCATCTCAGCCAGGGTTGTCTAATCAGGCCTCAAATATTTCCAAAGATGGAGATTCCACCACCTCCTTAGCTAACCCATTCCAATGCTTCACCACCCTTCTAGTGAGAAAATTCTCTCTCATATCTAATCTAGACCTCCCAAGCTCTAACTTGAAAACTTTGCTCCTTGCTCTGTCCTCTGCTACTACTGAGAACAGCCTAGCTCCCTTCTCTTTGGAGCACACCTTCAAGTAGTTGATGGTTGCTATCGAATCCCCTCAGTTTTCTCTTCCACTGACTAAATAAGTCTAGCTCCTTCAATCTCTCCTCATAAGTCATGTGCCCCAACCCCCTTATCATTTTGATTGGCCTCCACTAGACTCTTCCTAATTTGTCCACATTGTTTCTGTAGTGCGGAGCCCAAAACTGGACAAAGCATTCCAGATGCGGCCTCACCAGAGCCAAATAGATAGCAATAATTACATCCGTTGATCTGCTGGCAACACTCCTACTGATGCAGCTCAACATGCCATTGGGCTTTTTGGTAACAAAAGCACATTGTTGACTCATACACAGCTTCCCATCCACCATAACCCTCAGGTCCTTTTCTAATGTGCTGCTACTTAGCGGATTGGTCCCCAGCCTGTAGCAGCACATAGGATTTTTCCGTCCTAAGTGCAGGACTCTGATCTTTTCCTTGTTGAACCTCAGGAGATTTTGTTTGGCCCAATACTCCAATTTGTTTAGGTCTCCCTGAATCCTATCCTTGCCCTCCAGGATGTCTACCTTTCCACGCACCTTGGTGTCATCCACAAATTTATTGAGCGTGCAATCTATCCCATCATCCAAATCATTAATGAAGATGCTGAACAGAACAGATCCCAGGACCGACCCCTGGGCCACTCCATTGTTTACTGGTGCCAACTAGACATTGAGCCATTAATCCTCACCCACTGAGCCCTATGATCTACCCAGTTTTCTATCCACCTTACTGTCCATTGATCCAAACCATGCTTTCTTAACTTGCTAACAAGTATGCTGTGGGAAAGCATATCAAAAGCGTTGGTAAAGTAGAGGTATATCACAATGACAGCTATTCCCTCATCCACAAATCCAGTCATCTCATCATAGCAGGCAATGAGGTTGGTCAGGCATGATTCGCCCATGGTGAATTCATGCTGACTGTTCCTGATAACTCTATTTTCCTCCAAGTGTTTCAGATTGGATTCTTCGAGGACCTGCCACATGATTTTTCCAGGTATTGAGGTGAGGTTGATTGGTCTACAGTTCCCAGGATCCTCTTTTTTCCCCTCCCTTTTTCAATGTGCCAGATCTTTGTCTTCAGCTGCCATGGGATGAAATACTACATTTCTCTCACTCAGGACTTAATCACCAGGATGCAAGACCCACTATATCGACTACGATTACTAGCAGATCTAATTAGACAACATGTACACATTCCTTCCAGGAGTTGTGACCAATGTTGAATACAGACACAAAACAACCTTTCAAAACTGAGTATTTTTTAAAATATAACAGAAGGAATACAAATGAGGTGGCAATTTCCTGAAATATCTTTGAGAGATCTTACTGAACTGAGGTTAAGTAGCTTTGGAGTCCATTGTAGATAAAAATTCAAAATGTATGTCTTATTGTGGCTTTGCATGTAACTTGTGCATGGGAGAGATGTGACCAAAGTAAATCCTGAGCTTCAAAGAACTATTTTAAAAAATATGCCAGACAAAAAGGAACCTTTGGGATAAAAGAATTGGGTGGGCTACATAGGAAATACCTAGAAGAAAGTGAATGCAAATTCCTGTCTTTGGAACCAACTTTTCAAAGTTCTGACCTGAGGAGAAACCCATTGGTTGATGATTATCAAGGATACTAGTTTTCCATGATCAAGAAACCACAATTCTCTGATAAAAAGACTATAAAATCTGCATTTTTACACAATTAAAATTAAACGTTGGACTTTAGTTTCCCTAGCCACAATATCAGTACCAGTTGCCTCAGTATCAGTTGAGCACAGTGTTTTACTGATGCACAGTAGAACCCTGTTTATCCAAGACTCCATTATTCAGCTCTCCCTGTTAACCAAACTAACAGCCACCCAGGGCTGACAGTTGGAGAGCTTGCACAGTCAGACCCAGATAGCTGGGGTTTTGGCAGTGAGCTCCATGTGGTGCTGAATGCATGAGCTCCTGCCCCCTCTTAAAATAAGAGATAGAAAGCTCTGAAAATTCTCATGCCAATTTTTGATGATTCAATCTGGCCCTGATCCTAATTGGGTCAGATAAACAGGATCCCACTGAATTGTAAAGTGCATTTAAAAATCAAGCACAAGAGGTGGAGCTTGAGTAAAATTTAGTTAGTATTTGTTATTTTTTCACAAAATGTAAACAGTAAAGATCCTCTGTAAAAACATATTTTTTCCCTGGGAATCAGATCTCTAGGATCGCTACTGAATACCTATTCCCAAAATCTGAAAATCAAAGCCTCAAGCTTCAGAAAGGAGGGGCATACATTCATGAGTGTGCTTCTTCAGAGCTAACAGCTGATATGAACTTTGTGACCTCTAGGTGGGGTTTGAAGGACTGCCAGAGCCCTTGCTGAATTTGGTGATGATTCCTTGGAAGCTTGCTAACATGAATGTCGGTTTCTTTCATTGTTCTTACGTTTTCTCCACAATGCTGTCACTTTAAGAATGTGTGTGCTTTCCTAGAGGTAACTAATACCTGAGGGCAATTACCCTGTTTGTGGCCTCTGAGGAGAGAGTACAGCAGACCTGCCTACACGCTCTACCTTAGTGTAAAACATACAGTGTAGGGCCAGGAACAGTGCACCCTGGAAAAACCTCAACTGTGAGGGAAAGAATTGTGGGTCTTTACTCAACACCTGATGGCTGAGGAGCTAGCAGCCTAAAGTGGGTATCCTTGCTGGATCACAAGAGGGAAATGAAAGTGTATTTGTCCTGAACTTCAACATACAACATAACAAGAGAAAAGAGTTCTTAACATAACATTCTCCTTGCTTATCAGAATTACTTAGAGTGTTAGGCAGATCTAACATACCCCAGACAATCTCACCTCTGGCATTTAGAGCATTTCACAGCAGTCTAATTATTCGATTTGCTGTTACAGTCTGACCTGATCCCATGATTTACACTTTCTTGCATTTATTTTCCTCCGGTTGCGTAAGCTCCCCCATCTTCAAAGTGTCTGACAAAGTGGGATTTTCTCCCACAAAAGCTCATGCAGTAAATAAATTTGTTAGTCTTTAAGCGCCACAGGACTCTTTCCTGGAAATTTCTTGCTTGTTTGGTTGAACTAAAGTAACACTAGATTAACACGGCTGCTCATTTGGACCTTCTGAGCAGCCTGTCTCTCTCTTTGTCCCAATTCTTCAGGGTCTGTATTTTTATCCATCCTAATATTTGAGTTTCCTGCTCGGATTTCTCCTTCCCCTGTGTTAAGATACGGTGTTGAACTCACATGGACAGAAGCAAACTTCATACAGATATGACACCTGAATTGCTTGTTATGAATTGATGAACGAGGCGATCAGAAGTGCTGGTGAACTTTACTGCCAACATGCACTCAGATGCTACTGGAATTAACCTCTGGTAATCATAGCAAACAATACAATAATCAAACAAGCAGATGAAGTGATTAATAATCCAAAAATATTACAGGGTCATCCCACATCCTTCACATTGTGAACTTACACCCCTAACATTTCTCTTCTCTACCCCTTTCAATAAAGCAATAAATTAAAAGTTTAACTATTTAATCACTAAAATTATGGAACATGGAAAAATCTTTTTATCCTGTCATATTTTAACAAATTATATGTAGGAAACAATCTTAAGGTTGTGTAGTTAAAATAAGAAGGCACACAAGTTAGATTTGTTAGAGCAATGTATGCATGCACTATCATGTAGCAAGATCACCACATTATGTGGAATATATTTAATAATGTAAACAAAAGTATATTAATCTGAGCATTTAATAAGGAAAACTAACACTACATATATGCCAAATAGCCAATGCTATTAGAACTTTAAACTTCTGAACTTCCAACTTTAAAAAAAAAAATCACTGGAACCCTAATAATGCATCAACACAAGTTTTTTCCCATTTAATTTATAATTTCTACACTCAAAAATAAAGTAAAACATTACACTTTGTGAATTTATACACCCAAGTACAATTATCCTTATATAGTCTCAAGATTTATGAATTTAACATTGAAATTTCCAGGGGGACAACTGGATGATTAACTCCCATACGCTCACTGAAAAATTTCAGTCTTAGATACTGATTTTTTTTAATTAAAAACATATTTTTTTTATTTTGGCACAGCCCTTTTGTTGGTATAAACTGTCATAGGGCTATTGAGCTATACAGATTAACATCAGCTGAGGCTCTCTCCGTACTGTTTAATATGTTGAATGTTCCAGGAAAACAGAAGGAATTTTTAATTAAAACACTAGCATGCTTCTCTTGCACGGTGTGTGCAATGTCATACCCACCCTAAAACAGAATTAGATACAATTTATTGTTTTATTATTTGGGATGTGAAGTACATTCCAGTTTTCTCCAATACTACACCATTTTACATCTTATTTTACATCCTAAGCAATACAAAGCTATTTAAAAAATAATGCAGTGTGGGAGAAAAGAGAGCATATATAACTTATAGGCAGTTTCCAGTAGGAATCAATGAGTATGATGTTAATGTAGAGTGCACACTGGAATGTGATCCGAATGGTAGCTGGCATATCTACTTTTTGAATCTACGGGTAATGCAAAGGTAAAGATGTAAGTTTTAAAGTACTATATGTGACAAATACTTCTCTTACTCTGAACATTTGAACCATTTGGCACAATTTACCAGAGCTGATTTATTTTATATACACATATATATTTACATGTTTGCAGATCACCTTTAACAGATTTTTGGAAATATCACAAAACATAATTTAAGAATTTTGTGAACATGATTAAAATAACTTCAATTAAATGAACTAAATATTGTAATACCAAAGTGCTCTTCAAAAGTACGTAACAATGATACATGTAATATATCTGTTAAAAGGTAACAATCTGCATCACAATTTGTGCTTGAAATCAGAGGGAAAGAATGCTTTCAGATAAACAAACTAGAAATACTTTATTATAACTACTGCACAATTAAAATAAGAAATCTGATAGAATTCTCCCGTTTCCTGGAAGCAGAGTGCAAGAAAAGATGTTGCCATGGAAACAACCAGCACAAAACTGCAATAAACCTAGAAGAAAATGTCATTGCTTCTGAGCAATGAATGAAGGGGAAATGCTGTTTGTGAACTACAAGAACTGAGGGCCCCAATCTTGTGAATTCTTACTCACAAGAGTACAATGTACACTCACAAGTCTTCCCAGAGAAATCAAATGGAACTACTGTTGTGAGAAATGGTGTGCAGGGTTGGACTCCAACAGGAGAAAAAATATCTTTAAAACATACAGCATTTAATAACCATTGTGTAACTAACAAGTATGCTGTTGAAATCACTATTCCTCATTTTTCTTCCATTTTTAACATATTCTATTTTTAAGAATGTATACATTTCACATATTTTTAACGATGGGTACACTAGCACTTTGTTCACATGAAACTGAAAATATACATAACAATTTTATATCTGATATTTCCAGAATTATTTATTTTTCATAAACAGCACACAGTTTTCAGGAAAAGTTATGTCCATTACCAAAACTTTACAAACATACAGTTGTTTTGTTACTAAATTGTTCTCACAATTTGTATATATAGTGCTGTACAGAGAAAGCGGGGGCTGAAAAATCAGCTAAAAACTCATTTTAACATCAGTCATTTGCATTTTTAATAATCCACAGTAAACTAGTTGACACATTCAGTTGTCTGGGATTTTTTTTCAGTATCATAAAATATCATTAGGAGGATACTATTTTATTACAAATTAAGAACTGCACACACTGACTCATGTATCTACTAACTTTATGGTATGTTTCCATATATGCACAAATTCTTTGTATCATTTTTGACTTGGCCCACACATACAGATCATGTTTACATTTTACTGCTCCTCATCTATCACATTCTGAAAATCCAACCTGTTCTCTCTGTACCAAGTATCAAAGTTCTTCTTCTGATCCTTATTCACATAACAGATTTTGTAATTTCCAGGCTCTTGTGGCTCCAGTCCTGCCCCTCACATCCAATTAAAATGCTGTCATTAATCTCTTTCTTAATTTCTTGGTCAGACCCCAGCACCCCCTCTCTGACACTTTGTCTACAATGTGTACTCTTTGTCAGCACTGCAGTCCTCAATGCAGTGGCTAGACTGGTTTTCAAATGTTTTTTTCCCAGGACCTAGCTGAAAAAATTCATTTATGCTCATGACCCAAACATCTTTGAGCAATGCATTCCAGTCTTTTGGTGGGGGCAGCAGGGGTGTCACTACCCATTGCCTGAGGGTTTGTGAGCCAGAATTGGGTCCTGACCCTAAGTTTGAAAACCACTGGGCTAGAGGTTTATTACAGTAGGGATGGGTGAGGTTTTCAGGCTTGCATTGTGCAAGAGGTCAGACTAGGTGATCCTATCAGTCCCTTCTGACTTTAGAGTCTATGAGTGGGTCTGGTTAAGACATGCTAAACTGATTGCTGAGAACTTCTCCCAGACTCCAGTACTCCACTGGAGTGAGAAGCTTAGTCTATGTCAACTGGCAAGTATTCCTGATCAACATAGTACAGTGAAGACAGTGCAGATATTCAATGCAAGGTACATTGACATTTGTTACATTACTTTTGAAATGTAACTTGAATACCTAGCATCAATAGTCATGTAGTGTAGACAAGCCCCAAGTTCTTCTGTGGTTCTCTTTTCTTCTATTGAAGCCAGGATAAAATTATATCACAAATTTTCTACAACAGAGCTCCATCCTGTCGTCTAAATCTAAACTTGAATTGTGCCATCAACCCATACCTTTGCTCCACCAATGCTAGCTTTGATCACCTGTTTGTTTGCTTTTCCCAGTTATACCGTCATGTGTTTTCCCCCCTCTTATTCTTGGAAAAAAACCCTGGAGAAAATTCACAAAATACCATCTCATCCTTCTTTCAAACCTTCCATTTCCATGAAACTTATAAACAGCACTTTCTAGAAATTGTTACTTCTGTCATGATTAATTTATGCATAAACATTGGTCCTTACTATAAGCTTGTCTCTTCCACTTTTCTCCCCATACCATGCCTGTTATTCACCTTTGTGTTTTGTTCCAAGTTCAGTGGAACTGAGATTCTCAGTGTTGTTAATCTACAGAATGCCCTGTATTCTGAGGTCTTGATTAGGGTCCTTAGGCATTACTGTCAATTTATTTTGTGTTAGGATAATTTTTAAAATAAGCCATTATGTTTAAAAGCTAACATGCTGAAACTTTGTGCCATCATATTTTCTTAGAGAAGTAATTTGTGTAACACTACTAACAACCCATATAATCAAGGGTAAGGAAAAAAACATTAAAGCAAATACTGTGTTGTCACTGAAAATATATTTAGCCTGTATCCCAGGATAACCTTGCTGCATATAAATAATTTTTGTTTACTTTACTGAGGACTATTCATCTGCTAATATAAGATACTAAATAGATAGCTATAATACAGAATAGACAAGGAACACTGAGTGAGCTTATAACTATTTAACTGCCATAGAACTTCAAAAAAATTAAAAAGCACATTTTATTTGTGCTTAATTACTGTTTATTTGGATGATATGAAAGTGTTCAATATTGTTAGTCAAAAAATCTGACAGTTATGAGAGCAAAAGTTATATTTTTTGAAATATAGAAACAATGAATATATGTATACTGACAAGGAATTCTGTGGCACTTTTAAAGACTAAAGAATTTATCACAGAGCTTTTGTGGGAGAAGATCCCACTTTGTCAGACACTTTGAAGATAACCCTTTGGACCTTGTTTATGTGTATACTGAAATCTGCTCACCACTAGCATACACTTCACCTTTGAGGCATGTATGTAACTACTGTTAACTAGAAAGAACATTCAAAATGTATCTTAGATGAACAGACCATGATGGTGTTTATTTAACCTGAAGCACACAGAGAAGACTTCTTTAGCAGACACTGTAGTTCATATATCATATGAAAGCCTAGATTCATTTAAGCCAAAAGAACAATTTAACAACCAAACACTGACTAATCGAGGATCTTTATTAAATTATAGATTTATTGTGGATCTGCTTTTAAAACATGCCAAAAAATGCATGTGCTTTTCATTCACACAGACACTTCAGACAAGATGATTTCATGCTTTGAACTCTGCATGCACATAAAATAAAATAAAATAAAATAAAATAAAATTTCTGGTTTAGTTTTATAATCAGAACCCACCAAACGAAGCTTTCAGTGCCCAGTTAGAGAGCATCTGCTCTGCAAGGACTTTAAATTCAAACCCTCTAATTCTCTACTGGAAATGGGAATGGAAAAACCACAGACATCCTGATCCAGGGCCAACTCAAGCAATAAATCAGACTTTGGTCAAGTCACACTCTAGAGAGTTTTAATTTATAAACAGAAACTAAGCTTAACAGATCCTGTCTTCTGCCAAATGTTTTGTTATTACATAAATTTGGGGGAAAAAAATCTATCTAGAATCATTACATATTTTAGTAAAATATTCAACAGTACAATTAAATTACTGTAACATAAGACATATCTGCCTTTATAAATATATAAAAATATATTCATTTGCCTTTTATTAATATATACAAATATATTCTAACTGAAAAATCCACTATCCTGAGGTTCCATAAAAATCCATTAGTTACTTTTGATAATTTAAGCAAACTTTAGAAAAAGTTGTCACCCTACTGGCAAAGAACAGAGTAGTAGTTCCTTCATGATGGAAGGGGGTAGGTGGGTGACTTTTGAAATGGACATGACCAACACATCACGAAGAACAACAGTTACAAAAAAGTTAGCAATCTTTTTTGTCTTCCTTCAGTGCTTGCTCATGTCTATTGCAATGTACATGATTCCCAAGCCATAGGTTAGCTGGTAGGATCAGAGTTTGTTGTGATATGCATTGTAGGACCACTTGACCAAGGGCTGCGTCACTTTTAGTTTGTTGTGTGATGGCATAGTGTGCAGTAAACATTTGGATGTACAACCAAGTTGCTGCTTTACAGCTATCCAGGACTGGGAACAGTGCCACAAAAGCCACTGACAGAATCTGCAGCCTTGTGTGCTGTTAAGTGAGGAGACAGTTCTTTGCCAGATCATAGCACATATGTATGTAGCATGAGATCTACGAGGAGATGCTCTGAGCAGAGGGTGGGGCAAATTTCAGTCTATCTTCAATAGCCACAGCATGATGGGTGGTCTTCCAATAATTTTCGTCCTGTCTATCTAAAAGGCCAGCACCATGCCCAACATCTAAATAATGGAACCTCTGCTTCTCCCTAGCAGTGTGCAGTTTAGAATGGAACAACAGGAAAAATATATACCAACTACTGTGAAAATGTGAGACCACCATAGGGAGGATGGACAGATGTAGTCAGAGTATACCTTGGCCTTAAAAATGACCATGTTTGGTGGTTTGGACATGAGTGACCAAATCTCTGAGAACCTTCTGGCTGAAGTAATTCCCACCAAGAGGAATACTTTCCATAACAGTATGTTGCCATTCACCCAGAGGTCCCATGAACTCTAACAACATGATTGAGGTCCCACGGAAGCTCCTCCCAGGGTGAGGCAGTGAACAGCAACATCAATGGCGTGGGCCTCACAAAGGGGACTTTTGCACACCATGTCTGGGTTCAGTCAAGACTAGAGAGAACAAAACAAACAAGGAGTCCTGAGGCACTTTTAAAGGCTAACAAATCTGTTGAGTGCATTAAGTTTTCATGGGCACAATTCCGCTTCATCAGATGTATGAAATGAAAACTGTAGTAATTTAGACATGATAGGATAAAAAGAACTTCAGGAAGAAAACTTTAAAACAGACCCTAATGTGAAATTGCATATCTGGAATTCGCATGCAAACTGGACACCTTCACACTGGGTCAGAATAGGGATTTCAAATGGCTAACTCATTACAAAAGGTAATTTACTCTCTAGTAATGTTCTCACCTCTCAGCTATTGCTGTTAAAGGGCCTTTTTCCACATTGTCTGAATCAAAACAACTCATTTGCTTTGCTAAAATAGGCTAGTATCCCTCTGGATCTGTCTGAATTGATCTTGCCACCCACTCATCTGTGTGTGTATATATTGTGACCATATCTCTAATGGGTGACAGCTTGCTACGTATGCTGCCACCAGCCACTGATTGAAGGGGTCTCAGGCTATGGTAAATTAGTCTGGATTAAGGAGGTTTAATCTGGACTAATCTGATCCCTGCCTACACTAGGCTTTGCCTAGTTTGCACTAAAAAAACTTTTAGTTCGAACTAAGCAAAGCTTAGCTGAAACTAGTTAGTTCAAATGGTAAGTTAAAACTAACTGGTTAGTTCAACCTTATTTCAAACTTTAGTTTGAACTAGCACTAAATAAGTTTGAACTAGTGGTTAGTTTGAACTAACCATATTTTTTAGTTTGAACTAATAAAACACAGTTAGTTTGAACTAACTTTGAACTGCTTAGTTTGGACTAAGCAAGTCCGAACTAAGCTTTTAGATGTAGACATAGCCTAAGTGTGAGGCAGCCATGAAACTACAAGAGACCATGTGACCAAGGAGCTTCAAGGATGTTCTTGCTATAATGGTAGAAAAAGTTTTCAGGTCATTTATAAGAGCTTCAACTCTCTGGAGGGGATACCTCGATCTGGTTCAAATTCAATACCACCCCTATAAACTCTATCCGTTCGGCCACTGTGAACATTGACTTGTCCTCATTTTTCAGGTGTCCTACATTCCAGTAAGTGAATTAAACAAGTTTCTTCCACCAACTTCCTGAACCAGCCCCGAAGAACCAATCATCCGGGTATGGATAGACTTGTACTTCTGTTGTTCTAAGGAAAGACACCACCATTACCATGCACTTTATGAACAACTTTGGAGCACAGACCAAAAGGCCCATCATGATAATGATTGTGGCCTATCATAAATACTAGGGTACTTCTTGTGGCTTGGAATTTGATTCTGTGAATGTATGGATTCTTCAAGTCAAAGGTGATTTACTAATCCCCTGGATGCAAGGAAGGAATAATTGAAGATATGAAGTCCATGCAGAACTTCAGTGTCTTCATGAACTTGTTGACGTTTCACAGGTCAACGACAGGCCTGAGAACCCTGTTGTACTTCAGGATCTGAAGCTTCCTCTATAACTATCATCCTTAGAAGCAATTGAACTTCCTAGGTCAGACATCTCTTGCGAAAAGAGTTCCTCAAGAGTGATGTGAGGGAGAGTAGGAAGGGAAAGAGGAAGACAAACTGAAGGATACATCCTTCTTTTACCTTGTGGGACATCCATTGATCTGAGGTGATGCTTCCCCTGGCCCAGTGAAAATGGGACAAACAATTCCTAAATGCAGGAATAGGAGCCAGGTTGTGAACAGCTGCACTTCCCATGGATGTGCCTTTAAACATTTGGATTAGGGCCCGTTGGGTGTCTTACAGGAGCAAATGTGGAAACTGATGAGTTATGGGTACATCTCCTCCTAAACCATTTGTTTCATTGTTGCCCATCATACCATCTCTTCCAATGTTTTGGTGGATAGAAGTGGCCCACAGGTTGGGCTAGAACTGTTTTCAGGATAGGGACAGACTATGGAGATCTAATAACTTCAAGATTGTTGAAACATTTTTCAAACTATGAATTTGTGCATCCATTTGTTTGGAGAAAAGGGATTCGTCCCTCGAAAGATCCATCCTGCACCATTTCTTGGACTTTGTAGGGCAGACCTGAGGACTGAAGTCAGGAATGTCATCTCCTTATGACTATGGCCATTGTGTGAGATGCTCCATATGCAGCATCCAAGGCTGCCTGAAGAAATGCATTGGTTATAATCTTGCCTTCATCAGCCAGGGCCGCAAACTCTGACCTAGATTCTGATGATAAGTGTTCTTGAAATTTTGATATGGTCTCCCAGGAAATGAAATCATAATGACTGAACTCCTAGTGATCTGAAATCCTCAGAAGTCCCCACTGGAGGATATATTTCTCCTTAATAGATGCAATCCTGGCTTCTTTTGCATTGAGCAATGGCCCTTGTTGTTCCTGCCACTTTCATTCACTCCCTGTGGCCACGACCAAGGACCCTGGTGTGTGTGTGGGGGGGTGGGGGATGGATGTACAGGTACTCACACCCTTTCAGGAGTGGAAAACACATCCTTTCAACCCATGCTGCTGGTGGTTGGGGGTCTTCAGGTGTTTGCCACAGGGCCTTAATGGGCCATGAAACTGTCTCTTTCACAGGAAGGGCCACCTTTGCAAGACTGGAGTGTGTTAATACATTCACCAAAGCTGGGGATGACTCTTCCACTGGTAGGCTATGGTTCTCAGCCATCCTATGAAAGAGCTCTTGGTGAGCCTTGTAATCATCCTGCACTGGTTCTATGGACCACTGCTTCACCCAAAGAAAAAGATGAGGTGTCTAGTGCTTTCCCCAGTGTCTTGCACTTCTGGTGCTGCTGAACCCCCTATGACAGAATCCTAGACATCCAGAATTTCTGTCCCCAAAATGGAATCCCTCTCTGATGTGAAGAGTGGGGGTGCTCTTACCTTGGAAAGTGACGAATGGGAGTGTTCTGTGAAGAAGGCTTTGGGGGGCTTGCGTTGCCCAAGGTATCCACACTGGCCACTGGAGTAGCAGCTGCCATTTGATGGGGGGCAGGGGAGCATCAAGTTGGGGTGGATCCCTGGATGTCAGCTACAGATTTTTGGCCAGCCTGATGCCTGATTCTTCCTTACATAAGATTTTGCTTGTGAGTCAGAAGCTAGGAACTTGCCACTGAGTGACTGAAGTTGCCACATCAGCCAGTGCCATGTGCCAGTGCCACAACTGTGAGCAGTTTTGCAAAGGTAGGTGGTGTGAAGTGCAGAATTTTGCCATGATTCAGTATGGCGCTATGACCACAACTGGTGCCATGACTGTCACTTCAAATGCCACTGCAGTGTTGAGCTTCACAATCTCGAGCAAAATGGGGGTCGGTGCCTTTCCAACATTGCTGGCTTGCCCAGGACCAGGACTTGTCTTCCTGGGGAAAGGTCCTGTGGAGCCTGACCTGTCTGTGGGCCAAAACCTAGGAAAGATGGAGGCACTGGGAGAGTTAAGAGACTCCTCACCATCTCATATGCCTCTCATGTTGATGGTGCAGTCAGGTTGAGTCTCCTCTATGACTCACCCTTGGTGAGGAGTCCACGCACACTAAACTCAGCTACTCCTCATCCTGGATCAGTGTCAATGGCAATAGCTGTGTGAGAGTGGTGTGACGTGAATATCACTTTTTCTATGGTCTTTTTCATCAGGGAGTGCCCTGATATGACTTTTTATTCTTCTCGAAAGGAACCAGTGATGGGGAATGGTGCTGCACCATCACTGCCAATGTCCTGGATGCCAGGGAATTGTGTTGGTGCTGGTTGGGGATTCTGGCCCATGTCGAAGCTCTCTAAAAGAAGCTGGAGCACTCCTGACCGAGGAGGTAGTCAGTGCCAGAGGTTACTGTTCTGAAGAGGGGTGAAGTACCTCCTCCATTAAGAGCAATTTTAGTCTACTACCCCTCTCCTTCTTAGTTCTCAGTCTAAAGTTTTTGCAGATTCAGCATTTTTTCCTGAACATGTCCTTCACCAAGTCATGTCAGGCAGCTGTCATCTGGATTGCTCAAGTCTTTTCTTTGGGCAAGTCACACACTATTTAAAGTCTTGGGACAGAGGCATTGACATGTCTAGGGTGGGGGACTTACCCCACAGGGCATGGATTCTAAGTTTGCTAGCTAATTATCTAACTTAATCTAATAAACTATTCAGATTCTGTTTATCAACTAATCTCCAAAAACACCCACTAAGGCTTACAAAGGAAGGAAACAAATAGTGTTCCATCAACCATCACAGATAGAAAGAAGGAACGGAGAGTGGTGAGGTAGCAGTTGTTTATATATTGTGCCATAACGTTGTCACTCCATGGGGTACCGCAGCAAACCCATCTGATCCGTGGAAAATCATCCAGCACCACTGCACATAGACTGCGCCCACCTAAATTAGAATGAATATGAGCATACACTCAAAGACAAAATACAGATTTAAGCCTAATGATCAGAGAGTTGACTAACACTGCTGCTACTGTAACAAGATTTGTTTTTAGAAACAAAAACTGGACTAAACATTTTACTCTGTGTTCAACCTTGTACACAGGTTTATTTTTCCTAGTGGTTCCATGGTCTAAGGAATAATTATTTACAATTGATTTATTTTAGTTCATTTGTTCCTCAGTAGAATGTTAGGTATTTGTTATACAGTTTCTAAGATTATAAAGGAAAAATCGGCTTTATCTTGACATCACTACAGGTGTGTTCAGAGAAAGTTCTTCTTTAAATGTTCTTTGGCTGAGATTTTTTTCTTTTAAACAATAATTAACCTATATAGTAGCCACAAAGACAGAAGAGCAGACATGCAAGAATGTTTAGGTCAGTCTCTGTTAAATGACAGAGTTCAGCATAGTGCAGACAGTATACACAGCTGAGCCACAAAATGTGAAATATCGTGGTAACTGAATGGAAAAGAATATATGTTATTTATCTCCAAAGGTGTGTCTCAAAAAGTGTTTAGAAAAATATTATCCATTCAAAACAAATCAATATTATAGTTTAAGAGCAACACAGAGCATAATTTTTTTTCAGAATATTTTCACATATTACAGAAATATTGCATTTTTTAAAAAAAAGTTTTTGTAGTTATTTACAAGTTTGTTCTCAATGCATCACCATGTTACACTTTGCTTGAAAGAAAACTGTGTAATCAGTTATAAATAGTAGCTTCTCATTCCTGACATTCTATAGAGTAAGCTTCCAGTATACAATTTATTCTAGGTTATAGCAGATGAGGGACTGTCCCACTGCAAACAGACAATGAAACAAATAACATTGTCTTCACTGAGGGGGAAAAAGTGTGTTTATTATCCCAAGATAGCAATATCAATGTAAAATCAGAGCAGAGACAAGGCGCTAAAATTTTTTCTTCAATGCATCTATTCAAGGTCAACCCTACACCATTTATATGGAGTTTACCTTGACTGGCTTCATAAAAGTAAAAACTACAGTGTCTTCTCTCCATTAAGATGCTACAGCACGATACCAATTTCAATGTAAAAACACACCTCTTTTTGCAGTGAAGAGACAGTTTTCCCATCCCTGTTCAGGGTTTCCTTCCTTAACACTTTACAAAACTAAAAGAAGATTAGGAAATTTATTGTTGGATTTCCATACAATAAAATAAAAATGGAGTGTGATGATTAGGGACTTCCAGTAAAAGGAATGTGCAAGAGAAGTAAAAAAACACCTTAAAACTCTACTTTGCTGTGAGACCTAAAAAACCTGACAACGGGTAGGCTGCTGGTGTGCAGACTACTTTGCCTATCATGCTGACCAATATTGTCTCATTCTTTGCTTGTACGCCTCTAACTGTCCCCTTTCACCTGTTGTCTCCTGTTTTAGATTGCCAGTTCTTTGTGGTAGGGATTACTGCAGAAGAAGGATCTTGGGTACCTCAGGGAGCTCTGCCCAACCACAAAACTGTCCACCATGGCAAGGAAACTGGGACTGGAAAAAGGGAAATATGCACAGGTGTGTTTAGTAAAGGTAATCTTATGCTTGGTGTTGGACAACCACAACATCTCAATGGACATGAAACCCTCTTCCCTTAAGGCCAAACAACAGAACAATTAATGCTTACTTGTTCAATGATAGCTGAAACAACGGAAAACTGTTGTCCAAAGACTAGATGGCACTCAAGCCTGGTCAGCAGTTGGACAAGCTAGTGCAAGAGGTTTCCCAGGCCTGGACAATGTGGTGAAAAGTGTGTCCCCAGGGCTGAAATATAAATGTAGGTAGAGGGGATTGACTTGACTTCAGTGTGTGACAAAGGGTGTATGAGGGAGCAGAAACACCATGGAAGCAGACAGCAGCAAAGAAGCCAAGACACAACCAGAGATGCTTTTGTAGCATGAGCCTGCAAAAAACCATGAGATGGCATTTGGTATAAAGTGCTGACTGGAAACAGACTTGGAACTATCCACAAAGAGACTAACACCTGATCTTTGATTCCTGCTTGGTCCAGAAACAGAACTTCATATGAATTATTTGTAAAGAAAGAGAAGGTATCAAAGAAATACCGGACTCCACCATCAATTTCTCCTCCTAGTGCAGAAATGGCCAAACTCCAGCTCACAGGACAGACATGACTAGAACCTTTCATCCGGCCTGCCAGCTGGTTCTGAGCAGTCGCCTGGACTGCAGCTGCTTCCCTCTTCCACAATGTGGGCCCAGTAGCATCCTGGCTGGAGCACAAGGCAGATTCTCCCCCTCCTGGCTCCACCCCTTCCTTCTGCAGTATCAAAATATGCGCAAAACACAAAAACAAGAAAAAAGAACAATGCAAAAAGTGCAAGCACAAGACAAAAGAAGAAGCAGACAATACAAAAAAAACCTGGCTAGTGCAAAAAACAAAGAAGTGGACAGTGCAAAAAAAAATAGAGTGTAACCAACAACAATGCTGTCTGACACATAGGTGTCAGTCCTGAAATGTTTAGTATAAGAATGTAGGGAAGACTAAACTATAGCCTTCATCTGAGGTGCTCTGCCTGCCCAGGAAAGGATGGAAGTTTGAACTGAGTAGCTCAAAAGGCAGAGCATATAGATTCCTTGATGAGATGAATGCATTAACTACAAATCCTAATCTAGTGGGCTAATCTCAGTTTAGAGAGGCTACATTTAATATCTTTCCTAAACACCTCCACTTGGACAGACAATGTTTTTATTTTGCTCCAATCAGATTTAAAGACCCTGAAGTCTGCTGAAGGTGATAACATCTCACAGAAAAGCAGGACTAGAGAGGGGTGGGGAAACACACAGAGAAGACTGTAGCTCCATGAGATTATGAAGGCATGCATGAATTACCTATAGAGTAGTGGCTGCAAAAAAAAAAAAAGAGTAGAAAGTAATTTTGCATTTCATATATGTAATTTGCCCATGGAAAACGTAAAAACTCCAGTCCATGAACACTTGAACTATATTTCTAGTTATAGCTGTCCAACCAAACTGTGTCAGCCTTATCAGCAGAAACACAGAAGCAGAAGCATGGCTGCTAGATATAGACAGTGTTCATAAGAAGGCTTGCTCTTCCATTGTGATTCCATTTGCAAAGAGCACCTTCTCAGTAGTTGCCTACTGGCATTTTAAAATTCTTGATATTTTTGTCCATGACCTTTCCTTCAAAAGTAATAGGTAGGAAGTGCATTTATTTCAGTTGTGGAAACTGTTGAGCATGCTTTTATTAAATGATAACTGTGAAAATCAACACTGGCCTACATGACCAGAAGCTGACTACTGTAACTCCTTCTTTGTTGAGCTTTCAGTAGGACAGCACTGCCACTTGTAGGTTATTTCAAAATGAAGTTACATGGTCACTTATTGGTTACACCTCTCATGACCATATTATGCCTGCCTTGAACATTGAGGTTAGCTGTCTGAAAAGAGGTGAACTGACTTTAAATTGGAACACTTGGTTTTTAAATCTTAATACTGTTGAATCTGGATACATTTAGTAGCTATCTGATGCTTGAGTCTTGTGTTGATGAATGTGTACTCATCTGATAATGCCAATTCATCTTAAGTTATTAGACTGCAGATATCCATACCATGTAGAATTCAGCTCCTAAACACCTAATTTGTTTTCCACATTTAAAAATCATTATAAAATATTTCCTCCCTTCCACTAAAGACTTTTAAAAAGACCATTAATTTCAGTCCTGTTCATTACCTTTCTTTCACTTTCCTAAGATGGCAGTATTCCATTCCATTCAACAAACTGACAAAAACTTTTGGTTATTCCTTTTTGACACGTACAGAAAAGTGGCCATACGCCAGCCATATCTGGACAACAGAAGATAGACAGTGAGTGTACAATGATCAACAACTCTCAGAGAAAATTTGCAGTGGAACTTAAGCCAAATGGCCAGATGATTTGATTTTCAAGATAACTGATCTTCAAACTAAGGAAAAGGGGAAACCATAACATTTTCCTACAGTTGATCATTCTATGTTTCTCATTTGTTCAGAGAGATGACTAAAATACTGTCTCTCCCAACTCCAATTGTCTTGCCTACTGGAGAATCTCAAAATGCTAAAAAAAAACTAGCTTAATTCCCTCAAGTCCTAGCATATATCCTTTCCTTGCTGAACAAACATTTTTCTATATTGAACCTTCCCAATGGTACCTCTGATTACAATGCAGCAGGTAAATTCTGAGAAATCCCTTACATTAATTTAAATCTCCAATCAGAGATAGTGGTCTTATCATGGCTGGTGATCTTAAATACATAAAGATGTCCTGCCCTGAGGACTACCACTGAGTTCCTTAACTTGACAAATGAGTGATAGTCATATGTAAATAAATTAAAATTAACTCATTTAACACAAAAATGTCATCATCCTGTACCTTGCCAATTCACACTTCGACATTTCCATCAATTTCTTTTGAAAGTTGTCTGTCTGCTTTGTCTTTTGCATGTTTTGATCAAAGCTCTCCCTTAGGCTCTGTGCAAATTTCAATATACTTCTGGTATTTGGATACAAATGTAGAAACAGTGTTCCTGAGAGTTTCATCATCTGTCTCTCAGAACTGTCTGAGGTAACAATCCTCTTTATGCAGTCAGCCAAGTATGAAAGTGGTTCCTTCCTGAAGAATTTTTTTAATTCTCATCATGTCCATTAGCAGTGAATTGGGCATTATTTCTTTCTCATAGGGGTTTAAACAGTGTGCTGAACACTCTAATATCAGAAGTAAGATTTCACCTGAAAATGAAGAATGATTCTGATCACAGTCATACTTTTCTCTTCACTTTTGGATAGCATTTTTAACAATCTGAACACAACTTCCTGTGGTCTTCATTAAAGATGCTGAATCAATAGCATTAAATAGGTGCTACTTTTCCTCTGCAGGGATGATTATAGACATTTTGTCATCTCTCATGTTTGACCAATAATCTTATATTACCAATGCAGTTATTCTAGTTCATCCATTACTGTTATTGGGGCAGAACTCTTCACTTTGAGCATCTAGTGGAAGTTTTGCAAGAATAAAATGAACTAAAAGATGTATTACAGAAAAAAAATTCATTCTTTCTTTAAATGCTCATTTTGTACTATATTGAGAGTGGTGGTGGTGTGAATATAAAAGAAGGTCGTAATTTATTGTCATCAAGATTTTGGTTTTTCACAGCTCGTAATCACTGATTCACTGTGCTCATGTTTGGGGTGTCAAAGACACAAAGAAATTGCTCCAGAACAGCACTAACATTAAAAACTGCTGGGATGCCTGGATCAGGAAGTTCAATTACCACTGCAGCTACATTTCAGGGATGATGACAACATTGAAAATGTTTCACTTACACTATCAAACTCATTAATGTTCCATTCATGTACTTCAATAGTTCATTTAATGGTACAGTTGATCTTGAAAACTCTAAAGACACTGATTTTGGACTTTTTTTTTCTTAGATAAGCGTAACTCTTTTATATTTTGCCATTTAAAAACTCTTGACATTGTATATTTTCCTTTAGAATAATTATCTGGTTTAATTACTTCAGTCCATTCAATTAATGCTTCATGCCACCTTCTTCAACCTAAGCCATCATGAATCAAATAAATTCATATATTGATGTTTCTCAATCAATAACCCTTAACTGTCTTATCTGCAGAACTGACTACCACCATTTACATGTATTATTGTTAGGAAGAAACTACTTAGTGAATTTAATGCTGAAAATGCAAAAATAAGATGCACTATAGCCAATTTTACACACAACCATATGAGTAGAAATCCAACAACATTCCAGGCTTTATATGCTAGGAAAATAGTTAACAGCTCACAACCTTACCCAGTCCCCCACTTCAACATCCAATAACTGTAGATGCCATGCAGTAACCTTACCTCAACACACCACTTCTCTCCTCTAACTACCAATGATTCTACTTACTCTTCATTTCTTCTAGGATTCTAATGAGCTGCAGACACTTTTTAATTTTTTCCAATATACCTGACAGACACTACTTTTCTTATCAACTTTCACATTTTAGAATAACGAAAATTCTCATCCAGCTTGAAGTTACAGGCTATTTCAAGTATAAACAACATTTATAAATATAGAATCTCTATCACTGGAGGTGTTTCAGAGCAAATTAGACAAGCACTTGTCAGGGACTGTTTAAGAGGGTAATTGGTTCTGCCATGAGTACTGGAGACTGGACTTGATTCCCTCTCATGGTCCCTTCCAGTTTCTGTGACTCTATGTAGGTATTTCAGAGTGACATAGAAGACTGAAAACCATGATTTTTCACCTGAACAATCTTGGTTTTTACAACCTTGTCCAGAGCAGAGGAATAATATCCAACGAATTCGCAGAACACTATAAAATGATTTCACTGGTTACATGAAATGTCTTTCTGTGTGTTCTTAAAAAACGAGGAGAACACTTTGAGGACTTTCTGTAATACCAAAACACAGTAGATAACTGTATTCATGCTATCCAGGATAACACGAATACAGATGAATGTCAATGTAGAGAAGTGCAAGGTTATGCACATTGAAAGAAATAATTTGAACTAATTTAAATAATTTAAATTAACTGTAGTCTTTTAGGAAATAGACTCTGGTGTAATTTCAGGCAAATCAATGAAAACATTTGCCCAGTATGTAACCATTGCCACAGACAAAAGCTATTGGGATGTATTAAGAAAAGGATCAAAAGCAGTAATGAAAATATTATAACAACATTTTATAAATGAATAATGTTATTTCCTTGATACTATGTACAATCCTGGTCAACCCCTTTTGAACAGAACTAGAGGACAGGAGAAACTTCAATATCAGGTGAAATTATTCAGCTTAAAAGGACACAAATAACAGGTGACAGAGGCTTATAAAATCATTAACTTGTAAACAAGAATGCCTGATTCATCTGTACCATTTTAAAGAAACACTGAATGAAATCAAAGGAAGAAAATTTTCATTGACCAAAGCAATAACATTTTACATAAAAAGTAATTACCTGTAAAATTCACTTCTAGAAGACAATCCTGAGACAACAATGAGTAAATTTAAAATAAAAAATTAGATATTCCCCCCAGCCAAAAGGAGAATATATGCATTTACACAGTCAAAAAATTTACAGTGGCTGTTCACTCTCATGTTTTAAGGTATCAACTGGGATTAAGGTACAAACTTCCTTCATAAGAAGGTTATGACAATTATTCAATTTAGGGGTTTTTGCACATTCCTCTAATGTGTCTCGTACTGAGACAAGGCAATGGAGTAGAAGAACTATTTGTCTGGTATAACAAATTATATGTTTCTTTGAGGAACAATGACTATTTTGTCTCTAACAAAATTCCTAATGGAATTTGCAGTCAGCAATGTATACACTGATGTACAGGACAGTTTACAAAGAGAGGTCTATGCTCTGAGAAGTTTACAAAACCAAATTAGATAAGACACAACAAAAAACAAAAGTGAGGATGTGATTAGGAGAAGTACAATGAAAGATATTCTCAATAATGATCTCTCTCTGGCTGTGCTTTACTCATTTGTGCAGTGTAAAGCACAATGTTTCCCTGTTCACTTGGAGGACTTCTATGCTCTACCACACTATAAATAAAAAATGATAATGTAATGTAGCATGCTTAATACACTACACATATTGGTAAGACCTCTGTTCTTAAATGATTCAGTATGCTACCTTTGTAGCAGAGTTCAGTGATGGAAAGAACCTAAAGAATGATGTTTGTAAAAGGCATCTGAAGAAAAAATGTAAAGGAATAAAAGTAAAGTACTGGGACAAGGAAGATGTTTCAGGCAAAAGGTCAGCAAGGTCCTTCTCTCCTTTTTATCTGATCACATTTTTTTCTGTGCTTTCCTCCCTAGTTGAAGTTCGGTTTCCCGCAAGCACTTAGAAACTGCACATGGTAGTCTTACTTTAACTAGGCTATCCAACCCCCATGGCCCAGGGGCCAAAACGTGGTCCATCAGATGTTGCTATCTGGCCTGCCAGGCACAGCAGCTGCCCCCAAAACACACACCCAGCTGGAGTTGAGGAGCAGCTCCTCCCCTCCAATCCAGCCCCATGCACTGCCCAGCACTACCTTTGGGACTTAGAAGCAGAGGTGAGTGTGGGAGATCAGCCACTTCTGACTGAGAGGGCATACTGCTGCAGCTGTACAGCATGTAGCTAGTGCAACTCCCTTTGGGAGGCTAATTCTCCCCATTGTGCCAAGTGAGCTCCATCCCTGCCCTTGCATGCTGGCCAAGCCCTGCAGGAACGCAAGTCAGTCCAGCACCCCTAAAGCTTGCACTCTGAAGCAGCCCCACTACTCTGTGCATCATGGCAGCTGCCTGTGAGATCCTGGCTGGGGTAAGGAGCCTCCCGTCTCCATCCAGGCTGGCTGCTGGGAGCAGGGACCATATGAACAAGAGCTACCAGTTATTTTGGTACCTGTCCAGCAGCCCGCCAAGGGCAGGGAGGAGAAGTCACTTCCCCCAATCAAATCCACACAGGCAGTAGGGACCAGGACTGAACGCAGATCCCTGTTCACTCACTTGACTGCCAGGGAGAGTAGAAAAATGGGTGGTAGGGTGCAGCGGGAGAAGGACAAAGCCACTATCCTCTAGCCCTTTAAGTGGGGCAGGGAGCTGGGAGAGCATGGCAGTCATGGGCAAGGGTAAGTCAAGTGGCCAGTTAAGTGTCGTCCTCCTGCCCCTCTTCAAGACTTCCCACCCCACCTGCACCAACTAACAAAATTAAAAGTTGGGATCTGTACCTGTACCTTCCTGGCCTCTGCAAAACTGCCAGCCAACTGAGCATAGCAGCGGCATAGGCCCCTATCCAAAACTTTCTTACCAGCCCCTTCAGTGAGGAAAAGAATTGTAATGTGGTCCCCTCATGCTAAAAAGTTGGACATCCCTGTTGTAACTGAAAAACTGGATCTTGCTGGGTGAACAGAGGAGGTAACTGTGCTGTGGTAGTGGTAACATAGGATCTCTGGGTAGTGCAGCCACTTTAGAGTGAAGTCAACAATGTCATCCACTAAAGATCAAAACAGGATTTGGAAACATGCTGGTAACTGAACATCAAAGCTGGCTGAAACAGCAGACTCAGTCACAACTTCTTCCACCAAAGAATGCATCAACATGCACAACTTCACATTTCTGGATGAATATTAAGGGAGCTCAGAAGTCAGCTCACATTGGAGATGTTACTAATCTTTTGCAGTGTCCATAAATAATATGCATTTTTTATAGTTTCACCCTGTAGTGCAAATTTTAAGACTTACAACAGAAAAACTGAAAGATTTCATAACGCTGTTGCGTAACTCACTTTTTAAAACAATTTGCTGCTATAAAAAAAGTGGAAATGTAAACAGACTACACCAGTTTAATCTTTACTTGGAATAGTCACATACATGGAGCACATTATAACATGTAAGATGCTCAAGTTTGTTTGGGTCAAGTGAAATAGATGGGATATTGTAGCACTATTGTCTTGGGCACAGGGGTTAAAGTAAGCTGGAATGGGACAGCATGCCATTCCAGGGCCCACTATTTTACGGGCTCAGCATTCCAGGAACCCTAAAAGTAGAAAATGGAGCTTGAATGCTGCATTCCAGGGCCCGAACACAGGGCCCCTAAAAATAGCAGGCCCTGGAAAGGCATTCCACCATGTTCTGGCAGGCAGGGGGAGGGGCAGGGGCAGGGGCCAGGGGCATTGCTGGGGGGCTCAAGACCTGCCCCAAACCCCTCCCCTTCCATGCTCTGCCCCAACCTGGGGTCTGCAGCCTTCTCCTCAGCTGCATCACTGCTCCGATGCCAGGCTTACCACCCCCCCCCCCCCAGCTGCGCCACTGCTGATAAGTGCAGGGGAGGCCTGGCTCATGATGGGGGGAGTTTGGGGGTAGGGGGTAGGGTGCTGGCACATGGGGGGGGAGCTGGCATTCGGGGGGGGGCAACTGTGCAGGAGCATTCTGTGGCCCCCAAATTATACTTTAATCTCTGCTTAGAAAGCATGGATAATTTCAAGAAAGAAAAAAAGAGACAAGACCACGCACGATGGGATTGGTCCATTTCTTCTGGAAAACAAAGTAGCTTGTCTCTGTCATTTAATATCATTGTCCTGAACTCAAGGAATAAGTTGTCTTTAAATGAATGAAAATGCAATATATAAGCTTCTATTATCTGAAGTAGTGTTTACTGCGTAACTCCACCTATGCTTCTATTTCCTTTCACCCTTAACAATTAGGTATTTAAGTGTATACTACTAAGGCTGAAAAACTGGGAAATCAACTAGAATACTGTTGGTACTAACAGCGGCAGCCCTTATTAAAGAAAGCACATAATCATGTTTTTAAGTCAGTTCTTATTCAGCAAAGCAGTTCAGCATGTGGAACGTTTTTCAAGTTAAATAATGTGCTTCATGAATAAGTATAACAAACAAGGAGTCCTGTGGCACTTTTAAAGACTAACACATTTACTTTTACATGAGCTTTCGAATCCCACAAAAGCTCATGAGAAATATAAATGTGTAAGCCTTTAAAAGTGCCACAAGATTCCTTGCCAAGCTCCAAAGGGGCAGCCATGTTAGTATAACCCAGCAAAGGAAGCAAGGAGTCCATGGCACTTAAAGACTAATGAATTTATTTTTCACATGAGCTTTTGTGGGAGAAAATCCCACTTCATACACACTGAAGTATACACAGTGTATATGAAGTGGGATTTTCTCCCACAAAAGCTCATGTGATAAATAAATTCATTAGTCTTTAAGTGCCACAGGATTCCTCACATCTTTTACAAGATTCCTTGTTTGTTTTGTTGAACTGCACTAACACAGCTACCCCTTTGGAACATAAGTAAGTACATTTTTTCTGATATGGGTTTAATGCCAGAAGTGATCATTTACCTTAGTTATTAATTATTAAACCACTGGCAAAGTTTTGGAGATTGTCACAAAATATTTCATAGAAACACAACTGTACATATTCACTATCAGTTGTGCGCTAAATACAATTACCATGGACTCCGAACTTCATTAACTAGCACAGGCCCCTTGTGAAAGGGTGACCGGGATAAGAAGTATTTCACTCACTTCATTTTCAAGAAGAAAGGACTGAAAAAGTAAGACTTTTTTTTTTTTAATTTTTGCATTTACTCCATTTTTTTAAAGGACCTGAGAGAATTGTTCCTGCTACAACAGAACAGAAAAGCAACTTTTCTTTCAATTTGCCTGTGTGTCTGGAAAGTATGTTGTATAATGTGAAGCAGTCATATCCCTCTGGTAAGTTATATTCAACTTTTCACATAATAGAGCATAAGTCAGCTTGAATATATCAAGACAAAGACTTAAGCACTGTAAAGCTATTAAAATAATGAATAACATGGTGGATGGTGGGTGGCCAAATTTATAAGGCCTATAGATGATCAAAATATTTTCTCAATTGATAAGTAAATCAGAGCAGAGTATACACATAGTTTAATAAAAAACTCAGTCAACTGACTACAGACATTAAATACGTAGATGTATTCAAAATATTTTTCATGGACGGTTACAGCAAACTGTAGATTTACATCCAAAAGCAGCTGATACATTTTGATGAAGTCTGCACAAAGGTTAACTACAATTTATGATTCACCAGTTTTAGATATAATTAGGACACTGACACCAATATAAAGAAATTAAACACGGATATCAATGGTCCCTTTGCACAGATTTATTTTATGACAAAATTTGTCTTTTGTTGATTAAATGTAAACTTTTTTTTTTAAACTGTGCATCCAAGTATTTCTATTCTAAAATACAAATGATGGGGGGGGGGGAATCTTTCACTATCTAACATACAATTTGGGCTATGAAATTGTTACAAAAAAGAAAGCATTTCTTTAAAAAAATGTTCATTTAATCTGTATGTGTTTAAGAATATGTAACATTTTCTGGAAAGTTAGCAGATGCAAGATTTCAGGAGAAAACACTTTCAACATCTGACAGATCATGGTTAGTGTGTTAAAGGCTTCAGCTCCTTTACAAAAATACATCTGTCCAGACGAGAAAAACATCTGTCTGTTTTACTTTAGCAATTATTGTACATTCATTATCAGCCAGCTTATTTTGGGTTGAAATCCTCAGCTGAAAACAATAAAGCAGATGTGGCCAACTCCTGTAAGAGCATTTTCCCCCTAGTCAACAAATTGCTTTGCCAATTCTCTTCTCATATAAAAACAAAAAGTTTCTTTAGGTCATGTTACTCCATTCTTTTTAAATCCTGGAATGTTCATTACCTTAAGTAAATAAAGAATTAATAAAAATAAACTAACGCATTTTACTGCTATTAAACATCACAGAACAAACAATTTATACAAGACTAACTGGCTTATATTTCTCTGATTGTATATCTTTTTTTTAGGCTTTTGGGTAGGAAAGTAAGCAAACAAATTATAGATATAGATATATAGATATAGAAATAGATTTTAAGTCCTCAATTTACTAATAGCTGGGTGAAATACATCCTTGCTGTCTTGCTTCGAGGTAGTTTTTGTAGTATTTTAAATAAGAATCCTAACTAGCTTCCATAATGCAGCTCAGATTTATAAAAGTTTTAATATAAAATGCCATTCTAAAGAGGTTTAGAAATCATTTTCTAAAACAATTATTTACAACTCAATGATATGGGATTACTTGTACAACATTTTAAAAGTTATTAAATACTCATCATGACTAGTGATTCATTGTTTATCATTTTTATGAAGTACTACATTCCAAAATTATGTTGTAATGATTTTGGGTTAAATGCTTTCAAAACAAACTTGTGTTCCAAATTGTGGTGTCTATTGCAAACACATCTAAAGTGCAGTTTTACTCTGAAAAAGTTAGTTTAAAAACACCATCTTATTACACAATACCTAATTGTTTTTTGTTTGGATTCTGAGTCATACAAGATTGATTAATTAACTAAAATTAAGATATTATAATTAAAATTTTAATTGTTTGTGTTAGCACTGCAGGACATATATAAGAGTATGAGCAGCTAAGAGGGTGTGAGCTGAATTTCATTTCTAGGTGTACATCAGGAGAACAAACAAGGAGTCTGGTGGCATTTTTAAAGATTAACAAATTTAGTGCAATTTTCTCCCACAAAAGCTCATGGGATAAATAAATTTGTTAGTCTTTAAAAGTGCCACCAGACTCCTTGTTTGTTTTGTTGGACTAAACTCACATGACTACCCCTTTGGAACTTGGCATCATCAGTAGAGTTGTTCAATAAATTAAAACCAGTTAAACCTGTGCAAGTCCCCTGAAAACAATGTTGCTGTACAAGTACTCACGGTTTTATAGATTCCAAGGCCAAAGGGGACCACTGTGACCATTACATGTGACTTCCTGAATAAGGCAGACCATAGAACCTCCCCAGTATAATTCCTAAAGTGTATCTTTTACAAAGACATTCAATCTTGATTTAAAACAAAAAAGGATGTTAGTTTTCCTAGAGGTTACTGAAGATGTGTGGCCTCTAGCTATATATTGCATATGTGCCATGTCTGAATTCTTCAAAGTACACACATTCAGTAGCTTACCTCAGGCTGCTGCCTGATAGTGTAATAAGTGGCAGTGAGAGCTGATGTCTCTCCAGTTCTTACATCTTCTTATCATAATCCAATAGGGGGAAGGATAGAAGGGAAGGAGGTAGATATGGGAATACAGATGAGGACCACATTTCTCCACGAACCTCCAGTAATCTCCATTTTTTCTTCTTCAAATGACAATTCCTGTGTGAATTCTACATATGGGTGACTAGCAAGCAGTGTTCAAAGGCAAGAAAGGTACAAGGAAACCAGCATTATAGAGAAACAAACAAGGAGGCTTGTGGCATTTTTAAAGACTAACACATTATTTATCACATGAACTTTTGTGGGAGAAAATCTCACTTCGTCAGACACTTTGAAGATGGGGAACTTACAGAATGGGAGGAAAATAAATGAAGGGATGTGGGATCAGGTCACACTATAACAGCAAACCAAAGCAGTTATTAAGATTCAAACACTGGGGAACAGGACATAGAGGAAGATGAGGTCAAATCATCTGTTGTAATGAGAAAAAAAATCCAAAATCCTTATTTTGCCGTGAAGAAACACAGTCAAATTTGCAAATAAATTTGAACTCCGCAGCTTCTCTTCAAAGCCTCATTTGCAGTCAAGAAGTTTGTAATGCTACCATCCCTATGCAGTTCCAGCTTGAGTTCTATGGTGTTCACCAGTATATGGTGAACATGCAGATAGAACTCAGCTGCTGCTCTAGAAATGTTCTATAGAGGAAATCTGATAAGGATGCCATGAAGGCAGCTTATGCTCATTTGGCATGAGCTGTAGAAGTACGAAGAACGAGGATGTAGTTTTGCTATTTTGTAGCATTCAAGATGCATTCTGAAATCCACTTAGCAATCCTCTGTGAGCAAATGGGTTGCTAATGTGATCTTTTCTGTGTAGTATGAGGTTTAGCACAGAATACAGGTATTGAATGATTACTGTGGACTTCAGAAGCAAACTGGGGGAGGATTTTGGAGTGTAGCCTGAGGGAAACCTCTTTGTAGAATACTAAATAAGGGGGATCTGTGATGAAGACATCCAAGCTTATTGCCCCTGCTGGACAAAGTGATGGTCACAAAGAATGCCACTTTCATAGACAACTGGGCTGTGGCACATGTTGACTTAGATTCAAAAGCTGAAGAAGTTTTGGCAGAACAAGGCTGAGGTCCCACAGAGGTGTAGTTTTAATGGCTGGTGGGAAATTCCTGATCAAGTGCATCATGAATCACATAGCAGCCAAGTGTGTAAAGACAGAAGACCCCTCTACCAGAGGAGTGAATTGCAGCAACAACAAACTGAAGGACAAGCCTCAAGATTTAAGGAGAGAAGACAGCATGACTGGAAAACCTTCAGCACCTAGAACAGGAGTCTCAAACATGTGGCCCCTAAAGCTATTTCCTGCAGCCCACAATGGAACAATCATTACCGATATTTGCAATATCATTGTATGGAAAGGTTTCAGTGGTGTGGCCCTCCAGCTACCATACTAATCCTCATTCGGCCCTCTACTAGTCCTCATGCAGCCCTCATGGTGATTTGAGTTTGAGACCCCTGACCTAGAATATGTTAGCAGCAAAGTGCCAATGCCCCAAAATGTTGTCATTTATCCAGGCAGCAGGTGGTAGAATCTCTTGTACTTTGGTCAAGGATTTCCTGAACAGGGGATGAGCATGAGAATTCTATTTCTGATGTCCATCCAAATACCAGACTGTGAGGTGTCATTAACCCAGACTGCTGTGCTTGGGCTCCTCTCTATGTTGAGTTAGGGGACCTAGATTAGGGGGATCCTGATAGGTGGACACATGGATATATTCATGAGTTCCATGAACCAGAATTGCCTGAGCTAGTAGAGTGCTAGAAGAATGATGGTGGATCTGTTATAACAGATCTGCAAGTTCCAAAGGGGCAGCCATGTTAGTCTAGTTCAGCAAAGAAGGAAAGAAATAAAAAACCACAAGGAATCCTGTGGCACTTAAAGACAAACAGATTTATTTACCGCATGAGCTTTCGTGGGAGAAAATCCCATTTTGTCAGACACTTTGAAGATGGGGAAACTTACAGAATAGGATAAAAATAAATGTAAGGGAGTGTGAGACATGGAATCAGGTTTGCTGTTATTGTAGGACCTGATCCCATGTCTTAGACTCCCTTACATTTATTTTCATCCCGTTCTTCAAAGTGTCTGATGAAGTAGGGTTTACTCCCATGGAAGCTCATGCGATAAATAAATGTGTTAGTCTTTAAGTGCCACAGGACTCCTTGCTTTAAAAAAAAAAAATCCTCCTGGAGCACTTGAGGAAAGCAGATAGGAGGGAAGGTATATCTAGGGCCACTCATGAAGGGGAGAAGGAAACTGTCTCCCAGGGAATTGTGATTTATAGCTCCGATGGAGCAATACATGGGAAGGATCCCTCCACCCTAGGATGCGAAGAGGCTTCACACCAGAGCTCCCCCTTATGTGAATATGTTAATTGGAACTGTGTAATTAATCTCTGATTTGGGGTCTGCAGAGAAGCTTCTCCTTCACTAATATCGGGGAGCTGTAGATGTGCCACAGTCTCACTGTTCCTAGACTGAGGGGATGGAATCTCATTTCCCCTTGTTTGTTTATATACATCACTGTGATATTTTCTATCATTATCTGTACATGGAGTGAGCTATGAAAGGAAGGAATGCCTTGCACATAAGGCAGAGTGCTCTCAGTTCCTTCAAAGTTATACACAGCCTGGTCTCTCATAGAGTTCAGGTACCCTGAGCAGTGAGGCAGGCCAGGTGAGTGTCCCACCCACTAAGAGAGACATCTGTGAAGATGGTGGCTCTTAGGATGGAATGGCTGAAAGGAATTACCACCATGATCTCTTTTGGGTTGGACCACCAAGCAAAGAAGGTGAGAACTCAGATGGAAACAGTCATGGTCAAGTTGATGCAATCCCTACTTGGTCGGTAATTGGAGGGGAGCCACTGCAAGTGAACTCTGATGAACAGCATTACATAAGTGCCTGATGGTAGATGAGAGAGAGAGCGGCACAGTATGGTTTGTGGTTTGCAGGTCATGCGAGATATTAAGTTGCATATCACGTAGAATATGTACAGTGAAAAAAGGCTCTTGCACAGACTTAGTTCAGGTGTGTTCCTATAAAAGTTGTTGTCCTGATGGTTGATAAAATTGCCTTTATTCCATTCATGCAAATGTGTGGAGTAGCAAGAATGTGCTGAAGAAAGTATGTTGATACCACTTCCTGGCAAGATTGACCTACCATCTGGGCTGTTATTACAGTGAAAACCTTTGTGAATACCTTGGGGGTCACAGCAAGTCCTAAGAGAAGAACATAAAACTATTAGTGCTGTTGGCCAACCACACAGCGTCAAACTTCCTGTGAGATGGATTTAATATCTACATGGAAATATGTATCCTTTCTGTAAAGAGCTTCAAACCACATCCCCTCCTTAAGGAAGGGGATTATAGTTGCCACTGTAATCAACCTTAATTTCAGTTTTCAAATAAAGATGTTTAGTTGCTGAAGGTCCAGGGTGTTTTTCCTCTTTTGGGGATATGAGAATATAGGGGAAATAGAACCCTTTTGGGGCTTAGAAAATAGGGATTGTATACTCTTTCCCCCTAGTGGTGAAGCAGAATGTGTTCTGTCATCCCTCTGACATAAAAGGAATACTACATCTTGTTGAAGAATCAGTTACTGAGATTGATCACCAGAGGGGGATCTGGTAGATGGTTTATGAACTGGGAAGGAAAGAAACACTACTAAGTACCCCTAATGAATAAGATTCAAGACTCAAATATCCATGGTGATCTTGTTCCAAGTGTGGGAGAAGAAAGAAAGGGCTTCCAAAGGATACAGGGGAAGAAGTAGATGGCATCACTGCACTGGCAGTATATAAGTCTTGGCAAGCACATCAAAAATGGCCCTTAGTCTGTTGTTGAGAGTAAGCAGAAGTTATGGTAGTAGAAGGAGCCAAGAGGCAGGACCTCTGAATCCCTTTGTCATTTACACAAAGACTTGTGTGGATATTAATAAAAGAGGATGTGACAAAAAGGGTACGACTGTGATCTAATGGGCTGTCTGTGGTGTTTCCTCCTGGGGGTAGGAGTGTAAATAGTCACAGATCACAAGATTGGATATGCAATAGTCTTGTAGCAGACACAAGAATTTGACAGTTTTTCCATTAAAAAGATGGATTCAGCAATAGGGATGTCTTGGATGACGTTCTAGAGCTCTCTAGGAGGGGTATCATATGCAAAAGTAAAAGAAACATAGCCTCTCAACTATCTGCTGTGGCTCCTCTGCCTTGACAGAGATACTGATGTAGCTATAGCCTCTCATTACTTAAATTTCACAAATAGTTCCATTGCTATCAGTGCTGGGGCATTCCTGCCCGATGGCTGGAGATGAAACTACTCCTGAGCCATCATTGACAATTCGTCCTCAGGAAGGTAGGGTCAGAAATGAGTGGACACTGCAAGGAACAGAGGAACGTATCCTCTGGCTTTTACAAAGGTCTCTTTATGACCTGGAATCCATGGAATTCCAGCAGAAATCCCTGAAGCTCATCTGTTGAGGTGAAACACTCACTGGATAAATGAGGTGGTTCCAACAATAAACCTGGGCCTGCACTTTTAGATGCCGCTGGTGACTGTCCATCTTTCTGTTTTGGCACCACAACCTCTGTCAGAGTTGTCAGATTCCTCTTTGTGTGTGCTTCGCCTTCACTCTGGGAGTATTCAGCAGACCTGGTTCCACAAGTTCTGCACATGACATCTCACCTGACCTGTGCCAGCTCATAGGGGAGGGGAAGACATGTACTTCTTCTGGGTAGTACTCTGTGGGGTCCTGTCCTTATGCCCATAAGAGTGTCTCTTACACTACTGGGGACCCCTCAGGCTTAGTCCTCAGGCTTCAGCATTAGAAGCTCCACTGCGGGACATGTGTTTGAAGGGGCACTGCTGATTAGATGAGGCCAATATAAAGGGGGTGGAAGGTCTCCTGGGCCCAGGTTAGAGCAAGGCCTTATAATTTCCTCCATTAGGAACCTTTTCTAATTGGATTTCTTGGGACTCTCAAATTCTGGGCAAGAGGGATTGGCAATTACTGTAGAGAGATGTGTCTCACCCAGCCAGTACAGGCACCACTGATGCTTATATTGGAGAGAGGGCAGGAGACACACTTCTTAAATCCTAGGACACTGAGCACAGCCCCTGGACCAGGGCTGATCTCCCTTGGTTGGGAGGGAATAGCCGGGGGGAGGGGTGCAGGAGGATTCTATACTATATACACTAATTATAGCTACCAAGCTAACAGTTTAAAACTATTCACAAATATTTTAATTTACAGGTTCTGCTTGGAGTGAAGGATTACACAATTCAAATTCCCGCCATGCAGTAAGAAAGATGAGAGCTATCAACCCACACTGTCTTACACCCTGGGTCAGGAGCATAAGGGAAGCTACTGCACAAGCAGGCCAATGGACACTGCTTTGAAGAATTTATGGATTTGGGCATGTTATGTGCCCACATGCAGAACACATATAGAGGCTATCACTTGAAGAATCCAACACGAACCCTGGTAAATAGTTCCAAAAGTTAATTATTTTCACCATTAAAAAATTATTCCTTTTTTTCCATCCTGAGTTTGTCTAGTTTCACCTTCCAACCACTGGATTGTGTTATATATTTCTCTGCTAGAGCAAGGAGTTCACTATTAATTACTCATTTCCCACGTAGATAATTATAGACTGATGAAACCACTCCTCCACTTTCTCTTTGTTAAACTACATATATTTAGCTCTTCAAGTCTATCACTATGAGGCACATTTTCTAATCTCTTGATAATTCTAGTAGTTCTTCCCTGAATCCTCACCAATTTATCAACATCTTCCTGGATTGTAGGCACCAGAACTAGAAACAGGATCCCAGCACCAGCAAAACAAGTGCTTTATAAAGAAGTAAAATATCTTCTCTACTCCCGTTCAAGATTTCCATTTGTGTGTACAAGGATCACATTAGCTCTTCTGGACAAAGTATCACCTTGTGTGCTCATGTTTAAATGATTATCCACCACAAACTCTAAGCCTTTTTCAGAGTTGCTCTTTTCCAAAATAGAGTCCCTCATCCTATAAGTATGCCCTATGGTTTTTGTTCCTGCATGTATAAATTTATATTCAGCTGTATTAAAAAAAAAAGTTTGCTTGTGTCCAGTTTACGAAGAAATCTAAGTTACTCTGTAACACTGGGCTGTCCTCTTCATTATTTAGCACTTTCCAAATTTCAGTGTCATATGCATACTTTATCAGTGATATTTTTAACAGTGACCAGGAGGAAAATATAAAATTATTAAATAGTGTAAGGCCAAGGACTGATCCCTGCAGGACATTTTTGACAAGGTATGAATCTAGCAATTTCTTCATTATTTATTATTTCATTATGATTGAAAACCTATCATGTTTGTGAGTTCCAAAGGAGTAGCTATGTTAGTCAAGTTCAGCAAAACAAACAAGGAGGCCTATTGTGATATTTACCTTTGGTTCTTGGAGAAAATAAAAAAATATATCAAAACATTTAATGACACTTCTCTTCACTAATATAAATATGCTTTGCTCAAGTTATTGGGTAACTTCATCCTTTGGAGAACACTGGTTTTGACTTTAATGCTGTGTTTTTGAGATTAACAATTTCTGTTTAATTCAGTATCAAATAATTTGAGTAAGTAGGACAATAGGTCCAACCCTTCAAAACATCATATTCAGATATTACTGAATTTATAATGAATATCATCTTCACACATATTTTCAAAATTGATTTTTCAAGACCAAAAACTGCAATGGTTTCACATTTACAACTGCATTAAAAGAGTTAACTTAAATCTCCTGGCATCCCACCTTAAGACTGGCCCCATTCTTTTCCTGTAACCTACTCTAATATCCTACACGCAGGGGAGTTTATTTTTAAATGAGGCCTACAATTTAGTCCAATACATATACATATTCATTAAGTTTGATCAATCTAATCAAAGATGTCCTTGAAAGTGTTCTCAGGGAAGAAATTAAATCAGCATAAAGTAGCTATTATAAGATGCATAGCACACAAAAAAAAGAATAGTCTACATACTATGAATTATTTCTTTTTATGCTGTGCAAAAATATGCAGTCTGCACACCTAAAAATAATTCCCAGATATATTATAGATAACAAGTCATACAAACATGATAAAAGAAAAATACAGCTAACATTTAACATGGCATTCATAAAATGCAAACCAAAATTAATGGAGGAAACCTCCATCTTAACTTGAACAATATTCTGCTACTATATTTGCTGGAAAAAATATTTTAATGTAAGGTAAAAATCTCTCCATCCTTAATATGAATTAATATTCAGCGATATAAATCAACTTTCATTTCTTAGTAAAACAAAAACTGAAGAACAGAAGCCTAGTTTTTACATGTAAGCAACCACACTTCCAATTGTAACACAAGGGAGTGGAAGAGGTGTAATACAGCCTAAAATCAAGCCTATGTAGCCTAACTTTCCAAAGTGCTGAGTACCTCCAAATATAGGTTAGTAACACATCAATGAAGTTAAAGAACTACAGCTAAATTTGTTTAGCAACAAAACACTCTCCCTCTCTCTCTCTCTCTACAATCACAGTATCCTGAGATATTTAATATCAGAAAAAAAGTCAATGTCATGGGAAGTCAATAGGATGGGAGGAATTTAAATAAAGCTATAGCTTTACCTTTAGATTTTAGCAATAACTCAACTATGCCACAATGGAGGCTATCAAAAAAATTAGGAGAGGAGGGAGCACTTTTATAACTATTATTTGTACTACAAAAGCATCCACACAGTACACTCGGGACTAGAGTTTCATGGAGTTGAACACCAAAGAAATATAAAATGGAAGATGGTCCCTGCCTCCGATGGACTCAGTCTACACAGAGACAAGATGCCAACAGGATGCACAGAATGCAGTATAGGAGGAAACACAGGTGATAACTGTGGGAACATATGGTGCATATGATCTAAAACTAAATCCATTATCTGAAGGCTTCAAAGGGCTTTTTGTTGTTTCATAATGGTTTGTTGTGTTATTAAGAACATACATAGATAAATACTAATGAATCTCAGGCTACCCATCTTGCTATTACCAAGGGGTGCTTTCTTATGACATCACAGTAGAGATGGGTCTCATGAAGCAGCTTGAAAATGAATAAGTTAGTGACAGTGTATTTATTTATTGAGGACATTCTATACATATGGGTAAGCATGGAAGAAACAGTGAAGGTACTTGTGGAAGATCTAGACAAATAGGTGAGAGAGATTATCATGGTTAAAAGAAAAAAAAAAGAGAAGATTGTAACGCTGGAAATAAGAGCCTGGAAAAGTAGGGATGAGCTAAATTGTGAAGAGCCTTAAAGATCAGGGGCAGGAGTTTGTCTCACAATCAAACAGAGAGAAAAGAAACTGAAGGGGGTGAAAAGGTAAATGTACCAATATTTGACTAAGACATGAATATGAAAGTTCATAGAATGGCTACATCAAAATGACATCCAGATTATGGACCTTAATGACTATTAATCCACAGAAACTGAAAATGGAAAGAATGTAGCTGAGAAGAGAATTGAGACACTTGGCGGCAACATCTAAGAGGAGTTGTCAGTCAGAGGTGGGTTTAAATGGAGGGAGTTAAAGTCATTCACAGATAAATCAGTGTCATTATCATAAAAAGAGCAATCAAGGGCAACTGGGAAATGTTTCTGAGCTCTCTCACCTGTTCAGGAGCACATTTACTTGGATAGGGAATACAGGAACCACTCCTTCCCATCCACCATGAGCAGTCTTTGGAGAGTAATTTTGATGAGGACACACACTTAAAAATCAGGGTCAGTTAGTTACTCAGTTCAAAAGAGAAGTGGATTCCAACACCTCACCCAGGTCCAGCCCTACCATATACATGAACTAGGTGGTTGCCTAGGGTACCAGGCCTTAAGAGATGGAAGTGAGAGAAACAGGCATATAAGAATGGCTGGAAATGGAAAGACCAAATACACATTTGTTCCTGAGACTTGATAGTTCAGAGTCCTATAGCCAGGAGTGGCAAACAGCACTAGCAGCTGTGGATGCAACTGACTCTCTGTAAAAAACAAAACAAAACAAAACAAAACAAAACAAACAAAAAAACCCCACATCATATTTCTCTGCAAATCACCATTCTTTCAGGCCTATGTTTTAATATGTCAGAGCCAGTCTGGGGAATCTTAAAATAGCTTCTATATTGAGCAATAAAACATCTGTTAAGTTTGATTGGTGTTTCTGCATATCACTAATACAGACACAATGACCTATGAGCACTACGAATTCACCTATATGAACTGACAAAATTGTTTTGCTTACTTCTTTGATTTTATACATTTGATGGTGTCACTGTTTACAAAAGACAGACCCAAGTGCAAACAAATGCATACAGTTTTATTCTTTTCATATCTGATGTTCATAAAAAACTACAAATATAATTTAGAACATATGTTCCAAGGAACGTTACTGAGTAAAAGAGCACTCACTGCAGTATGAACAAGGAAACAACCTTTGTTATATACAGAAGACACACAGATTTTTGGATAGAGATATAATTGTTAGCAAATAAAAGCACAAATATTCAGGACAAAATATATTATCCAAGATGTACAAGGCATCTACACCATTCAAAAGTAGTCACATAGAACATGACATAACCACTACAGCTGCTAACACAAATCTTTATGGAACTTTTCCAGAAATCAGATATTGATCTAATAAAACAAGTCTTCCAAAACGTGTATGCAGTGTTGTTGTAGCCATGCCAGTTCCAGGCTATTCGAGACAATATGGATGATGCAATATCTTTTACTGGACCAACTTCTGCTGATGAGAGAAACAAGCTTTCCAGCTTACACATAGCTCTTTTTCAAGTCCAGGAAACACAGAGTCTCAGCTAAATATAAGGTAAAGCAAACTGTTTAGCATAAGTAATTAACACACATTTCAAGAAATCTTTCAAGGTGAAGTGACTCCTTTACATCCCTATAGCCGTAGGGAGGGAAAGGAAAAGCAGAAAGTCATGAAAGGACCCACAGAAATCAACTTCAAACCATTCACCACTGAAGGCCTGCTCCAGGGCACAATCAACTTCCTTCACAAAATGCAACATTAAAAACTCCCTCAGAACACCATACTTGACATCATGAATATGAACTCCCTGTACACCAACATCCCTCACAATGATGGCATAGCTGCCTGCCTCAACTATTTGCAAGACAGTGGATAACTCCGACACACTGCAAACTCGTCAATTCCATCCTCACCTATAACAATTTTCCATTCAACAACAAACATTTTGTCCAAACCAGGGAAAAACTCATGGGTATTAAGATGTCTCCTAATATACCAATCTTTTCATAGGCAACCTTAAAGAAGAATTTCCGGACCACAAAGCCAGTGATATACCTGAAATTACATCAGTGATAGTTTCTTCTGGACAGACAACCTTAACTCCTTCACTAATTTCCACAACTCCAGTATCCACGATCCATTCATTAAATTCTCTCCGTATGCTTAACAGCAACTTCCTGGATACCACAATCAGCTTCAGCAATGGAACTCTACAAACAACTGTATACAAGAAACCCACAAATCACCATATGTACCTTCACAGAGCCAGTAACCATCCCAAACACCAAGAAATCTGTTCTCTACAGACAGGCACTCAGATACCATAGAACATGCTCCTAGGAGAAAGTCCAGGAAACGCACCTCATCACAGTCAAACCACCTTCATGACATAAGGACACTTTATCAGAAAAGCAGATCATATAAAAAAAGTCACCCAAATAGCCTGAGAAAACCTGCTTATAGACATAAACCCTCCTCTGACTGCACAGCCCTAATTGCCACCTACCACTCACACTGGAACTCATCTGGGTACTCACTGAACAATAACAACTCCTACTCAACAGGGACCTCATCATGAAATAAATCTTTTTTGAAATCCCTCTTCTAGGCTTCAGACAAACCCTCCACTTCATCATAAGCAGCAAGCTCCACACAGACCAGAACATGACTCAAAGAGGCACAAGATCCTGCCAGAACAACAGATGAAAAACCTGCAAACATACCTCCAACTGCTATGAGGATTAACACCCCCACAATACAGTTTTAAAGATGCATGCATCCTACACATGCCTATCACAACATGCCACAATAGCAACTATGTGGGGGAACCAAGCAATCGCTTTCAAATCAATTTACAAAGGAAAATATATATAAAAAAAAATACCACACCACTGTGGCTAAACACTTTTTACAAAATGATCGCTGTTACTGACCTATCAATTATCTTTCCCAAAGGAAACCTTCACAACACTTAAAAGACAAGCTGGGAGCTTAAATTCATAACTTTTTTTAGATACTAAAAATCATGGACTGAACAGAGACATTGGATTTATGACTTATTGCAACAATCTATAAACCAAGAACAACCCCCACTCCCAACTGCTTTCCCTCCCATTCCCTCTTTTTCTTCCATTAGGAGAATGTTCTTAACAGGCCATTTCACCTTGAATGGTACCTTTTTATGTCTCAACTAGGATGCTAAACAAGTTGTTCTACCTTCCATTCAGCTGTCCCACTCCAGGTATGTCTGCACTGCAATGAAAAGCCTGTGGCTGGCCCATGCCAGGCCTGCAGAGCTCAGTCTGCGGGGCTCTTTGACTGCAGTGTAGATTTTTGGGCTTGGGCTGGTGCCTGGGATCTAGGCATTGATATTACTGAAGGCATAATGGCATTACTTGTAACTTAACAACTACACTGACAGCTTCCCAGCCATAGTAATTCTATTGATAGTATGACTGCTTTGCTAAAATGTAGTAAATAAAAGAGTACAAATATAACTGCTAGTCAAGCAGCAGTAGCAGATGAGAACTCATTTAAGGAAATTTTTCAAAGAGTGTTTTACTCAGCACAAGAGGAACAGCTGGGACTTACATGCTTCATTTCAGGTATGGATTTTTTCCCTGTGCTTGGTTCATATTCTATGGTGAACTTACAATAAAATATAGCATTTTCTTGAGTTTTCTCTGGTGTGGGGGTGAGGTGGGGAGGAAAAGTGTGTTTCTAAATCATTTAGGTGATTTTTAAAAAATCTCTCCCAACATCTTAACTGAAGTCTCTAGTGCTGTAAGGCAGAATGTATGTAAGCATTACATAAATAGCAGAAAGCTGTACAAAATACTCAGCAAAGTCAATCAACTATCACTGTGGTCTCAAAAAAAAATTCTGTAAAAACAATCTGCACCACTCTATTCTCTTTCCTAAACAATCAAGATGGCATCCAAATATTACAGTTTTAGCCACTGGTTAAAGTATAATTTGATGGGTCCCGGGACCCTCCTAATCTCTGCTTCCCCTGCTGACTCCCTGACCCATCCCCATTCACTCCCCCTTACCTGGCTGGAGCTGCTCCCTGGCCAGGCCGCTACTGCGATAAGAACACATCTAAGCATGCTCAGGGCAGGAGATCTGAAAACTCCCCCAGCCTGGCTGCAGCTCCTAGGCCAGGGAAGGGCAGAACACGTCTCCCACCTGATTTTTCTATTTTTCAGGTCCCAGAACTCTGGCCCCTCAAATTTGTGGGCCCTACAACTGCGTTCCGGCTTTTTTTAACCTCTGGCTTTAGCTAATAAAACAGAACTATAACCAGCTGAATACACTGAGAACTATATCCTGCAACAGTAACATTACTGATGTTCACTACACTGAACTGTATTATAGATATATCTACTTTGCACACTCCTTTCAATGCCACGTAGAGTACATACACTACACAAACCTATATCCCAGGTCTAAGTAGCTCATGAGGCACTGCTTACCTGAGCAAAGACACTCCTGAACTTCTGTCAGTGTCCACCTTATATGCTTTCCATTTGCCCAAGTAGTGCCTCCCCTAGCTACACTGCAATCAAACCTGAAAGACAGAGGAGCTGGGAGGCTGCTGGGAAAGAATTTGGCAGCTCCCTGCCACAGGGACACGCTACTGACAGGGAAAGCTTGGGGGGTGGGGGTGGGGATGGGGGAAGGTGGAAGGGAGCAAAACAGAGACACTCCAGAAGCTTTGGTGACTCCCCTATCACATAACCTTTCACTGACAGATGTAGATACACATCACAGAACAGATGCAGCCTGCTTTTCACTGTAGCGTGTAGGTACGCATATCCTACAAGACACTGCAGGAGGCGTGCAGTCCACACATAGCCAATATAAGAGTCCCTAATAAAATGGATCACAGTAATGAGCAAGAATGACAATGATGCAAAAGTATTTAAGAAGTTTTTAACACATCCTTATCTAATAAAAAACCTACTGTATATAACCAGGTATAAGCCAATCCAGGCACAAGCCGACCCCCCAATTCTGAGCCCAAAAAAGAAGCTAAAATTGGTGACCCAGGTATAAGCTGAGGTCCCCTTTTGGTCTTGGCCCCTAACCTCCCACCCACTGATGCTGACTTCCTCTGGAGTTTCTGACAGCTTCCATACCCCAAAATCCCTGCTGCTGCTTTTCCCTTGCCCCCTCCCCACTGTCCATTCCTCACTCCTGCCCTCCTGCTCTGCCCTTTCCTCACTTCCCTCACTCCTGCTGCCCCCTGCTCTGCCCCTTTCTCACTGCTGTTCTCTGCTCCTCCTACTGCCCCCTCCTCACTGCCACCCCCTACTCCACCTTCCCTCACTGCTATCTGCTGTCCCCCTGCTCTGCCACTTCCCCACTGCTGCCCCCCTGCTCTGCCCTTTCCTTACTGCTGCCCCCCTGGCTCTTCACTGCTGCCCCTTGCTCTGCCCCTTCCCCACTGCTAGCCCGCTGCTCCTCCTGCCGCCCCCCTGCTCCCTTCTCAGTTCAGTGCTGTTGCTCCCCTGTTCCCCAACAGCCTTTCCCCATCACCCCCCAAGCCCTACTGCTGCTCCTCCCAGCCTGCCAGGCGCCACCCCCAATCCCTGGTCCCTGTTGCTGCTTCCCTGGGCTCCCCAAAAACCCTGGGTCCTCCTGCCCCTTTCCCGGACTCCCTGACCTCCCCCCAAATGCTCAAGCCCTGCTGCCCCCTTCCTGGCCTCCCTGAACCCTGCCCCCAAACCCTCCCAGCCGTCCCATCACTTTCCCCAACTCCCCGACCCCCTCCCCAACCTCCGGTCCCTGCCACCACTTCCCTGGCCTCCCTGATTCCCCCCTCAATGTCCAGGCCGACCCCCCCAGGACCCTCTTATGTGGCTGCTCCAGAAGCTGGGGTCCCCTCCTCACTCCAGCCCCAGCCCCGGCCAACTGCCCAAGATGGCCGCCGGCAACACTAGGGCTCCGGCTTGTCACATGGTCAGGGAAACTCCTGGGCTGGGGCTGTCTACCGTATTCTCTTGAGTATAAGCTGAGCGCCTATTTTCAAGCCAATTTTCAGGCACAAAATTTTCAGCTTATAGGCAACGATATACAGTACATTAATAAAATGCATGTTCTGCAAGGTGGGAATGAACTTAAATTATTTCTTCTGAAGTATTACTATGACACACTGCTATCTATTTTTTATCCTTCTTTACATGGAAATGTTTTATTAGAAAGCAACGCAGGTTCAAGTTGTAAAACACAGCAATTTTACAAGTTGTTACATAGTCCCAGATCCTACCTTACCCCCAAAAAAGTTGAACTGAAGTTAAGGTTGAGTACACAGCAATAATTTAAGGGTAAAGTACATTACAGAGATGCTGAAATTATCCCAAAACAAAACAAGCATTATGGATCCAGGGAATGCAAACACAAGGATAAATCTGAAAAGAAAGCAAGATACCTTAAACATCCTTAACTCTACCCTGTAGTTTTCTCTGTCATGTATTTTATCCTTAAATTACCTATGAAACCATAACTTCCACTTTGTTTATTAGTAGTAGTAGTAGTAGCAGCAGCAGCAGCACCACCACCACATACATCATTTAATTATTTTTGTCACAGATTCTAACTCTCAGGCAGTATACTCAAAAAAATAGGAATACTATTTCATAGTGTTTTCTATACAATCAATATCTCAGAGAATTTTACTGAGTTAAATAATACTATATATTGCATAGTGTAAATCACCAGACAAGCAGAAAACAAAGTGTAAAAACACAACTATAGTGAATAAATTGAAACATCAATAAATTAATCACAGCAAGAAAGAGCTATTAGAAGGCATACATTAAGATGATATTTCAAAAGAAGTGGTGTGTTAGTGAAGTTCTAGAATACAAGGTACATTCCGCTTATCATGAATGTAAAATACATTATTTTATCCACAGGTCCCTATGCCTAAAATTGTTAAGACTGCTAGCTACCAGTCAATGTGCTCTATGCTGGAAATACAAGACAAAGCTAAGGACTAGAGGTGGCCTTAAGATTTAAGGTAATTGTTATCTTCTAAAAAAAACGCAGTGTGTTTAAAACAACAAACACACACATACACAGGCTACCTCTACACTAGCAAATTGCTTAGTCTAGACTAATTTGGTCCAGGTCTACACTAAGCTTTGCCTAGTTCGAAATAAAAAGCATATAAATAGGCAAAGCTTAGTTAGTATGAATGGTTAGTTTGAACTTACTGCGTAGTTTGAACTAGGGTGAAACAGGTGCCTTAGTTTGAACTTAAAAAGTTTGAATGTAAAAAGTTCAAACTAAGCAATTAGTACAAACAAACTGCTTTTTCTAGTTCAAACTAACTTTTTAGTTTGAACTAAAAACCTACGGTTAGTTCGACTAAGGAACTGCTTAGTTCAGACTAAGGAAGCCCAAATTAAGCTTTCTAACACACACACACACACACACACACACACACAGGTTTAAAGTAAACAGTTTTGGAGAAAATAAGGATGGCCATAGAATCATAGGGTTGGAAGGGACCCCACAAAGTCATCTAGTCCAACCCCCTGCCAAAAAAGCAAGACCACTCCCACTAGATTATCCCAGCCACGGTTTTGTTCAGCTGGGCCTTTGCCTTCTAGGCTAACTCTGATCTTGAATAATGTCTCCTGGTTCATTTGTTCTCTCTCAAGACCAACATACTAAAATAGGAACTGGTGATCCATAATACATGCAGATTGCTGAAACTAGACAAATAAAAACAAAAACATGTAGATTTATAATGTGCTCTGTGCCCCTTCCCACACAGCTTGCATTCATTTAATCATTTTAGGTTTCTGATGGTTAGATTTGCAAATCACATTTTAGACTTCAGATGCCTTTTTTAAGTCTCTGTCTGAGGGATCTTCAGACATCTCCAGGATCTCTATCAAGCTTCCTTAAAACTATGGTACCCACCTGGAGAAGTAAAGAAACAGATTGACAGGGCCAGATGGGTACCCCGCAGTCAACTACTACAGGAAAGGCCCAAAAAAGAAAACAATAGAACACCACTGGTTCCCACATACAACCCTCAAGTCAGATCTGTACAACAGATCATTAAGGACCTCCAGCCTATTTTAAAAGATGACCCCTCACTCTCTCTAGCCTTGGAAGACAGACCTCTCCTCACCTACAGACAACCACCAAACCTTAAACAGATATTCACCAGCAACTACAGACCTAACAACAGAAACATTAAAGCAGGCACATATCCCTGCAACAAACCACGCTGCCAACTCTGTCCACATATCTGCACTAAAGACACCATCATAGGGCCTAATCAAGCCAGCTACTCCCTCAAAGGGTCCTTCACCTGCTCATCCACTAATGTCATTTACGCCACCATGTGCCGGAAATACCCCCAAGCCTTAGGTATTGGACAAACAGGACAATCTGTAAGCAGAAGAATAAATGCACACAAAACTGACATCAGAAATTACCCCTCCCCACACACACACAGTTGCTGAGCAGGTCCATCTTCCTAATCACTCCATTGATGACTTGTTAACAATGGTCATCAAGAAAATCAATGGGACATCAAGACTTTAAAGAGAAACACCCTAAATTGAACTAATATGCAAATTAAATTGTGTGAAAGCACGGCTGAATTGTGACTATGGATTCTTTTCACATTATAACATGTAATTTGACTTTACCTTCCCTCTGTATCCCATCTCCTGGAGTTTGAATCCTTACAAATGCTCTGATTTGCTATTGCACTATGACCTGATCCCATGTCTTATACTCCCCTGCATTTATTTTCATCCAATTCTGTAAGTTCTTCCTGTTCAAAGCATCTGGCAAAGTGGGATATTCTCCCACAAAAGCTCATGCGATAAATAAATTTGCTAGTCTTTAAGTGCTACAAGACATTTTTTTTTTCCTGGCTTTACTAGACTAACCCGGCTGCCCCTTTGGAACTTGGCTAACAGTAAGTTAACATAACCTTCATACTTTGGTCACCAAATCAACAAGTACACATGCTTCCTCAGGAAAATATCTGAAATACATTTTTCAATCTTGCTTCTATAATAATTAAAATGAAACTAGTCAACTCTGAAGCAAGGTTTTGATTCCTAAAATGATGATGCTCAGTCAGCACATTATTTGGACTAAAAAATGATAGCTTCAATCATTTCACATCACCTACCACTTCCTTTGATATACTACAATTAGCTCACACACAGTGTACTGATTTGTCACATTCCTGAGCATGGATGGTACACAAATCTATTACACAAAATACCACTTTCACAAACAGTGAGAGTCCTGTGGCACCAGAAAGACTAATGGATTTCTTCAGGCATGACTTTGCTAATTCTTGCCCTCCACCATCCCAACATGTCTATATACACCTCTCAAATGTAGTTCCCACTTCATACATCTGAGTTGGAGCCCATGAAAGCTTACACATGAAGAAATCTGTTAGTCTTTAAGGTGCCACAGGACTCATTGTTTTTTCTGTACAACAGACCAACATGCCTACTCCTCTGGAAATTTTCACCAAACAGTAATACAGTACCAAATATCCCAGTGTATTTCAACCTTAATCAAAACAGGAACTCATTTATTTCAAAGCTACTCAAATATGAAAAAGAACTTTGTGAATAAACTTGTGATCTCCAATATTTGAAAATGACTGTGTGGCTATGTTTACAGTGCAGAAAGACTCACAGCACCGAGTCTTGTAATGACAAGTTCCAAAGGGACACCCATGTTAGCCTAGTTCGACAAAACAAACAAGGAGTCTGGTGGCATTTTTAAAGACTAACAAATTTATTTATTGCATGAACCTTCATGGGAGAAAATCCCACTTCATCAAATTCTCAATTTGTTAGTCTTTAAAAGTGACACAGAACTCCTTGTTTGACTCTCATTATGCAGATCAACTGATTGAGGCTTACAGGGCTCAAGCTATATGGCCAAAAAGGGCAGTGTAGATATTTGTCCTCGGACTGGAATCAGAACTCTAAGATCCTCCAGCTTCAGCCTGAGTGGAAAGTCTAGTGGCTGACAAAATGGAATTTTCTCCCACAAAAGCTCATGAGATAAATAAATTTGTTAGTCTTTATATGTCACAGGACTCCTTGTTTGTTACATTGCTGTAGTGAGTCTAACTCAGCTTCGAGACACAGCATCACAGGTCTTTTACTGCAATGTAAACATATCCTGAGCATCCTCAGAAGTCCAAAACAAAAACAGATTTAAAAAAAAAACACCTTTTTTCCCCCCTGTAGTTCATACGCAGCTCCAGGATCAAAGGCCCAGATCCCCAAATGGACATAGGCATCTAACTGCCACCTTAGACACCCAAATTCAACATTTAGACGCTAATGAGTTCATCAAAACCCTTGCTTATATGCTACTTAATCCTGGAGGCATCAAAAATATTCCATGCACCAAGCTACCACCTCTCAAGCAGGTAAATTAAGTACAGCAAGAGGAGAACTCCACATTCAGTGTAGTGAGCCTCTACAGTGAAGCACTACAGCAGCATTGCTGCAAGTTCTAGTGAAGACACAGCCTCATGCATGCAACTCTGTGAGATGGGTGGAACTTAGGCCACACCCTCGTCATCAGTATTTCGTACTGCTCAGTTTAGCCACCTTTCTGTTCAGGTTGCTGGCTTTTGTGGATCCCATTCTTAAACATCTAAGTCTCCTGCTGCATTGTTTAGGGAGCCCAGGCAACTAACTCGGAGCTGTGAATTTCGCAGGTGTCCTAACGGCAAGTGTCACAATACTATGTGGATCTAACCCCCTTCCTCAAAACTACCAGATCTCTAATAAAAAATTAAAAGAATATAATTAATATACCAAAACTTTAATACTTAGTGATAAAAGACAGAATTAACTGTAACGTAAAACTTGTTAAAAACTAATTTACTTTTATTTCTGTATGTTTATGATTTTCACTTTATAAAAGCACATTATAAATAAGCTTATTAAGCTAGACAATTTTTCTATGGAGAACAATTCTTTTATTATTACATTCATTAATTTTAAATTTTCCATTAGGAAAATAAAAAAGCACTATATTGTAAAAATATTAATCTGAGTCCACCAAAACTCATTTAACATTAAAACTTGCCCAAAAATGGTAAGAAATTTGTCAGCTGTCAATTTTGCAACCCCACAAGGGAAGGATTTGACTTATCTAAAAGTTATCGTCAAATCTGAGTTCACAAATGATTGCTTGCAAGTCTGCCTGTAATGTTTTTCATTGGTAGCATTCTGAAGACTTTTACTGCTAAAATCAGTCTTGGTTTACTGGAGCTGACACTTCTGGATTGGATTCAAGATCACTGTCAAGGGAGCATGTGCTTGCGCATTGTTTGAGTGTGTGTATCAGAGCCACAAAGTAAAACTAATTGAAAAGAGTGACTCAGAGATGGATTGCCAAAGTGTATCAGCCAATGATTACACTCAAGGTAATTATGACCTTAATATAGAAACCATTAAAGGGAACAGGAGTTGATAATTAAATATGGCATTACTATATTAACCCTCTGAAGGGCAACCTTCAACATTGGTCAATTTAGGAAATAAAAACATAACACTTGGAATTATTCTTTATCTGTAAAAACAAAGAAGGAGTCATGTGGAACTTCTAAACACTAGAAAAATTATTTATTGCATGAGCTTTCGTGGGAGAAAATCCCCCATCTTCAAAGCATCTAATGAAGTGGGTTTTTCTCCCACAAAAGCTCATACAATAAATACATTTGTTAGTCTTTAAAAGTGCTGCAGGACTCCTTGCTTGTTTTGTTGAACTAGACTAACACAGCTATCCCTTTAGGTCTCTATCTGTAGGTATCAGAAATGATTTTCAAAATAAAAATAAAATCAAAAAATTCTCCACTAGAATAGATTTCTGCAGCACCTATCTATTTTATGAGAAAAGGGTAATGAGGAACTTGGACTGAAAAGGGTTCTGAGAACACAGATTTAGAACTGGTTAAAAGTGTTTTGGCAGGTGGAATCAAATCATACTAACAGCTGAGCTACAATTAGAAAACATTTATGGTCATGTAAGGATACAGTAAATGGCAACTCATCTTCCATTGTTTTAGATTTAAAACAACTACCTTTAAGTTAAGGAAAACCTGTATCAAAACTTGCATTTTATTTTATGTAAGCTCAGTTTTGTGTATTTTGGAATAATTCATAGGGCCATGTCATCTTCCATGTTTATTCAGTGCACAGAATATTGTAGGTACCACCAGAAAAATAAATAGCAAAAATTATGTACCTCCTACAGCAGTTTCTATCAGGACTACTAGTAATTCTAAAGGAAAGTTTAATGAGAAGGTACACATCAGATTAATTTAAGTTTGGAACAAGTGCTTGGCAAGTATGTTCTAAAAATTCTATGCTTCTGAATTACCTTGTCAAATCTGGATTCCATATACAACAGTTAATTTTTATTTTGATTTTATCTTTAATTTTATAACTCACTTCCGTACAACCTATGTACAGCATTTGTACCTAGGAGACATATTGCTGAAATTCTTATGTGATGTTTAATACATCAGTTATATAACCTTGTTGCTTTGGCACAGAAGGAGGTGGGCCTCACTTCATCTTGCCAATTGACCTAGGACATTCAGGTTAAGTTGCCTGTGATGACTTGGATCGACCTAAATTTGATGATAAGCAGAAAATGAAGGCAAGTATTTCTGACTGCTCTGAGCTCCATCAGTTTAGATGGAGAGTGGTCTGTTGAGGAGACCATCTCCCCCATACTGTTAAAGCATCAAGCTGTGACACACACACCTCCAACCTAATAAAGATGCAATCGTGGTTACGGTTACCATCAACATCAGCTGGAGGAAGAGAACTTCCATCCATACATTGTGATGGACTTTCACCCAGTCTAGGAAGCATTTGACCTACTGATGAACTGACATCTGTTGGGCAAGTAAACTGATCTGAGTTACCTCTGGAAACAGGTCATAGATGCCTTTATAAAAGTACAAGCATCCATGTGACCTAGAAGCACAAGACAATCTCTGACTGAAATCTGGGGGCTCCCTTTAATAGTTCTGACAAGATTTGATAGTGTCACAAATCTATCCATGGGAATCAAGGCCCTCAATGACAGGAATCTAGGAACATCCTTCTAAATTATATGTTCTGAAAGAGCATCAGTGGGGATTTTCCTATATTCAACTGAAAATCGAAATCAAAAACAAAGAATGAACTTTCCAGATGACTGACACCTCTTTTTGGTACAATCAACCCTCAAGCAGCTAATCAAGGAACAAGAATACTACAATACTATGATCCCTTCACAACTGATAGAAATTTTGCAAACTCTTTTGGAACTGAAAAGAGACCAAACAGGAGTGTCTGGTACCATAAATGATCCTGGCCCATGACAAAGCACAGGAACTTTTTATGAGATATGTGTATTACCATATGGAAGCTATGCACATCAAAGGTAAAGGGCTGAAAATCAGTTTGCTGAATCCAGGAAAGGACTTATAGCTGCAAAAGTCACCATCCTGAACTTTTGAAAACTCACATATTTGTTTAGGAGTGTTACAGCGAAGACTGGACTACACCTTGTGTTTTTCTTTGGTATGAGGCAGTGCCTCAAGTAAAGCCTCTTCCCTTTTGCTGGGCAGAAACCATATCTGCTGCTCCTAAATGAAGAAGGATAAAATGTCTTGCATCACCTTCTCATTAACAAACTTGGGAAGTACAGCCTGGATGGACCTACTATGAGATGGATGAAAAACTGGTTGGATAACCACTCCTAGAGAGTAGGTATCAACAGTTCACTATCATGCTGGAAGAGCATAATGAGTGGGTTACTACAGGGATTGGTTCTGGGTCTGGTCCTGTTCAGTAATTTCATCAATGATTTATATGATGACATAGAGCAGTGGTTCCCCACCTTTTTTTTTATGTGGACCACTACATCATCATCGAAAGCTTTTGCAGACCACCACGTAAGCAAGCCATTAAACATTTTTAACATAGCCTATGGTTGATAGGAGTCAAACATATATCAAGGGGTATTCAAAATGCAGCTATTTCTAATGATTTATTATGCTCACTCACATATTGCACTCAACACAGTACATTTACCTGCAGTAATTATATTTCTTTACCATGTTCATGGACCACTTGCAGTACCTTCACACACCACCAGTGGTCCAAAGGCCACAGGTTGGAAACCACTGGCATACAAAGTACAATAACAAAGTTTACTGAAGATACCAAGCTGGGAGGGGTTGCAAGTAATTTGGAGGATAGGATCACAATTCAAAATGATTTGAACAAACTGGTGAATTGGTTTGAGATACATAGAATGAAATTAAATAAAGACAAGTGCAAAGCACTCCACTTAAGAAAGAACAATCTATTGAACATATACAAAATGGCCAGTGATGGCCTAGGAAGGAGTACTGCAGAACAGGATCTGGGTGTTATAGTGGACCACAAGCTAAGTGTGAGTCAACAAAAAAGCAAACATCATTCTGGGATGTATTAACAGGAGTTTTGTACATAAGACTTGAGAGGTAATTCTTCTGCCCTACTCCACCTGATTAGGCCTCAGCTGGAGTACTGTGTTCAGTTCTGGATGCCTAATTTCAGGAAAGATATGGACAAATCAGAGAAAGTCCAGAGAAGAGCAACATGAATGATTAGAGATCTAGAACACTTGGCATATGAGGTAAGATTGAAAGGGCTGTGTGTGTTTAGTCTAGAAAAGAGGAGATTGATAGAGGACATGATACCAGTTTTCAAGTACCTAAGGGGTTGTCATGAGGAGGAGGGAGAAAACTGTTCTCCTTAACTGCTAACAATAGGACAAGAAGCAATGGACTTAAAATTACAACAAGGGAAGTTTACACTGGACATTAGAAAAAAAATTCCTAACTGTCAGGGTGATTAACGACTGGAGTAAGTTGCCTAGGTAGCTTGTGGAATCTCCATTATTGGAAGGGTTTAAGAACAGGTTAGATAAGCACCTGTCAGGGATGGTTTAAGATGGCACTTGGTCCTGCCATGAGTACAGGGGATTGGACTTGAGGACTTCTCATGGTCACTTACAGTTTCTATGATTCTATGATTTTATAAAGGTGTCCATCTCCTATCTAAATGTGAACTTATGAGAAGAGCAATAGAGGAAAAGAATAAGGAAGAAGTAAGGAGGTAAGATGGATGGTATAGCTCTATGATATCTCCAACATTCATTTGAGATGATGTATTCCCATTGTCAGAAATGGGAGAACAGGTCTCAAATGGGAAGAAAGGTGCACAAAAACTGCTGTAGCTGATTGTTCAACAATCCCATTAAAAATGATGTGTCAAAGATGAAATCTGCTATAAACTTGTGTCAGCTGCATCAGGTCTTTCCCCATGGAACACATATTTTCCTGGGAGGTTCCACTGGTCTCTGAAAACTAGAAAACGGCAGTGAGTGGGATCTTTGAGCCATTAGCAATCTACTGAATATTCTTCTATTTGCAGGAGTTTAGATGCCTAATGAGCGTAATGCAGTCATGGAGTCCTTAAGAGTATCAATGACACATTGGTATTCTTTGCAAACAACTTCAGACACCAAATGGGAGATCCTCTAGAATATTCTGGACATTTCCCAGGAAATCGGACAGCTGAAGCCAGAATGCCCTGTGCATCACCACTGCTATGGAAATGGAAAGGGTTTCAGCATCAAGAGTTGTGTGAAGAGATGTCTTGCCCAACAAGTGTCCCTCAGCAATAATAGCCTAAACTGATTCTTGTGATTTGGAAAAAGATATTGAATAAAGGCACCAAATCTTGTAAAGTTGTATTTGACCATCACTACTTTTTAATTCACAATGTGGAATTGTAGGGCTACCTAGAAATAAAATTTTCTCCCCAGAAGGTCTAGGTGTCTTTAACTCTGTTGTCTGAGGTGTATTTAAATTGGTGGGATTTGCCCTGTTCACTTATGCATTATCCACCAGAGAGTTCAGCAAGGGTAAGAAAATAGGGACTTAAAGGTCTTAGTTGGAACTTTTCATATGCCTCATTTTAGCAGATTCCAGCAGAGCCTCACTGAAGGAAGAACACCTCTGATTGATGCCACCAAGTGAAGAATACCTAAACCTTTGTACTGAGATTTGTTTGGCCACCTCAAGAGATATCTGATGGAATCTGCCACCCAGTTAACAAGGCCTTGAAGCTGCTGAAAATCACTGGCCACAGATAGAGAAGATGGATTATTGCTTCATATAGTGAAGATGATGAGATGGTAGTTCCAGCGTAGTTCTTCTCTCCACCCTCGTTTCTTGCTCATCTTCATGAAGTTTTATTTCCCATGGGGGAATAACCGCCTGTGAGGGACATGCTCAGTTCACTAGGATTTAAACTGTACATATTCCTCATCTTGCTCATGTTATGCAGAGACAGCAGAGGGAGGTTCACCCATGCATCCTGGTATATTCTTAGTTTGGGGCATAAGACTGTCAGTAGCTAATGCATGGGCCAAAAAGACACAGCTGATGATAATCTACAAAGGCACACATACCGAAGTACAGAAACAGTAGGGACATTACTCACATTATTATACATCAGCATGAGCCAATCAAAGTTATGTTTAAAATAGTGGATCTAAAGTTTGGACTTAGAGGGCCCTCTCAGAGGAAACAGAACGAAAAGGCCTGATTCCTCTACTTAGAATTCCATGAATGTTTAAACTCAGGAAAAAAATAGCAAGAGTATATCAGATTAACAGAACTCCAATGGATGCAAAAGATGACTAGTTCCACCTGTGAATAATCAGTAGACTATTCCTGTTCTACTAGACAGATCTTGCCACAGTAATTTGCAACCACCATTCATGCTTTATTATTGCAATTCACTATATCTGGGCATAAAGCCAAACATCCAAAAAGATTCAACAAGCAAAAAATGCAGCAGTTCATCTGCTTAGCAACATAGGTCACTATGACGATATTATTCTAGTGTTCTACTCTCTTTACATTGTCTCCACACCAAATACTAAGTTAAATTCAATGTCCCCAGCATTGTAGTTAAAGCTTTTTTATGAGAATTTCCTTAGTTTCTGAACAGTCACTTCCACCTGTCCAGTCATGACCTCCAGCAATACCAATGTTCCACCCGAATTATTAAACAGCTGACCAATGATGGCGGAAGCTCATCCATTCAGGAGACAAAATATCCACAAGAGCCATAACATACACTGGAATTCACTAAAGTGTGGATTCAAGAGCTAAACACAAAACCAATTTGTCCATTTTAGCTTTTTTCATAGGACTACTCACACGTTCATGGGGATACAAGCAGGAAAGGGGGTGGGGGTATGATATTTTCAAGCTGCTCCTGGAGATGGAGAGGAGGAGACGAAGAAAGAGCTTTGCTTGTGATTTTTTTCTTGCTGCTAAGTGAGGCCTACACAAATATTATGATGAAGAGCACCATATAAGCAGACAGATAGATGGGAAGACTGGAAACACAGAGAGAAGACATCTCTCAGAACTCAGTCTTAGTCTATATGGAATATTAAAGATCACTCTGAAATATGCCTAAAAAGGAAAAGGCAGCAGGTGGAACGCAAGAAGCTCTGGTGTTATGTACTTATAAAAGCTCACCCGTTTCAATGGAGACAATACTTTTGCACTGCTCACCTCAGCCTTTATATGTATTCAGGGTAGTCCAAGTCATCAGCACTGTGGTAATTTCAGCTTTCATTTTACAAAGGATTGGTCACAATAGCTTGATCCAAATCAGAGAGGATCAGCCACAGCCACTGGGCCAATTGTAAAAGAAAATGTGTGTCAGAGTTATCACCTGAGAATTCAGTAGCAACAATGGGTGAGTGTGAATAGAATTAGCAAATGTTTGACATGTACATTCAAAGCAAGACTCTTTCTGAACTCTAACCTTTGATGCTTAGGTATATTTACCAGTATCACTAACCATTTCTTTGGATTAGGTCTTCAGGTTCTCTCCCATTTATATTTGCAAGGTGCTGGAAAAACAACACTGCAGAACTTGGGCTCCACAAAGAGGAGATGACTCAGTATCAGAAAAACAAGAGTCCCGTGGCACCTTATAGACTAACAGATTTTTCGAGCAGAAACCTGTTAGTCTATAAGGTGCCACAGGACTCCCATTGTTTTAGCTGTACACAGACTAATACAGCTACCCCTCTGGATATACGAGTATAACAAAACTACTCACAATCCCTTACTGGCCATGAATTAAACAGGAAGCATAAAAAGACAGAACCCTAAGGAACACTTCCTACAAGAACTGTTAAGGGTAGAAAAGGTACATTCTATCATTTTTTGAGCCTTTTGAAAAGAAATAATGAGCTAACTGAACTGCCTTTTCATTAAACCTGGAAGTCTCCACAGGGGAACTAACAAATCTTCATGATCAACAGTATCAAAAGACAAGACTGACAGGAAGATCTGAGGGCATGATGAGGCTATTTAATTTGCAGTTTATCAATAAACTATTTTTCAAAAATGAGGTTATAAACAGTATTATCAATAATAAGGTAATTGTTATTTTAAAAGTAGCTTTTTGAACAGGAGTCTTACCATTAATCTTTGAGGGCAGTTAGCAATCTAGCTTTCCAAAGAAAAACTAACAATCTGCCATCAATTATAAGGTCGAATCTTCTCCTCCTAAATCTTCGCAGGCTATGACAGATGACATCCAAAAGCAGTGAAACACAAGTCTCCAATATAACAAATATTTCAATGAACAAGACAGGATGAAATTCAGCCAAAGCATTTGGAACATTTTTAGACTCTTGCCTGACACTGTCGCACAGTGCCAGCTAAGTCAGTGCAAGTCCAAATGATCTTTCCAGCAAAGTAGCTGGAAATTTTCTCATACTGAAATTAAACTCAAATCTGAAATAGAATTACCAAAAGCTAGATCAATCACTTACAAACAATTATAGTAGATGGAACTTTGCTAATGCTACGATAGAGAAAAGCAATTACATTTGCATTATGTCAGTTGCCACTTCAGCATAGGAATGTAAAAATTATTTATGCTCCAGTCAGTCTGATTCAGAGTGAATCTTTTGCTACTGGTACTCTGGCCTATACCATTGTTGCTCTATTAACTCTATAGGTCATTCAAAAACCACAGCAATCTGATAGGGTTTAAGGATACAGGGCTCTTTAACTATTAACCCATCAGTCTTTGTAGACAAAAGATTGCTGTAAAATTTCACATTTCCACTGAATTTGTTTTGCCAGTGGTAAAGCAGCATTCTCTTTAATATATGACCATAAATATGCTCCTCTCCCTTTAACACCTTCTCAACTCTTAATTAAAACCTATATACAATATATATACACACATTTTTGCAACTTTTGAACTTGGTAAGATTTATAAACATTAGAAAAAGGAAAATGGGTCATTTCGAGGTTGTAAAGACAAATATGCTTAAAAGATTCACGCTGACAGAGCCCTTGCTTGTAAAAATGAGAAAGCAGTTGAGTCATGGGAAGAACAAGGTGAAGGAACCCAATTAAATAAATATGGTCCAGATGCAACTTAAATGTTTTACTAGAATGTACTGGAATCTTGGACTACACCTTCTGTCATAAATTATTTAAGAGAAGCAGAATAGTGAGATAGCGGAAGCAAACTGGGGTAAACTCAGTCAAGGATTTGTTTTCTGGAACTTGGATCCTTTTTCCAAATAAAAGCAGAGTAATAACATCATAGCAATGTGAAGTGCAAACATATCAGCTTTTCTGGTCTTGACTTCAACTGGAAGTATAAAAGTGAATTTGAAAAATAGATTGTTTTTCTACAGATCTTATATTTAGTTGTGTTTGGGAAAATAATTTAATTAGCTGACAGATAAAAATCTACAAAACAGTGAACGAACTCTGACATTATTCTCATTATATTTGGATCCCCCTATATGCCTTATTTAAGTTTTAAAAGATCAACACCTGCCTTTAACTCTACAAGTGATGTGAGTTTCTGGCACTCCAACCTAATCTGTGCTGTAATGGTTGACAGGCTTTGGAGTAAAAGTGATTGGCACACATGTTTGCCCCTAAGCAGTCAAACTCTGCTGTTGCTCCTCCATGGTAGCTCTTAAGACCATTTTGAGGTGGAAAGGCAGGACCACTGCATGGAGCCTTGAGCACTACACTCTGTCCCACCCTGCCAAAACCTTTAATTAGGCTGGAACGGCCTCCTGCAACAACTCTGTTGTCACTCCATGACCTTGGGTAGGAAAGTTTCTTCTCTTTCTTTCCCCCATGGATTTCCCCAGCAGCCAGCTGAAAGCCTCGATGGCAGGGACTAGATTTGCTCCACAGAAGATGAAGAATATACTCTTAATATTGCCAGAAAAAGGTGTTCTTTCTTTTTAATTCTTTAAGGCTGTACTCATTACTAGCAAAGAAGACAATTGTTTTGTCTGTGTTAAACAGTCACAGCTCCAGAAAGGATTGCTCCATTGAGACTCACACACTATAAACAGCATGCTTCTTCACACTGCAGTGCAGCCACGGTACATTTGCTCTATAAATAAACATATATCATCTCCCAAGAAGATTAAATGTATTAACTCAATTCTACTGTCAGAATCCTCATGCATGCAACACCCCGTTCTGAAGTGATCTGGGGCCAGGTCTCAACTAGAAGGGTTTTGTCAGTATTGGTATACTAGCAAAGGACTGCAAGATGCTGCTTGTACCAGCACAGCTTCTTCCGTCCCCTTCGAGTGTGACAAGCTATATGCAAAAGCACAGTCTTTCAGGTATAACTATGTCTATACTAACAGGTTCTGTCAGTACAGCTATGTCTGTCCATAAATTAACTCTCATCACATCCTTGACAGACATAGCTATAAATGTGAAATTTTGTAGGGCAGACCTGATCTGAGAGGACTTCAAATCTTTCCTGAGGACCTACTGCTGCCAAGACACTAACATAAACTTCACCTGCCCACTCTCTCTAGACTGAGAGGTATATGGATATTATTGATGTGCATTGATATTCAAACTCAATAATATTTTGACTGTATGTTGTATCCCTTTCAGCCTACTTTTGTAAGTTGGTTTTCTTTCTCAGAGTGTTAGCTCTTCAAGATAAGGAATTTTGTCAGCACTGTCACATGGAAGTGCATAATGTTTGGTGGGCACTCCCACAATAATGGTGTAGATTTTTCTTACACTCATTCACTGTTGTAATTAAGAAAGAAAGCAAGCAAGAAACAGAGATTTAAATTTTACAAATCAAACAATTATGATCAAAATTAGATTTGAGTAAAAGTATATAAACACTCAATTTTCTTGCAAATACATTTAAAATGTTATTTTAGATCAATAGATTATTAGATGATTTTATTTGAAAATACAGTCTCATTTAAAAAAATTAACTTTGTTTGGTTTATCTTATATGAAAATAATTTAACAAGATAGTAAATACTACATATAGACAAAGAATTCAAAGAACAATTTCTCTCATGCATTCTGGAACTAGGGTTAAGATGTTTTTACATTTGATTTCATGATTAAAAGCGGTATAAGAACATTACAGTGTAACTGTCTTTCATTCTGAAAACTTTTTTAGTAGATCATATACTTTTTTCCACAAGTTCAACAAAACAAAACACTAAAAATTCAACATGACGTTCTCTGTTACAAGAGCAGAAAAAACACAAGTCCACTCAACATTGTAAATCCAATACTAAATCCAATTGCTGTTTGAAAAAAAAAAAAACAAATGAAAAAATTAATTTATCTACAAAAATAATCTGTGTGTATCAGTGTATTTATTGAAAAACACAATACAAATTACAGATGCATGATGGAAATCAATTTGGTATATTATCAATTGTAATTATCAATGAAATTTTAAGAACAAATGTAAACTTCAAAACAGAGCATATTATTATTTAAAAATTTCAAAAGTGAACTACAAAAAATTATGTACTTCACATACTTTATCCTCATCTACCAGTCAAACTGAAATGTCAGCAAGTACACAATCCATCATCTCTCACCAACTATTTTTATACTGCTGATACATATTCAATTAGTATAGGATCTGGAACAGATGAAGCCTAATGCTATAATGAGAGTATCTAATGTCCTAGGTCAGAGCCCAGGTGTACGTGCTCTAGACAACAAAATGGTTCTTTATAACATTTAAAACATATAAAAAACAAGTTAGAAAATATGACCAACTAAACCCAAATAACTCCAACCAGAATAATAACCACCTGAAAAAAAAAGATAGGTAAAATAAATGCAACAAAATTATAAGCTCTCAATAATACTCAACTAAATTCATCAAAAGTCAGTGGGAAAGATAGGCTGGTTGTATGCTCTGAATGCTAACCAGTCTAAATTCTCGAAGATCAGGATGTCAAATTGCTCTTAAGTCCCTTTACCCAACATGTAAACTTCACTACCGGTCTTTTAAACAAGGGCCTTGGTAGCATAAGCACCTAGGATCCTAGAAGATTGGGATTGGAAGACCTCAGGAGACCAGCTAATCCAATCCCATGCTCAGAGCAGGACCAACCCATCTAAAACTCTCCTGATAGTAACACCTAAGGAGAGAAGTGGTTCCCTCTCACAGTGAAGTTCCAAGCAATTAAGGGACTTAAAGGTCAAAACCAAAACACCTTTAAAACCACATTTAGAAACAAACGGGTGGGCAGAGACAGAGAGGACCAAGCTAATAAACTCTCTATATGAAACAGTGCTTCACATTTTATTTTCGTGATTCTTGGCAGTTAAGTGTTTTCTTTAGAACCACAAATAATGATTAGATAGTATTACAAAAGTATTACAGTGGAGACCCATTAACGTGCGCCCTGTTTGCGCATGCTCCGGTCATGTCCCCCAAAGCCATTGACTTAACGCGCGGGACTCACTAACATGCGGTGCCTAAAGGTGGAAGCTGGCCTGTGCATGGAAACACGTGAAGTGAGCAGCAACTTAAGGAGCCTGGGAGCTGGGGCTGGATTCAGCCCATTTCAGTGGGGGCCAGGAAAGGAGTTGGGAGCCCCTGCAGCACTGGGAGATGGAAGAGGAACCCACATGGGTTAAGAGAAGGAGAGGAGCCCTTGTGCAGGGAATGACTGAAGGTGGGGAGCAGAGAACAAAAGGAGCTGTTGTGCTGGGGGAGAGGGGAAGACAGGAAGGGAGCAGAGCAGAGCCATGGTGCAGAGAAAGAAGAAGAGGAAGAGGAGCCCTCATGCAGGAAAAGAAAGCTAGGGAGAGAGAAAGAAGCCCATGCAGGGAACGGAAAGACAAGGGGGGGAGCAGAGCAGAACCCCAGTGTGGAAAGAAAAGAGAAGGAAGAGGGCAGGGGATCCCGCACATAGAAAGTAAAGGAGAGGAGAGCAGAGCCCACAGGGAAAGGGGCCGGCAAGTCCACACAGCCGCATGGCACAGCAGGTGCCAGGGGAGTGATCAGGAGCCCACACAGCACTGGTTGGGGAATGGGTTGCAGAGTTTGAGTGGTGAAGGGCAGGAGGAAGGGTCCCGTTTGCACGCAGTCCATTTAACAGTCGCAGGGACTTGTGCCCCGACACCTGCGCATTAACGGGTCCCCACTGTACATCTCAGCTATGCTACCTTATGAAAAATCATGATCTTGAATTAAGCTTCTACAGCCTCTAAATTAAGTAAGAATACCCTTGAATCCTGAATAAATGCTCTCATCCTGGATTCCTCTGTTTAGTCTCACAAGCAGGTCAAGTAAGCTCAGAAAAACAAAACGAAGTCCAGTTATTTATACACCACTCAAGTAACAAAAACTTTTAATAAAGTATATTCATCTTGTTTAATCATAACAAAGAATAGCCAGAGTATTTCATGGTACTCCCTTCTCTCCACAGACTTCTAGGATAAAAAAGTCAGTTTGATGTAGCAAATCATTCTCAACAAAATAAGATAATACAATGCAAAAACTGGTTTCAGACAGCTCTGGCTTAAGAGTCTGATCCAACCTCCATTGAAGCCAAAGGAAAGAGTCTCATTACTTCAACAGGAATTGGGCTGGGCCCTAAATGTACTTGTATAATACACAACTTAATACACAGACAAATTTAACAAAATCAAAATATACAGTACTTGGAAAAAGTGAGTAGAAATGCAAAAATTACTAGGTGAACTAAATAATCTCATAAAGCTTACATGTCAAGATATTTTTAAATGGCACTTGTCTAAAGGCAAATTAACAGAAATATACAAAACAAAAAATAACCTCTCTATATAGGCATAATTTCAGGCCTTTAAGTGTAAAGAAAATACATTAATTTTCTCAGGTGTACATATCCATTAAAAGGGGGATAGTCTAGATGACAAGGTGTCTTTTCCATATTTAATTCTATGATCCCATGATATTTCAAATATTAAAGATATTAAACTGATGCAAACACAATAGCAATTTAAAACTCTCAGTGTCAAGAAGTGTTATTCATTTTAATTCCTTTTTAACAATCGATTAAAAATTATCACAAATTACTTTTTGATCTTGGGATCTGTTGAATAGTTTTCATAAATGAACTATAAATAGGTCAGTATTAAAAGGTAGTGTTGTCAGTTCTTTCATGGTCCCAGAAAACGTAGAGGAAGTTGACAGGATCAGCTCAGCTCCATTGTGGTCCTGAAAAATATAAAATACCAGTGTCCACTGGATCATTGGGTCCTTGGCACTGTGGAACTATTTATGAAAAAGATTTTGGGGATGACTGTAATGGTTCTTTAACATGGAGTAAAGGGTCTTGTCAGTAGTGTGATCTTTCCCTGCTGCCCCTTCTTTGAGGTTGCATGCCCTGAAGATACATGATTATTAACAATAAGATGTACTAGATGCTTTCCATAATCACAAGCAGGCAAGATGCCTGTCTTCACTGGGTTGTTATCTAAACAGAAAAATACAGTTGAGGAAAAGGAAATGGAAAAGAACAAAACAAAACAAGTAAGCAGTAAAGGGCAGACATGTTGTTTGTTCTCCTTTTTGTTTGTAGATATAATTTGCACTGAGTTTCACACCTCTACTACTGATACTTTATGAAGTGACATGTAAAATGTGTAGGCCTCCTGACCTGGACTTTCATTTGGGTTTTTGTTGTTTGTTTGGTTTTTGGTTGGTTGATTGTTGGGGAGAGAGGTTAGTTTGTTTGAACTGAACTCTCCCACCATTGCATAACCACTTGTGCAACACCATTAGTGGTAGCAAGAGTGAAAGCTTAGTACAAACAGGACACTTTTTTTTTTTTTTAACTACTGCGCTGTCTAGACCAGTATAGTGAATACCAAGCTAAAAATACTGACATAAAAGTAAAAAATAAGCCTCTGCACTAACACTACTACCAATTACTGCTGCAGCTCACTCAGTAGCAGGTAACAGTGAGAAGTTAATAATAGCCAAGGCTTTGTAAGAGTGTGTTAAAGAAAGCCGTGATGAAGGAAAGAATGGTGGACAGTTACAGAAGGACAAGGAAGGTATAGTGAATTAAAATACGCATTATATAGGGATGCATTTAGTAGTACAAGCTAGACTGAGGTCATACTGAAGTGAATTATTCAACCAATTCTATGTTTAATACATTTTTTCCATAATGATACCATTATGCTGCCGGTGAAGTTATCTCCAAAGAAAGTCTATAATACCTTAGTTTTTCACCACCCATGTTAATATTCCAAAAAAATTGCGGGATAAAATAAAAAATAAATCATCACAATAATATAATCAATAATTCTGAAGAAAAAATTCAGGTTAAATACCAAGTTATTTTTGTACTTTTTCAGCTGCCATTACAAATACGACAAAAAATGCTGCCTGATTAAGTGTTCAGTACCAAGAAGCACACAGGCAAAATATTTAGTTAGAAATACTGCTTCAGGAAACCTGGTATTTACTAGTACTTTTCTAACAAACAGTCCCTTCATCTTTTATTCAAAATCTCACCCGATACAGTGATGGTTGACAGAAATTTCTCCAAAGTGTTGATTACTCACAACAAATATTTCATAAAATCAATATACCATACAGTTTATATTAAGTCTTTCAGCAAACCTGGCTTACAACTTTTTGTATTTCACTGTATTTACATAAGGATCACATAATTAAAGATGCAAAAGACCTCTGAATCTACCCCTTTCCAGTAAGACAGACTGTAGACCACCCCCACACACAACATACAAAACAAATCAGATATTCATCAGATACCTTTACACATGTGAACTTAGATAAAATACAAAAGCCTCTTATTTTGCTATATAATAGTCGTCTCTCGAAAAAACAAAAAATAACCAGATCTTTGCAGAAGAAAAAACATTTCTACATAAACTTTGTGCAAACATACCTCAACATCACAGTCAAAAAAAAAATACTAAGCCAACTGATTTACAATATAAATGAAATTTGCTGAAGCCAGATACAAGCTAGATCCTTAGCTGCAAGCTGGTCCTTATGCAAGACTGGAAAGCAGCTAGACCACCTCCCACCCCCCAAGATGGAGCATTCCCCTATGTGAAAGGGTCCTCATTTGGAATAGCCAGCTCTGGTGCAAACTCTCCTGCAATTCCTGGCCATGGGGACAGGGATGTGGTGCATCTGGAACAAAACGCATTTGGAAAAACCCCAGATGGCAGGCAGGCCTTTGGGGGCCATTAGCAGCATGCATACTGTTATGCTGAAAGGCACTGGTGACTGCATGTATTGCAAAGCCTGTTGAGATTAATGAATGTTAATAAATCCTTCAATTAACATAACTGTAAGGATAAATTAATCAAAGGATAAATTTATCAAAAGCCCCAACCTAAAACACAATCTGCCTGGGAGTTTTGGATTGAAGGGGCAGAGGGTCTTTGACGAAGACCGTTTCGGTAAGGATGGGGGGGTGTCAAACAGAAAAATCTGAAAGCAATATGGACGGACAGCTGGTTGAAAGTACACTGTATAACCCCAGAAAAAGCCTAAGGAGAGAGTTTTGAGTTGTGAATACAAGCTAAAATAGAATAGCTTTGGTGCTGAGAGTAAAAGAAGTTGTTTCCTGCTATTTGATTTCTTCTATGTTCAGACACACAGAACTTTGTATGCTCTCTGTAAATAAATAAAACTGCAACAACAAAAAAATCAATTTCCTACCTCTCCTTCTAACTTGATAAAACTACTAAACTCCAAACTTCTGGCTAGCTTTTTGGGTTAAAGGTTTTTGGGTTATTCTGCTCTAATGTGAAGCAACCCCTGGCTCATTTAGAACAATCTTCAGATTCAAGGAACCACAATGATCTTTTTTAAAGTTTCCACATTCAGTTGTGCCCACCTTTGCATGTCTTTGGAAAATAAACAAAAACCAAAACCAAACACTCCTCCCCCAAAGGACTACAAAACACTTTTTAATGATGGCTATAGTATCATTTCGAGTCACCTTTATATCACTTTTTGGATCAACTCAAACCACCATGTCATTACTTAATTAAAAATTCTTACAAATCTCTATAATTTTCCAGTTATTAAAATTATTAACGAATATTAAATTTAAATTACATTAATAGTTATGAATATCAGGAACAAAATACATCTATACAGTCATTCTACCAAGACTTTTTTTTTTTGTCAAGTTTTACTACTCTATTGGGAATGCAACAGACAGCAATTCTGTTTACCAAATATTTTAGTTACCATATTTTGCATAGCTTCTCTTTCACAAAGCATCCACAAACTTTTAGCTTGTAATGAAAAAGATATAGATTTCTCCATAAGAAAAATGAGTTCCCAAACTTGCGGTGGTCTTTCCCCCCCTGCACTTCGGTATTTAGTCAGCGTCATGCCAATGCCAGCAGGTAGATAACAAAAATGTTAGTTTGTGACTGTAAGCTTCATCTACAATACATAATGCAAACTGCATGTTTACCAACTGCAAATAGATGCTTTAGCACGGTATACAATTATATTTTATGTAAGACCAATTTTCCCTAAAACTTGTGAAAATGACTTAAATCTGAAAGTAACAAGATTTTTATTATCCAGTATATAAAATAATCCTTCATAATACTATAGGTCTGAAATAAAAGAAAATACTAAATACACTCTCTAATTCATGTTACAGAGGAGAAAAAGGATATACTTGAGTTAGCCTTAGTTTTGATGTTTCTAGTTTTTGTCAGCAGCAGATTCTTAAGACTAAACACTATCAGTGAAATCCTTCATCCTAACAAAATCCATGGGAAAATTTCATAGACTCCAGAGGGGCCTGGATTTCAAGAATAAGTGCAAAGTATTCTTCAAGAATGGTATTATACACTTCAACATAAACATACGACAACATGATTTTTTTTAAAAAAAATATTCACTATGTACTCTTTAAATAAAAACAGATTAAATGTCACAGGCACATAGATATTATATCTTATTTTAAAGGTAATTTACCTAGAGGAGCTATACAGGTTTGTTAATTTGTAAATCGTTTTCCAATACTTAAAAAGCCTTTTCAGACACTTGATGCCTAAAATCAAACTTAAGAGTATTTCACTGGACTATTTTAATTTGGTTACCCTTTATCCTGATTTTTACTATCACTTAAGGAGAGCACTCCACTCTTCTAAGGTTACAAGTGACTCCAGCTGCCTGATGCCCTGTCTTTAATTCACCCCTAAATTCACTGTTGAGGCCTTTCCCAACCCAACAGTAATCAGGAGAGAACACAGAAGTCTTGCTGGAGCACCAGAGATTAGAGATGCATCATTCCATGAAAGGCATATCCTGTGCATGGGCAGGAACCTCAGACAAGGAATCAGGAAACGTGAGTGTAGCTGGGGAGAGTGTAGGGAGAGACAGATTAGATGACAGATTCAGAGAGAGAGAGAGAGACAGACAGACAGACAGACAGACAGACAAGGACTGGGAGCTAGTGGTGCCTGGGTAAAAGAGACAGGTTGGACAAGGATATCAAGAAGACTGGCATCATGTGTGGAGAGGGAGAAACTATGAGAACTGGAAGACTGAAGAGGTCAAGAAGCCTGAGGAGTGGAGACTGGATGGATTAGGAGAACAGAACTAGAACTAGACGCCAAGAATGGAGAACAGACAAGATCAGGCCAGGGTCGGGTTGGAGGAGAAAGAGAAGCAAATTATGTCTACTACATCAAACACCTCTCCACAGTTTAAATGGAACCCAAAATTACAGTTTCTCACCATTGCTTTGCTCTCAGCAAATAAACACTTTTCCAGAAGGTTACACGAAGTATATCATTTACCTCTACGGGTGATTGACACTCAGACTTACAACTTACTATTGCTATCACATTACTCTATTAGCCCAAGTTGGAGAGGTCTACATGGTGAATCTAAAGGTTCCAAGCCAGCTGATGACCCATATAGTTGTCACTATGACAGAGCTACTTTTTAGTTTTCTTTTTTCTAAATCTAGAATATTAAACACAAAAACAACGCTAAAAGACGATTATGAAGGTTGCAAAGTCAAGCAGTAAAATATTCAGAAATTTCAGAATTAAGGTGTTATTGATGGCAATCTTTTCACTACAGAACCTTGATTCATTCTGAGAGGACAATCCATCCTGAGTAATAAATAATGTTCCAGTTGTAAGGAAAAAAATGTGTGTGATCATGTAATTATAAATTATCATATTGCATATACACAACAAAGCTATATAAAGGTTGCACAGGAAGCCTTAATTCTAGAATTTCTTAATTTTTGATTGCTTGACTTTGCAACCTTAATAACTTTCTTTTAATATAAAACATTTTGCTATGCAATATGGTGAAATTGATATTGTAACAGAATCTAAATAGCACAATGTAATATTCAATGAATTAAAAGAGGGAAAGGGAATAATGAAAAATTATGAAGTAATTATTAAACTTCTATGCTATAAAAGACTGAACTAAAACTAATTAAAATGCATTGTTTATCGTCAGTTTAAAAAATTATAATGAAGCATGCCATCAAAACACACTTTCAGTTAAATTAATTTACTTACTTCTTTATACCAATGTTAATCCAAGATTTCAGGGTGGGGGGGAATTACATAATTCTATCAAACATAAGAAAAAATTTTGACAGTAAAAAACAAATTAAAATATCGACCTGAAACATTAAAAAAAATTCTTAAGCAGAGTTACCATATAATAGGTCCTGATGCAGTGCCAGTATTGGCAATGAATTCTCCATTAAGCCTATCAAAAAGTCAGAGGCTCCCTTGAAATAGCCTTTGACACAGTTTTATAGATGCATCCTGAAATGGCCAACTACCCCCAGGTAAAAGTGATGTCAATGCTAGATATGGCCAAAAAAAGTGTAATAATCCTTTCAGAACAAATAGATCCCACATTTCTACACAACAAGGAAATCCGGACACAAATGGAAATCATACCTATGGTTGACTAGTTCCAAAGGGGTAGCCTGTCTCAGTCTAGTTCACCAGAATTAACAAGGAGTCTTGTGGCACTTTTAAAGACTAACACATTTGTTTGTTGCATGAGCTTTCACGGGAGAAACCCCCACTTTGCTTGAATCATCTGACAAAGTGGGATTTTCTCCCACAAAACCTCATGCAATCAATAAATATGTTAGTCTTTAAAAGTTCCAGAAGACTCATTTGTTTCACACCTATTGTTCTACATGGTCCAGAGCCTAGCATAGCACTATGTGATCCACCTGGCTCCCTAGGATTCCTTATAAGCTCCATCCGGGTCAGTGCTCCCCTCCGACTCCACCAGGGACCCCACATAGGGATCAAGGTAGAGTGTTCAGCTCTTTGCTGGGGCTAGAGTAAAAGCACACTGATTTTCCCTCCCTTTGGCTCCATCAGGGACATAGAACCTATGGACCTACGAGTGCTTTGCTGTGTTCCCTGCTACAGGAGGGGGGAGGGGGGTTGGGGAGTGCTAATCTCCCATTTCTTTGACTGTGGCAAGGATCTTGCACCTGTCTTTTAGCCCCGGAGAAAGGCACTCCATCTGGGTCTTTAGACAGTGGGAGAGAAGCCATGGGCCAATCTGAAAGCCCCTCGGGCCACATTTTGCCCCTGCATCACAGGTTGGATACCACTGTACTAGCTAGACCCTCACCCTTCACAATAGCAGACCATGAGTTACAATGAGCATGATTACAGAAGCCCACCTTCAGCTCTGCATGCCATGCTTGGGGGGAGTGAGGGCTCCTCCAACCCTCATCCCAAGACTGCTGTCCCCCTCACTGACTATAACAAATGCCCCGGCTATACCAAACAAAATGGCTTGGATCCTCAGTGGTTTATTATAGCAAGGGTTTACTCTATTGAATAAAAATGTGAGAACAGGCATAACAGGTCAGACAAGTGGACCATTTAGCTGAATATCCTGTTCCAGTGAGGTCCAGATCTCTCATTTGGTCTAAAACCAAACAAGGAGTACTGTGACACTTTAAGACTAACAAATTTATTTATTGCATGAGTTTATCGAATGGGAGGAAATAAATGTAGGGGAAGTGTAAGTCACAGAAACTGGAGAAGAGCAAAGCGAGGAAGATGAGGTCAAATCACCTGTTGTAAAGAGAGTTTAAAAGGGACATTTTTCTCTCATTACAACAGATGTTCCCAGGTATTTGAATCTTTACAATTTCTTTGATCTGCTGTTACACTGTGACCTGTCCCCATGACTTACACTTCCCTGTATTTATTTCCTCCCATTTTGTAAGTTCTCCCATCTTCAAAGTGTCTGACAAAGTGGGATTGTCTCCCATGAAATCACATGCAATAAATAAATCCGTTAGTATTTAAGTGCCACAGGACTCCTTGTTTGTTTTACTGACCTAGACGAACACGGCTGCCCCTTTGTCATTTTGTCTAGTAATGTATTTATTATTGTATAGTCTTTTAGGAGCAATAAGGGTGATGGTGCCTTTTGTTTTGGGGGTTTTTGTTTGTTTGTTTCGACTGTTAATACAGGTCTCAGATGTAAGGAAGTGATTTTTTAAAAAGAAAATACAAAAGCTTAGGTATTATCAAAAGGCATATCTAATATTTTCTGTATATTTTTATGTATATGAATAGTGTGTGCACAAAGGCCAGGCAAATGCGTGTGCAGTGACCATCTTGTCTATACCCTTTTCAACAAGAGCTTGGCTGAATGAGTTCATTTTGCTGAACTGCTTCACTGATTTATGCATCAAATTGTGTTTGTGGATAAGATTAAACAAAGATAAAGTTCAGAGGGAGAAGATGAGGGGATCAAGACAATCCTCTTTGGAAATGATGGAAAGCTGGGTGGGCCATGAGGAAGATCCTTCAAAGAATACACTGAAAAAGCACAATTAGAATATTAAAATATCCCATCAAAATTAACGTCAAAATTCTTGTTCTCACCTTCATGGCCTTTCACAACTCCATTTCTCCCTTGTTGCCATTTCTTCATTTGGTAAAAAAAAACAAAACAAAAAAAAAAACAAAAAAAAAACATGCTCAATCATTAAATTACTTAGAGAATTTTGAATTCTAAAAGAAAGCAAGCCCAATTTTTACTTGTCTCTTTCTCTAACTAAGTCTAACCACAATAAATAAAACAAAGAGGTATATTAAAGATTGGTATATGCTAAAATGAGTAAAATAATTAACAGGCAAAAAAGGGTACAGGAGTGACAGAGCTGCAGAACCTCATACCAGCAGTACTCCAGCAGCCAACATCCATTTCTGAAGATTATAAGAATGTTATATTACCCTTATGGACTACAACAACTATAGGCAGCTTTGATAGTGATATCAATAGCTAAGACTGCACACTTCCTCAAACATCCAGTCTTTAGTTACTTACCACTTTATCAAATTCTAATCATTAAGGCTGATACTTTCCAATCTCAGTGTTTACTATCTCAGGCAACCTTAATTCCAGATGCTCTAAATTTTGAGTACACCGCTTTGCAACATTATCATTCTTAACATAGGTTGCTGGGGCTAGGGAAGAGGATATAGTAGGTGTTTGTGCTACTGTTGTGGAACTGATAACACTCCTTTGATAAACTGTAGGGGTTTGTCTACACTTAGACTGTTAGTTCAAATTGACTCAGTTCGAACTAATCAGGCCAAACTAATTATGATTGGTTCAAATATTCGAACAAACATGTCCAGAGTATGAAAACCAATTCGAACTAGCACGTCCATAGACAAGACCTGCTAGTTTGAATTGAAAGACAGGCATCATGGGAGGTGCGGCAACATGGCCCCCTGACAGGGCCATGTTGCCACCCAGTCCCCTCCCAGGCACAGCCCAGCACAGGGAAAAGCATCCCCTGCCCAGCTCTAGGTACCCTGCGGCCAGAGCTGGGCAGGAGACACATTCCCCCAGCTGCAGCTAAGAAGACAGGAGCCTGGCAGGGGGTCATCCCCTAGCAGGACTCATGGAGCCATGGCACCTCCCACACACTGCCCAGTGGGGGCAGGGGAGAAAGGATTCCCCCAGCCCTATACTGACAGCACAGGTGGGATATGACAGCCCCACATGGGGCTGCCTCTGCTCCCCGCCCACAGCGGGATTTCACATTCCCACAGGTGGCTGCTTTTGGCAGCCCCGCACTGGACTGGCTCTATTTTTAAATTGGTCCTAATGTTTATTAAGTCGAATTTAAGCATGTTTGTAGACATACCCTAGAAGAATGGAATAGACATATGTTTTCTATGTCATGGACTACTTCACTCCCCAAATGCTTAATAAACAATTTCCCCAGGGTTTATTTTAACATTCCAGTTTGCAAGGGGAACCACACTTCAACTTTCTAGATCAACGTTTTCTCTTACCTGCCATACATATGAAATTTATTCATTAAATTCACAACTCCACAAAGACCCAGGATGGGCAAAATGCAATCCTAGACCATTAGGACCATTAGTTCTAGACATATCCCCCCAAAACCGTTATGTCCTTCAAAAGCCTATCATCTTGCCAGCAACTTTATGAGAGCTCCAAGTTTTCATTACGATACAAGACTCACTTCTAGCTCTGGAGAAGCCCAAGATACTGGACTTCAGAATCTTGACACTCTGAGCTACTTTCAGTTATTGTTAGAGTTTGGGGTTGGGGTAGGGGTGTTGGTTTTGTTTTTTGTTTAGTTAAAAAAAAAAAAAGCCTCCCTCCAAGCTCTGTAAGGTCAACATCTTTGTAACAACAGCACTTCACTTTACAGAGGAGGGATAACAAAAAGTAACATCAGTGAAAAATTTGTAAAACACCACAAGAATAATTTCTCAGTAAAATTAAAGCCTTACCAAGAATATCTGACTGTATAATACAAGAGCCCAACTGGCATTGATTTGGCATGACCCTGTATAGCACATTTATAACACAGCCATCCCACAAGCATGCCGATAAAAAATTTATACCACAGCATGCCATTATATATTCCATATTTTGTATACATTTATTTTAGAATTATTTAGGTACAGAATTAGGTAAATCACACAAAATGTATAATAAAATAAGGTAACTGAACTTCAACAGCACAGAGTAATCTTCTACTAAAAGTCATCCTGTTTAGTTAAAGAGATTAATACCGATGATACATCTGGACTGCATCAGGTACCAGTTTTGCTCTACTGTTACCTCTCCTTTTTCAGTCCAGACAACAGCAATACTGCTCGAATAACGTGCCTGGATATGTCTATTTCAATTAAGAACTCCATGTTGTATTGTTTGAATACATGTAATGCTGACCAAGGCAAGCTTATCATATTGCACTGCAATAGAAAAGAGTCTGACACTTTACTGAAGGATTATGGGGAAAACTACGATGGGCTGTCAATTCTGAAGGAGAATGACTCTCAGTTGCTGGACCACCCTATGGAACAAACATTCTTGTACCCAGGCACTCACACATGGGGCATATCTGAATGTGGGAGCTAACTGGAGAAATCTAGTGGAACACTGAGTAAAGAAAGAGGGATGAACTGCTCTGTGTAGGGAAACTGATCACCAGTACAGGGAAGAAGGATTTGCAGGGTAGAGAGGTGTAAGAGACTCTGACCAGCCTGACAAACCCTAAAGTCACAAGAAGGAATTAAATCAAACTGGGGAATGTGCCCCTAAGGACTTTTGTAGTTTCTCAATGATCTGTAACTGCAAGTGCCTTTAAGAGTAAAGTTACTGTTAAAAAAAATACCTTTGCTAATTATCTGTTCCTTGATTTCCTGCCACATTGTCCCCAAAGGAGCTGACTAGAAACCCAGAGAGACCACGAACGAGGTGGAACTCTGGGAGAGCATGTTTAAATAAAAAGGGGGCTCAGGAGGTTCTGCACAGCTGTCAGAGAAATTGAAAGAAGAGAAAGGAAAATAAAACTACAGTAAATTAAACAGCAAATTTTGTCCAAAAATTATTACTTTCAGCAGGACTTCTACTGTTCTGTGTCTAGCTCAAAAGGCAGAACACCAGAGAAGATGCCAAGGGACAAATTATTCCAGTCATATTCCATCTATGGTGGACAAAACTGAAAACACTTTCACATCCTGCCACCATGACTAGCTAGCTAGTACAGAATCCAACACAACTTGTAGCAGAAATGTCCATTGTCATTATAAATGTAAACAGTACCATTCTAGGGTGTCTCCTTAAATGTTTATTATTATTCAGGATAAAACAATGGTTATTCATCAGTAGAGTCAAAATACAATAGATGATAGCTTTCTTTTCCTCTTTATAAACTGTGGGACTCTGGGAGAGGGCAGGAACCTAATTCAGTCTGTCATAATTTGACTCATAAAACCTAAACAAGTATATGAAGTCCATTAAAAGTCCATTTACAAAGTATCAGCCAGAGTTGGCAATTTACTTAGTGACAGATTGTGAAAAGAAATTATTCCAGAATTCTGTTGTCTAACACAACAAATGTAAGAAATATAAAAATCAGGTTTATTACTATGTATTATATTTATGGAAGTTTACCACAGATCATTATTTTGTGTATTTTTTATTACGATATACATTTTGGAAAAACATCCATATATCAACTTTAAAAATATGTTTGATAATGAAAACATTCATGTTAGACTATTTATTATTTTATTTCAAAAATAATAGGCTATCAGATGCCAATATAAAGCCCTAGGTGTCATAACACACAATTAGAGATGAATCTTGATTTTTCAAACACCAATCTCATGAATGACCAGTTATACAAACCATTTTCCTGATCAGGGAAGCGGGATTAGAAAATTCATAACAGAAGTTATGTTTATAAAGAACAGCTGACCTCTCTGTCAATTCCAGTGTCTTGGAAATTGAACCACGGTTTGAAGCACAAGAAATAAGTGATGCTCTGCAAGTGCTATGCTACAATTTATGCATTCCACCTATTGTTATTCTGAGATATTCTCCAATTAGTTTATAAAATATAAATTCTACTGTATTACTACACCAATGCTACAAACATAAAGAGTTTTTTAAACAAAACTTCGCTGATTTCTTACCTATAAATAATCTCTTCTCTTCTCCTTATCATTCTAGGAAGCATATCTTAGTCCTCTAAGACAATGCCTCTATTGAAATGTTGAACCTATAAATCAAATATTATCTGTTAAGAGTTAAAGCCTACCATACACGCCCTGTACTCACAGTAAGAAATAAATCTAACTACAACTATCCAAACTTGCTTTCAACACATGCAAGAGACATTTCCAGTTGCTAGGATATTATGTGGCATATTAAGTTACATAAACATCCTCACAGAGCCAGTACTGTGCTTGTCATAACATTTAAGGATAGTAAAATTACTATCCAAAAAAATAATGCTTTAAGTACAGTTAATGGGCTTTAATTGCTAAATAGTCACATTCAAAACTCTTTAAAAAGTTGTAGGACAGAATAAGACTACTCAAGAACTTAAAAAAAAAAATCTTTCCATAAATAGCTTCATATTCAGGCATTCAATAATGTTTCCCCTTACTTCCTCAATGCAAGTGGATGCCCTTGGCCTGCCTGACAAAAACAGATCTGTATTCACGTGATGTCTTCCATCCCCGTGAAACTGGAAGTTTTCCTCTTGTGGCTTCTGGTGAACATGTTGAAGACCACAGATTTCTTTAAATCACTCCTCCATCTCTATATCCATGTAGATTTCATGGCACCCTTCACTGTAGTATCTAGTCACAGTCACTGTATTTATTTCAAATGTATGAAGTGTTCTCTCAAATACAAGACCAAAACCCTCTGTTTTCCTTTGTTCATGGATTCCTTTTGGATGCTAAACATGCAACACCTCATGAAGGGAAATGCACATCAGAAGATCTAGATACCAGCGGCACACCTTGTGCAGCTGTTGAGGTTCTTCATGGTGTGCATCTGATTGGGTGCTCCACTGTACGTACGGCAGCACCTTTGTGTCCAGAGTTGGAGATCTTCAGTAGCAGCGCCCTTGGAACACACATATACCTCACGTGCTATGTTCCCTCTAAGCTGTGCGCGTGCACGCAGGTTGTGAAACCTGTGCACACAACAAAATAAGGCATGCACAAAAAGCCATCAACAGTGCAAATGTTTTTATGCTACTTTAAGAAAGATGTTTCAAGTAGCATGTTTCAAATAAGCTTTTGTAATGTATAATATCATTTCTATCACCATGCCAAAATAAATATATTAGTTGCATCCTACACACTTGCTTCGTTGCACTCACAAGTTGGACCACACTCACTGGAGTGCACACAGATTTGCACACTAGTTCTGAAAATTTGCACAAAAGAAAATTTTTGTGCACACAACATACAAAAAATTACAGCGAACATTGCTCACGTGTATTAAGTATATGTAGTACTGAATGGTCCAGCTGTCTGAGTTCCTTCTCTGCCATGGAGTCCATATGTTATGTTCAGAAGCCAAGGGGAGGAAGGCTAGTAGTGAAGCACCCATGGGAACACAGATTTCAAAGAACTTCATCTACTGCACAAAGTAAGTAACTTCCTCTACAAGTGAAGTCTCCGTGACTGCACCACTGAAGATGACTACAAAACAGCACGCCTACTGGGAGACTGGATAGCCAAGGACAAGACGATATATATGTCCAAAGATATTGCCTGCAGAGGAATCCTGGCATAGTACTGAGTGAATGTATCTGATGACAGCTATGCAACCACCTTATATATATCAGCAATTGAAACTCTTCAGAAATACAATGGCGGTATACAAAGTCCATGTGAAGTCTATCATCACTGAGGCAGTAACTTGTTCATTATAGAGTTCATATGCAAGACATATGCACTGGGAGATCCATTTAGAAAGGTGTTTCAATAGAGTTACCCTTCTAGCTAACAGTTGTCAATATGAATAATCATGATTTCTGAATGATTTTGTTCTCTCAAGAAAGCAAGATAATGCACTTATGTCAACTGTGTGTAGAGCTATGTCTCACTGATTATTATGTGGTTTGGGAAAGAAAGTGGGGAGGTGTGTGTGTTGGCTCAAGTGAAAAAAATGTTAAAAGTTTACAAACAAACTTGGTATGTGGAAGAAGTGTGACTTTGTCCTTGTGAAACAAAGTATACGGTTAGTGGGGCAATAACGGATGAGATTTCTTCTACCCATCAGGGTTGAGGTGATAGCAACAAGAAAGGCAGTTTTCATCATAAGGAGCAAGAGTTCCATTTGTTCAAAAGGGGGTCTCATGAAAGACAGTAGGAGTAGCATTGGTTGCCTGGTTGGCAAGAGGGACTTGTATCAATGGATGAGATTTTGAAAGTCCTTCATGAAATGTTTAGCAATGGGATGTGTGAATACAGAGCACCAATCAATAAGATAGTGGAAGGTGGTGATTGCCGCCAAGTCTATTCAAAGTGAGCTGCTAGCTAGCCCCTTAAGTTTGAGCTGGGGAACATAATCGAGAATGAATCGCAGTGGAGCCTGAGCTGCTTCTATACGCTTTGATGGGCAGCAATATTGAAATCAATTCCATTTATGAGTGCATATGTGACGTGGCAAAGTGTCTTCCTAGTGAGGGGGAAGGGTGGCCTTGCCCAACAGCAACTGTCTCCCTTAGCAACAGAGGCCTGAGGCAAATTTGGCTCAGCAAGGACAAAGTTTCTGGCTTTTCCCCTTGGCTCCTCTCTCTGTCTTTTGGAGGATCTGGGGCAGGCTTTAGTTGCAGCCCAGCAGAGCACCCTTCACCCTTAGGAAAGGTTTATGGCTCTAGTCCACCTCATTATACCCAAGTCCCAGGGAGGTACCTTCTTCCAGCCTCTTTACAGGAACATGGAAGTGATGGCACTGCCCTAGAGAATCTGGGACTACATCGGCCCTTCTTGCAGCCTGTGGTCTGCACCTTCCTTCTCTGCTCATGGCTGGCGGGGGAAGGAACTCTATCGCCTGTTCCTGGGGAAGTCTCCAAGCTACTGACAGATTCCCTCTCTTCTCCCTTTCCTCTAGCAGATGCAGACTTTTTAAATGTCTCGAGTAACCCTTAATTGGGTCCCAGTGCCTCTCATTGCCCTATATTAACCTCCCCCCTGCCTGCAGAGAAAAGGGCCTTTAAAAGCCTATGGCTCACATACCTGCCCTGGCATACCCTCCAGTAACCCTCTGGCCTGACTGTAACACACTGATCAGTAGTGTCACATCCGGTATGTAGGAGGATTTGCCTTGAGTGATCAGAGCAGTCTAATTCTAGATCACTGAACTGAGAAGATGCTATGTCTTCAGGTGGAATATATGTGGAGTGGGGTGATGGACAAAGTCATTGTCCTGTGAGAGGGGCCAGAGAGTCAGAGGAAGATCGATAAGTTGGCATAGTGACATCCAGAGCAGGTAGGTGAACCATACTTGTTGAGGTCAGGTTGAGGCTGTCAGTATAATGTGGGCTCAATCCTCCTGAATCTTGCATAAGACTCAGAATAAGCAGAGAAAAGGGGGAAATGTGTACAGTAGTGATCGACTCTACATTCAACACAAGCATCTCCATATTTACCCCCAACCCTGTCCTGCCTGGGAACAAAACTGTGGCTATGAGTGTTCCAATGTGTAGCAAAAAGGTCTATAGTAGGATGCCTCCTGAAAATGGTGGAAGTCATGGGTTGCAGTAGAAAGCAGTAGCATGATTTCATCAGAAAAGTGTAGTGCTGGTGGTATCTCTTCCTCTGATCTTCCTTACATTCTTCTTCATCTTCCAGTACTGATTTTTGCGGTTGTGCTTGCCCATGATCTTTGTCCAGAGGCTGGGAGATGGTTGAGAATGGGACAGATGCGGGACGCTATGTCTGCCAAGTAGTAGACTGCCAAACTAGGCCTAGGATCCAGTATGACCAATTCAGTGGACGTGGGATGTGTAGTTGCACCCAAGGAGGACCTTGCCAAGACTGAGTATCCTGAGGGGTAGGAGGATATGTTTGCATGGTAGGAGCTATTTGCCCTGATGCTAATGGGGCAATTGACTCAGTGTACTCTTCCTCTTCATCTGCTTCTCTTAGGAAAAAAGGAACTGTTCCTGTAGGAGGGAGTGAAGCATGGCTTGATGAAGGTGAACAATAGACTTGTGGTAGTTCTCCCCTGAGGTATCAGATATTGTTAGTTCCAATATATGCCCAAGCTCCAATGGTGCAAAAGGCATCAACAATGCCATGGAAGTACATGGAGCTGGGAAGTGCTTTTCTGGCAGCAGGTGGCACAAGAGTAGTGGTTGATGTCAATGCCAAAATCTTCATCAGTGCTGAGATCCTGCTTTGTGTCGGATTCACAAAGGATCTTTGAAGTTGTGGAGGAGGTAGGGCTTGCTTCAATCACCACACACAGAAGATGGTGCCAATAGCTGGTGACATGTCCTGGTTGAGTCTTTTGCCCTTAGTGGATGAGGCACTTAGTCTCTTTGAGGAGGTGTAACCCTCATAAGAAGCTACTGAGATCATGGATTTAGTCAGAGATGGCATTCTGGTTGTTTTCTTTTTTACCCACAGACCATTTAGAGACTGATTTCCTCTTGCCTGAACATGGGGAATGCAGGTTGGTGATGGATGTTCTTGAAAGTCTCTCTGGGGAGAAGGGAGAGTCAGGATCAGAAGCTGGGAAAAGGAACTTCTCTATCAGGAGTAATTTAAGTGTAATATTCTGTCTTCTTCCTCTCGGCTTCATATCCTAACAATGGGAGCACTTGTGGGAAACATGCTCCTCTCCAAGGGAGTGAATACACTCTGCATGGCTGTCTGTTATTAGGAAGGCAGCCCCACAGGAGGTGTACCCCTTACACCCAGGTGAACCAGGAATATGAATAGCCTATTGGCTGCCCAAAAGAACAATGGGAAAGCTACATTACATTAAAGAACATCAGGGTCATAATATTTTTGAAGCATTCATTCAAATATTATCATGAATGCACAGTAGAAAAGACAGAAGGAAATTAATAATTTGTTGATCATTAGTCCTTCTGATAGCACATGATCAAATAATTAAATATTACATCATAACTCACAAGAGAACTACATTAAGGTTCCACAGGCATTCCAAGCCTGGTATTTTTTAATTTTTGCATGCTTAACTTTGCAACCTTAACACCATTCTTTAAAAACTATTTGTGTGTGAGAGACACACACAAAACGGTATTCCATTCTGGTGCACTGGTCTAGTCACAGTCTAAGTAAATACACCAAATGAAGTCATCTGACATTACTTAACATAAAACAAAAAACAAACACATGGAAATGAAAAAAATGGGAAATGAAAACAGATAACTTATGAAAAGAAAATTATCAGCCCTCTACATACTTGTCTGCTATAGTAAATTTTACAAAGCATCAAACCCAATCCATTTCCTTTTAACTTCAGAAAATTTTCATATACTTCACCCCTCTACTCCTCCTGTAGTTAAAGAGCTGTCTCCATTCCCCAGCTTTTTTATATATCTAGATCACTTTACATATTTATTAGCCACAACCAACCTCACCGTAAATTAGAGATTCAGTTTTGCCCAACAAATACATGCTAATGCATAACAATGAGCCTTTAGGGGGAAAAAATCAGTTATTCAAGTAAGTTACAACGAGGTTGGGGTGTTTAGTAACAAATCATATATAGATGTGGCAAGTAAAAGTACCGGATGGCAGGCAACTGAATGACTAAATCAAACTCTTTATCTGTAAATTATGCTTGCTATAATCTGTAAACTAAAAAAACCTAACCATATTTCCTTTTATAGTGCCCCTCTGAACACTTTAATAAAACATCTGCCAAAGTGGGATCTTCTTCCATGAAAGCTCATGCAAAAAATAAATGTTAAGACTTAAGTGCCACAGAACTCCTTGTTTGTTTGCTTTCTTTGAAACAGAGTTATGTTTATGTACATGTAGCCAGTAACTAGCTTCACAAGATATTTGCCCAGTTATTTAGGAGCAGGAAAATGACAGCCCTAAAAAGAGAATTTAAGGCTTGTTATTCAACTACTGATAACTGGATTTCAAACAACATGCTTTTAATGGCTTTAAGGAATTGTTTATTTTTTTCTTCTTTGATACAACAATTTTATTAAATCTATATTTATCACCCAGTAAATTCAAAGCAAGAATTATAAAATTAATGTGGAAACAACATCTATATAGAATATGAAAGTCTTTATACCAAGGACAAATGAGGATTCACCTAATTTAAATAGCCATTGCTAAGTACTCTAAAACTACAATTATACATTTAAACAGATTTTTACAACAAAGACCTATTTCAAACACATATTTACTTAAGATATAGATGGTTTCCTCTAATATGGTTTTATTACACTATCTAGCTTTGCTAGTTAAAAGGTTTTTCTGTTTAAACAAGAGTTCTTTCATATACAACAATTCTGTTCCTCCGGCTTGATCCTGTAGGAAAGACATAATGCTAAATTTAGGTTATTACAATCATTTCTATGGTAACGGATATGAAACACAGGATTATGACTTCACTGCATGATTCTGCAGAAAGAAGTTGGGTGGTGAGGAAGAAAGATCTTATTCAAATCCTAATATAGTCAATAGTAGCAGGAGAATACATAATTACTGGAAAAACACACTTTTTTTTGGATAGTATTTACTTTTTTCCAAGTTTGGAGCAGCATGAAAGTACATCTTCAAAGCTTAGTCTTCTGCTAGTACTATGTCCTATTAGTTATATCCATATGTTGAGTTTTAAAAATCAATCTTTATAGCTCTGAGCAATTAAAACAAAGCAATAATGCTACTCTTAATGCAGGTCCCACACAATGAAGTTACACAAATACTAATCAGTTGAAAAACTAAAGAGGTTGAATATAAAGAACAAATATATAGATAAGTCTATGGTGACATACTAATACAAGATTCATCTATCTAAAAAGTAGGGCTAAAAGGACAGGATATATTTTACATTCAGTATAAGCAAAAGAGTGGAAACAGCCTGTGCAAGTAATGAAAAATAAATCTTCCATATGATAAATTACATTGAAATAAATACAGTAACTCAAACTAAAAATATACTTCTGCATTTACAAAACTGAGATGGAGAACAATCATCATTAAACTACTATAATGTATCATGTCTCATCATAGTTTTTCAAAGATTCAGTTTAATCTGCAAGAACAAGCAAAGCCAAAAAGGGAAAAAACTACAATTCAACTATTTAATGTGGATCCAGGTATAATGTAAAGAGATTAAAAGAAATATTTAAAACTTTAAAAAAAGATTTTAACTACAAACATTGAACTCCTGAAACACACAGGCTTGAAACTCTAAGGGGTTAGACCTTAGCATACTGACTATACTGTGTTTAAACTTTTCCAAGATCAGCACCATTAACTGGCTTGTAAGTTTGCACCATTATTAAATTTAATACTGATTTAATATTGTACATTACATTAAACTGATCTTTATTTAATATTTTGAAGCTAACTTTGTCGATATAAGGTGCAAAACCAGCATGAATTTGCATACAACTCATTATGGGTCAATTTCAACATTATATACTAAGAAAAAAAGCATTTATATATATGAAACGGATATGAGACTGTAAAAGTTCCAGAGGGGTAGACGTGTTAGCCTATTTCAACAAAACAAAGGAGGAGTCCTGTGGCACTTTTAAAGAAAAACAAATGTATTTATTATTGTTTTATAAAGAGATGTAAATGAATATTTACCTTTTTATCTCTTTATAAAGTATTTATTTATTTATACTGAAAAAATATCTCTTTATAAAGTGTTCAGATTTTGCAAGTACTCTTTAGGTACCTGTTTGAAGAGGCAGCCTTTAAAGCAGAGCATTTTTAAAAAAAGCTTTTTAAAACATACAAATAGATGGCTGAAAGCCTGGGCATAACCAACCCTCTATCTCTGGCTGCGCTTCTGACTCTCCAGGGTGGACCCAGCCAGTCCCCCCTCCAGGCATGTGACGGGAAGTGTCCTGACAACACTTGAGTAGCCTGGCAACTGGAGAGTTGGGAGGAAAAAGGAGGGGGAGAAGCAGCCTGGCCCCTGCCAAATCAAGGCCACAGCTGCCTGGGGGCCAGAGCTGCACAGAACCACCACCCCCACTCTCCAGCCCACAGCACCATTACTCACAGTCACATCAGCAGCTCACAGTACTTCTGGGTGCTGTGGGGGGGAGCAGGCTGGGTGGGCCTGCCGGTCAACAGGGTCCACCCATAACTATGCCCCTGCCTGAAAGACTTTATCAACATTAAGGCAAGTGAGGTGGAAGGGAGGGTAATGAGAGAGAGTGATAGGAAAGTACTCCACATTAGAACTTCACATTTGTCTTCCCTGTTTCTCTTGAAAGATTTTGCCGAAGACTACATAACTAATAGCATTATGACGACAAGGATACTGACCAAGTAAAAATTGATAAATGAGGAAATGATTTTATTCAGGCTATTTGAAATTATTTCCTTTTTTTTTTTAAACACCCAATCAACCCAAGCACCCTACAAATACTGCCAAACCAACCAGGAGAAAAGTTCTCTTTAATAAATATTTAACATGTCAAAGCTTTCATTTAAGAAATGAGAAAACTCCATATATTTTGGTTTTTGATGAAGACAGAGAACCAAGGTACAGCAGTGTAGTCCAGGGGCCTCTTTGTGACACCCGGTAAACAATACAGGGATTCCATGCGTCTGGCATCTACGTACTAGCTTGCCAAAGAAAGTCAAGTAAGGTCTCTCATGGAAGTCTGTGTCACACTGGTCATCATACTCATTGTGAGACATACATACAGAAAGCATAAGGAGCGATTATATATATTAAAAATTATGTTTTCTTGGATTCTCAGCTAAGAAAGTCCACCAAAAGGTGATCCATATACTCCTGGATGGCAGAGGAAGAGATGCTTATCTCTCAGTGGTTAGTCACCTGCAATCTGAGCACTGCCTGATTCAAATAAGACACCCATTTACAGTCTAAGCAAAATGCTAATGAACAAATTGGGGGCCAGGGTTTTCAGGAAACACAAAAATATCAGGGCTTGTTCAGTTCAGAACAAGGCAAAATAACACCTGAAGAACAGATGAATCCCCAGTTCCAAAGGTGTAGCTGTGTTAGCCTAGTTCAGCAAAACAAACAAGGAGCCTGCTGGCATTTTTAAAGACTCACAAATTTATTTATCACATGAGCTTTCATGGGAGAAAATCCCACTTCAAGTTGCTGAAGTGCTTGGGCTCACGAAAGAAGCCTATCCTGGTTAAAAATGCTGAGAGAAGGGCTTTGTCATATACACTACTTTATCAGACAAGACAGCATCTGGTTTTAGTTGAGTTTAGGCTGTAGAATGCAAATTATGATTTTGTTGTTACATGTATACCTTTATTTCCAATATTTCTGTTTATATCATAAAAATATTGCTTGTTAAATAAGTTTATTCTTGCTTTCACTATAAATGAATCTAAGAGCTGTGTGTTAAATGAAGCTACATTCTAAGGTATAACTAGTAAGTGTGGTAGGCATACTGCACAATTGGGAACAGCAGACCTGCTAATTCCCTGAGCATCCAGGGGCAAAGGAGCTAGATGCAGCACATAGATGCTTGGAGGACACATAGGTTGGACTGTGCCTGTTGCTAGCCCACATGAGGACAGAGAAACCTGGATGGGCTTCCAGGGACTGTTTATATTGCTTGCAGCTGGGCAAGCCAGGGAGTTAGCCCATGGCAAGCACAAACATGTCTCCCTCACACTAAGGTCAGGTAGCAACAAGGTGCCTCAAATACTATGAGCCCAAGAAAGCATCACAGCCAGATTTCACATTCCTGACATTTCTTAAGTTTGCTTCGGAAGGATCTGAATTGGAGGTGGGTAGGACTGTGGAAGGGTGGGTGGAGAAATCTTTTGGCTGTCTTCACACATCATAAAGAAAAGTGGGCCATGTCATTTTTCCTCTGCAATTCACCTTCAGAGGGACTTCTCCTACTAAAAGGATGTGGATGATGCCACACAAATATTTTTAAATGAATGACTAAGTGAAACAACACTACACTTAGTAAAATAATGGTTTGACAGAATGACTGCCTATTTTCCTGGCCACAAAACTAGGCTCATCCATCAAGAACATTCTGATGTAATTTTGCACTAAAATAACATTTGGTTTAGTATCTATAGCATCTCCAATTTTATATGTTCTTAAAAATTCCTTTTAAAGTCATCCGAGACATCATTTATCTTCATAAAGAGACCCTGAAGTACAATTAGTCAAAAATGGAATGCAATGACCTTAATGTGCAACCATTACTTTTAACTCTGTCAATATTTGCCTAGTCAGCTACACTTAAATTAATAACAAATGTCTGTCATGTAACTTAAAGTCTCTTTTGAATGAGTGATTCACAGAGCACATTATTGGGTAAATAATCTTCTCTGTAGTTACAAACATTGCAAACATTCCTCTCACTGCATTAGTTTTCAGTGAGGAACTATGAAATGCACAGTTAGATACATTTCAATGAAGATTCTCTTTTAGTAAAATATAGTTGTGTCCTGTCTATTTTCTATCTATTTTGTTAACAAAATAGAGTTTTGTTATGAACTCTAAACATTTCCCCAATTCCTACTGTATACCAAATGTGTTCATTTTTATAATACTACCAGGTTTTTAAAATCTTATACCATTTCTTGGGGAACCTGACAGCGAGGGACCTTGGATCTTTCACATCTCCAGCTAGATGGAAGTAAAAAAAAAAAAAAATGTTTCAGAATTAAAATTAAAAAAAAACAAAGAGAGACTGGAATGCTATGTTCTGATAGCTTGTAGAAGACTGGCCAGGAAAACATTGAAAGGTCAGGTAATATGTGATACAGAGGAAGCAAGAAAAGAAGGGAAAGACGAAAGAGGAAGTACGTAGGAAAAGAAGGGCACCAACTTGTTTTATTTGCCAGAACATCAGAGAGGGTACAGAGCTCTTTCAAAATTTCCTTGGAAACTGATGATAAATCAGGAATAACAGTTCTCTGTTTTTATCACTTAAACAAAGAGTTGTACATCCCCAGTTTGCATTTCCTTTGTCTTCTACTGTAAGTTACCCTGCACTGGAACAGGAAATTAGGTACTAACAAAATCACTTTCCTGAAGTCTTAACCTTCATTTTCACATAGTGGAACCTCACTTTACATTAAAATTACTGGTAATTTTCTAGAATGATGATATGACTTATGTACATTCAACAATCAACACCATTAATTAATAAAATTAATCTTTTACTACTGCAAGCCAAAATTAAAACAGCTTCTCATAATCATGATCAGATTTTAGAAATTGACTTGTTTTGAAAGACATATATATGCACGCACACCCAAACAACAAAAATAAAATTATAACAAATAATAGTTCCAAATTCCTTAAGTATATAACAGCTTAGCATTTTCCTGTGTTTAAAAGGCAGATATTTAATAAATGAACATATTCAGTTGAACCAAACCCAGGAATTTACAACCACAATTATTTAACAAAAACACAGTTTAAGCCACATATGAAGAGTAATTTCCCCCTGGAAACTATATATTATGGTTAGTGGTTCAGTTACATTTTAAAAGAAAGCCAAATGTTCACACACAACTCAATATTCTTGTGATCTGAGGAAGCCACAACTTCCACAATTCTTTCATATCTGTCATTAAAGATATTTCCTCTACTTAGAGCCCTTATGTCCTACAAACCAATCTCATTTATTTTGTCATATTGAGACAAACATTTTCCTCAGGATGAAAAAACTAAAACAAAAAAAAAAAATCAGTAAAACAATTTTTTGTGGTAAGAAATACACACATTTGTTCTCACAAAATTCGACCTACATAGGCCAATCTAAAATATATTTTCTTTTTAATATTACCTCACAAGCCAGAAGTCCTAGAAGCAGTAGTTTCTTTGAGGTCTAGTGAAATGTGACAATGTGGAATTGAATCTTGTATTGAATCCTGGAATCATTAAGATCTGTACAAATTATTTTAAAATGTATATTACAATACCTATGGACCTAATAGGGAGAAATCTCTAAGGCATGGGGAGAAGAACAAGCTGTGTCGGGGTCACTGCTGTTAGGTAGATGGATAATTGTCATTCTAGATTTCTAGAACTGTGAGTGGGCATACTCGATATTATTGTTTCCCCACAGCTGGATTCAGATTTCACTGAGAACAAGTAGTCAGGACAGCTCTTATACAGAAACAATTTGTGATCTGCATTGGTAGAGAAAAGCTCAGACATAGGAGCAGAAAGCAGGTTATTATGTGCTAACTCCAAAGCAGCAGGTTAGCACTACTCATAGCTTTCTAACATAGGAAAGCACAGACAGCATCAGTTAAAGAAAATTAAGGAAAACCTAATTTCTTTCATTTTATTACATAACATGAATGTTTATTTGATTTTAACCATACTGTTTAAATTTAATTGCCTTACCCAATATAGTTTCAACAACTCTTTTCTTATTTAAATATGATGGCAGAGTAAGTGTCATCAATATTTTGTAATTTTGAGATTTGTATTTCTCTTGTAACAAGGTTTTCCAGTTTCCAGTGGGATAACCGTGTTAGTCTAGTTCAACAAAAGAAACAGAGAGTTCTCTGGCACTTTTAAATACTAACAAATTTATTTATTGCATGAGCTTCATGGAAGAAATCCCACTTTTTGTGGGAGAAGACCATGACAAAGTAGGTTTTCCTCCCACAAAAGCTCATGTGATAAATAAATCTGTTAATCTTTAAAAGAGCCACAGGACACTTAAGGTTTTTCCATTTTGTACTTAATATGGGTTGGCTGGATAGTTAGTGAGCTGACTAGTTAATTGAGTGATTCCAGGAATTCAAAGGAGGAGAAAAAATTTGCATGGCTTCCATCTTTTGATTTCTGCAACCAAGAGGATGGAAGATATTATTACAATCCTTTTGACTCTGCAGACCAGATACAGTTGAAGAACAAAGACTAACTGAGTCAAGGCACTAAACCTCTGACTTGCTTCTCACTGTGTATTTGCATGGACTCACCTGTTTATATGCAGTTAAACATAAAAGAAACAAACAAATTTAATGTATGTGGATTATGAAGGAGATTTGTTGTTTAGTATAAATGAAGCATTTATTATTTTTTTTCACTACAAAAAAGCATAAAGGTTGTACTTAATTTTTAAGTTTGTTCCATTTATTCTTTTGGATTTAATTAAGGGGAGACTGATCATATTGAACCTCACTCCTCTATAGTTTATGTGTTACGGCATTAGGAGAGAGAGATGGTACAGCAAACTCAACTACCCAAAAGTTATAATTACATAACAGATAACTAAAACTAATATTGATGCTATCCTAATTATAATCCAGCCTATCATTTATAATTTTAAAAGGCCTTTTCATAGTTGCTTACAAGTTTGTTTGGAAAACTGATTGAGCTGAATTTCTCAGTATTCAACCAGGCTGTTTTTTATGGTTCAGTAAAAATGGTTCAGCCATTTCAAATGAAGTTTTTTTGGGGCAGGAGGGAAGGCTGTTTCACTCTCATTAAAACACTTCTTACAAACATTTCATTGCATCTCTTTAGTATCTCCAAGCCTGTTAAAAATATCTTGTATGATTTCCATAAAAATAAAGCAAAACTTGCATAAATTATAAGCCATTAGAAATGGAGTCCATACATATTCAACATGCTGCAAGCAAATCTCTCTTTACACTGGGTCTGTACTGAGTATGCTTCATCCCTATGCAGCTCCAACACGGCAACCAGAATGAGCTTGCTCCATCCACAGAAAGAGACTCAGCAAGCTTTAATCCAATGCTATAGGAATTTAGTATGACTCTTCCTGTGATTAGTCCTCCAGGAAGCAAGTGTCCGCCAGCCATCACAACTGAGAACAGGAACTTACTCTTTTCAATTAAGGCTTTTTGGTTAAAATTAAAAATTAATTAACCATTAAAGAGTGTGAAACAGAGACAGAAGACAAACTTGATAAAAAAAGATGCCTTAACAAAAAAGCAGCTACGTTTTGCACCAGCTAAAGTTTCTTAATGATTGTATGGAGTAGTCCCATGCACAGCATGCTGCAGTAATCCAATCATGATATGACAAAAAGGCTAGATTTACAACAGTTATATTCTTGGCCAAAAGAAAATCATTCAGTGGAATGATGAGAAAAACAGTTAAGGCAAACATAAGACCATTTTTGCTTTAAAAAAATAGGAAATTAGATACAAGAACTGTATTAAAAGAATATTGCTGTTACAAAGACAAACTCAAAATTTAGGAAATGACAACATTAAATTGTCTATACAACATTAATTCTTCCCTTCTTTGCATATGTATAATGGAACAAAGTATTATTTTAATTGTGGTCCCCCCACAGGTCCTCGGCCTCAATTCATTACACAGGATCGACAGTGCTCAGAGAATGAATCAAGGTTATGCAGTGAATGACACTGTTGTCTCTACAGTCTCAGCTCCATTTGCTGTAGAATTTGGAAAGTATGTACAGAACATTCTGCTTGCACAAAAGATCTTTTTCTTAACTGTAGCAAAGTTCAAGCTGAAGCAGAAACTTAGCATGCAAAATTTCAGTGTAAACCATTAAAGTTTTGCAAAATAATATGACTGAAACCAGGATTTAACAGGATATATCAAGCAACCTTAACAAGGAGAAATTCCTCACCTTGTGCAGTGACTGGAGTTCGTGAGATGTGTTCTCCTATGGATGCTTCGCTTCAGGCCTTTGATTGGTACAAATGCACTTCTGTTCCTTTGACTGGAAGTTTTGCCACCCATGCCTTTTAGCTTGCACATGCTCCCTACCAGGGGTTAAAGTAAGGGGGAATGCAACAGAACACACTTCTGGGGCCCCCTATTTCTAGGCTAGCAGCATTCCAGGGCCCCTACAAATAGAGGAACACACCAGAATGCTGTTTTCTGGGGCCTCCTAAAAATAGCACAAGCAGCTGGAATGCAGAGCTCCCTTGGTTCCACCTTAAGCCCTGCTCCTCCTTAAGCCCAGTCAGCAGAGAACTGCAGCAGCCTGGGAGTTAGTGAATCCCGCCCCTGCAGGAGGGAGCAGCTTGTGGCTGGAAGCAGCATCCAGACAGTCAGGCAGCCTGAAAACAGCAGAAGTAATGGCTCTGGGGGCAGGGGGCACTGCTGGGGGTTGTGTGTGTGTGTGTGTTCGTATCTGGGAGTCGCTGGGGGGGTATTGTGGAGGGGGGGTTCCTGGGGCCCACCAAATTATACTTTAATCCCTGCTCCCTACACAACTTTATACCCCATTCTGAGGGCATATGTGGCTGCACAGGGAAACCTCCTTCAGTTTCATCTCTACCACTAGGTCCCAATGATGAAGCAGAGGGGATGGAGGGCAGGGCATGTAATGAAGCAACAATGCAGGGAGGGTCACATCTCTAAGAATACCACTTACTGAACAAGATGTGTAACTTCTCCTTCAAGTAGTTTCCACATGGATGCTCCACCTCAGGTGATTCCCCACAAATATTTCCATGAGAAGGGAATGTCTTTGAAAAATTCCACAGACATAGACAGTGACCTCATAGCATTAGCTATCACATGAAAAGGAAGCAATGTCAGCCAAGTTGTAACGTGCAACAACATACCCTCAGATCTACCCTGAGAGTCCCTGCTTAGAGACTGCAGATCCCTTGGATTTATCCATTATTGAAACAGTTTACAAGACTTTCAGAATGGTTTGCTTCTGTTCAGATAGAAGGCTCTTTAACATTTTTGATATTGAAGGCAGCTTCTTGTCTAATCTGAAGTTTTGCAGAAAAAACAGATGAATGATTTGGTTAAGAAGAAATTCAGAAGACACCTTATGTGGAAACTTGGTATGTGATTATAACGATCCTGGCCTTGGAGCCTAGAGATCTCAAATCTCTGAGTGGAGGTGAGAACTACCAAGAAAGCTGTTTTCATAGTAAGTGAAGCAATGAACATATAGCTAATGACTCCAGGAGGTGTTTTGTAAGACAACTAAGAAACGGATTAGGTAGGTTCTCTAATACACTGGTTCTCAACCTTATGTGGGCTGCAACACTCTTGGCGGCATATTGAGACCCTACAGGACACACCGACCCACCCCCAACTAAATCCATCCATTTCCCTGGCTCTCCATGACACACTTACCATTGTGTGGTGAAACAGTAATGTGTCCCAACACACTGGTTGAGAATTAGTACTCTAATCTGTGGGAAAAGATTTAATCAGTCCTTTAACGAATCTTGAGATTCTGGAAGGAGCAAAGACTGAAAAACTGTCCACAGATGAGAGAATGACACTAAAAGTCACCAAGGAAACCTTGACAGAACTCAAGAACTCATGGTGAAACCTGATGTCTAATTCCAACAGGTAATCAAAAATGATGGTGTGAAAAGAAGAGTGAACAGTAGAAACTTGCTGACTGGAATGATAGTGATAAAATCTGTTCCATTTCAGAAGACAATTATTTCTGGCAGACTTATTCTACTGATTAACATATATTGTATCTCTGTTGAACATGAGGTTTTTATCCCCAAGAATGATCTTGAAACTACACCTGGAGCTGCAGACCTTCAGACTGGAATAAAGCACCTGATCAGCATATTAAGACAACAGACAGCAACTGGCTGCAAGTTTCATCAGTAAATGAGAAGCAAATAAAATGTGGTAAAGATACCACATTTGTTTTGGACAGGTTGGTTCAACATAAATGAACTTGGCCTTATACCATTTGACTTTGTGGAATGAAAAGCAATGGTGTCAGTGGGTTTGCCTAAGAAAGGACTATCATCTACAAGACGAAGACAGCATCCCCAGTGATTGAGGGTCTAGCTCCCCACTCAAGCAAAATTTCTTGCATTTTATATTGACAGTGATTGTAAACTCATTTTCCTCTGAAAACCTACACATTAAAGATATGTTGTGAGGACTTGTAAATCTGGCTACCCTTTGTAATTTTGGGAAACCTGCCTACTGAGGTCATTGGCCACGGTATTTAGAATACCGAGACAGCAAGAAGTCAAAATTACTATCTGATTGATTATGCTCCAATTTCAAAATATGTCAAAGTGAGACAAGTGTGAGGGGGAACATGTCCCTCCCAGGTGACTAATACAAAACATACAGGTCACACTATCATGATCTTGACCAGTGGTCCTCAATCTGTTTACCACTGTGGGCCGCATACTCATACAATACATATACTAGTATTGCCTAGAAGATGTCACATAAGCCATAGCTGTGCACAAGTGGCCTACACACCACAAATTGAGAACCACTGATCTTGACAGATTTGGCTATAATAAGAGAGAGAAAGGAAGTGAAGACAAGCATTTCTGATTGTTCAGTTCTAAAAGGTTGATGTACAGATGCTATTTTTGGAATGACAATTTACCCTGGAATGAGTCAGACCCCCAGATACACCCACTGTCCCAAGCCAAATGTCATGACGAAGGAACTGAATCATAGAATGATAGAAACATAGGGCTGGAAGGGACCTCATAGGTCATCTAGTCCAACCCCCTGCCAGAGGCAGGACCACTCCCACTAAACCATCCGAGGCATGGTTTTGTCCAGCCGGGCCTTAAACACCTCCAAAGATGGAGATTCCACCACCTCCCTCGGCAGCTCATTCCAATGCTTCACCACTCACCTAGCAAAAAAGTTTTTTCTAATATCCAGCCTCGACCTCCCTAACCACAACTTGAGACCATTGCTCCTCGTTCTCTCCTGTTACTACCAAGAACGGTCGAGCTCCATCCTCCTTGGAGCATCCCTTCAAGTAGTTGAAGGTTGCTATCAAATCCCCCCTCAATCTTCTCTTCTGCAGACTAAATAAGCCTAATGCTTTCAGTCTTTCCTCATAGGGCTTGTGCTCCAGCCCTTTAATCATTTTGGTTGTCCTCTGCTGGATTCTCTCTAGCATGTCCCTGTCCTTTTTGTAGTGGGGAGCCCAAAACTGAACACAGTATTCTAGATGTGGCCTCACCAGTGCAGAATAGAGGGGAATGATCACATCCCTTGATCTGCTGGTAATACTTCTTTTGATGCAGCCCAGTATGCCATTGGCCTTTTTGGCAGCAAGAGCACACTGCTGACTCATATCCAGCTTCCCATCCACCATGACCGCAAGGTCCTTTTCTACACTGCTGCTACTTAGCTGAATGTTCCCCAGCCTGTAGCAGTGCATGGGGTTTTTCCGTCCCAAGTGCAGGATTTTACACTTGTCCTTATTGAACCTCATAAGATTTCTATTGGCCCACTGTTCCAATTTATCTAGGTCTCCCTGAATCCTTTCCTTGCCCTCCAATGTGTCTACTGGTCCCCCCAGCTTGGTGTCACCCACAAACTTACTGAGAATGCAGTCTATTCCATCATCCAGATCATTGATGAAAATGTTGAACAGAACTGGCCCCAGGACCGACCCCTGCGGCACACCACTCGTTACTGGTTGCCAGCTAGACATGGAACCATTGATTCCTACATGCTGAAACTCTTGATCTAGCCAGTTTTCTATCCACCTTATAGTTTACCTATCCAACCCATACTTCCTTAATTTGCCAATGAGAATGCTGTGGGAAACTGTATCAAAAGCCTTGCCAAAATCAAGGTATAGCACATCAACGGTTCTTCCTGCATCCAGAAAACCAGTTATCTGATCATAGAAGGAAATGAGATTGGTCAGGCATGATTTACCCTTGGTAAATCCATGCTGACTGTTCCTAATCACTTTATTTTCCTCTAAGTGTTCTAGAATGGATTCTTTGAGAATCGGCTCCATAATTTTTCCAGGGATTGAGGTGAGGCTGACTGGTCTGTAATTCCCAGGATCATCCTTTTTGCCTTTCTTGAAGATAGGTACTATATTTGCTTTTTTCCAGTCCTCTGGCACCTCCCCTGTTCGCCACGAGTTTTCAAAGATAATGGCCAACGGTACTGCTATCTCATCAGCCAGCTCCCTCAGCACCCTCGGATGCAGTTCATCCGGCCCCATGGACTTGTGCACATCTAGTTTCTTTAAGCAGTCCCTAACCTGACCTTTTGTCACCAAGGGCCTCTCTTCTTCTCCCCAGTCTACCGTACCTAGTGTAGTGGGCTGGGAGCTGACCCTGCTTGTGAAAACTGAAGTAAAAAAAGCATTGAGCACTTCAGCTTTTTCCTCATCCTCTGTCACAAGGATGCCTGCCCTATTCAGCAAGGGACCTACACCATCCCTGATCCTCTTCTTGTTATTAACATACTTGTAGAACCCCTTCTTGTTATCCTTTACGTCCCTCGCTAGCCGCACCTCCATTTGTCCTTTGGCCTTTCTGATTTTATCTCTGCAGTCCCTAGCAATATCTTTATACGCCTCCTTGGTCATCTGACCAAGCTGCCACTTCCTGTAAGCTTCCTTTTTATGTTTAAGCTCAGAGCAGAGTTCTCTGCTAAGCCATTCTGGCTGCCTCACATGTTTGTTCTTTACCCTAATTGGAATGGCAACTTCCTGTGCCCTTAACAGGGTTTCTTTAAAATATAACCAACTCTCTGAAGGGGGTTCACCCATGGAGCTTTATTTTCTTGGAATATTTCACAATGCACAGATAAGCGAAACAGTCGCAGGTACCAAAAGTCTCTGATCAAAGGCAGAAGGACGCATGTGCACCTAAGCAGAAGGAAGAGTGCTACCAGTCCAAATTATTTAGATCACTGATCAACCAAAGATAATCAACTTTGTCAAGCCAAGGCTCTATTGTCTAAGGTAGTTTTGCATCATTTCCTAACTTGCTGAATGTTAGATAAAAGAAAATTACTGAACAGCTTGCCATGAGTGAGATAGTATTACATGATTCTGTTACCTAAAACACAGCAACTTACCTACTTTCTGTTACCTAAAACACAGTAACTTCAGTACAACTATGATGCTATAGCAAACTTAGAACAAAAATATATTACTGAAAGCATTTAACTTGATTTCAAAGTTAATGTAATATTCATGGTACTTTCATGCATCCTGCAAATTTATCAGCTATATTGTAAGAAGGAAAGAAAAGGCTAACAAATGAGGCAGGCTGAATCATCAATCCCTGATGACGAAAATACATTTTCTCTGTGCATCATGTGGTTTCTAACAAATAATTATTTACACTAGTACTAATCGCTCTCTAATACCATAAAAGATTAGGTTTGGACAAGGATTAAATGGACAGTAAAGTAAATGTCAAAATCAAAGCAATTTAATTTATGGGAAGGAAATTGGAAGTTAGATAGGAAGAACAAAATCTAATAAACCAACAGATGGAACAAAGAACTTAAATAATAGCAACACAAAACACAGTTTTATAGATGAATTTGTATATCTAAAGTTGTAAATATCTAATTTATTCTGATCCAAGATCATGCACATGGTTAAAAAAAACACTTGCACCCTAGAGATTAGTTCCAGAGGGGTAGTCATGTTAGTCTAGTTCAGCAAAACAAACAAGGAGTCCTGTGATACTTTTAAAGACTAACAGATCTATTTACTGCGTGTTGCCCTTAAAAAAATAGATGTTATAGTGACTGCATTGTACCTTTCAATGGAGGGGAAAGGAATTTGACTGGCTGACTGAAAGAAGGGAGCAGTGCTTTATAGCTGGGGGTGAGGGGAGAAGAGAAATCAAAAGCAGTAAAAGGGGTCAAGGGACCAGTGTGAGAACACTGACTCAGCTCCCAGGAACCAGATGTATGGATATACTTAAAAAGAGCAGCCCCGTGAATGTAGCAGCCTTTTACATGGAAGAAGCTGAGGAGCAGCACACAGTGCAGCTTCTTGGGACATGGGGTGTGGGGAAGACTGATTTCCTCTCTCCCTGAGGCAGGAGCAATCACAACACAGCTGGGCTACACACAGACCCAGGATAGCAGGGAAGGTTGGAGGCTTCCATCAGTCCCAGGGGAAGGAAGCAGGAGCACATTAGTAGTGGCAGAATGGGTGAGTTACCTTGTCAGTCAACTCACAGACATTTTGTCTTAGCACGAGGGACAAGGGGATAGGTGGAAGACAAACATTATACAGGGTACATGGACTGTGTTTGTAAGGGTTAATGGGAGATGACTAGCAGTCTCACAAAGCATTTGCCAAGGGCAGGAAGGCAGGGGCAAAGAGGAGGGAAAGGCAAGAGAGTCAGCAAGGATTTGAAACAAGTGGTCAGGATTGTTGCTTCGCAGGTTGTCTTCCCAGCACACAGGGCTTCCAAAGTGTACTGGGTGACCCACGGCTTTGATGTTCACCTCAGCTGATTACAGGAGATGATGGTGATGACAGTGATAGCAGGGGTGTGTCAAAGGAACAACAAATGTGGGTTGCATTAGGTGGAGACTACAGGATCATAAGATATAGGAGGACCCCTACTGCACAATATGCCAACAGGTGCAGATTATGAAGGCTTTGGGGAGGTGCAGGGTCTGGGTATTATTTGTCTCTCTGAAGCCTTCCATGGGGAAAACTGGGGTGGACCTAGTGGTGAATTAAATAGACCAAGGCATGCATTTGGATTTACTGAAGGGCGTACAGACTCACTGTGGGGAGTACACCCCAGGTAAGCAGGTTTATGGTTTTGCATGAGCAACTACATGCTAATTTGCAGCCACCCACAACTGAAAGGTCTGGCTGCACGATATGAGATGCATAAAGAGGGCACAAATTGGAGACACAGGAAATAGTAATTGGGTCGACCATCCACACGGGTATGGAAGCCCTGAATGGGGAAGAGAGCACTGGAAGCTATTCTGTTTTTAAGCTGTGAAGTCTGTCACTGGGAAACTGGAGCATTAGGAGCAATGAAGGTGTCCCCACAGCAGTCCCAACTCAAGTTGTGCCAGGGAAGCTGACCCTGAGGAAGTTCACCTTCTCAGTACTACTAGGGATAAAATCCTAAGAGGTGAGTACATGGACACATGAATACTGTGGCACAAAGAGGTGTTCGCAGACAGCAAGTTGGGCTTGGGCAAGCAGAACACAGTGATGTTCAAGCAGTCAATGGTAAACAGAATGTGGAAAACATTAAGATGCTGCCTCCTCAGCCATGAAGGGTTATAACAGAGTCTTATCCACCTAGAAGCCCAGCTTTGTTTAGATATATGGATCAAGCTAGCATACAATACATTCAAGGTCTTACTGTGGTTTAATTATGATCAGCAGTTTAGATTGTGAGCAGCAATGCAAATGTGGATCCGGTAACATATACTGCATTATTCACTATGGTTGGAGTGAATGATGTTGTGTGAACTTGTCTGCACTGATAGAGACCTGAATCAAAACAATATTTTTTTCTGGACATTTAATAACAGTGGTTGTTTTTCCACAGCACCTGTAAGCACAAGCATGTTTGAGAAATACATTTTGGGGCACATACAACATGTTCATGACACAGCAATCAGAGACTGGTCCTAGGGGTAAATGAGATGGGGATTAAATTAAATGCTACCTGCAGGTTTGACAAGAGCACCATTCCCAGTACAGCTGGAGGTGTTAAAGGTGCTCCTGTGGGTTTAACTTAACAAAGCAAATGGAAGCAGATTACTGGTGGTTTCGAATCCTCTTAATGGGCAATAATAGTAACATGATAGCAAACCCGCCCCCCCCCAATATCAACTTAAATACATGAGTGGGCTATGTTGTTAAAACAATGATTTCATAGGAATGAATGAGGACAGAGTGGCAGGACCATTAACATAATGGCCTGTACAGAAACTGTAGTTGCTGCCACCCTGAGGCTTGGTCCTCAGACAGGCTCCAGTAGAATATCAATTACTTTATGACCTGCTCTGGGTTGATAATGGCACCTTGATTCCATTTTAGATGTACAGGTTTCAGGAGCTGGCACCTGAAGTCTGCTAAGAACCTGAACAGATACCCTGAGTGCTATGTTCCAAAGGGGCAGCTGTGTTAGTCTAGTAAAGCAAAGAGTCTTGTAGCAGTTAAAGACTAACAGATTTATTTATCACATGAGCTTTCATGGGAGAATATCCCACTTCTTGGGGACAGATGGTTATCTGTGTAGGGCAGAGACTGTCTGCCTCTACTCACATGGCAGAGCTATGAGACAGGTTTGAATGAATTCATGCACTTACAAGAGTGGGAAGATGAGACCCCAGATCACCCAGTACAAAGGAGCGAGTGCTGTGGTACATGATGGCACTGTCAACTGGTGTACTCAACAACCTTGAATCACCTGCTGGCTGCTATGTTTATCAGCAGTCTAGCTACCCTTATCCATGCAGCAGTTTTAATTCAAAGGTCTCTGACACTGTGGTCACTTTCCAATGGGCCCACAGAGGAGGCATGTTACTCCGTCACAGTGAATGTTCAGTGCCCTAAGTGGTTTCAGTCAGAGCATTCTTGATAGCAATTTTTGGTGGTTTGGGGATCAATAAGCTATTCCCTGAATTCTTTAGGGACTCTGTGTGGAGGGGACTTGCAACTGCAATACATTGTCAGGGATGAGCAGGGATGCTAAACTCGTGATGGTCAATAAGTGATCAAGGAAGACAAGGAGAATCTGTTATTGTCAAGATAGACTGAGAGCCTGATTCTGCACCATAGAATTTTGCTCCCTCTCATTCAGAATCAGGGCCACAACTGCAGTACAGCTGGGTATGGGGGCAGAGATGCTTCAGAAAACGGAATTCAGAAGCATAGAAAACGGGTGAATTCTCAGGTGGTGACAACATTAATGTGTTGTGTTTTGATCCAGATGGTGGAAGACAAGCCACGTAGACAGTACTGCAAGTGTCTGGGCACAGGATTGTCTTCTTTATCTACGTGTGAGTGTTCTAGTTGCCATGAGGGTTTGCAACAAGGTTCCAGTGTCATGGCAAGTCTGAACTTGAATGTTGCTGAATCTACTGCACTCATTGTTATACAGGGCGCATCAGCAATCACCAGTGTAAAGGGGTTGAATTAATGCTCACAGTAGAGAGAGACTTGAGGCTGACCCTTCCATTTTTTCTATCAGAAATAAAAACTGTCAGAGATGCATTAACACAGGGTCTGCCAGGGAGCTGTAAGATACTACATGGATAGACAAGACAAGGAAAATACAGGCAGTATGGAGCCAAATTCCTTGGAATTATAAAGGGCTCAACAATTTTGGAATTTGGGGTATGAAAATTATTCAGGGAGGATGGTGTTTAGCCAATACAAAAGGAGGCAATGAGAAACCTCTGGAACCTAATAGGATTGGGGGTAAGGAAGGCAGCCACACTAATTGCTAGTGCTTCCTAGTGGCAGATGTCCAGCGTAGATACTCCACAGAAACAGTACACTATGACTTGATAAACAGCTTGGAAACAAAAGCGTTTGTTAAAGGAATGGAATGGGGAAATTGATTTTGGGTTCCTCTGGCAGGCAATCAAGCCACCTTTTCTTATTGCCCATCTTCACCCTTCTATGGTGGGGGGGGGGGATAGTCAGGCCCCAGCAATGGACAGTCTAGAAGATCTGGGTGAGGGGAAAAAAGGGGGGGGGAGTGCAACTGATGGAAGTCCACTCCCTGGATAATTATTTAACTGCAGAATCATTGTTTAATAAACATGGAGTTACCTCCACTGTACACTTTTGTCTGCTGGATAATCCTAGATGACAATTTATGACATTGCGGCCTGGTTAAACCCAAATCAAATGTCTCCTTTTAGTATAACTAGTCAATATTATACCCCAAATGCCAGAGATGCATCCTGTAATGCAATAGTAAATGTTTGTATCACTTTTAGGAGCATAAAGCAGTACATTATGACTAGATAAAATTATAGTATTGAAATTCAGGACTTCCAGAAACTGGAATCATAGATGAATACATACTAAAATTACATAATGCCATTTATCCCAAAATAGCTATTTTATTTTCCCAGAGTCTAGGTGCACATTAACATGTTAAAAAAACTAATGACTTATACAAACCCAGAAGGCTTAGCCCTCCCACAATCAGAAAATAAAAAGTCAAAAATAAAAATCAGCCTCTTCGAACACGTGTCCAAAGCAGCGCACACAGTGACCCTCCTCTTCACCTGTGCAGGCTTAAAAGAAAGAGAGAGAGCAAGCACTCTTTGAAGCATGCCCTGAAGGTTAACAGATTTTGACTATTCTGAACAATAGTCCACCAAACACTAAAAACAGCTTCCTCTGGGATGACACATAATTAATGATAATTATCGTATAACATCACTACTCACCTTTCTAAGACCTGAAAGGAATAAAAATCACAATCGAACTTTCAGGGAATACTTAGACAGATTATAATTATCCAGATTAGAATCTGACCAGGGCACTAAAACTCCTATAAAATGCAGATATTTTATGTCAGTCAACTTGTGAGATTACATGCTACAGTTCCCAACCTCTTCCTTCATGCAGACCACTGCATAGTCATCAAAGCTTTTGCAGACCATCATGTAAAGGTTTTAAACCTTTTAAACAAAGCCTATGGCTGATGGGAGTCAAACGTATACCAGTGGGTATCACACCAGACCAAGTCTTGTATGAAAATCTAAAACTAAGCTATGTTTTTCTTTTGGTATCATTCCTTTCCAAAAAGCAGACAACAAAAATAGAATGTTAGTACTGGTTAATGTTTCATAGACTATGTCTATACTAGCCAATTAGTCTGGACCAATGTTCCCTGTAAGCTGCACCAATGAGAGGTGGCACAGGTGCCTCCGCTCACTGGCACAGCAAGCGCTGATCCCAGCGCAGGTCTCTGCCATGGCACTCCTTGCTACCTTTAATTCATTTGAGTTACACTGCCATAGAGTTTCCAAATGAAGCCATATATTTTCATGAGCCAATCCAGAGCTCTTTTGAGTAGTTTTTCAAAAAAATTTGTGACACACCTGTGTGCTGTGGCACACTGGTTGGGAAACAGTGAGATAGGTAGAGACAACACACAAATTCCACCAAGATTCAGAATAAATACAGAAAACTGTATAGAACCTTGTTACTTTATTAACACCCAGCATTTCTACAGAACTTTCCATCCCAGGCTCTCTCAATGGCTCACTACAATTGGCATTCACACATGCTTGGCTCTGTGGTATCCAAGGGGCACACCCCACCTGTGCTCACATTTAAGTGAATGGCCCTGGCAATACATTATAGGCAAAGTACATGTGTCCTCCCCTTTTGATATCTTTACCAAGTGCCATAAACAATGGCTTTAGGAGGAGGTGTCCCTTCCATGTATTTTGAGCACAGCTCTGTTTTCATTTGGAAGGTGGTAAAGGAAAGTTCAAAGCTTGCAGACAAGAACACCACAAAATTGGTAGATGGGGATTGTAGCAGAGAGAGAAGGCAGCCTGATCTAACTTTTTCAGTAAAGTGGAAAAACCGTCATTGACCTTAATTAACATTAGCTCAAGTAATATACGGGCCTAAATCAGGGTGACTTCTTCTAGCTCAATGAGTGAGATCTAGTCAGAAGTGGCCCATTCATTAGGAATCTCTAAAAAATAATAGAATTGTATTGGCTATCTGTGATCATCAGCTCTTATCAGTGTAATTTCTTACAAATTTTCTTTATGTATTTTCACATCTTGTAAAGGTGAGCTGAAATTACAGACAACCAAAATGTTTGTTGTTCTGGAAAAGGTAATGGCTGGTACACTGAACGTATTCTTAGATGTTTGTCACCTATACACTGACAGAAGGTAAGTTCCCATTCCTGGCCCAGTTGGTTGATATATGTGGTATGTTTCAAACATCTAGTGCACATGCTGAATGAGGCTTCAGTCTAATGAATAATATTAAGACAGAGCCTCATAACAGGTTGGATGTTTCTCATCCAGACACGCTAATGCACATCAAGTCATATCTAAGTGCTGGATTCAAGGCTGACCTAGACTCTGTATATGTATTCTGGAAATGTGACAAAGACAGGTGTCAAAAACTGAGGGGTAGAGGAGGCTTGATAGGCAGCATCACTGCTTCATATTTGTTTAATAAAAATGTTAAACTGAAATACTGTAGTTTTATTAAATTTACTAAAGTTTGACCAAAAAGACATCTATACAATGTTCCCTCTCTAAGCTGGTGATGCAACTGAGCAAGTTATGGATGCACTTGGGGAGCAGATAGGCAGTGGCTCAGGGGCCCAGTCCCAGGACAGGGAATGGGTAGGGAACTTGCTCAGCTGCATCCATAAGTTGCTCAGCTGCATCATCGGCTTAGAGGGAACTAAGTAAACTTAGTCCAGGTTAATTTAGTCTATGTCTACACTAGGCTTTCTGTAGTTCAAACTCAGAAATTTCTTAGTTCGAACTAAGCAAAGCTTAGTCTGAACTAATAAGTTTGACTGCTTAGTCCAGACTAAGCACTTAGTTTGAACTTTAAGTTCAAACTAGCACAATGTAGACCCAGACTAAAGGTTTAGTTTGAACTAAAAAAGTTCAAACTAAATCATTAGTTAGAACTAGTCACGCTGACTGGTTCAAACTAAAAGTTAGTTCAAACAAGTTAGTGTGGCTAGTTCAAACTAAAAACCAGTGGTTAGTTCGAACTAACCAGGAACTGCTTAGTTTGGACTAACGAAGTCTGAGCTAAGCTTTGTGATATAGATGTAGCCATAAAGACCAATTGTGCACATATTCAAGATCATTATTTCATGTGACCTCAAAGATACTTTATTTATGAAAGCATTTGATTTTAATACGTAGATAAAATAATATGCTCTTTACATCAGTTTATATGCACCTGTTTAGTTATTCAGTAATTTATTTTTTGAAGGCTCAGTTAATACACATTTGTCTTTGTCCAAGCAGGGGCCACTTGTTTCAGTGGAATACCACTGGAGATAGATTGTTTACCAATGAAACAAATGGTCCCCTCTATCTGTTGTATAGAGATTACTGAATAATAGAAATCTAAAGGTTGAAGGGATCTTGACAAATCACCTAATTCAGACCCCTGTATTGAGCCAGGACCAATTATACTACCCTACCTTCAGAAGTGTTTATCTAAACATTTGTTAACAACCTTCAATGACAGGAATTCCATAACATTCACTGAAAGCCTATTCCAGAATTTAACCATCCTTATAGTTAGAAAGTCTTTTTCTTAATATCTAACCTACATCTCACTAGCAGCAATTTAAGTGAGTCACTTCTTGTCTTACCCTAAATGGAGAACTGATCGCTGTCCTCTTTATAACAGCCTTTTTAACTTCTAAAGCCTTAGCAGGTCCCCCATTAGCCTTCTTCCTTCAAGTCTAAACATATCTAGGTTTTTTTTGTTTGTTTGTTTGCTTGTTTTGTTTTTAATCTTTCCCTCATTGGACAGGTTTTCAAAACCTTTCGTGATTTTTATTGCTTCTCTCTAGACTCACTCAATTCTCCAGATCATGCTTAAAGTTGGACACCGAGAATTGTCCCTAGTATGTCAGCTGATTCCTCACCTGTACCAAGCAGAATGGGACAATTACCTCTCATATCTTACATATGACACTCCTGCTAATACATGCCCAGAATGATGTCACCATTTTTGCAACTCCATCACATTCTTAATTCATATTTACAGTAAGAGTCACTAAGATCCCCAAATCCTTTTCAGCAGTATGACAATATAGAGAGTTTTTCCCATTCTGCAGTTGTGCATTTGAGTTTTCCTTCTGAAGTGTAGTACTTTGTATTTGTCTTTACTGAATTTCATCTTAATTATCTAATTTTTCAAGGGCATTTTGAATTCTAATCCTGTTCCTAAAAAATTTGCAACCCATCAAACTCAATATCTCCTGCAAATTTTACTATTTTACTACCCAATTCCTTAATGAAAATACTGAATAGTACCAGGCCTAGGGGAAACACCTGGCAGGACTCCATTAGATATACTCTTCTCAGTTTAACAAACCACTATTATTTGAATAAGGTCTTTTAAATATCTGCAAACCTACCTTATAGTGATTTCATCTAGACTCCATTTCTTTAGTTTGCTAATGAAAATTGTCATGTGGGAGGAGTCAATAGCCTTGCTAAAATCAATGTATATCACAATTTCCATCCACTAGAACAACAGACCTGACAAAGAAGGAAGTATGATGATTTGGCATGATTTGTTCTTGACAAATGCATGGTGGCTATTACTTATCCTATTACCCTCTAGGTGCTTACCTGTTCATTTTCTAATAATTTTCTCCAGTATTTTTTTTCAAGTAATGAAGTTGGACTGACTGAACTACAATTCCCCAGATCCTCTTTGTTTCTATTTTTGAAGGCAAGTACTGTATTCATCCTTTTTCAGGCCATTGGGACCTCACCCATCCTCCATAAGTCCTTAAAGAAAAATACTAATGAATGTGCGATTGCTTTAGGTAGTCCTTAAAATATCATTGGATAAATTTCATCAGGAAAATAGTCTGAAAATGTATGCTGCACTTTGCTCAAAGTGCTGCTGGTCATGCTTTAGATCCAATATATTTCAACACAGAATTGTTGAAATACTATTTTGAAGCATGGTTATTTATTTACTTATTTACTTTTGCTAACATCAGAGCACTTTTTGCATCTCCACATACAAGCCTTGAAGTTTCAGGCTGAAGTATGTTGGGAAAATGTACTTGAGTTTCAACCAAAATTTATCCACTAAGGTACAGTGTACGGTAAATGAACTTTGACCTCCAACATGGAAATTATCCTCAGGCAACTAATAGCTGACAGAATCTAGTGAGCAAGTACTGGGTATTCTATTATTGGAGAACATCAATGCCTCAGTGTCAAGCAAGCAGCTGTTGTTTCCATTAAGACAGCAGTTGTTACACCAGTGTTCAAAAAAATCATTTCTTGATGCAGAGCTTTGCCAGAGCATCTCTTTCAAACCTTTTTTGAATGATGTTATTGAGAAAGTTGAGCAAGGATTGCCTTTGTACCTTTCAATCTGTGATTAGGTAAGGGTATGAATCAGAAACAGTTGCTATATTCTTTGATTTAAATGTCTAATACATCAAGAAAAGGGCAAGTTTCTGTACTCATTCTTTCAGCTCTACAAACAAGGAATCCTGTGGCACTTAAAGACTAATAAATCTATTTATAGCATGAGCTTTCGTGAGAGTAAATCCCACTTTGTCAGACACTTTACTTATGTTCAGTCCCATTCACTAGTAGGTTACTAATTTACAGAAATTCTGGATGACATAAATAAAAGTCACAATGATTTGAGTGACCCTCACTCTCTGCTTAACAGAGATAGTAATAGTGTACATCTGCCCCCATGATAGATTCTGAATTCACTTCTCTTTTTTGATGTATGTAACTCCACTAAAACAGTTTAACATTTTCATCCATGATGATGCAAGTAGGCCAATTATACACAGTATATGATACCTCTCTCTTTGTTCACATCAGGATGAGGTGGTTTCCGATTTCCCAGTACCTAGTTTAGACCAAAATTAGGATTTCAGCAACCAGAATGACAAACCAGGAAGACAAAGATGATCCCTGTCACCTAATAGAAAGCAAAAAGAAATATTTGCAGACAGTAGCAGAGGTAGTGTCTGTCGCACTTACTGAAATAGTAATTCCATCCTTTGACAAAAAAATTTCAGTCTGGGGTTCTTTGGGATCCTTGATTGCTCCTAGAGCCCCAACAGGACACTGATAAAAGGTAGCATCCTTTCCGTCTGCATTTGACTAGCTGACTAGGACTACTCTTCACAGTGAGTGTCTTACATGTCTACTGACAAGACTACATTAATGTAAGGCTACTCAGAAGAGGACTCTGATGTTTCAGCTAGAGCTAAATACAGTTGATCAATTGTTTACCACTGTCATCTGCAAGGAACATACACTCAACAACTGTTCTTAATAAGCTACAACAGCATACACTTTATCTTTAGGTGCAATATAGAGTTTAACTTTGATCATCTGGACCCTAGCTACCTGAAAGAATACTTCATTACCTATACAGAACAGAAGCAGAGACCATTTTTCTACTACTCCTGGTACTTAAACACCTGAGGACTGAAAGTAAGGCATTCTCTATAGAGGACCCTGCAGGTCATCATATTTGGTTAATTTATTTTACTCAAAATTTTTTCTGGGAGTCTAAGAGCTAATTGTAGAAAGGATGTTGAGCTTTTTGGCATTCAAGGAATACATTTAAGTTTAATTTTCTTAAGATGCTTACTGATTTTAATTTTTCTACAGATGTCAACAGATTGCTCAATAGGTGTATCTATAAGTCAAAAACTAAAAAATTAAAATTGAGAATTTTTTCCTCGGGTCTGATTTAATCAAAAGTCAATATTTTGTGCGCTCCATGGTGCTTTAATTGTCCCTGATGGGTTAGCTAGGAACAAGAAAAACAAGTTTTGCATCACGTTATGAGAAGCCCAGCACAATCTCATTCAATACGTCAACTACATATGACTGTAAGTCCAACATACAGAAGAAAGTAAAGATCACTTTTTTAAAGGAAGACAGAATGGCAGCAGGAAAAAAAAAAAGGATGAAAGTAGGGAGAAAACTACTGTTAAGACCCCTCTCTATTTTTTATTATACTCTTATTTTTTTCCAAGTAACACTGTCCATTTACTCCATGTGAAAATGTTATATTTTTCTGATGTATGACTTTTAGCAGTATTTAAAACCACCACTGAATTTAGATTTTTAAGTTTGAACAGTCTCTTTTCCACTTCAGTATAAAAACAGGCCTCAACAAATCTGTTTCTGATCACCATCGTGACCAGTTTTAATGCCTGACACATAGCCCCACTACAGAAATTAATAGAAGAGAGCCTTCTGGTGACCAAAAGTAAAAGTCCTGGCACCTAGGTGTGAGGCAATTTTTTCCATCTCTGGTACAAACAACATATTTTTCAACTTCTCCTTTTTTTTTTTAATTTGTTTTACAATATGGTTTGACATGTTCATGTGTGTACCACTTTTTTTTTTTTTTTTTTTTTTAGTTTCTCTTCCCCCTACACACACCAATCTAGCATTTTCATGGCATCTTACAAGAACAGTTGTCTGTGAGGTCTTTATACATTTAATATTTAAGAACCTTCTTCTATAATACTGTTGCAGTTCGCTAGTAATAGGACTAACATTAACAGAGTAAGTGGATTTCTGAGATGACAAAGCCACTAGTAATATACACATATTCTGCTAGACACAGAAGATCTTATTTTTAAAGTATGACATTTTAAAAAAGGTAGTTAAGCATAACTTGTACTGAGCTATTCATACTGATTAATCACAACAAATTGTGTATGAGCTTCCCTTCAAAAATTTCCACAACTAAATTTTCATGTCCTACTATTTTTCTCTTTACTGACTGTTTGCATTAGTCCTTAAGGAATCTTTTTGTACACAATGGACAAAATTCAACTCCTCTATATAAGTATTGCATAACAAACTTCAACTTGGAGGATAACCATGTACAACATTATTGAAGAGATTACCCATTAAAAGGAATATCCATGCAACAAGGGTTTTTATTAATAACTGGTGTTATTTTACTTGTAAGAATTTAAACTACTTCCCCACCCCCCAAAATGGATGGAGGTAGTAAGATCCTCCCTGATTTTGCTGTATTGATTGCTTAGAGAATCAACCAAGTCAGACTAATTCAGTTAAACTCACTTATCCCTGCTTTGAACTCACTCTGCCACATTCCTGTCATATGCTGGGGTGCAATTCAGACCTGTGAAAGGTTGTGTCAGCTCTTGTATTGTAACCTAGAGTGCCCCAAAATGTTCGTGCTGCTTGCGGCTTTTTGTCTGACACATGCACACAGACAGTGTACACTTCCTGCTCTGTACGTCATACAACTTTTGTTCCGCCTCTTGGAATCAAACAGTGTGTCAGATATGAATATACGGTGCTTCTTCACCAAATCTATTACAAAATAAAAAAATAGGCTAAATGTAGGGGGAAACAAAAGTGATACAGATATAAATATGAATTCATTTAAGAAACGTGCATAATATTTTTTTTTCCACTTCAGTATGGCCTGGGTATGAGGCAACAAATGAATTAGTCTGATTTGAATGGTTCTCCTCTAAACATTCAACGCAGCAAAGTCAGGGAGGATCTTTGTACCACCGTCAATTTATATTTTATATAAATTTTACTCAGAGGGGGAGAAGCATAGATATGCCATCTGTGTCTTTCTAAAGTTCCCATAAAGTCCTCCTTCAAAATTTCCTTTCTTTTCCAATACCAATTATTGTGGGATTCCACTAAGCTCTGTTTATTATTATTGCTGTTTACTATGTACACATGCCTACTGATAGGTAGGGGAAAATAGAGGTCAGGTTGGGCCTCAGAGATATTAGTGCTATGTCTCCAAGGCAGCAGACACAGCAAGCAATGCTTCTGCTTTCCTACAGTTTAGCAGATATTTGAATATGGATTAAAGCAGGCTATCTGCTTAACCCGTATGTTATGTTAGAATGCTCGTCACCATAGCCGAGGAGGAATTTACCTTTCATTCAAGTATCTGCTTCCAGAACTACACGTGACAGCAGTATTAAAATGTCACCAAGTTTCAAAGGGGCAGCCGTGTTAGTCTAATTCAGTAAAACAAAAAAGGAGTCCTGTGGCACTTAAAACTAACATTTATTTATTTAAATAAATGTGTTAGTCTAAGTGCCACAGGACTCCTGGTCAGTATTAATATGTTTCTCCTTTCTGCCCAGCATTATCTGGCCAGATATCTTCCATGAATCCAGGCCTTTCCACTAACCTCCTTGCTATTATGACTTCTGGGCTCAATTAAGACTGAGGTATATGTGGCTAAAGAACACACAAAAGTTGTAGCTGGCTGCGTACCTGCTTTGTAGTGCTAACGGCAGGGAACACATTAGGCCTGTTCTTCAGCTATGGTTTCTGGTTTCAATTCTAGTTGTCAACTGAAGTTCTGAATAGTTTTGTGACACAGCTGCCAGCCAGCCTCTCTCACCATTAGATGCCACACTTGTAAGCTTGAAAACTTAAGATACTCATCCTGCAATTTATATACATGGGCCAACAGCAGGGAATCATTGGATAGCCTTCCATTCTCAGGATCTCCAAATGACCTGACATAAGAAATTTGGTGATCTTTAGTGTATACTGCAAGTCTCCTCTCTCTTCTCTTGCTTTGATCAGAGGATGGCAAAGGTAAATATACTTAAACAACCATTTTTGAAATAATATGTGCTTTTACAATATACATCTAGCACATATTAAGCTCAAACATTATGTAGAGCAAATAAATACAGAAAAATGTGATTACAACATAATTTAGTTTATCAACTGTTTAAAGACACTTAAAAATAAACACCATAATGCTAGAACAATTTGAGCCACTTTTTTAAAGTTTACCTGTTATTGTTAGTTTGAAATGGATATGTTATTGTGAGGCTTTGTTTGGCAGGGTTTTTTTAAAGAATTTGTGAATTTTCAAATTTTATACTTGGATGGCATTCAAGAATTAGACTAGGTTCTAAATGAGAAAAAAAAACTGTGCTTCATGTACAAAAGCTTTTCCGATCTATTTCAAGAAGATGAGATACTTTCATTTGTTTGTGAACAGTCCACAGTAGCTGGTTAAGAAAATTAAAAAGTGTTCCATAAGTAAATAAGTGCAGTAATATTTACAATTGTATATGTAACTAAGCATATCAATAGTACTTTCAAATACATTAGAACAGTGGTTTCCAACCTTTTTTCCCTCTGTGGATACCTAAAGAATTTCAAATGGATATATAACCCTCTTGGGAAATCTCAGACACTCTTAAGACCAGAGGCTGAAAACCACTGCATTAGAGCAAAGTCAGTTTATGTAATAGCATCATCTAATACCAGAACAAATGTAGAAGGCAACACCTAAAACTAAAGATCCTATTCCTCTTAACTACAACACAAATCAAGTGCTGCTTCTCACTAGAAAACGAGTCTTCTGAGTTCATGAAAGTAGTTTGCTGTCCACCATATCCAAATGTTGTATATTTATTTGCTTCATACCAATTTTGTCCTTTTCCATTTGCAAATGATGTTTCCTGCATATATAGTACACAAGATGACAATATTGCTCCATTTGGATTTGCACCAGCATCAGTGATATCAGAGGTAACATGCACATTTTTGGAATGTGTCAGTTAACCCCAGCTGCAGAGTCATCATAAAACATTTTTGGGAAGACCTGCACAAAAACAAAAAAGGCCTTTTAAAAAGAACAGCAAATCTGAAGGACATTAATGTCCAAATTATTATTTTAACCTGCCTGGGGCCTAAATTAATCACATCTGTCTAAAAATTTTGATCTAAGACTAAAATGACTCCCTCTTGCATATTCTCTCTCTTTCACTCAATGCTTTAAAATGAGAGTACATAATCAAGGCCAACCTCACAAAAAAGATTTCAGGAAGGTATAATCTTTGAAGTACTAATCCTTCAACTCTAATAGATTTTCATAAATTAAACAATTTAGTGTTCATTTCACTCAATTTTTATAGTACATTTTCAGCTAATACTCAGTGATGTTATAGGCCAATATATTCAGAAATAAAAATGGGATTGATTTTTTAGTAGATAATTAATTTATGAATTTCACAACCACAGTTCTGACAGCCCTCAAGTTCTCTTTTAAATAAGCCACAAAAAAGCAATATAAATATAGTATGTAGAGTCAAGCAAAATTTGGTGTATCAAGCACAAACTGTCCAGCATATAAATCAGATAAGATTTTTAACTTTGTACAGCATGGCATAAGTGGCTTTCTCATAGAATCATAGGGTTGGAAGGGACCTCATAGGTCATCTAGTCCAACCCCCTGCCAGAGGCAGGACCACTCCCACTAAACCATCCCAGTCATGGTTTTGTCCAGCCAGGCCTTAAACACCTCCAAAGATGGAGATTCCACCACCTCCCTCGGCAGCTTATTCCAGTGCTTCACCACTCGCCTAGTAAAAAAGTTTTTTCTAATATCCAGCCTCGACCTCCCTAACCACAACCTGAGACCATTGCTCCTCGTTCTGTCCTCTGTTACTACCGAGAACAGTCGAGCTCCATCTTCCCTGGAGCATCCCTTCAAGTAGTTGAAGGTTGCTATCACATCCCCCCTCAATCTTCTCTTCTGCAGACTAAATAAGCCTAATGCTTTCAGTCTTTCCTCATAGGGCTTGTGCTCCAGCCCTTTAATCATTTTGGTTGCCCTCCTCTGAACTCTCTCTAGCATGTCCCTGTCCTTTTTGTAGTGGGGAGCCCAAAACTGAATACAGTATTCTAGATGTGGCCTCACCAGTGCAGAATAGAGGGGAATGATCACATCCCTTGATCTGCTGGTAATACTTCTTTTGATGCAGCCCAGTATGCCATTGGCCTTTTTGGCAGCAAGAGCACACTGCTGACTCACATCTAGCTTCCCATCCACCATGACCCCCAGGTCCTTTTCTACACTGCTGCTACTTAGCTGAATGGTCCCCAGCCATTATGAAAGGAGAATTTGGAGGCATACTTGTGTGATGTGGTTAATTACAACTCAGAGCGTGACAGAGTGACAAAGAAAGAAACAAATGGGTGGATCATAAATAAAGGTGAGTAAAAAGATATTGCTATGAAAAGCATGTTTGTAAAAAAGCTAATGTTTAAGAAAAATTAGATACCTCTTACTATTCTTGTATCCCTCCCTCCCCAACATCTTCGTAACTGTTTTGTGTAAGTGTGAATGCAGTTACAAAATTGAATTATGTTTCTTTCAAATACTTTCTATTTTGAGTATGGTGGGAAAGTGCTTTTAATTCAGTTGGGAGTATGTGTCAGTCATAAGCTGAAGTCATCACCACAGTAATTATTTATCCTAATTGTTGAATAAATACTATAACAAATTACTATAAACTTTAAAGAACACATCTGTATCACATGGTCATGACAACTTTTTATTCCTTGTTACAAATCCTTTGATATTTTAGGAAGGTTTTTTTGTGACTCTTGTTGTGGGTGACTCAGTCCTCAAAGCACAAACACGCAGACTGGATAAGGAATGTAACAAATTTAGCTTTAATTTTAATTCTGAAACCAAAGTGTTTTACTCTAGCTAAGCACAAAGAGAATCTACTTATGTTTCATAAAAAGGATTTTGAAGTAACTTTTTAAAATCAAAATAATCTCACATCTCCTAACACAAAGTTGTACAAGTAGCTTTCATGTTAGATCCAAATATTTATCTGAAAACATAATTTTTTACTTTACCATAGTGCAATGCAAATTGGCAGAAAATCAAAATGGGGGAGGAAACCTGTATAATAAACACAACACATAATGGTTCCAAAGTTGAATTGTTTAAAAATCCAAATATATTCTCGGTCTAAACTATACAAACCACGAAGTTATGAATAACCAGAGAGCTAATTATGCCTACCCTGGGCCATATTTCACCATATTTTGTCTTATGGATGGAATTTATACACCACTCTTCAACGCAGTATTTAGAAATGTTAGGTTAGGTTAGGTTTATGCAAAGGATATCATGCTTAATACCAAGAAAGTGCAGCTACCTCTGAAATGGAACAGATGCACCATAAGCTGGAATCTGAAAAACATCTAGTTATGAAATGCTGATTAACTGGCTTGAGCATGAGGATCTTTATGAACTCTTAACTGAAGGCAACATGACCACTTTATTATTTTAAACATGAAAAAATTTTGTGGTCATTTCCATAGGTGCTCAGCTTCAAAATTTAGTCAACTTTGCAGAAACATCTCTTCTGACAAAATAACCGCAGTAATTCCAAGACTAATTTTTACACAACTAAAAAATATCTCACTTGAAAAGACACAAGAAAATTTCTGTTAAGGGCCATCTTCCGATCCTTTAAGACTGCTACTGGGAAATGCTGACACAAAAATAGACCTAAAGCTACATAAACCCCACATACCAAAAATGATATTCAGTTTGGTGTGAAAAGTGTGAAGGTTTCAAGTACAATCTCAGACACAGGTTGTATATAAGAAAACAATACGAACGGCTGAATATCTTAATCTTACAGTATTTGTACAATCATGCTTCTTTGTATATCATGTTCAAACTGTGCCCTTTTGTAAGGGCCTTAAAAACCAAATGAACCTGTCAATTCAGTTACATCCTGTGTTGAAATGTGAAATCTCCAAGAGGGGGGAACTTCAAGTTGCTTTGAATTACAAAGAACACAAATATTATTCTTCTTCACTTATCTAAAATCATTGACTCACCAGCATTACCCTCTATAAACAAAGCCAATGACATGAATTTAAAATCTGCCCATCAGATCTCTACTTAACAAGCAAGTGAAGAAAAACTTGACATATTGTATCACTGTTTCTTTATACTTCCCAATCAATATTAATCTGCTTCATGTCACCTATTGTATTGCCAGCTCTTTGGGGTCTGGGACCATCTTTTTGTTCTGTGTTTAAACAATGTCCAGAACGCCGGGGTCCTGGCACATGATTAGGGCTCCTACTCAATATGGTAATAAATAATATCATATAGAAATCAAGTTTTGCACAAAACATAGAACTAACTCAATCTAGTCTGTGGTGTGGCAAGAGAATTAATTATTTTGATGTTTATACACCTGTTGCTGAGAACTACAACTACATTGTCAAACTCAAGATCTGAATCCAGTCCAGCAGTGCCCAAACATTTTCCCCACATGAATCCATTTTCAGATTTCCCATTAGACCAGACAGCATTGAAACTGCAATTTAAAAACAATGTCCTCCCTGCCGTGTGACCTCACAGACACACAGTACATGCAAGTTCACACCACAAAGAGGATGTCATTTTGCTTTACAAAACCGTGTCCTCTGGAATGCATAATCTCACAAACATACAGCACATACAAGGTCATGCTGCATGAAGGGCAATGTTTTATTGAACAAAATAGTATCCTCTGTGTGACATGACCTCATGCATACAATGCATGTGAGGTCACACTGTGGGGAGGCAGCCATTTTTAAAACGGCATTCTCTGCACACGTAGGATTGCCATGACTCTGCCTGATGATGAAGTAACCCCTACCCAGGTCTTAATCCACAATCAAGAAACTGCTGATCTAGTTCCTACCCTCATTTACAGTTACTTTTTTATGAACACCCAATTATCAGAAAAAAAAAATAGCTACTTCAAACTGCAGACAGGACACACACACACACACACACACACACACGTAAATAAAAGAAAGTATTACTACAATGAAGACAAAAAATCATAACAAAATATCAGGACGATACAGGCAGCAAGATATCTAATACAATATTACACATCTTGTATGTTTTAAGATATCATATGGTTCATTTTTAGGGAGAAGTTGACAGCAAATCCTATATTTAGAGTGCCATACTTTCCATTATAAAAGATTCTTGCACCTTTTTTCTTCTGAGAAAGTCTAACATAGTGATACTTGGACTGAGCCCCATGAGCCACCACTGGCTCTTAAATGTCTCTCCTATGGCTCTTTGCAGCAAACGATATTAACACGCTGATTTAACTATTAACCAGTCAGGGTGCTTTTACTATGTTATTAACCAACTTAAGATGACAACATAATAATATTTGGTCAGTCATTTTTCTGCAAGAATAATTTATTTATATAATAAACATACAAATAGTATTTCCCTGAGAATAATTTATACATTATATATAACTAAATAGTATTTCCATGTCATACTGTTTTAATATGAATATATAGTATTGTAAATGAAATTATGAATTCACACTAATGTGGTTCTTTGGAATAATGCTGGCTGATAATTTGCCTCCTGAGGCCCAGAGGCATCAGTATCACTGGTCTAAAAGACATTGACTCTTTGCCACAGGATTTCAATGTTTTTCTCATTAAATTCTGTTCAAATTTGGCAGAATTATAACTTTAAAAACTGTCATTTCCATTTCCTTGTCTATGTCACTGGTGCAGTGCCAAACAAACAGCTGACCTCAAGCATTCTGAACACTCAGACCCTACTGCCACCAAAGCAGCAGCAACAGTCCAAACGAAATGGGAACACCTGGCAGCTGTGCAGAGGGATGAATGAAACTACTAAACCAGGCCACACTTCTCTCATAATCAGGCCAGCATGTGGCCCAAGCCTCACATTCCAACACTGGGGAATCCACGGGGGCTAAGAACTCCCCCAGCTGCTGCAGCGGGAAAGATGTGGCATCAGCTCCCACTGAGCATGTGTGGACCATTTCCATTCTAGAGTAACAGCCTTTTCTGCTGCCAGCTAGTACACATGATAGGATACATCTCTGACTATATAATGTTCTGTAATTTCTCTAAGACCTATGTTCTAGTCAGTGCACAGATGGACACATAAATGGGAGTAATTAAAGCACTGACAACTGTAAATCTAGACTGTATGAACTTTCAAGTGACAGTCCTTGCAACTAAAACACTGTAGTTTTTGTATGTGATAAATATATTAATATTTACATTTAACAAAACAATGAGACATACTACATATACACAATATCAAATGAACATTGTGGTAAAAAAATATTTTGCCATTTTCTAGCTTATGGTGATTGATTTCTCACCTATAGGCATTGTGTTAATATTCAGTTTTTTAGTTAAATTAAAAATTAATTATTTTTCCAATTAAATCACTTGTATCAACAAAACAAGAAAGTCTAGTGTTAAATGCAAAACTTAGTTTCTGAGAATGGATGAAGTGAGAAGGTATTGTGAGGGAGAAACAGCAGTAAGACAGACAGTGTAAGGCAAGCTGACAATTCACAGAGAGCTGGCTGAGGAGATGCAGAGCTAGAAATGCTCCAGGGTTCTATGGAAATAAAGGTATTCTGGGAAGCATAAATGAAAAGATGACAACGACTCCGTCTGAAAAAGCATAGAGTAGCCCCCAATAGCATAATTCCTCCTGAATGTTTTAAGATTTGCTATTTAGTTCCAATATCTTACTATAATCAAAACTCATTTTACAATGTTGTAGGAAGCCACATATATGCAGTATGAGGCAGGATAACCGTCGAAAGCAAACAATGCATTCTTGGAGTCATGCTTCTTTGTTTAATTGGGGCTCATTGATTCTATGATTCTATGATTCATCACCCCTAAGAAGTTTTGTTTGCTTCAACTTGTTTCGGGCCTGTTGCATTTACCTTAGGTATAATGGTAGTCTCATCTGTTGTGCCCAGAGGAAAATATCTATAAAAAGGGTTGTTTGACCTTATTCCAGGATTTATAATCCCTTCTGCACTGTCCTGGAAGGTACATAGTTGGTTTGGACTTCTCAAAATAATCAGTCACCTTATCTAGCCTTAACTCCAAATATCTTCCTGCCCAAATGCTTGGAAGCTGCCAGATATTGTTCAGCTTCAGTATCCACCTTCCATTAAAAAGAACCACATTGTACCTTTAGGAAATGAGATAATCAGCCATTGATCTGGCAGAGAATCCTAGTGTTAATGAAATCTTGTGCTTGTCTGCTCCTGAACCCAGAGAGTTCTTGTTGTGGTTGTGGGTGTGGGTGGGTGTGTTTTTGGGTTTTTTTTTTGTTTGTTTGTTTCTTTTTTTGAGAAGGGGGGAAGCTACCCCTGTACGTCTCCAGGATGGAACAACTCCAGCAAATAGATAGCATCGAAAAGACACCTGCAGTTATGCAACATCTCCATCTCCTTCCTTCTTGTGAAGTACTTGAGATGGAAAACCTTCCTCATAGAGGAGTTAGGTTGCCTTTCCTTTCATGAGCAATTATTTTTCTTGCAAAACTGGATACAATTCAATGTCTACTTCATAAAAAGGTACATCAAAAGATGTGAAAAAAATATTCCTACGTGTTCTGATTTCTTTATAGCAGTACAACACCTATCACAATGAAAGTCCAATCCCAAATGGGGCTTTGCCTCACCTCCTCATCCATATTCTTTCAGAACGGCTCCTTGTAAGGCTAGTTCAAGAAAACATCAGTCCTCTGGGCATGGCCTCTAAGTCCTGTGGAAGGATAAGTTTCCTCTGAATTTCTCCCTTTGGGTTAGATTCTTATGAGCTGTCCCTCATCTGAGGATATGACAGCACCAATCTGCACACCTCTTGTGTTCAGAATTTTTTCTTCCTTTTAGAGGGCAGTACTAATAACTCATTAGGTCCTTTGAGAGAAAGAGAAATCTTTTGGACCTTTTAACTCACTGAAATCTTTGCAGCACCCTTCACCCTGGAATGCTTTGGGTTGGAGAAAGTAAATTGAGGTTCCCAGCTAAAAACATCATTCTTCATTTTGGATGAAAAGGCACACTAGAATACCTTTGCAGTTTTTTTAATATCAGAGATTTTGCTCTTGCTTCCTGGGTTTTTATACAAGGGAAGACTTTATTAGTGTCAAAATGCTCCACTGAGGAAGCCTGCAAAGTAGAGTCCATTGAAAATTAATTTGTGCACAGGGGCCTGTTTCCCTGTCATATATATCTTGGATGGGAGAGAATTTTCTACCTGATACCCTCAGGGTAAAAGGATCAAGCATAAAAATTTTAACCTTATTTCATTATTTTTCAACATTTATTTATTTATTCATTTATTTGTAAGGGTGCATTCTACGGAAGAAAACGAGCTCTATGAATCTTCCATGCCATTCTGAGCACTTTGTTAATCCAAGCATGAAGAGGGGTTACAATCACAGAAGCTGGAAGGAACCATGAGAGGTCATCAAGTACAGCTCCCTGCACTCACAGCAGAACCAAGTACCCTCTTAAACCATCTCTGACAGGTGCTTATCTAACCTGCTTTTAAACACTTCTAATGATGGAGATTCCATGACCTGCCTCGGCAACTTATTCCAATGGTAATCGCTCTGAAAATTAGGGATTTTTCCCTAATGTCCAATCTAAACCTCCCTTGTTGTAATTTTAAGTCCATTGCTTCATGGTTTATCATCAGCAGTTAAGGAGAACAGATCTTCTCCCTCCTCCTCATGATAACTTCTCTAGATACTTGAAAACTGTTATGCCCTCTCTCAGTCTCCTCTTTTCCAGACTAAACAAACAGCTCTTTCAATCTCCCTTCATAAGTCAAGTGTTCCAAATCTCTAATCATTCATGTTGCTCTCCTCTGGACTTTCTCCCACTTGTTCAAGTTCCTCCTGAAACAAGGCACCCAGAACTGGACACAATACTCCAACTGAGGCCTAATCAAGGCACAACAGAGCAGAAGAATTACTTCTCATGTCTGTCTTACACTACTCCTGTTAATACATCCCAGAATGGTGTTTGATTGTTTTCCCCAACAGTGTTACACTGTTGACTCATATTTAGCTTGCTGTCCCCTATGACATCCAGACCCGTTTCCACAGTACTCCTTCCTAGGCAGTTACTGCCCATTTTGTATACGTGCAAAGGACTGTTCCTTCCTAAGTGTAGTACTCTGCACTTGTCTTTATTGAATTTCATTCTGTTTAACTCAAACCATTTAGCCTGCTTCTCCAAACCATTTTGAATTGTAATCCTATCCTCCAAAGTACTTGCAAACCCTCCAAGCTTGGTATCATCAGCAAACTTTACAAGTGTACTCTCAATGCCATCATCTAAATCACTGATGAAAATAGTAAACAGAACCAGACCCAGAACAGACGCCTGTTGCACCCCGCTTGTTATGTCCTTCCAGCATGACTCTGAACCATTGATAACTACACTCTGGGATTGGATAGCCAACCAATTTTTCATGCATCTTATAGTAGCTCCATCCAACCTGTGCTTCCCTAATTTGTTAATAAGAAGGCAATGCAAGACTGTAACAAAAGCCTTACTAAAGGCTAGATACACCACATCTACCACAAGGCTTGTTACCCCATCACAGAAAGCTTTCAGGTTTGACACGATTTGTTCTTGACAAATCCATGATGACTATTACTTAGCACCCTATCCTCTTCTAGATGTTTGCTAATTGATTCCTTAATTATTTGCCCCATTATTTTTCCTGGTATGGAGGTTAAGCTGACTTCTCTGTAATTCCCTAAATTATCCTTATTCCCCTTTTTATAGATGGGCACTATATTTGCCCTTTTCCAGTCCTCTGGGATCTCTCTAGTTTTCCATGATTTTTCAAAGCTAACAGCCAGTGACTCAAATATCTCCTGAGTATTCTAGGGTAGATATCATCAGGCCCTGGTGACTTGAAGACATCTAACTTGTGTAGCTAATTGTTAACATGTTCTGTAACACTGAATAGAATGCACAAACTTCATTAAGTTGCAAATTTCATCTTTACAATTTAGCAGTATGCAAAACTGTAAATATGTAAGATAAGATGCTACTCACCACCAGTGTAGTATATTTCAGCCCACAGTTCTGTTCTGAACTGCTGAAAGTAGGGGGTTTGCAAAGGAAAAGGGTCTGTCATCACCAACTGTAGGTACACCAGGGGGAGTCGGTATAATAAAACTAGCATCCTTCAACTGTAAAATTACTAATCCCAGTAATACAGTACATTAAACATGCCATTTGAGATCTATGCCAACTTAAACTACCACATATGGCATATCTATCTCATTATCACAGTTTGTGTTTTCATATGCAGAGCTGTTCTAGTTTTTAAACAACATGTCAAAAAATCACCATTTTATCTGAAAACATGATAGGATTAAGAAACAGATTTTACACAGAAAATGCCATCCTTCATAATAGCTCTAGGTCAGTGCTGCATTTTTAATGTGTAATATAAGAAAAGTCAGAGGTGCTAAGAAATAAATGCTAATGTCAAAATAAATCTTAACCTTTTTCATTTCTAGTTTGCTATCTTCTTGAGAAGGAGGGTGGAGAGGAGAGAAGAAGTAAATTTTGTGTCTTTTTAGTAGACAAGACAAGGGTCAAGCCCAAAATGATTTTCAGTATTAAGAATTCAAGTTTCTAAAAACAATTCAGTTTTTTAAAAAATTTACAAACTTATTTTCTTCAATTTAAAGCCTAATTCTTTCAGTTGAAACGATGTCATTTTAGCTGAAAAAGTTATTACTTACACAAATAAAAACAAATCATTCTCACAGCTTTGCATTACTCTCTTTAAAAACATTATGTAGTGGCATTTGTGCAGTTGCAAAAGAGACAGGCTTCACTTGTGTTCATTCTTCATGTGTAAGCTGACCTGACTCCTCACAATTGCTATTGCAGAACCATACGTTCTAGCTGCTGTTCAATACAGATCATGCACTGAATATTTGATTTCAGATTCCCCAGCTGGCACTCAGTGTCACTTCAGCTGCTCAGGTTTGGTTTTGGTTTTTTTAATGTTTCTTTATATAAATAGCCAAAGAGCTCTTAAATGAGTAATATGAAACACTAAATGGCTTCCATTCACTTTTCCAATCTGTAAATACTACTATATATGTTTACACAATATAATTTGTTTCCACATGTCTTGATTTAACAGTGACATTTTATTTAAAATATATTTTTAAAAGTATTTACTAATTATGCTGCATGTTTTGTTTCTTGTTAAGAAATACAGAATAAGGACTGGTATACCTACTCAAGATTTAGATGATGGAGTTATGTTTTCCCCTCAAATTGACATGCTATGAAATTACAATCTGATTCAGTTCTCGAATTTAATAGGAATTTTACTACTGCCCTCAAAAGAAGCAGGATCTGTCTGACAACATGGGTCTTTTTAAACACATAAGCAGTAGGAGTGGTAAAAACAGAAAAGGTACTGAAGTCAACTTAAGTAAATAATCATAAATTCTTTTGCAATGAATATCAAATCTTTGAAATCTGCAAACAAACAACTGACTTCAGTAGAACCACTCATGTAAACTTAAGCATGTGTAAATGTTTGCTGGAACAGGGATCAAAAAGGGAAAGTTTCTTTACTGAAGAAAACTTATTTAAAATAACCTAGATTAAGGGACTCTCAACCTGAAAAAAGTTGAGATTTTTGCTTGAAATCGTACCAGCTAGTATACGGTGACAAAACTGCAATAGCTGAAACTTAGTGACAAAAAAGTTTCAGCTTATTTCCTACTAAAATCTGATAGCTTTTTTGTCTACTTTCCCTGCATTTAACTGGTTTCTTCCTTGCCTAAAGAGTCTGCATAAACATGCTACAGATTTTCTGTTTAAAAATCTATTTAAAAAAAATTTAAAATTCCTTACTGGGGCATTTTTAATAAGTTTATGGAAGCATTTTTACTGAGGAAAGCTTTTGTGAAATTAGGTTTAATTAAACCTAAATTGGGAGATCTTTTAGTAGGAGGAGATGTATACTTTTATATTATTAAATGCTTACAAAATGACCATAAAAATGTGTAATAACTATATTTCAGATCCAAAGACAAAGAAAAAGTAATTATTCACTCAGTCTTACAAACTGCCCACATGAGCCGAATAGCACTAAAAAGTTGCAATAACTGAATCACGCTTGAAAAAATATTGGTTATATACCATACACACTAGTCAGTTAATCTGCTTCTAATGTTAGGAAACTGAACTCTTCCTCTTTAATAAACTAAAGCCTACTCTTCAATTTATAAAGACATTGTAATTTAACTTCAGTAGCTCAAAAAAGAAGGTACACACATTTAGCAGGTTTACGACAATGACCTACAGAAAGTTCCCCAACTCCCAGAAAATCTCTGGTTATAACTAAATATATTACCAAGTGTTGTAGCTGATGCCAAGTTCTACACAGTATTTTAGGGCTATTCTTGTATTCAGAATTTGTATGGGGAGAAAAGTATCCTAATTAAAACCTCATACAGCTTAACAAAGATGGATCTTTTAGGCAACTTCCATTAAAACCATTCATATGTCTGGAAAACAAGCTCACCCCCTTTAGAGAAAGAAAATGACGGGAACATAATACCCAGAGCATGAGCCACAGAAAAAGTGATGCCCATTCCATAACTATGAACATTTTAAAAACAAAAGGCAAAAAATATATCCGCACCTGCACCCCTCCCCATATCCCAGTTATCAATTCCCTAAATCATCTAGTTTCTCTTTTCTAATGAAAGTTCTGTAGAACTGCAAAAGCCTGATACAACTTTCTAACAACTACACCATCCAACTCTGCCTCACCATAAAAAAAAAAAAATCCAAAATCATCAAAAACACCACTGTGAGGATATTCAGACTGAACATCTATTCCCTCCAATTCAGCAGGACTTACCAGAAGCAAAGGCTTAGGTGAAGAAGCTGACAGGATCTTAGCATTTAAGGGAGGAAAGAGGCCCTTCATATTTCTCACTGGATGGCAGGGACAAATGGGAAAGATACACTACCACATGCACATATACATGCACGCACGTGCACACAAACACCCCCTTGAAAGACACGAGAAGAATTTTCATCCGTTTTTGCTGAAAGCAACGGAAAGAGCACCAATGGGAAGTTACCAAGAACAGGATTCAGCACTCTTACTCTTCTTGTCAGAACAGAAGTAAAGTGTTGTATCTCCTAAAATAGTCTGAAGTAAGCCTAATAGAACACTAACTTTATTGAGCACATACTCTGGAGTCCAAGCCCAATCTGAGACATAACTTCAAAGTACTGTCTCTGCAGCTGTTTTGAGAGCACTACACGTGAGCCCTGCTTACCCAAATCAGTCGGTCTGGGCTGAGAGGCTCACTGCCATAAGCTGTGTAGACACATCCTAGTAAGCAATTCATTCCCAAAAGAATCAGTTAAAGCAAAACAAGGAATTACTCCATCTAACCCCAGAACACCAAATTCTCTTCTCAGCCTGAGCAGAGGAGGAAGAGGAGGTGATAATCCCCTTAGAATGCAGCATTTAACAGCTATTTGGTTTAAACAAAATTGCTAAATGAAAACGGTTGCACTCTAAAGGGATTAACACAATGGAAATTGCTTAAAGTAGAGTGAAACTTTATATAAAATAAATAAAGTTTTAATAAGCAGAAATAAACTACTGAAACATACTCAAGTACCTTGATCTTTCACTATACTCAAGTGGAGCTCCACTGTCAGTGTATTTTATTGTACCTCAATCTGAAATTCCTCTTTTATCTGTACACGCTGTAATCTTCTCTCTTATTTAACAAGAATACAATCAAAATGAAATTCTATGTGGCTGCCTCTTCATTTACCCACAAACTATATTCCAATTCACTATAGAAATATTAACTGTTACCCCATCTTACAATTAGTGATCTAATATGCTGCTTCCTTTTTCTGGCTGCACTCCCACTCTGTCTACACCAGTATTTGTCAACCTTTCTGATACCAGGGACCAGCTTGCTGACATCCTAAACCATCACAAAGATCTCAGGGACTGGCGCTGGTCGACCAGTTACTGAGACAACTACACCTTACAGAGCAGAGTAATGCAAAATTGATATTAGCTACCAAAAAACTCACTCACACTCTCTCTCTCTCTCTCTCTCTCTCTCTCTCTCTCTCTCACACACACACACACACACTTTTTTTAGAGCAGGCTGAAGGTTACTAACTCCCATGACAAAATAAGGAAATACTCGCTCAGTAACTTGAGAGTGTAAAAAACATATTACAGATTTCATAACTGTTTCACAGTGCATGTAGAATTAACAAAAGAAGGGCTTTTTTTTTTTTGAAAGTGAAGCCTGGAAGATAAGTTTAACATTATTAACTTCCAGTAACTAGAGTTTTCTAGCCATCTTAATCACACACATCCCATTTTTTGGAGTCAAAATATTACTTTAGATTCTAAACTAAGACTATATTGCGATATTAACAGAGAACATCATAGATAAGACCAGACTGGCCATAATGATAACTAGCCTGATCTCCTACATAATACAGATGACATAATTTCATCCAGCGATTTCCGTATCACACCCATAACTTCTGGTTGAGCTACGCATCACTTAGAAAGACATTCAATTTTGATTTAGACCAAATGATAGAGAATCCACCATGCCCCATTCTACTGGTTTATTGCTTTCACTGTTAAAACTGCACTGTGAAACACTCAACCTCTGTGTTTATTAATGACATTCAGCTCAAAAGACAAATCCTAAAATCAGTGGTTTTCAGACAGCCAATACAGATACACACGTGCTCGTGATGCTCTCCACAATATAATATTATAAGTAATATTTTGCACAAGCTAAAGCTTGAAAGTCAGTTTACCTGAGAAATGAAAGAGTAATTTTAGTCTATAGCTATATACAGACATGCTTCTCAATCAAACAAGAGCAAGTAAAGAAAAACATCAAAACAAGTAAGGATGCAGTTTCTGATTGTTTGGATTTGAGGTGGAGGGTAAGAGAGGCAGGGAGGAGACAAATATTCAAGGTCTCAGCCTTCTCCACTTTTGCAAGCTGTATCTACAAATAATGTCAGGATGCAGATGCTACCATTACACAATCCCCTCATCTATCAGACTCCCAAATCAAAATTCCTACCACTGACTCCAAAAGTTAATTGTTGGAACAAAACTGCTTTCTAAAATCACGACCCTAACATTTTTTCAAATAGTAAAAGAAGTCCATTGGCTGAATTTCACATTCAAATGGTCAATATAGCAACAGGAAAGTGTCACCAACATGTGTAATCAGTCAAATTTTGTTTTAAGATCTTAACCAAAATTAAGCTAATTAGATACAAGTATGCATTTCTAGCATCACCGTCTACTCAAGACAAGACTATTATAATCTGCACTGCACAGAGATAGATTTTGAAAAAGCTGATAACTAGAGCTAGTGCAGAACATGGAACATTAGATCAGTGCTGTCACTCAAATCACTGTGCACAGACTGCTGAAAAGAGGTCACTGTGTTTGTTTTAACCTATAATTCCCAAAATGATATAGGATCTAGTTATACGAAAGTTTGCCTCTTTTTCTATATCTTATTGTAAACTGCAGTTAGAAAATACAATTAAGCTGAAACTCTTAGGTTCAATGAGAGAAAGGTGTTTGCCCATGAGTTCTACACCAATGCCCTTAAACTCTGAAACACATTCTCCCGCTTGGTATACCAAATTCCAGATCTGTTTGTCTACTGAACAAACTGACAAGTTCCCTCTCTTTTCCCTGAACATTTGGAAATGAAAATATCTGGGGATAAATTGGAGCAAGAGGGGAAAAAGCATTTTATCCATTATTTCGGTTGCTTTGGCATGAATTGTAGAACTGTAAGGTAATCTTTTGTATTGGATATTGTACATTTTAATTAACATAAAAGCAATGTGAATACCAGATAGGCACCTGCAATATTACAAACCTAAGAAAAAAAACTGGTGTATTTGAGGAAATACATGCCTGGCATTTTTTAACTTTTGACTCTGACTCTTTGACTTGGCAATCTATATATTTCAAGAATATCACTTTTTCTTTAGAGTTCTAAGTGCCTGAGTACTCATCTAATACTAGTACTGCTTTAATAGTAAAGGCAGTGTAAATACAGAAGCATGTGTATATAAAAATTTTTATTATAAAAAATTCTTGTAACTGTTTTAGGAAACTCCAACACCTCCATTATTTGTAGCAGGCCAAGCAAATTCAGTAAAGGGAAAACTGGAGTTCCTTTTTCCTTTGTCCTATGAAATTCCAATCAGGTTCAACTGAGTTATACACTGTCAAAAACTGCCATTTCCTTCTGTCATGTGCCTTAGGAAAATTTTGGCAGCATGCCAGAATAACTGAACATATACATGCTGCCATCAAAGAAACACTTGCTACAACTACATATATTGTACCGTGAAGGCACAGGACTTCCCAGAACACCTGCAGACAAAGTAGAGAAAAAAGCTGAACTGGGCTGGATGTGGTAGATGATCCCAGCCTCCCATCCCTCCCCTTCCGGGGAGTACCACATGGGTCAAAAGTTCCCCACACACTCTTCCCAGACACTCAGGGAATTGGTGGAACCAGACTACATCATCTCTGGATTAACAGTCAACTGCTGCTAGATAGCATAGCAGTCCAATAGTTCAAGCAGCAGAAGTCTGTTCTATGGTGCTGAAGGGTTGGAGCTCAAACTCTGTTAATGATACCTACTACAGAATTTGTTTTCACTTTTTTTCCTATTTAGGAAAAAAAGGCTAAGAAATGATAGAAATAATGTTTCATGTCACACATTCAAAAGACAGAACGTACCACATTTATGGTTGTTTTCATAACCTTATTTCTCCCTCTTTATGCATGTGACAAAATTCTGAAATGGGGGCGTACAGAATGTATTGGAATGGGGGGCTGAGATGCTTTAGGGGATAAAAAGTGGGGGGGAAAATACTGCACACATTGAGCTGGGCAGTCGGAGAGCAGCAGTTGCTGGCTGAGTGCCCAACTCCAAAAGCGGTGAGGCCACCAACGGCAGCAGAGTAGCCACGATGGTATTGTATTGCAGTGGTTCCCAACCTTTTCAGTAACACAGCACACTTCAATGAGACAAACAACTCCACAGCACACCTACTTTTTTCAGTTGAATTGATTGCTCATAAACATCACATTTACTTACATTTACTATGGTAACAGACTTACTAGAGAGGTTTGCAATGTAGTTCATGCAACAAGTTAAAGTAGGATCAAATGCATTGTTTCAAATCCACCAGAAAAAATACACATCATCTTAATTTTGCCCTTTGGCCTCCTGCATTTAGAATGTTTATGTTTTAGAATGGAAAGACCAATACCTCACCTTTAATTTGATGATTAATTTTCACAAGTTCTATGAGTTGTAATTTTGGTTGGACAGAATATTGTTTAAGATGAACCAGGGTTTCTTTTACATTGATTTTCATTACCTTTGTACAAAATTTCACAGCACATTTGGACAGTTCTCACGGCACACCAGTGTGCCAAAACACACCAGTTGGAAAGCACTGTGGTATCACCATGCTTACTTCTGTGCTGCTACTGGCAATGGTGTTACCTTCAGAGCTGGGCATCCTGCCAGCAACAACCACTCTCTGCTCTAATTCAGAAGTGGGCAGCCAGACAGTGGCAGCTACGGCTGTGCACTCAGAGGTGAGGCAGTATAAACTACTACACACACAAAGAAAGAGGGTACAATCAAGCAAGTTTGAGAACGGCTGCATTACGATGTAGTATAATTATATGTTCACATCCTATTCCTCACAGACACAGAAGTGATTCATTCAAGTCACACACTCGATGCACAAAAGGAGCAGAATTAATGTTGAACGGGAGAGTCCTAAGACTGGCATTTTCTAACTTTCTAATGCTTCAGTTCACAACCTATGTAATTATATGGAAACAAATTAACACATTCTTTTACCTACTGGTACCTTTTTACCAAATATCTGTGGATCAGAGTTGAATCACAACAGTGAGGTGATAGGAAGGAAATTATCTCTGCTAGGTCTGCTATAGATAAAAATAAAGAATCTTCAAAAGAACTGAAGTCACTATTGGGTAAAGTATTTTCCAAGAGTTCTGAGGCCGTATAATATTCTTCTTGATTCAGGCAAACAAAAACTACTCTAAAGAAAGGGTGGGAATGGGGTTGGGAAGTCCTCAATTTAGAAAGATAGTTATCAGGGAAATCACAGGTGAAATAGGCACAAAAGGAGTGCTTTTAAATGCAAATAAAATACATAAAGGAGATCCTTATGCCAGGCCTTAACAAATCTGGAGGGCACCTGGGGGGCAGCTCAAAAACTGAGGCATCCCTAGATGCCCAGCAAAGAAGAGGACCCCGTCCCACTGAACGACTGGCACCACCACTTCTTCCAGCGGTAGTCTAAAGCGTACCAGGCCTCCCCACCACTGAATAACAGCCGCAGTCACTGTTTCCATGACAGGTACGACACACAATACATCTCCCACTGCCGGAAAAAGGCCGTTGCTGGCAGCACGTTCAGCCACTGGCTCGTTTTTTAGGCTACTGGTGGCATTTGCTTCCCTGGCTGCTAAGCACTGCTAGGCACCAGGGGCAAAATCCTTGGTTCCACAGGCGACCTGGCACTCAAGATTTGTTGATCCCTCCTATATGTAATAATTTAATTAATAACTGACAACACAAGGACTTCAGCTGGTGAAATATTATCAGTGGCCATAAATATAATTTTAATTCTGCATAACAAATCATCTTACCTGAGGGATTCTCAAACAAACAATAAAAGTCAAAACAATGATTGTTTTTTCATCTGATCCTGTCAATGCTGAGATGACAGGCCCTGCAGGAAGCAGTAATAGATCAATGATGGAAAACAGATGTTTAGTCTTTCCACAATGAAAATCTAGAAGACCAGAAAAATCTCTGTCAGAATATTAGGCTTCCTTATAACCAAAAGTTACTTCCAAATATAACAGCGAACATTCACATTTACAGACCGTTTCTCTTCCTCAACTGGAGCAATCAGAGATTCTAATATCTTTGAGGACTCAGTATTTGTGTTTTCATGGAGTGCCAACACATGATAATTACCTAGTCCCTGCTTCTCATAAGCAGTGCTTGCAAGAGCTGTATCTGGCATGTAGTCTAAAAATTTTTACTTGAGTAACAATTCTTTACAGATGAAAGATGGCATGCCTCTGACAAATGCATATTCAAAAGAAAAAATTCATACATCATCATTTTGATACCAGACCCAAAATGACCTTACATGATCATTAACATGGGCCAACCATGAATTTTCAAAAGAAATTTAGCTCTTAAAAATATTCCTTAACAAGTATATTCAGTATCATATAACCTTCACTATAAAAATTTAGCCACATTTAATTACTGAAGATGTTAGAATATCAAGTTAATTCAAAAACAGATATTGAATTTAGATAGCTGACAAAATATGTTTTCTGTTTACTATTACAAATCAGTAATACCAAAAACGAAGATCTGAAATACAAGGCTCTCTGGCAACCTTTTTTTTTTTTAAATGAAAAAACAACAATTTAATACTTATAAACTGCTGTATAACAACAATCGGAAATTAGGAAGCATAAGGTTTGCAAGACTAGTATTAACTGCGTATAAAGAAAACAAAAACAATGGAAAGAATCAGAGCCTTATTTACCAGTGAACTGCCATTTAAAAGGTCTCATCTCAACACTATTTAAATATTTCTGTGTTGGAGTAATAGAAAGCATACATAAGGAATTTGATATCGTTTCCCCACAGCTCTGCTTCAAAGGCAAAAAAGAGATGCTGTTAACCTCAATGGAAAATAAGGCTAATAATAAAAAGACTGAAATCATGAACGTAAAGCTTATTCAGACAAGTTACTAAATTCCAACTTAACAGGACACACTAAAAATAAGTAAAGGAAAAGTTGTATATAAAAGCAGAGTGAAACAAATCAAAGCATGTATTTAGCATACCTCATTGCATAAATATTTCATGGTTGATCAGGAAGGAATTTTAAGTACACAAATAAATGGATCATTCAAAGTACAATAGAATTCTGAAGTTATTTTTCCATCACAAATTTGGTTATTTTTAATTTTCATATTTCCCTGTCTCCCACACATCTTGTCTGGATAACATGGCTATTATTTATACCAAACTGCACTTCTGTTTTTATTCTGCGACAAAAGTGTTTTTCTTCAGTCCAATATATTGGCAATCTATTGAAAAATCAGGGTTATAAGCTTTACTGGTTCATAAAGATTTTCCTGTTTACTGAATCTATTAATTACAGCTTTAAAAACCATACGTCAACAGTTTACAGTAGTCTTTAACAAATTGAACTCTGAAACTAAAAAGGCCCACCTACATAATCATCAATAAGAAGGACTTGAAAAAAATGGTCTTTCCATTTCTGGTATGTATTCTGTTTTATACTATGACACTGCAGCCTCAGAGGGTCAGATTAATTAAGATCAACAGCAGCTGCAATGCAACGTGAGACGCACGCTGCCACAGTTCCCACCAGTCTAGCCCAATTACCTGCAGCATTCCAGCGCTGGACAACTGACAACCACCACACTCTTTACCAAGACATTCACTCCCGCTGATCTACTGATAAATGTTAAAAACAAGTGAACCTCTCTTTGAGGAGGACTACAAAGCAGTGTGCACCTGCTGCAAGCTGCAATGATGAGTCCCTGAGAGATGTTTGTCAGTCAGATCTCTACAGATGTTAACTTCATAATAGAAGTGTATCCAAAGATGAAAATAAGACAATCAGACAACAAACCCTCCTTCCCCTCACAAGTTCTAGTTCCAAAAACTGTAGTCTGACAAACAAAGCTGAGCTTTTTCCTTTGTTCACCATTGAAAATAGGGGGAAATAAATGTTGTGATTAACTATAGCTGAGAACACGGATCTCCATTATATTAATTAGCAAAGAATCAAGATCAGTAAGGTTGTGTTACAATTCCTTTTTCACTAACGTATTTAAGATTTACCTCCACTTAAAAAATAGCTTATTTCTCATACCACAGAGGTTGAGGGGAAAAGATTATTTTCAGAAAACTGAACTGTGGTTCAGAGAGTATTTTTTTAATATATTATCTCCAAGATTTCATAATATAGATCACAGATCAGTACATTGATACTGCTTCTACAACCAGTGATGCTACATGGCAGCTTTGTACTGTGTGCAATGGGGGGGGGGAGGTGAACAGTTTAGAGATCGTCATCTTTTAACAAAATGATGTTTTCCTTAAGTGATTGTTTTCCCCAGAACTCTCCAGTGCACCATAATGATAGTACAAAACCTATGTTTCTCCTGTATGCATTCAATTTACACATAATTTAATGGTATGAAAAAAACAAGTACTGTACAGTATACTGTCATTAAAAACACCTTAATCTACTTCTAAACCATGAAACATTCTCTAATTGTGAAGTTTTGTCACATATAAAACAAGAATAAAATTGAAGATGATTTTACATGTTATTTCCCAGAGATGATCTTATACTTTTGTTCATCGTTCTGCTAACTTTTGCATGTAAAAGGTTTGTATGAGTATTATTGTTGAGTTAGCTACTCATTCCAATGCAGCACAAAAGTCTAATTATTACCTGTTTTTACTCTTCCTTTCCACTATTTCTGAACTTGCAAAGTCAATCAATAATTTAACAAAAAGTTCACCAAAGACCTATTCAGCTAACATGGAAAAAAAGAAACCCCTTTTTTCTTAGGAAAAACTTAGATCCACAGCACCCATACATGCATAACTCCTACAGAATATGAAATCACTAAAATTACTGTAATCCTCTTGCAAATGTGAGGAAATTGGTAAAAAATACACACACAAGGGGAGCTAGATGTGCAACTATCTCTAGAGCATAGTGAGTGCATACATCCATCTGTAGTTTCCTTTTGAATGTAAAATATTAAGGACTGTTCAGTTAGGAAGCTAACTTTTTTTTTTTTTTGAAGTTCTGTCCCAGTAACCAAGCAACTGACAGCTGTCCTATTGAGAATTCGCTCTCAGAACAGCTGGCAATCAACCCCTGTCTTTTTACTAGTAAAAGCTAAGAAACTAGAGCTAGTCTGGAAATCTACGCAGTTGTAATAGCTCTAGTTTGGAAACCCTTACTTGCATGAGCAAACCTTACTCATGAAGTTCTACTGTTATAAACTGGATGTCTCACATGAGTAAGAGTCTACAGCAGAGCTTTGTCAAGCCTTAGATTTATTTATTTTTATGAAGTCCCTACATTCCTGTTGACATCATCTCAGAAATCTGTGACAAAATTCTCAAATATCAGGGAATGAAAACCAAGGAGCACATGATTTACATCAGTCCCCAAAAATGCTACAACTCATCTTCTGGCAATATGGTAACAAACAACTATTTTTCTAATCCCATAACTCTATCCTCTACATTTTAAGAAATGGTGTTTTCACTTCATCTAGAATTTTAATACTAATATAATCAAAGTAAACTATGTACAGTTTTGATTTGGGGTTCCTTTTAGTGGAGTTAGCTGTACTTTTCCAATAGGAACCTCCTAATTTCTAGAATTAAACATGAAAAAAGTTACACCTCCTTTATTATACAACTGGGGGAGGAGTGGTGAAACAAGCTTGTTGTACTATGCCTTCACTTACCTAATACAGTATAATATGAGTAATGAAACCAGATGTATTCAAGTGTTCAGTAAAGCTGAGTAGTTCACACTCAGTTCACTGGCAAGGTTTTAAGAATCAGACATTACGTTTCAGAAGACAGTCACATAAAAGATATTTAGATCATTTCATAACTAATACACTATTTTAGTCTCATTTTGACATGCAAAATGAATACTTAAAACAATACTCTTAATACAAACAAAACTGTATAATCATATAGAAAATGTCTGTGTACTTTGTCTTGTTAAGGATACATTTGGTTATACGAAAAAGATTCTTCCACCTGAAATGAACCATACCAAGTTTGAGAACTACTCTTTCAGAACTGTCTTTCATAAAATATAAAGCAGCTAACCTATTAATTGAGAGTGCTAAAATACCTTATCCGCACTTAATTGTCTCGTCATTTTAGCCATATTTTAATATACGTCAGTTAGCATATTACAACATGTCAAAACCCATCCAATTCACCCAAACACTAAGCTTCATAAGCTAGGAAAGAACCTACTGCAAGACATAAAAAGGTCAGTATATAATTTTACAGAAGAGCAAAGACATTTACTTGCAATCGATTAAGAAAATAAGGAGCAACAGATACACCCTGAGTTGTTTTCAGGCCAGACTTCTTTATATTTCTTGAAAACAGAACACTGAATAAAAACAGTGAATTCAAACAGAAGAAAGTATCGCATTGTAGTTCTTTTACGCACTACACAAAATTTAAGTGCACACAAAACCCTAACTTTTCATGACAACTACCCTCCTTAAACAGCTTTACTTTATCATTAATAATTAGTATCAAGGCAATAGGTGTCTTTTAAATAATACAACTCCATTTTTAAAATAGCATTCTATTAGTCTCGATAGACAATCTGGATACAAGAGACTCAGATAAAATATACTCTAAACAAGATGAACAAACATTACATTGTATGAGTCAATATAAATTTCTAAAAAGTTAATTTATAAATCTAGATGGAAAGTGTTCTGCAACAGCAAAAGAAATAGGATTTACTAAACAAAACTTGTCGATGTGGTACAACAGAATACGCAACTGTTAATAAATATCCATGAACTGCCTTTACTTTGTTGAACTGAAGACTTTTGATTAGAGAAATACTTCAAAGAAATCCATGCTTCTTTTCAATTTCTCATGATTAGATGTTTCTGCTGAATTCTAAAGCTACCATAAAGAATTATTTTTCAGAAGCACAAAACCAAAAATTATTTTGAAAAACTTATTCTGTATATTGAGCACCTGCACCGTAAGAAACCATTAGATCAGAGCAACACTCGTAACTTTAATACACCAATCCTTTTCTATTCCAACTATCCATGCACTTAAAGGCTGCGCTGAACTTTCCCTTTTGGTTACTCCTCTCCTTCCCACTAAAATTTAAGCTTAACAGTAACCTCACAAAGTTAGCATTTGCCAAAGACATTTAATGTAACTACAGATACAAATTAGTCAACATATTAAAACATATACACACAAATGGGTTTCAGGAACTTTAAACTCCTACAAGAAACTCTTCAAAAATATGAATCAAAGATCTAAATTTTGGACTAGTCTGAGATTAGCAAGGTTTTTATCCCTTATGCTATGAGTAAGAAGGGTTGGAAGAAACCCAAAACTGTCATCAGCTTGGAGAATGCCAGGACCTCAGAAAATTCCACAGGCTTGTGGTCAAATACAAACAGAAAGACTAACAAGATCCAGAAGAGAATCCATTTTTCACATCTGTCCATGCTGTAGCAAGTAACAGTCCATCTTAAGTTATGTTTAAATCATTAATTTACTAAACGACCTTCAGTGTTGGCTGCACACGTAAGACGGAATGTATTATGTCTAACTGGAGATTGATCTATACCTAGTAAAAGTGAAGACTGTATCAAGTCTTCTTTTATCTTGGTATTCCCTTCAGAGAGAATCTGTTTACGTCACTGAAACGTTAAACAATTTTTTATTCATCTCATTCTGGTTTGCCTAATTTTTGATTTTCAAAGGCCACTGTTGCTGATACTGCTGTATATGCACAATTTATAGAACCAAAAAAGTATATAATTCTGATTTAATCACAAAAGGATAAAATAACCATGTTGGAGTACTAAACAAAAGATATAATCTTTGGTGTATCCTTTCCAACTCACTATAAATCAACTATAGTCAAAATGAAAAGGCATATAATTTAGTATTTGGACTATCCTTCATAAACACCAATTTTCTGTAACATCCTTGCACATCTGATACCACCTCATGTATAATGCAAAGAATCTATTTCATTTCATCTATTGACAGTGAATTTAATTTACCATTCCAGTTCTTTTTTCTTCCTTCAAATTACGTTATTAATTCCACAGTCAGGCTCTTTTGAATGCTTTTGTTCTTCCAAAGAGTCTTCACAAGTCTGCACAGATTTTTTTCACCCTAATACACCTCTCAGAATACAAGAACTCGGTTACACCAAAACTTCCTTAAGACAAAAAAGAGTAAAGAACACAAAAGTTTCTGAAAGACAATGAACTGCAGCTATAAAACTATTTCATTCCATAGATTTCTAATCATCATTTTAATTGTGTTAGTAAATTAAAACTCTATAAATTGCATCCACACAGCAGAAAAAAAAACAGATGCATTTTCAATTTCCATACCCAAATGACAATTTCAAAGTAATTACAATCTTTCCATACAGAATAAATGATCCACTTCTGCTTGACAGCGAAACAGAGTGGACAGGAAACTGAAATACTCCAAATGCTCATGCTCTGCTTACACTCATGCCAGCTGTCTTTGCTGTTTTAGAAAATTCAGTCATCTCGCTGAATTAGCACACCAAATGCAAAACAGCGTTGTCTTCTCTACAAAAAACAAATATCAACAATATCTAGCACCTCAGCATCAAATTACTACCCACAGTTCAAAAATGCAAACCCGGAACACTGGTGATAGCTACGTAATAAATTAGTAGACGTCAATAAAAAACTAGATGGTTTTCAACTCACAGTGGAAGTCCAATTACTGGACACTATCATATCTTTTGAAAGAAAGTCAAACTGTACATGAAGCCATAGAAATATTTTGCAGAAGTTCAAAATGCTGCAGATCATTATGCAAGATCCACTGTATATAACATCGATAAAAAATGAAAAAAGTAACAAAAACATGCATTCTGAACATAAAAATATCCAGTGCTGTATATGTAAATACAGTACACGACACACACCTATATAGCCTTGCTCATCCAAAGTATTATACTTCTCTTCATAATCTAATAGATTTTCCTTTCATAGTCACATTAAACACAATCTAAAGAACACATCTGAAGAGCAGTAGCACTTTTCCTCTTTACTTCACTCCAGGACCAGTGAACACAGCAATGATGCAGAAAGAAGGTACGTAATGGATTTAAAATAAATGGCCCATTCTTCAAGAAGCAGCCTCTCCTTTTTACTCATTCTAGCTTAATTGCCTTACAGTGATGTCTGAAAACTTCAGAAAGACACGCATTTTAAATGCCGCCTGTCAAAGTTGGATCTTTAAAAGTAGGTATTTCTTATAATAAAACATGCTTCGAAAATACATTTACAAAAATATTTTCCTCCAGCAATATTCTAAATAACTTTAGCCATATTTTATGGCCACTAAAATATTAGATGGCGCCCTGGGAATTCCATCAGCAAATTAAAATAAGACCGTTGATATGCTCACTGTAACATGCTGTAGTCTACTTTTTACTCAATAAGGTTTCCGAATGCACTGACAGGCTTACTCTTCAATGCATAAAGCACACACATCATGTATGCGTTTCCCTAGGGATTTAAAAATAATCTGCTAATATTTGCACCTACCTGGGTAAAAATCTTTGGACTTAGACAGCTTGATGGTCGCCCCAGTCTCTTTCTGCAATTGAACAATTGTCTGTCCTCCCTTCCCAATTATAGATCCAGCAGCATAACTAGGTATGAGGACCTTTAGAAAATACTGGCCATCCTCTGAAAAATTGAGATATGCAAGGTTAATTTAGTTTACAAAACTTTTCTTCTCTCCCACACCCACAAAAAAGAAATATGAGTAACTAACTGAACGTATGTAGCAATACGTGCACAACTACACAACTAACCAGTTGCATCATTCTATAAGAAACGAATGGAGCATGCATTTGCCATTTTAAAAGATTTACATATTCCCTCTGTGGAAACTAAAGAATTACACATTTTCCTTAATCTTCTGGAAATGTGAAAATAAATGACAAAAACCGAGTTGCATTTCAGAAAGCGGAATTACTCTAGTTCTAGCTGTGGTTACCATGGTATAAGGATACAAAGTGACCCGTTTAAAACAACAACAACAACAACAACAACAAAAAAAAGCATGCATGGTGACAAATCACAACCTTCCCTAAAAATACTGCTACACAAATGCCACAGCTTAAAATAAAAAGGAGAGAATGGTAAATAGCGATGGGCTTTTTGTTTGACATTAGCAAATGCACGAGAATAGCAATTAGCTATTCTCTGCATTCTTCTTGAGTGTGCAAAACAACTAGTCTCCTAGCAAAAACCCACCCAAAATGTGTTATTTGATTTTCCAACCGTTTCAGCCACTGCCAAGAAAACAGTGCAACATGGAAACACTTGCCTAAGTAATCCTGATGTATTTCTTTAGCACTTCTTAGGCGACAGTGATCTCTTTTAAGCTCATTAATTAAAGGACATTAAGACCAATTTTTTCCCAACTGATCAAAAGCTTAAGTCATTTATTTTAAAGGCACGTAAAAGCGATAAAGCAGAGATTGCCCTCACCGATTCTTCTACCACCACTGGATTAAAAAGCCATAAATCAGAACTGGAAAATATATTCAATGAATGAAACAAACGTTTCCCGGTCTCATTTTGCAACTGTGCTCCCTTCCCTACTACTGATCCAGCAGCAAGTCTAAGGATCTTTAGCAAAGAGGAGCCGGAAAAAGCAAAAGCTCTATCAGGGCAGTTTGATTTTTAAGACCTCTGTTCTCCCGGGGAACCAAAGTAATCTCTAATTTGGTTTCACCTCAAACGTCTTATCGGAAAGGAGAGTTCCTTATAAAGTTTCTTTAAAAACAAACCGGGAGCAGGTCCAGGTCCATCTCCCTCTCCCCTATCAAAGGGCAGAAATAAGCATCCCAGGCAGTGCTGATGGAACCCCTCAGCCCCCATCTAGCTTGCAGACAGGCACAAGGCATTAGATACAGACAGGCTGCTTTTCCTAAGAGTGGATGAATAAAGTCACCTCTGCCTCGGTGCATTGTTAGGATGACTCCAGTGCAAATGAACAGAGGAGATGCCAGTCCCGTTATAACTCATCCCATCCAGGAAGAGCAGGATGTTAACTAACAAGCCACCGCACCAGAGGCGACTCCCCCCGCTCCAGCACCCCCCCAAGCCAAATCAATGCCAGAGTGTCACGCCGCCAGACGAAGTGAGGCCAAGGAAACGGGAGCCACCGGCTGACCCGGCGGACGGGGAAGGGGGGAAGAGCGCCTCGCCGCCTCCTGCCATTATTTATTTATTTCCCCGGCCTGCCGCCCGCCCGGCTGCTGGGACGCCAGGAGCCCGCTCCAGCCCCGGCAGGGTCGCGGCTGCCCCCCACCCCGGCTGGATACGAGCTCCAAAAGCCTGCTAGGAGCTGAAAAGCGACGCCATTTTGATGAATGATAAGTTAGCAGGCGGCTGCACCCCGCCAGCCGGCCCCCACCCCGCCGGACGGAGCCCCCGCCGCCCGCCGCCCGAGCCGGGAGAGAGCCGGCGGCGGCCGGCAGGGGTGAGTCCTGCCGGGGTGCAGCTCGACCCCGGCCGCGGGAGGCTGAGCAGCGGGACCCCCGGGGCGGCCGAAGGCGAAGGCGAAGGCGAAGCCCCCCCCGGCCGCGGGGCAGGTAGGAGGGAAGGTGGGCGGGAGCAAGGCGCCGGCTGGGGGGATACCCACCGCCCGTGTTGGTCCTCTTGGTGCTGCCGGCTTCGGGGGGCGCCTCGAGCGGTCTTTTGCGGGAGTCCGGCGGGTCCAGGTCTATGGGGACCCCGGTGTGGGTCCCGTTCTGCTGGATGGGAGCTGCCGCCATCATGTTCGCCGCGGCCGGGAGCAGAATGGTCTCTTCCTTGGGGGCAGGGCGGGGAGGGGACGGGCTCGTCCCGTGCTCGGTCCCCCCTCGGGACGGGGGCGCCGAGGATGCTCCGGGCGGGACCGGGAGAGGCAGCGCGCGAGCGGCGGCGAAGGGGGAGCGGGCGATGGGGCTGGCAGGTGAGCGAGCGGGATTCACGCTGCCTCTCTGCCCCCTTCCGTCTCTCCCCCGCTCTACTCCCGCGCCGGCGGTTGGTGCGGCGCGGCTGCTGGCGGCTGCTCTGGGGCTCTCATTCTCGCTCGCGCCTACGGGACCGGGAGGAGGCTGCGCCGCCGCCGCCGCCGCGCGCACGCAGAGCTTGCCGCTTCCTCCGGGCGGCGGGGCCAGTCAACCAGCCGCAGCGGCCGCTACATGGCAGGAGGGAGCGGGGGGCGCGGGTGCGGGGGTGGGGCGCGAATATAAAGAGGGGCGGGGCTTCTTCCGAAGACAGGCGCGCCGCCGGGCCAATGGGACGCGAGGAAGGCGAGGGTCGCCGTGAAGCCCTTCGCCAATCAGGAAGGGGGGCGGATGACAAAGCCGGGGTTGGAGGCGGAGGAAGCGACTTCGCGCGCGGGTGGGCGGTTAGCGGTGCGCGCGCGCCCTTCCTCCTCACAGGCACCTGGCGCGAAGGTGCCGGGGGCTGAGGAGCGAAGCGCTGCCGTGGCTGGGAAACCTCCTAGGGCAGGTTCCCTCGTTTGTCGGCGCTGGGTGCGTGTCTCTCCCCACGCAGCGTGACTCTCGCTCCCGCAGTGGGATAGGAGAGCATGCGGGTTTTCTCCACAGCCTGAGAAAGAGCCGCGTGTAGCTCTGCTCCTCAGCAGCTGTGGGGGGGAGACGGGATGCCGTGCAAGGCGTTAATAGCTGGCAGGATGCTCCATAGCTGAGGCAAGAATGCATCTGGCGCTTGGTCAGAAATTATTTAATAACTACAGTCAAAAATACCTTAGCTAGGCAACCAAAAGCTCATAGTTCGTACACATGAAGAAGGAGAGTTACAACTGTCTTTCATCTTTATTTTGGCATTAAGTTGCCTGACTTTGGGGTATATGGATGGAAAGGTTCTTAAAGTGCCACACAACTCCTTGTTGTTTTTATATCCAGGAGACTCTGCTTAATGACTCAGTTAGACATCAAGACCAGTGGTTCCCAACATCTTCTCTTCCCTGGCACACCTTGCTACCTTTAATTAATCTGAGGCACACCACCACAGTTTCCAGATGAACTCATGAATATACATGAGCCAATCCAGAGCTCTTTGAGTTGTTTTCCCAAAAAAAAAAAAAAAATCATGGCACACTTGCTCAGACCTCATGGCACACCTGTGTGCCGTGGCACACTGGTTGAGAAACACTGAGCTAGACAGTAACTGAGTAGAGACTACCACAGGAGTCTCAAGCACATGCCCCATAGGCAGCATGTGGCCCCTGAAGCTATTTCCTGTGGCCTGTAAGGACACTATGGTTACCTATATTTGCAATGTCATTCATGAAAAGGGTTCAGTGGGCTAACGTACTAGTCCTCACGTGGCCCTAAAATAGTTCTCATGCTGCCCTCATGGTGATTTGAGTTTGAGACTGCTGCTCTACCAGATAGATCCTTTCCATCCAGCTGAGTCAAAGGTGCAAATCTTGAAATAAAAAGTATTACATCTTGGAAGCTTTGTTTGCTGTTGTAAAACAGCCTTGGTTGGCAAACGTGCGGGACAGTGGCTTTCATGTTGTAAAGTAATCTTTATTCCTCTCTCTCACTCCAGATGAGTATTGTGTTTAGGAATGAGAGAGAATAGGATTAGATGTGACTCAAAATCTTGTCTAAAAACCACTTCTATTCTCATCAATCCACAGACCAAGGCACTTAAGTTCTAATTAATTAATGTATGCTAAACTTCTATACCCATCATCAGGACCTCACAAATCTGATATTGCCCACTACATTTCAAGACCAAGATTATTCACACTGCATCTATCCAGGACTCCCTTCTGTTTCTAGTGAATCAGACACTCTGTTAATAGCAGGATTAGGTCGTCTGTTTCTTGCAGTGGCACTGGACATTTCCTGCTAAAGAACAGTCCAAAATAAACACCTTTTTCTCCTTTATGCAGTGTGTGACAGCTGTCAATAACCCATAGATACAAGCCATCCTTTTAAGAAAAACCCTTGACCAGTAAGAGAAAACAGTTACCCAAATGTTAAGAATGCCACAGGCAATTGTTTATTGTCATTAGGTAGTTGAAATTCCAGGCCAATTTCTGCCCTACTAAAAATGAAAACTGTGAACCCTACAAACAATGTCCTCTTTAAAAGCTCTTGACTTTTTACTCTCACTTCTTGCAATTGTAACTTTTTTACCCAATAATGTAATTACTAAACAGTTCTTGTCCTTGCATTACATATGTGGAAACTCCTAAAAAATCCTTAATCTAAATCTTGCAGAATTTACACAGTGGTAAACTGAACCTCCTCCCCTTCACCAGGTATACGTAGCTCAAACTATAGCAGTGCCATCTTGGCTCCACTGTTCCCAGGAGGAGCATAGGCAGCTCCAGCAGGGAAGAGCTTGTGTAGCAGCAAATCAAAAGAGAGATGGCCATAGCCCCTTGGAGTCCCTTATCAATACTTTCTGCGTAAAGGGGAATGAAAGGGAAGCAATCATTCCTATATCTTGGATGTATGACTCTATTCTTCCTTACAGTCTACAGTGATATTCCATTTGAAAAGCCTGTTAACTTAGACTTTGTTCAAAGAGCCAGACACACAGTTCTTTTTTCAGTCAGAAGTCCCTGGTAGTCATTGCCCTTTCCTTCAAGGTAAGCTGTCTTGCAATTTCTTGTACTCAGGGCAACTGGGATCCTACCTGTATTCAGTGGAGGTTAGAGCAGCCTCTGCTCTTGATCATGCCCTATCCCTTTCTGACAGATGCCTTGGGGGAAGAAGAGATGCTCGTAAGGAGTGGCCAGGGAATTGCCTAAAATAGAGAGGATTGCTCAGCAGACATTTCTAATAAGTTGTTTGAGGCCCTTTAAATTAATGGAATGACAGAAACATAATCAGACCTTCAGTTAAAGTACCTTCTTATCTACTGCTCTTCAAAGTCTGAGCCGAATCCTCCAATGACTAAAACTGATGTAAATCAAAAGTAATTCTACTGAAACCAATAGAACTGCACTGGTGTAAAAATCATGAGAGAAGAAACAGGCTCACTTTGTTTCTGTTGTCAGCTTTCAGAATTTGCTGGTTCTATGGAGAGGTCTATACCTGGAGCATGAGTTGTCGCTCTTGAGGAGACATACTCACACTAGCTTTCATTGACCCAATGCACTAAATTAGAGAATGTAGCCATGGCAGTGGGAGGAGTGCAATGGGCTAGCCATCCCAAGTATGTTTGTAGAGTCTCGGAGGGATATACGCTTGGGACGGCAAGTCCCTCCCACAGCTTACACTGCTGCAGTTACATTTTATTTTTAGTTTGCTAATTTCATGACTGCTATCCCAAGTATGTGTCCTCAAGCTGGAAATCACACACTCAGCTCCAAGTATAGGTATTCCCTATGTCCCCACCAAAAGGGCATTTTGGGGAACTTCAGCCAGAATATAAAGCTGTCTATCCTACAGCAAAATTTCAGCTCAGCCAACTGCCATCCCAAACTGTCATAATCTCTTTTGATTCTAACATTGTGGTGTAGTCAGCAGACCACTAGGACTGGGAACCTGGAAGATCAAGGTCTAGTTCCAACATTGTACTTACCTCCTGAATGACTTTGCCTCTCAGTGTCTCTGTTTCCCCTCCTGCCATTTGTATTTTCTTGCTTTTTAAGATTTTAATCAATATTGGCCAGGACTGTCTTTACTGTATCCGTGCAGTGCCTAGCACAATGGCCTTCCAGTCTGGGTTGTGGCCTCTAGGACCGCACGACTGTAATAATATAATAATAATTTTATGACAGGTGTCCATTACATTAAATGGCACTGTCTCCTAGTATTCTGATTACACAGTAATGAACATTTCTTAACTCTACTGCATACCAAGTATTTTAACTGAAGCTTTTTTCAGTCAAGTTTCATTATCCTTCAGTTACATTCTTAAGGTCCTGATGCTGCTTCCATTGAAATCAATGGAAAAACTCATTCGCTTTCTGTGGGAGTTGGATCAGGATCAAAATGCATTATTTACATTTTGTTTTGTTTTGTTTGTTTTTTTGAATAGATACAGTTTGGAGTAAGGATTGGTTTGTAAACTGCCACACCAAGAATAGCTCTGAGGCACAATTCATCTGCCCTCCTTCTTTGTTGTTCTGCAGATAAGAAGGGCTTGGGAAGAAGACAGGCAACAAGTTACTGCAGCTCTTCAAAGGGTGCATCTTCCCCTCTTCTGTGTGGCCACCTATCCTGACCAGTGAATGAAAAGTATTATAGTGGGACAGCCACACCCCATCCTTCATTTCCCCTTGTTTGCAGCAGTGAGTATCCATAGAAAAAGGACTACTCTTCTTTCTGGACCTGGACCCACAATCTAGGTAGAGGAGACCATAAAGGAAGGTAGTCTGACTTTCTAATTAAAGGCCAAGGTTAATTTCCTTGATGTTTCCTGTATTTCTTTACTTGAAAACATTGTTCTTTGCTGGCATCCCACAGGCCAGATCTAGTCCACAGTGGGCTTTGCTTTGGTCCACTGGGCATCAGTTGTTCCTTCCTGCTACAGGCTGGGGACTCTGCTATACAGGCAGCTCCAGCTCCATAGGTGCTGGAGCTATAGTGCCTTGAATGGTTTCCAGTACATACAGACTTTACACTTTGATTTCTTGGCTCTTAGCATCCTTCGTGTACAAATTAGTTCAGCACCCCTGTCTGGCTTCATTCACTGTGCTCCCCTGTCAGGCAGTCCTGTCTGCTGAGGATCCAGATCTTAGAGACAGCATGGCTGTGTCCACACACAGACAGTTACATCAATTTAACATAAATCCATTTAATAAAATCGACATAAAATCATTACATCGATTTAAGCTTAATCGATTTAACAGGTTCACACTAGAAAGTCAAATCAAACTAGCACGTGCAGGGACAGGACTTGCTAGTTCAACTTAGGAGAGGGACACCATGGGAAGTGTGGCAAGATGGCCCCCTAGAAGGAGCAGGCCCCCACCCAATTTATGAATAGCAAAAGGCATCCTGGGAAGGAGAAGGGCAAAACTGTTAAACTGAAATAAGACGTCCACACAGTGTATTTCAATATACCGGTTTTGATCTTAGCCTCAGTGCGATTTAAAACGAGGTTTTATGAATCGCTCTAACTTTCTTTGTTTCAAAATGATGGAGCTCGCCATTTCGATTCAAGAAAACATTGTGTGGACCTACACTTTTTAAAATTGAAATAACCAGTGTTATTTCAGTTTAAAAGCTGCATGTGGACATACCCCATGTGCTGGGCCTAAGGGACTCTGAGCAGCAGGTCAGTGTCCAGGCAGGGCAGGAGAGTGCAGGGGCCAAAGATTCCAGGAGCTCAGAGTGGATCTGGAGTTAGGTAGCAGGACCTTTTTTCAGTGGAGCCACCAGTTGAGAGCAGGGGCTGGGCACAACAGGGATAGAGCAGGCATGAGTGGCTCTGGGAGGAGTCACTCCTGCTCCTCTAGACTCCTCTCAGCTCCTCTACTGTCCCCATCTTCCTCCCATCTCCTCATGCAGTACTAGTGAGGCTCCAGTCTCCTGCAGTTACTCTCTCCACCCCGGAGGACCAAAGATCCTAACTTCCCAAATGAGCATGGGGCGGGGGCACACTGCCCATTAGGATAGTAAGGATTTTTGGTTTGTTGAAATTCAGATAAATAAGCTTCTCTTGTTCATTGTGTCTTGCATGACTGTAAAAATAAAGGGGGGGGGGGAGGGAAGGAACTAAAGTGCATCCCAAAACTTGCCCTGGATTGGATGATCTGTCTTGTGTAATTCAAAAATCAGCCAGCATGCCATTACCTATACATGAGTAATTGGTGGAGATTGGCAAACTGTTAGGTAAAGTAGTGACTCTCTTTCAGTGTGGTTTATTTCCTTGTACTGAGACTGCTGAAATCAACAGTGTCATAAAAATGGCTCTGTTCTCAGTGGAACAAAGCATGAAATTGATACTACAGACAGATGTTTTAAAGAAGAATGGATCCATGAGTACTTGTTCATTCTAGCAAATGTAGCTGAAGCAAAGCCAAAGTGTCTGTTTTGCAACAAATGTATTTCTGTCATAAAGGCATACAACTAGAGACCTTCACTTTCAGATCGTGTGATCTACTTTCAACCACTATTTTCCTTTGAACTTTGACACAAGATGATCAACAGTTGACTCCCTGATTACATCTTACGGTTATGGAAATAAAAACAAGTTCTGCATCACTAAAGAAAGTGGCTGTGGCAGCATCTCTGTGAGTGACCTGGACTCTGTCGTAAAGGAAGTCTTACACTGATTCTGTGACTGTCAAAGAACATATGCTGGCTACTTTCCGTTAATTGGTAGCTGATGAGAAGAAGAAGACGCTCATGAATGCTGCCAAGCATTCCCCATGTCAGAAATGACCACAATGCACCCTGTATAGGCCTTGCATGCTAAAGGGCTCTATTTATTACTGAAAGGTTTGAGAGCTGCTGAGTTTGTGCTGCAGGCCACTGATGAACCAGACAATAAGTACACTGCACAGCTGTGTTTTTCTGCCATACTTCAATGGCTAATTCTCCAAGAGGGACTCTCTTGAGTTTGATGCCTTTGGAAACGTATGTCACTGGGGACATCATATTTGCGATAATCAAGTGCAATAGTTGAGAAACAGAGACTATTCTGTGAGATGATCACTGGGTCCTTTGCTACCTATGAAGATCTTCTCCACAATGACATACACTGTCTTAGTAATCGTACATTATTGGCTTACTTCTGTAACTTCAAGGCTTAAGTTATTGAGTTCCTTCATTACAGCATCCGCAAGAAGGTAGCAAAATATCTGATCCTTATGGAAGATAGTGAATTTTCAGTCAAAGTAACACTTCTATGCAACACATTTGGCCACCTGAATATCCTGAATATACAGCTGCAAGAGTGCAATAGGAAAATAGAAGTTTTTAGGAAGGAGCTGGACATATTTCTCTTGGATTTGATCTTTGGGAACCTTTTGCACTTCACTCAACTCTGCAACACTGATCAACAGTGCAGGCAGATAATGGAATCACTTACCTTGTGAAAAGTTTCATTCAAAAGCTAAGGAACAACATTACTGCCCAAGTTGGACAATTTTGCATGCCAGATGATGTAATTGGCTTTTTAATGATCCTTTCTTCATGTTACCTGAGGGTGACTTCACATCTTATCTCCATAAGGTCGTCTCTGTAATAGATAAGGAACTAGTCAACCTGCAGATGTCAATTGTACTGAAAAGTGAATTCAAGAACACTGAAATCATGATTATCTGAACACAAAAGTATTCAAACCTCACAATATTTTCCTTCTTGGTGCTCTCATGTATATGTGCGAATCTAGCTTTGTAGCCATGAATGTCATCAACAACAATGCTTGAAACTGGCTGACAAATGAGTCTCTGGAGAGCTGCCTTCATATAGCAGTCACTTCACTGAAGTCAGATTTTAACAAGCTAGTATAGAGCAAGAAGTACCTCTTTGCTCACTAGTAACAAGAGGTAAATATTACAGACAACAATCTTCTGTCTATTAGCTGCCAATATTCCAATAAGTTACGGAGAGGAATGATGCTTGAAATACCAACCAATTTTTTTATTGAGACAAAATTTGGTAAAACATAAAAGCTTGAAAAATATGAACAAAACTGATGTGGTGATTGAGGTTTTAAGTGTCAGAGAGACTGCAAACAGTGAGGAACAATTAAGGTAAAGTGCTGAGTGAAGGTATCAAACATTTCCACTTCAGCTGGGTACAAAACTTCTACTCCTAATGTAGTCTGTTACCATAGTCAGTAACTGAAAGAAATTTCACTATAAAAATGCAGGTAAAAATATCACTTCCCTTCTTTCAAATGTCTCATTAGCTGAAGGTATCAAATGTCCTTGAGCCATTCAGATAAATGGACTTCACCTGTATTGAATTTAGGAAATTTTTGTTTCAATTTAAAAACTCATTGAAGCTTTATTGTGATACATTTTGACTTAGAGTGATACACTTTTAATCAGGAACTTAAGTAAATGCTTGTGCAACATAAAGTGATCAATAATTGACGTGTTTTCATTAGAAAGCAAACTTCTGACGGGCCCTTTAGGGGTGCCACGGCAGAGAAAAGGTTGGGAACCACTGCCCTAGAGTTCACCCTTTGGCCCACCAGCATTTGGACATTGCCTTATCCAGTCTGCCAGAATATGCACTTGAATACTACTGCTCTAAAACACGAAACATATATGTGTCATTGTAAGTCAAAATATACAGAAAAACAGCAATGCTAACAACAGAGTTAGTTTTAGAGCATGCTTTCTTCACTTTAAAAATGATAGCCACTCCACTGTCATCCCAACTGCTTCCTGTTCACTGCTAAGAGACTTTGCAGTCAAACAAACAAAGGAGGAGTCCTGTAGCACTTAAAGACTAACAAATTTATTTTTTGCATGAGCTTTCGTGGGAGAAACTGAACTAGATTAACACAGCTACCCCTTTGGATCTTTGCAGTCAAAGGGAGTTGAAAGCACACACCAATTCCAAATATGTGTGAAGTACCCTTGTCATAGGACCTGCTCTTGCTTCCATTGAATTCTTGATTTACGATAAGTCATGTGATATCTAGAGTTTCTTAAAGCCCAAGCTGCCAGATTCATAGTAGTGCATTAAACTCTGTTTTCACTAAAAAATGACTAATAATTAAAATTAGTTCAACAGAAAAAAATATGGCCTGAACATATTTTAAAGTCTCAAAAACCAGAAGGCAAGTCTAAAAGAACTCTAAATATATTAATTTTTTAGGAAAATTGTCTTATACTTTTGGGGAATCTGATTCATGACTTTTAAACTCCAGTAGTGGTAAGATTACTAAATGAAATTTTCTCATTGATTTTAATGGACGAGATTAAGAACCTTGATGATGATGAAAAGTGAGGAGGTTGAAAGGTTGCATAGGAGACTAAAATGCTCTAAGCAAAATCAAAAAAATACTTGAAAATACAGTTCACACATTCTAAAATGTCTGTTGGTTTAACTATATTGTAGCTATACCAGCAGGCCTTTCTATTGTAGACACATATTATACTAGACAAAATGTGCTTTTGATGGTATAACATATACCAGTTCCCCAAGCAAGTGCAGACCTGGCTTTAAATATTATTTAAACACTCAGTGCTTTATAAATATCTGCTTCCATTTTTTAGCCCAATGAAATTTTAAGCAAGCATTATAAACTGTTAGCAATGCAGACATGCAATGAAAACCTCAGTTGATCTTTGACTACAATTTAATGAATGTATGCTATACAGTTGATTTCTAAAGAAATGATTTTATAGCAGCAACAAAAAGAAATGGTCATAGTTCTCAAGGATTAGACCTGCTTATGCTGGAATAAATTACATTGAAATATGGCTGTGGGAGGTCTGCAGGTTTGGAGTTACCCTTTTATACAGTAGCTCACAAAAATTGGCTAGTGGGGAAAGGCTTGGGCAGGACAGCGGGGGAGCATGATAGTTCTGCACATCTTCCCAGCAATCTCCACCACATATATTCTATGAAACCTTAGTCATAAGCAATACTACCTGGCCCCCAGCAAACAGAAAGATGGTGGCAATAATTCTGCCTGTCATCCCTTGAGATTAAATCTCATTTTGAGACACGGGCACCTTGGAAATGAAGGAATGCTAATGTACAGTTTATCAACAGCACCAGACAGTCTAGCCCATTTAGTACCACCTGCCACAAGCCAGGAATAGGTGCCTGATTATAAATTATCGGGGGGGGATATAGCAAACTTGATCCTCTCCTATTAAAATCAATCAGAATTTGCCATTCACTTCAATGTCACTGTAATGGACTGGAACTATAAAAGGTACGAAAGCTATCAGACTAGTTCATAATTTAATCACTCAAGGATATTAGTTCAGATCTCACTTGCAGAATGCAGTGTTTTTTACTTTAATATAATTTCAATAAAATATTCATATTTTTATTAGATGAGATTGGTATGCATCCTTGTGAAAATATTGGGGACAGGCAAATTGTTTTGCTATGTATGTCAGAGTTGATTCACTTGGAAAAATCATTGTCCTATACATACATTTGTGCCCTGTGTTTTAGAAGTCAGCCTTTGATGTATCCTACTGAATAAATTGTGCCTTTAAAAAAAAGAAAAGAAAAAAAAATGTTCTGTTCTGTAAGGTCCCAATACTGCAAATGCTTATGTGTATGCTTTATTTTATTGTACCCCTACCAAAGTTTAAAAGTCTTAAGTCAAACGTGCATAAATTTTGATGGATTCGGGCCTTAAAGAGTAAAAAATAGCAAAAACAGAACTGTGTGCCCACATCTCAAATTAACTTTCAGATATACCTACACTAAACTTGAATTTGCTTAGACTAGTGTTCTGTACCACATTCTGAATGTTTTCACTACACAGAATGCTGTATAATCAGTGTACTACCTGTCTTGGAGAGAATCCACATAAAACAAGTGTGTTGGGACAACTTAAAACCCGAACAACTCTCAGAACTAGTCTATCCAGGGCTTGACAACCTTTGCTGACCCCTGTGCCAGCCCTGCCCACCACACCCTCAGTGGATGCTGGAGGCGGGGCCAAAAGCAGGTGGGGTCAGGCCTGAGGTTCAGGAATGGAGCCGGCTCCCACCCTCGCCAGTGGGTGGCCTCTGGGTCCCAGCCAGGGTCCCCTATCTGCCCGCAGCCTCCAGGTCCAGCTGGAGGTGCCTCTCACCCCCACCGGCTGGTAGCCTATGGCTCTGCAGTCAGAACCAGAAGTGGGGGAAGGAGCTGGGGGCTGGACCAGCATGGGGCTGGGAGCCATGCACCACATCTTCTGCCAGCCTGGAGCTGCAGCATGCAGCTCATGCTGCCCACCTGCAGAGTGCTGGGGGAGTGGGGCCGGTGGAGAAGCCTGAGCGGCGCCACATGCCACTCAGGCTTGGCTCACATGCCAAATGGCATGGGTGCTGGGGATTGCCAACCCCTGCTAGACACATAATTTGAATACTGTACTGCTCACATTATACATAGCTAGTTGGTAAGTTGATTGCAGTATTGGATGTCCAAAGACTGCAGAATTGTGGTTTCAGGGTGAAATCTTGAACCCACTGAAATTAATGGGAATTTTTACATGGAATTCAGTGAGACAAGAATTTTACCTTCACTGTAAATAGCAAATTGTCCTCAGTTCAATTGAGTCTACAGTATGTGGCATCAGTTCAGTAAGGTATTTAGTACATGAATAACTTGGAATTCACATAGTGTCAATAGAATTATTCACATGCTTAAAGTTAGTAATATGCTTAAGTATTTTGCTGAATTGGAGCTTGTTCCTGCACCATTTGAAAATAATGGAAAAGTGTGTGTTGATTAAGTTGTGGAGAATTAGCCCATAAAGCATACCAAAGTCAATGGGAGTCTTTCCATTGAATTCACTGGGCTTTGAATTAGACCCTGAGAGGAAGAATTTTGAGGGAAGGTGAATGGAAGAAAATAAAGATCTGTAAAAGGTATAGAAATAAGGCGCTGCTTCTAGGATTCTTTAAGATATATGCTCAAATATTCAAATTTTAAGATAATTTTATATTAATTTATAAAAATTCATGGACAATTTAATTAGATCCTGGGTACGAATACTTCCTGTTATTTCTAATAAGTTGTATGTTAGCACAAGAAAAACTAACACTGTATAAAATTAATAAAATCCATGTTCAGTAGATGAGAAAGTGAAAAAATAGAAGAACCTTTAATGACTTCTGAGCATTAAAGGCAGTCACAAAGGAGAAAGAATATTAAATTAAAGTGAAGTATGAAATCTTCACACAGCTATAAAAATTGAATGTATACTATGACAATAATCAGACATAAACATAGTGTTATAAGCTGTAAAAGAAAACCCTGGTTGTTTTTCCTAGAGATTTTCTCTGAGATATTTTATTGCTAAGGATTTAGCCAAATAAGAGGACTAAGTGAAATTTTCCCATTTAAAATTTCTTAAATATTTGTGTTTTTAAGTTCAGAGATGTGATCTGGCTGGTTTTGATCGGAAAAGTTGACATTTTTAAAAAGCAAAGTACATTGCTTCACTCATTCACTCAGGAAAAAAAGTAACTAAAGTGTTTGTTTTAAAAAATGAACAAATAATGACATGAAGAGAGAGAACCTTTGTATATATTATCAACACTGCTTATAGATTCATCATAGCTCACAACAAAGGAATTGTAAGTGGACCTCCTACCTCTGTGCCATGCTGTCATTGCTTTGGATTGACTGCTGTTAGATTCCTGTAATCCTGAGCCCTGGGATCTTGTCCAACATGTTTGCCCCACTTGGTAGGCCTGTTTGTAAGTATTTAAAATGGAAATGAACTCTAATCTTTCTGTGCATTTATAACAAAAGGTTTTAATCCCTTAACATCCATGTTTAGCATAATTTACTGGGTTTTTTATAAAGTTTATAAAAAGCTGTAATTGGTCTGACAGTTCAGAATCCTAAAGTATTTCTTAGCCATTTGACAATTTAGTCAAGTTTGATTTATGATCTGGGAGTTTTTAATTTGGCAGCACATTATGGCAAGGGTATCAAGGCACCCATTCATGGATGAGATTTTATATAGAACAGCATCAAATACAACGCTAAATTTGGACATTTTTAATAAATTTGAATCAGTAGCTTTCAAATCTGTAAAGCATTCACTAATACATAAAATGTGTACAAGTATATATTTTAATAGAATAATGTGCTAAAGATAGTACAAGGATGCTTGAGTGTGAATCCCTTTGGAGACTTATTTTGATCTGAGGGTGAAAAGCAATATCATCCTACTCAAAGAATTCATTGAACCTATAATATCCCATCTTAAAGATTATTGCTACCAATATATCATTAAATGATATTGTAAAATTAAACATGAAAGGCTGCATTCTTCTATCTTCACTCATACTGAGTAGCATTTTCAATTAATAAGTAGTCCCACTGACCCCAGCAGAGCTACTAATCAAATAGGTCTTTACTCAATATGAGTAAGAGTAGCAATAGTGGGACCTGAATAAGAGATAAACACTTATGTTTAGTTATAGTCACATCAGTAAAATGTAAATACAAATAAAAACTTAAGATTATGTCTACACTGCAGTGTTAGCCTAGCCTTAGACTCAGACTGCTGTCTGAATCCCACTTCTATCTACACACAAATCTCTGAGACTTGGGCATGGAGCCAGGATCCTAGGACCCTCCAGGAGTGGAGAGTTTGAGCTATCTAGCTGGGACCCAAGGGTGGAGCCCTGTTTCTTTGAACTATAGACACAGCTCCCTGATTCATGTTCTGGGAATCCACCAAAAGTATCCCATAATCTCATGGGTAAACTTTCTTTGTCTTCTCTATCCCAAGTTTTGCCTACTGACTCCATGGAAACAGAAGAAATCCTTATTGTAGTGTAGGAAATCAGCAGAATTAGTGTTTAATCCTTACATTGTCTTCTGAACATCAGAACACACTTCAGAAAATCTTCTCTGTTTGCAGTCATGGGCAGTGGATAAAGATTGCCTTCAGGAGGACTAGGTCCCAGCCCTGTCTCTTCTGCCCATGACTCCACACACAGTTGCTCCAGGAAACTGCATGGCATGTAATAAAAGTAGCAAAAGCTCACTACATGTAGGAAGGGGAAGAACTGGGGCCACCTCAAGTCAAGCTTCTAGCAGTGGGGCAGCAATGGCTGCGGCAGGGGAGGCCTAATACACCCACCGTTCATGTTTGCTATGGAAACTGACCTGAAGTAGTCCTTTGCAAAGCAAAGAATGAAGGCAGATTTTAGTGCAAAGACAGTGAAACAGAGGACTGTAGTAAGTAGGAGAAATGACCATGCGTAACAGCAGAGTAGCTAGCAGTCTTGGAAAGTTACCAAACTGGTGACTAGTGCAGGGAGTAGATTTCACAGCTCCAGGCCAAGCACCAGAAAATTAGGGAACAGAACCATACGTCCAGCAATGCTCCAGCATAGTATCTGTTTTACAAGGAATCTGACCAAGTGCTGGGTACTGCACTGAGTGTGGAGCCAACATGATGTCATATGATGATCTGGTCGGCTGATGGCAACATACTGGTCCCAGAATCCAAAGTGGGGACTGATGGGAGACAGCAGCAAGCACTGAATTAGGCCAGTGAAGTGACTTCATTGGGGAAACTAGTCCCAGAAGGGGCTTTGCCTCAAAAGCAGCAGCCGCATGTGCTGGGGGCCTGTATTTGGAGGGGGTTTTGATGCCTCCCCTACTCCTGCCCCAGTGTCTGTAAGTGCCGGAGCCCGGTATATTTCTGGCTCCATTTTAATGTTTATTAATGAAGGAATAGGATAAATTTCCATCCTATAAGTTATTAAAAGCCCCTACTAGCAGCATGTATCTGCTAATGGCAGATTATATGCCAAAGCCTTGGCATCCCCCGCTGCACCCCACCTTACGCCATGTGGAGTTGAAAATGGCAACCAGGAAATTCAAACAATAAAATCACCTGGAGAATGAATTTTTACTGTAAAGCTGCAGATTTTTGCTAGGGGTTCCTGTTTGTTAAAAATAACTTTAACAGGGCTCAACAAAAAGAATCATTTGAATTGCCCAAGAATAGCAGCTCCTGCTGCATCATGCACACCCTGGTTGGAGTACCTGCATGGTACCCTGTGATGCAGACCATAAACAGCTTGGAAAACTTAATGGCTGGGCGGCTCTTCATTCAGTGAGGCCTTGTGATTAGTTGGGCAACACAACTTTGTCCCATGCAGACACCTTCACCCCTGAATACCTCCACTTCCCTCTCCAGATGCCAAGTGCATGACAAATGTGCAGGGAAGGGAAAGGTGCCTGGGAAAAGAGCCAGGGAATATACAGTGGTAGAGGAGTTCTGTCTGTACCTGTTTTCACTGTTTGGACTTATTTATGCACTTGGGGTTGTTGGTGTTTTGGGGATATTTCTAAGGTTTTATTAATACTGGTGTTTAGGTGTGGTAATGGCCTGCCTGGCAATGGGTTAATGTTCTTTTCTAATACATGTTTATAAATAAAGCTTTTTATTTTATTAATAAAGTTTATTGCTATCAAAGCTTCACCTCTTATAGTGTGTATTCAAAATAATAGTAAACTCATGATCAGGGACAATAGGGGATGAGTATGAAAATTCTATTTCTCAGTGCTCTTAGCTACATCAGTCCATACATCCAGCACTTGCTTACAAATCCATATTGTGAATCTACCCCCTCATCCATTTGATAAGTGGTCATGTCACTCATAAATACATTGCATAGCAATCAACCCCCAACCTTTCCTCAAGCATTGAACCCCACTTCACAATCAGTCAGCCTCACCCTACAAACGTTATTCTTCCATTCAGCCATGTAAATCTATAATGTGGGAACACAAAGCATTCCTGGCTTCTGTTGCCTGGGTACCATGGCAGGTGCAGTTTCTAGCTGAGTTGTACCAGTCCCATGGTCACCGGCTGCCATAGGTCCATTGGGAGGAAATGGCTCACCTGTGGCTTTAAAAAGACTGTGAAGTGCACAGCAAGCCACAGTAATGCAGTCAGCATTGATGACATTGGCATCTGAACAGATCTGTAAACATCTCCAATGGGATTTCAGCCTGCCAAAAGCACATTGAACAACCATTCTCCAGCTGTTGAGAATGTAATTAAACCTTCTTTAGCCAGGGTCTCTGAAATCAGGGTACAGTTTCTTACCCAAAGCAAAAGGAGGTATTTGGGACCCCACAACAAAACAATGGAGACAGTAACTCCATTTATGACTGTGTTATTTGTTGGTAACCATGTCCCAGCAAATCCATGAATGTAGAATCCTGATTGGGAAAAGACCGTGAATGTTCCAAATACAACCTATGTTGGTCATTCATAAATCACCCTCTGTGGTCCATGAGGGCCTGCCTAGCAATGGAGTAGTATCCTTTGTGGTTTATGTGCTCTGCAGGGAGTATGAAATACAGGCACATGAATTGCATCAGTGGCTCCAGCACCGATTGGAAATCCCATTTTCTCAAAACCAATAATTACTTCAGGAATATTTTTTTACACCTGTCAGAACCTTAAGGTAAACCATGCACACCTGGCTGCCCCCAGAAACCTCTGCCATCACTTTAACTATGGTACACTTTTTAGCACCAAAATAATTGGCAATGTGCATTTTGGGTTAGCCAGCTTCCAGATAGTTATAGCAACTAGGTTCTGGACCAGCATGCCCACCCTTAAGCAGGTGTCTTTATGCTGGAGGGTTGAGGCAAGCTGTTCAAAGATCCGGAAATTTAACTATCTTCATGTAAAAGTTCTGGACCCACATCTTCATGACAAAAGTTCTAGACTCAGATCTGCATGACAATGTGATCCCACCAGTCTGTGCCTGTGGCCCTGTTCCTCAATCACTCATCTACACAATGGACACCTATGGTGATCCTGAGCATCCTGAGGATCATCAGCAAGTTTGAATCTGCCAAGTATGTGTCCTCCACTTCCTCCTTCTCCTACTGCTCCATTATAAGCTCTGTTAGAAGCCTGTGATAGCTCAGAAATTACCACTGAAATGCCCACTGATGTCTCATGGAAGTTCTGCTCATTTTCTGACAGAAGAGTGAAAATGCCAGCAGGAGAAATTCTTCAAGATGCCACCTCTGTGGTGGCAGTTCCAGTGGCTTGGAGCACCCAGACCAAAATGACTACTTGGCAGACTTTGTTGGTAGACTGTTCAAACTATCCTGTAATGTGCAGGATAGACAGTCAAGTTTTCCCACACTGCACCATGGTGAAAGGTTACAGTACCTACATTTCAGAAGAATGATAGGGAGTCTGGGATATGGTTGGGTTGACTCAGGACTTCATGCTGCAGTGTGGACACCAGAGCACTAGGTTCAAGCTTGGGATAGAAAATTCTTAACTTAGGGTTAATAATGAGTGGGGACACTCAACCCCTGGGTTTTCTAACCAAGGGTCATCTGAATCAAATCCCGGCTTACATTGCAGTACATACCTAAAGGTATGTTTATGCTGCAATAAAACATCTGTGGCCAGCCCTTGCCAATTGACTCAAGGGTCCCGGATCCTGGGCTCCAGCCTGGGCTCAGATGCTTATACTGCAATTTTATAGCCTTGTGAGGCCAGATCAGCTAATGCTGAACTATTGTGATAGTTTTATTGCAATGCAGAAATACTCCAGGGCTATGTCTACACTGGAAATTAAGTTTGAATTAAGGAGGCTTAATCTGAATTAAATTAGTCCATGTCCACACTGGCTTTCATTAGTTCATACTAAGAAATTCCTTAGCTGGAACTAAGGAAAGCTTAGTCTGAACTTGTAAAACTTGTCTTTAGTTTGAACTAACCCAAAGCAGCCGTGTTAGTTCAAACTAAATGTGCTTTGACTTTCTTCCTCCCAGGGTGCATGGCACCAGGAAGGAAGTGCCTGCCTTGGACACCACCTCTCCCCATCCTCACAGGCACACCGTGCATACCAAGTGTAGTGGCAGCATTGCAGACAGCCATGAATGAAGCCAGCAGAGCCAGCCAGGGCCTACGCCAGGCTCCTGTGTGGAGCCACCAGGAGGTCCTAAGCCTCCTTAGTATTTGGGGCACTGAGGAGATCTCTTCTGGTTGTGGGGCAGCCAGGGCAAACAGGAGATATATGCCAAGATCTCTGAGGCTCTGGCTGCAAAGGGGCACAGGAGCATGACAGAGCAGGTGTGCATAAAGCTCAAGGCCCTGCACCAGGACTATGCCTGAGTCTGACTATGCCCAGGTCCAGGAGATGAGGCAACACTGGGGGGCAGCATATGCCACCAGCTATCCCTATGATGATGAGCTCAACAGCTTCCTAGGCAGGAAGCCAACTGCCTCCCAGCCACTGTTCCCACTAACGTGCGCGGCTGCGTGGCCGCGGATGCAAGAAACCCCTCCCCGCGCAGGGGTTTCCAGTTCCCGCGCACAGGGAGGGGCAGGACTGGCTGGGACAGCCCGACAGAGCGGCTGAGGCTCAGCCAAAAAACCAAGGAGTGGTGTATCACTTTAAGACTGCTCCTCTTTGCCCTGTCCTCCTCCATCCTCCAGGCATTCCAGCTGCTGTGCTACAAGTGGTTTCGCTTTGCTTTGTTGCTTTGGCTCCTCACCCCCGGCTTCTTTCCAGGCTCCAGCTCAGGTCCTCTCCCCTTTCCCTGCATCTGATTTTGGGGAAGGTTTGATCTTATTTTTTGGAGGGGTTGGGGCTTTTCTTCACCTTGATGGGGTTTCTGAAGTGCCCAGAGAGAAACCTGTGACTGCTTCTTTGCTTTCTGCTTTGCTGCCCTCCTTGGCTTAGTTTCTGGGGAGGTTTCTTTCTCTAATGGCTGGGCTAAGCCAGATCTTTATTTCTGCTAATGGCCCTTGGCTTTTGACAACAAATCTTTTGTTTAGAGGTCCGACAAAGTTCACTTTTGGTTGTGAGGAGCTTTGAATCTGTAAGATTTTCCTTTTCCCAGTGTGATTTTTTTTTTCAGTTTGTTTCTCCTTTCCAAGAAGAGATTAGTCCACTATAGATATGTCCTTAAATTTTAGTAAGATACACAGATGTGCAAGTATTATCCACTCTCAAGTAGCTGCTGGGCTGGGCCTGATCCTATGCCTTAAATGAAGTCAGTGGGAAATTTGATGGAGTAAGGATTGCAATATTTGTCCCTTTGTTAGTTTATCAAATCATAGAAAACAAGCAGCTTGCTTTTGCCTATATACTATATGCTTATTTTTATTTTGGTATATTTAGGAAAAAACTGATCATTGCATTCAAGAATAGGTGCTGTCCTCTTGGGTGGAGCATCTGATAGTCACAAACTTCTACTTCACCCCCCCCCCATTTGATGTGTATTTCACATAAAAGCAAACAAAATATCAATGGTCATAAAATAGATATATATCCATCTGTGGTTTATGGCAGACATAGT